>OX465288.1:152564219-153259219 GCA_949987695.1 Merzomyia westermanni | reverse complement strand
AAGGTTCACTATCTTATCTTTAGCACTTGAGTATGGATATGGTATTAGATAACTCCCATTCTCAGAAATAAATATTTTTTTGAGTTTTACTGACTTCATTTTATTCGGTATAAAAATCCAAAATCTTGGCCTGTTCACTTATCATTCGTGAAACAAACTTTTATGAATTCTTCTTCTGGATTGGGCTTTTCTTACAGCTGTTGTTGTTGTACCAGTACTTTGCTCAGCGTTTTCTAACGGAATTCTTAAACTAGCACTTTCAATCATGCTGGAATGTAGTGCCTTTGCTGTTAGAAGAGTCTCCAATTCCTCAACATATTTTCTAATTCTTTTCCTTTACTTCCGTTCTCGCTCATGCATCCTTTCCGTTACACTTTTCCATTTCTTTTCGCACTATCTTTATCTTTCCATTTTCCTTTAGCTACAGTAGTGGAAAAAAAAGTGTGAGGGTGACTTAACTTTCCTTGATATTATCAAATACTCCTAGGCGGTTAAGCTCCAATAAATGATGATAATGAAATTAGTAATAGGGAGACTAGACTCACTCTTGCCCATTTTTGATATGGATAGTGAAACAGACTAAACTTTTGCTTGTCGAAAATTAACGCCACCATGCTAAATACTTGCCCTACCCTGCAAAAAACGGATATACTCCTTTTCATACTCCATAGAATACTCCTAAAGGAGTATCAGAGTACTCCAACACATATCCCCATTCATATAAAAAAGGTGGTCCAATTTACATGGCAATGTCCGGTGATTGGATCACCTAATCCATCTCGGAGTACTCCGTTTCTTTGCTTTTGAATACTCTATAGACCACCTACGTGAGAGTACTCTCAAAATACTCCCATGGGATTACTCTATAGAGTATTCAACAGCAAAGCGAGAGCGGGAGTAGGTGGTCCTCAAAAGAACACACATACTCCCTTCTCGCTTTCGTCTAGAGTACTCTATAGAGTAATCTTTTGGCAGCATTTTCAAAGTACTCCAACGTAGGTGCTCTATAGACTATTCAGAAGCAAAGTAAATGGTACTCCGAATAGGATTAGGTGATCCAATCACCGGACATTGCCATGTAAATTGGACCACCTTTTTTATATGAATGAGGATATGTGTTGGAGTACTCTGATGCTCCAACGTTTTTTACAGGGTACATGTGATGTGTCCTCATGATACTAAAACATCTCCTCATGTCCCTCATGATACTTAAAATATCTCTTTGACCAGGGCCACGCTCCCTTCTTTGCTATCTAATTTTTTTCTGGAGGTGTTAGAAATCACAAAATATTACTTTGTGAACTATTCGCAAAGGAAGTTTCACCCCAGGTGCGCATCCCATCCATACACAATCTGCCTTTCCTTGTTTAGAAATTATTTATTTTAATATTTTTTCACTTATTTCTTCCTTATAACAGCGTATTTGCTGCTAGACAGAAACTTATATTTATATGTACATATTTTCTTAGTTGATTCCTGCATTCCTCGATCTTCTTGGTTCATTCTGCGTACCGCCAAACTCATAGTAATCGGTCAGTAATTTTTTTTTAGCTGCGAAAGGAGTTGTGAAAACTTGCAGGCCTCACAAATCTTATCATCGATGATGTCGCTACAAAGTTGTTTGGTAGTAAATGCCGTTAGCACCGCCAAGTTGATGATGTTCCATTTGTTGTTGTTGTTTCCAGCTAGTGGTAGTTGAGCATACTTATTTTCGACTTTAGCTGCTTTCTTGCACTTTTCACTTAAGCGCGTTGGCGTTTGGGCTGTAAAGTGTAAGAATATGGCATGGTGGCTGCAATATGAATTCCAACGACTTGGATAAAGTTTTAATGTTCTTGTGTTTGGTCAAGTTAATTTAGCAGGAAATTATAATTGTTTTATGTTTTCATGTGATTTTCCTCGGATATTTGAAGTTTTTGCTTATGACGCCAATAAGTTCAGTCATCATCGTCACAATAACTATTGCGCTTGTTTGTCTCTAGACATGTTTGTCATGAATGGATTTAATTGAGAATGAAGTTGAAAAATCCGCAAGCTAAGCTCTTTATTTTCCTGCATGATAAATTGCTTGAGAGGAAACGTAAGTTTTTAACACATTTTTTATTGTGTTTATTATTGTAAGTAGAAGGTTAATGTGAAGTGAAACCTTAAGAAAATTGATCTCAATATCAGAAAATTGAGCTGTGACAAGATCCCAGCAAATATAGAATGTCAAATCGTCACGTGATGATATTTGTAATTTGTGATGATAGTTGTTAATGTAAACTCTAAATGAAATGTCAAAAAGGACTCTCCTTGCATGTGTTTTGTTTCAGAATACTTGTTTTATGCTCCCCGAACAAATCTATTATTTTATTTCCCACCCAATGCACAAAGGTAAAAAACAACAACAACAGCATCTTAGTTTTTCAGAATGGCGAAAAAAATACTCTGATAGTTTCAGACCGTAATATTCTATTTTAGGGGGCTATTATTGATAATTTAGATTTTATAACACGGACTTCTATTTATACCTAGTAGTGCTACGCACACAAGATATATTAACTTCATTCGCCTAACGGTAGTATGTAATGGCATAAACGGATCGCGATAGATATTGACTTATATATATCTAAATGTTCACGAGGAAAAGAGAAATTGAGTAAGCCATGTCTGTCCGTTCGTTAACAAGATAACTTGAGTAAATTTTAAGATATCTTAATGAAACTTGGTATGCATTAATGAAACTTGGTATGTATCACGTCCGAGCGCTATTTAAAATGGGCAAAACCGGATGATACCCACGCCCACTTTTTATATATAGAATATTTTTGAAAATACAAAAAAAAGGTATTATTCAGAACATAATACACTTATAACTATTAAATTAGGTGCGTTCATTAATCTTAAAGCAGAAAATAAATTTTTCAAGAAATTTTTGAAAATGGGAGTGGAACCGCCCACTTTTGATTGAGTAAAAGTTAGAAATAATATTAATCATAAATCAAAAACCGTTATCGAAATAAAATTTAGCACACATATTCATATTAATGTTCCGGAAAAAAATGAGCAAAATCGGTAAAGAACCACGCCCACTTTTATACGAAAGATTTTGAAAAGGATCATAGATATATTTAATGGGCAATAACTTTGCGTACCAAAGCTTTATACCATTTATATTTCACTTTCAAAGTATCCGTGTAGGAAGAAAGTCGACAAATATAAATTTTCGAAAATGGGCGTGGCTGCGCCCCTTTTATAGTGGATTATTAAATAAAACTTTTTATGTCATAACTCCGGCAAAAATTGATTTATTGAAACGTAATTTGGCGACAATGTTAAATATATCAAGGTAACTGTGTATTGTAAAATAAGCGAAATCGGTCTACGGCCACGCCCAGGTTTTAACATATTTCTAAAAAAATTCTTTGTAAAATGTAAAACACGATATTTCTATAATTATGCAAGCTGCATATATTAATAAAATCTTGCACAAATAATAAGCTTTTTAAACGAAACTCGATTGCGAAAAAAATTTTGTGGATTTTGGGGAAGTAGTCGTGACGCCGCCCACTTTTCAGCATAAAAATTCTGCTACTTTCAAAGGCGGTTGCGTATAATGTCAACCAGATATATAACTGAAGATTGATCAACTGCTTCTAAATAGTATTTGGTATACTTCTGCCTAAAATTAGGCAAATCGGATAACACACAAGAAAAAAATTCGGGCAAGTTGTTAATACCCCACTGCAATAGGGAAGAAATATTTCTTTTTTGATTTTTATACCTTTCATGAACATGAAATGTCTGTGAGTATGAGAACAAGAAGAGATGAGCCCATCAATAAGTATACTGAAATAATAGGGACGATGAGCTGAGTCGATTTAGCCATGTCTGTCTGTCCGTCTGTCTATTTGATATAAAACTGTCAAACCATTGAGTAAAGAAATTATGCAGCAAATATTCCGGTAGGAGACTGAACTCCTTACAAAAAAGTTATGGCGGAATATTTTCGCCAGGTGGGCCGTTCCAGGATACGTTTTTAATTTGAAAATTTGGTAAAATGTTTAAAAATAAATCTTAAAAATGATAAATAAAAATTCCTCTAATAAAATTAAGGTTTGAAAAAGCAGTATTTTTTCTTAACAATTCTGAAAAATGTTGTAAAATTTATTTAAAAGAAATTTTTTCTGCGCATACATGTTCTATAGTAGTTTTAAAGGGTAAAACAAAACTGGACATTTCTTAACTACCTTCTCTACTCTACTGTAAAAGCACTTGCAAGTACCGTACTGATAATTTTATAATTGAAGTAGAGGACTGAAGTACTTGCGAAGTATTTTTTCGAAGTATTGAAGTACTGGTATAAAATAGCATCGAATAAGAAGAGGGACCAGCGCGAATTATCGCACGCTATCAATTCACGAGTAAAGAAGAGAAATAGAATTTATAAAAAATTTGTCGAAGGGTTATTGCCTATTACAGTCGACTGTGATCCTTTAAAATACCTTTCATATAAAAGTGGGCGTGGACCTAAACGGATTTCTTCAATTATCTCCCTTATTCCATATAAAAGGAGTAATCTGAGCGCTGTTTTATAATATCTTCAACGCTTTTTAATTTATGATTAATAATACTTGTACAATGAGCTTAATAAAAAGTGGGCCGTGCCACACCCTCTCTCAAAATATACTAAAATAACATCAATTCGGTTCAATGTACACTATAAAGTTGGGCCTCTTTTTGTATTTTGCTTTCGATTTATTAAAAGTGGGTGTGGCTCTTATCCGTTTTTGCACATTTTTAATAGCAATGGGAGATGAGTGCCACGGAAATTGCTTACCATGTTTCAATAACATATCTGAAGTTCCCGTGTTCACTGACGAGCGGGCGAATCGACTTTGCTAAATAAACTTCTCTTTTGGTCCTGAGCACTTTGATATATCGTCTACCTCAATGAAGGCGTGCTAAAACGAAAATGTTGGGAAATCAAATTTAAAAGTTTATTTCTTTTGAAAAATCAGTATATTTTGTGTGTTTGAGCTAATTTAAATTGCAAAATATTGTGGTTTCTTTGTAAGCATGATCAAATTTGGGGCATTCCAGTTAGACTATTCACTCACAATCGAAAAATTGGCACATTCAAGCTCAAGGCGGCGACGATGTATAAGTCCCCTGCAGGTTAGGGGTTTAGAATATGCCTGAGGTAGGCATACCGGTCGTAAGAGGCGACTAATATGCACAAAGGTAATGACGTGTAACTCGATGGTGGATCTACGGTTATGATGCCTCTCATCTCTCATTACCCATCGTATCGGGGTGACATGACCTAGAAGGTTTCACTGGTCATGAATCGCTACCACGACAGTCGGGCAGAACCGCAAGGGAGTACCGGAGCGTACCGGGTTCAAATCCGGCCAAGGACTGTTAATTCGAGAACACTCCCCAAAACCTTCGGGGATGCATTTTGCTACATTAAGAAACTCAAATAATTTTTTTTTCAGTGTATGGAATTAATTTTTCTTTTATTCATGTTAAAGCTCATTAAATTTTATTAAACATAGCTTAATTAGTTTTAAAAATAATGGAATTTAAATGCCCCCCCTGCTCGTCGATGCATGTGCGGCATCTTACCAAAAAGTTGTTCATTACTGCTTGGAGAGTTGAGACAGGAATAGCCGCAATTGTTTCTCGAATGGATTGCCTTAGTTCATTCAAATTTGTTGGTTTTGCTTTGAAGACTTCCTGTTTGCAATAACCCCACAAGAAAAAGTCAGGTGCAGTAAGGTCAGGCGACCTGGGTGGCCAACGGAATGTGGAGTTTCTGGATATCAGCTTATTCGGAAATTTTCGTCGCAATTCTGTCATAACAGGTTGGGTTATATGAGGAGCTGCACCATCTTGCTGAAACCACACAGAGTTGAAAGAAATTCTCATTCGGCGTAATTCTGGACAGAAAAACTCTCTCAACATGCTCAAGTAACGGTCTCCAGTAACCGTAACGGTGTGACCGTTTTCTTCGAAGAAGTAGGGCCTGACAATGCAGCGTGATGAATCTGCACACCACACTGTGACACGAAGTGGATGCAATTCCGTCTCATGGAGTATCTGTGGGTTGGAAGCACTCCATATTCGACAATTTTGTTTGTTTATGTTGCCGTTTAAATCGAAATGGGCCTCGTCAGACATGAAAAGACAGTTCAACATGTTTCCATCCTCTTCCACCATTTGAAGCATCTTCTGTCAAAATTCCAAGCGAATCGGCAAGTCTGCAGCGTTCAGTTTGTTGGCCATTTGAATTTTATATGGGAATAAGTCCAAATCTTTGTGCATAATTGACTGTAATGACTGTCTGCTTACACCTATTTGAGCAGATAAGCTTCTTGTCGAAACACGTGGATTGTTTTGTATGGCAGCAGCTACAGCAGCGATTGTTTCCTCCGTTCGAACTGAAGGGTTTCGATGGTAAGGTCTTCTGTTGACTGTCCCATGCTCGGCAAAATTGTTTACAAGTCTTATTATGGTCCATCTGCTCGGAGGATTGCCGCCAAACGTGCGCCTATACTCTCTTTGAACCGAAACTACGGACTCCAGTGCGTGATAGCGGCGGACAATCCAAATTCTTGTTTCAGTGTCCCAGTTATCCATTTTTGTTAAATGTAAAAGTCAATCTGCAAAAAAAAAAAAAAATTAACCAGATTCATTAAATAGAAAAAAAGTTATTTAATTTTTTTTTGGTAGCGGGGTTCATCAGCCACCTTTTATATTATTAAGTTACATTGATGTTGATGCGCTGACTGAGCAAGCAAAATTATGGTGTTCATAGCAACAAACGTTACGCATTGCCGTGTTACCCAGGGATAATGCAAATGTACCTCGTGGTTAAGTTAATCGATTAATAACTGCTCATAGACGTGGGTTGGAAATAAAAATGTTTCGCTAAGCATGTGGTAGAATTTGTTTCTTAAAATACTAAAATAAAAACAAAAAAACAATAGAAAATATTTATTTTCAAATTTATAAAAAATTGTTGTCAAAAACGAAAAACTTCTTTGAACTTCTGATTTTAAATTTGTATATTCTGCTGTAACTAACTTATATCATTAATTTATTTAAAAAATCGAGTGGCAACGCCAAAATATTTGACTTGTTTTATTTACTTTTCGTGATTGATAATGTGTCAATAAAATCTAAATAAGCGTGATTTATGTTTAAGTATATATCTTTTTTTTTTTTGTCGATATGCAATATTTTTGCATATCTTAATTTTCTTTATTGCTTGTGTTATTAAAAGCACGAATAACATCAGCCTTTCAATACAATGCAAATCTTCCATAACTAAAACTCAGTTGACACGTATTTTACACATAACAACAACTCCGTTGAGTAAATATATCCCTTTAATATTCGACAAAATGGCTTAAAAAATTTGAAACAAAAAATATGTTAACCTATTTGATTTTGCTTTGTTCTTTAAAAAAAAAACTTACTTTTTCATTAAAAAAACAATTTTAGATCCAATTATTTGTTCTATGTTTAAAGTTTGGATAGTTTCTAAAACAATTTCTTCACTTTATACAACCTAAACTGTTGGAGAATACCGCATTCCCACAACAGCCGGTTCTATCGCACCGGAATGACCCGGGTTTTTTTACCCGGCCAAGGGCTGTTATTTCAGTGTAACCCTGTCCAATCTGGGGCAGGGCGAAGCACTGTTAACAACAACAACAACAACAACCGAATACAAAAACCCTGACACTAATCCCGGTGACCCGGTATTGTAAAATCAGATCCCGACAATTCTTTGTTGTACAAACGCAACAAAATTGGCACACGAATGTTTTACTAGATGCATCAAATGCAAAATGACCTAAAATGGCAAATATTCCGGTTTTGTGTTTTGGTATGCCGTGGTGTTACATACCCTCTATGTGCAATGCAATGTAAGGTGTATAAATGACAAAACAATGTTGATACATTAAATATTTGACTTTAACACATGCCAACAATTGTCTACCTCGATGGATTCAGATTCCATCGCATTTGGGTTGTTTGCATTGAAATTGCTGTTTTGACCTGCATGACATGGTGTGTATGTAAGTAAGTAAGTAGCGTGAATGGGTGCGTTGAGGGTAACAAGTTCAAATGACCTGTCTACTCTATAAATATTATTCACTATATTCTGTTGTGGTGGTGTTGCCGCGACACTAAATACATGGCTGCGCTCTTTAGAATTTCAAATTAGTTTTGAGCATTAAATTCAGCAAACGGATATGGCGCTACATGCAGCCCATATACTAAAACATTTACTTAACCCCTAAATGCCCAATGTTGTTCGTAAGCAAAGAACAGTAAACTAGTAATTACAGCCACTTCAAAAACTGAGAAAGCTATATTATTCCAGGTAAAATCGTAAAAAATAACTATTTCATTCCTCAGTCTTAAAACTGAGTTTAAATTTGGTCTAAATATCTTTTAACAAAATGTTAGAGGGCTAAACACTAAAATATATAAATAAAAACATATAATTAAACATTTTTTTTTTAATTTTTGTTATTACACTTCAAATTGAATAATTATTTTTTTTTTTAACTAATTGAACTCGATTGGAAAGTTAAAAAATATGAGAAAATCATATTTTTGAAAAAACAAATAAACCCTCTTATGAAATTTCAAGATGTCTTAAGATAATAGGTATAATAACAATTTGAGTTCAAAATTTAATGGCGAACTTCAAGTTTCTTGATTCTGAAATATTTTTTTATAGCCTATGTATCCCCCTCGAAAGTGCCAAAGTTTATTTTTTAAGTTAGTAGTTTCCAAGTGGTGGCCGCTGTGGTGTGAAGGCAGTGTTGCCGGCCTACCACACCGAAGGTCCATGGTTCGAGCCCTGGTACAGGTAACATCAAAAGTGATTTGAAAAAAGTTTTTCAAAAACGGGGTCGCCCCTCGGCAGTGGTTTGGCAAACTCTCCGAGTGTATTTCTGCCATGACAGGCTTCTCAGCAAAAATTCGTCTCCTTTGTAGATGCCGTTCGGAGTCGGCAAAAAACTGTAGGTCCCACCAATTTGTAGGGAAAAATTCAAAATCGGCACACCACAAATTGGAAGAGAAGCTTGGCGCAAAAATCTCTTAGGAGGTTTATGATGATATACCTGTTGTATATCGCGCCATAGAGAGTTTCCAAGTATTCATGAAACGAGCTCAAGGCCAAGAATAATAATTTTACACTTCTTAATTTTTATGAAAATTATTATTGTTTTTATTTTTTTAATAATCATTTTTTTAATTAATTATTAAAAGTTGTTTAACTGAATAGAATAGGAAACATTTTTAGAGACAACCTTTTCTAATAGATCCATTTCGGAAGCTGCTATGCTTCTTCATCAGAGAAATTTTGGCACGTATTGCTAACCATTAAGCTAACAATACGCTGGTTTTGATGTCATATAAACTCCTAAGTATATTGTCTTTACCATATACATGAGACACTTCCGCCATCTGGCAGTTAGTAGTATGATCATGATGGATTTTTTGGCAGATCAGTTTCATCATCATCAGCAGAACTGCATTAGCGCGTGCTCTTGGTTTTTGTGCCAAAATTTCTTTCATAAAGAAGGCTAGCAGCTTCCGAAATGGATCCATAAGAAAAGCTAAGGCGGTTGTCTCTAAAAAATTTTCCTACTCTATTCAATTAAACAACTTTTAATAATTAATTAAAAAATTATTATTAAAAAAATAAAAACAACAATAATTTTCATAAAAATTAAGAATGGAAAAATTATTATTATTCTTGGCTTTGAGCTCGTTTCATGAATACTGGAAAATGTACAGGCCGTAAAATCAACAAAAATTGTTGGTACAAAAAGCAATAGTTAGTAATTTCCGAAATATTGAAAAAATCAACTTAACAAAACAAGAAAAAAGTAAAATTTTGAATTTGCATAAAAAAAATATACATATTGTTTTTTTGGCAGAACTTCGTTTTATGATAAAAGGAAATTTTTCACAAACTTTTATTCAAATCGGAAGCGAACCATGTATATGTATGAATGTACACTATCTGATTTGCATTTCATTTCGCTCATATTTGCGTGTTTAATAGCGTTAGTCTAATAAATAGGCTTTTGAATATCATACATATTTTTCGTTATTGCTTTTTTATACCAACAATTTTTGTTGATTTTGATTTGATGAAGATTCAAAAAAAAATTTCACATTTAAGGGTTAATATTAATAGAATTTCTTTCATTTACATAGCAATTATACCCACCTAATACACACTGCGTAGTTTAGTTGGTTTGTTTGTTAGCCTCAGCGGTAGGTAATTGTTGTTGCTTGTACAACCGATGCTGGACAAAAGGTTAAATATAATTTCCGTTTAATTGAGAGGAAATCCACTTACAAAGCGTTAATGGGTTTAGAAGCATATGCTAAATCTTCTATATACACCTCAGAAGTTTCACTTTTCTTATTTAATTGAATTGTTTTTACGGCCTTTACATTTATAAAGTACCATGACTATAAACGGTTTCAAGGCCAAGAATAATAATTTTTTATTAAAAAACCGTTTAATAATTATTTTTAATAATTTTCATAAATAAAAAAGAAATTATTTTTCTTGGCCTTGAGCTCGTTTATAGTCGTGGTACTTCAAAAATGTACAGGCCGTATATAAAATAAACAAAATCGATGGGCACGAATATCCGACTGTGTACAAAAACGAAAAAGTGTGCACTACTAACAAAAAATCCATCATGAGTATTAATCATGCCGCCAGATGGCAGTGCATTCTCAGTGTTATGGTAAATATGAATAGAACTAGGAATTTAGCTGAAACAAAAACAAACGCTCTGTTAGCTTAATAGTTAGCACAGCGTGACAATATTTTTCGGATGAAGAAATCTAGGAGCTTTCGAAATGGATCTATAAGAAAAGCTATGGCGGTTGTCTCTAAAATTTTCCTATTCTATTCTAATAAAAAAAAACTTTTAGTAATTAATCAATAATAATTATCAAAAAAAATATAAAAACAATAATAATTTTGATAAATAAAAAGAAAAATTATTACTCTTGGCTTTGAGCTCGTTTATAGTCATGGTATTTTATTTTATCTTTTAAATTATATTTTATTTTATTTTTTTAAATTTTATTTCATGTTATTTTATTTTATATTTTTTTTATTTTTATTTTATCCTATTGTAATTGATTTTACTTTGTTTGATTTTATTTTATTTTATTTTATTTTATTTTATTTTATTTTATTTTACTTTATTTAGTTTAATTTAATTTAATTTTATGTTATTTACGGTTTTCTTTGATTGCTGTTCATTTCCTTCATTTTCATTTCAGCAGTTATCTTTACTGGTGCTTTAATTAATTGTGCTCGTATTTCTTATTTTTTGCTTCGTTTTCTTTCGTTTAAAGTCACTAGCATTGATTAGTATAGTTTATTTATTTAATGTTGAATTTTCTTCGCTCCAATATATTAATGTTTAATATGAATAATCACTTATTTGGTTTCTATAAACAGTGTTTGTTTTATAAATGAAGTTTATATATTTGCTCATGTTTTATATTGCGATCTTTTTGTTTCCAACAAAGCAAACTGCTCACACACTTGTATGGTATCGTATTTGTAGTTTTGTCACTTTCATCCTGGTTTTTTCATGTTACAATTAATTTATTTTGATGGATGCCAACGCTGCCTGATGTAATTGTTTATACGTTATATGTATAGTTTGGCCGTTTAAGGGGCGAAACGTTTTCAACTGCGGCCAATTCAACGTTTCACTCAAACCAAGTCTTTATCCTCTTTTATAGCTGGGAGATTTCCGCACTTCGTGCCGAAAGAAAATTTCAGCTCCAACTTTCAGAAATAATAAACTTCACTAAAAAGAAAATCTGAAAAACTAAAAAAAAAATTTTGAAAAATTGCTAAATCCAAAAAGTTTTTATAATGTTTAAAATATCGAAGCCTGAGTTAAGTTTTCATTCAATTCAGTTTTTTTTTGGGACGATGTTTTATTCCTCTCGGTACAAAATAATCTTAAACTAGTATCAACATAAATCATAGAACTTGTTTGTAGCAGGGTGCGTTATTACCCGAATAATTAAATTTTCTAGTTTTTACGGCCCACAGCCTAAAAACATTAATTTATCTGCATGGCACTAAAAATGTTGATGTAACCACAAGTTGACATGAAAATCCCCAAATGATATAATTACAACTAATTTATGCTTGCAGTGATGGTAAATTTAATTTTGGGTAAGTGAGTATGTGCCTGGGTTGTGTTGATGTAAAATTACAAAATGTGTGAGCAATTCATTTCCGTAAATCATGATGGGCGCGCCATTAAAACCACCGCAATATTCAACATTTTTTGAATCATAATAAAATGATTTAAATATACGCCGTTAAATGAAGTCTCTCGGCTGTTGCTACTGCTGCCTTAATATAATAAATGCTAATATTAATTGCATATGCTATAATAAACACATACATATCTACAGATTGAGGTGCGTGTTTGTAGGTGTAAGTGGGACTGTATACGCATATCCGTCGCAATGCGGAAGCGATCGCGAGAGTTAGTGTAAAACGAGGCCAACAGCGCGTATCGGAAGGAATAGCATCTGGCATAGATGTGACAGACGTACCCATGTGACCAATGAATGTGTAGTCAGAGAATTGAAATCCCTGTAGAAAAAATCTCTAGCTCCGAACTGGGGAGCTTCTAGTGCACTCGAAATCACCACTAATTCGTCGTGAATTTGTTTTTAAATGCAAATAAAACAAGATAAAATAAAATAAAATAACAGAAAATAAAAAAAGAATATTTGAAAATGTACAGGCCGTAAAATCAAAAAAAAAAAAAAAAAAAACTGCTGGTACAAAAAAGCAATAACCAAACCCGAGAGCACGCGGTAAGGCGTGATGATGATAAAACAGATATGTGAAAAAATCCATCATGCTCATACTACTAACTGCCAGATGGCGGGGGTTGTTCATGTATATGGTAAAGAAGAATAGAATTAGGAGCTTAGATGACATCAAAACCAGCGTATTGTTAGCTTAATGGTTAGCAATGCGTGCCAAAATTTCTCTGACGAAGAAGCCTAACAGCTTCCGAAATGGATCTATAAGAAAAGCTATGGCGGTTGTCTCTAAACATTTTTCATACTCTATAAAAAACTTTTAATAATTAATTAAAAATGATTATTAAAAAATAAAAAGAATACTAATCTCCATAAAATTTCAAATCGTGAAACAAAATTATTCTTGGCCTTGAGTTTGGTTCATGAATACTTTAAAATAAAAAAAATGAAATCAAATGAAATAAAATAAAGTAAAATAAAATAAAAATAAAACAAAATAAAATAAAAATGAATTAAATTTAATAAAATAAAATAAAATAAAATAAAATAAAATAAAATAAAATAAAATAAAATAAAATAAATTAAAATGAAATAAAATAAAATAAACAACAACAAATATTGTTGGTATAAAAAAGCTAAAATAAAATAAAATAAAATAAAATAAAATAAAATAAAATGAAATAAAATAAAATAAAGCAAAAAAAAAATTTTATTAAAAAATAAACAACAATAAAATAAAATAAAATAATTTTGTTGTTGGTTGTATGGTCTGTTCATTTTTACATATTTTTGTAAGTTTAGCGAGCTCAAGACCAGTTGATAATAATTCTTAGTTAATTATTATTATTTTTGATTAGAGGAAAAATTGAAAGCAACAAACATATACAGGCTATAGTTATAGTACTATTTCAAAAACAGCCACGATTTCTCGTTAGACTAATTCGTATAGTTTTGCTATTTTCAAAGGATCTTGTGGAGATCGAACCCACTCACTCTGATTGCAAGCGCAGCTGCCTAACCCATAGGCTATGCTGGGTGTAGTTTTGCAAGCTGCTTAATTCAAGTTTTCCTCTAATTGTTGTTTGTTATCTTGCCAACTGTATACACAATATTTTAGACATTGTGTCTATATGTAAATCATGTATGTTGGACTTTGTTTTTGTACATTCTTTTTTCTATTTTTAGAAGATAGTTATTGTACATAACCGCGTGCTCCGGTATAAATTTATTTTGTTGTTGGTTTTTTATGGTCTGCTCATTTTTACATATTTTTGTAAGTTTAACGAGCTCAAGACCAGTTGATAATAATTCTTAGTTAATTATTATTATTTTTGATTAGAAAAAAAGTTGAAAGCAACTAACATATACAGGCTATAGTTATAGTACTATTTCGAAAAAATAATAAAAAAAATAAAATAAAATAAAATAAAATAAAATAAAATAAAATAAAATAAAGTAAAACAAATTATAATAAAATTAAATAAAATAACTTAAAATAAAATAAAATAAAATAAAATAAAATAGGATTAAATAACTTAAAATAAAATAAAATTAAATTAAAATAAAACAAAATCAAATATAATAGAATAAAATAAAATAAAAAAATATAAAAAGTAAAATAAAATAAAATAAAATAAAATAAGATAAAATAACATTAAATAAAATAAAATAAGATCAAATAAGATAAAATAACATAAAATAAACTCAAATAAAATAAAATAAGGTAAAATAAAATAAAAAGAATAAAATAAAGTAAACCAAAATAAAATAAAGTAAAATAAAATAAAATAAAATAAAGTAAAATAAAATAAAATAAAATAAAATAAAATAAAATAAAATAACATAAAATAACTTAAAATAAACTCAAATAAAATAAAATAAGGTGAAATGAAATAAAAAGAATAAAATAAAGCAAAACAAAATAAAATAAAATAAAATAAAATAATATAAATAACATTAAATGAAATTAAAAAAATTAAATAAAATAATATCAAATTATATAAAATAACAGTAAATAAAATAAAATAAAATAAAATAAAACAAGATAAAAAAAATATAAAAAAAATAAAATAAAGTAAAATAAAATGCAATAAACGAAGCATAAAATAAAAAAAAAAGTAAAAAGAAATAAAAGTCAAAAATAATAAAAAAAAATTTAAATTAAAAAAAAATGTTTAATTTAAAATATTGTGGTACAGCTCTTCATTTTCAAATAATATACAATATATAAATTCAATAATCTTTTTTTCCCACCCCATCTTATTTTTTCTTCTTTTGAAGTCTACCTTAGAATAATGTTTTTTTGAATACATAATTTTTTTCAACAAGTGTTACAGTTGCAGTAGTACAATATTTTATTGGCTAGTATAGAATGGAAGTGAAGCGAAAGGAAGGGAAACAGTAGGAAATAAAGGAACGGAAGGGAAAGTAAATTAGAGGAACAGCAAAAAAAGGAATGGAAAGAAAGATGTAAAAAACTACTTTCCCCTGCTTTAAATAAAATAAATAAAAGCACAAATTTAAATGTTGTTACTGAATGAAAAGAAGAAAAAGAAGGAAAATGAAAGCCACTGAGGTGAAGCAAAGTTAATTGAAATAAGATTACGGTAAATAAAAGGAATGCATTGAATTTTGTGCAGCAAACATTTTTAAAACCAAGGAATTATCCTTCTTTTACTGCTTTTTTTTTGAAATCTATAATGTAAGCACTTACGGCCTAGGGGAATTTTATTGTATTAGAGTTAGCTGATGAAAATTGACAGTGGTGGAAATAAAAATTGGCTAATTGTTTCTTATATAAATTTAGTGACATTGAAAATTTTTTATATCCAAAAATTTACAATTCTCAGTATCTATGCCTGTTTGCATGTTGGCTATTAGTATGTAGTAGAAGTGTTTTCTGACATGTTTCACTTAGACATTATTTCATTTCCCTCTTGCATCTGTCATAAAATATAAAAAATAAATATTTTTCGTTAACGGACAGTGTAAGATTTTTTTTTTTTTTTTTTTTGAAAACTGCTGCAGCTTTCAACTAGCGAAATATTAATTACTATCGAACTAGTACCTTTTTGACACTTACGATCTAGTTCCGCACCAGAATTTTGTCTCAATAGTTGATGGCTGCACAGCAGGGTTGATGTACACATAAACGCGCATATTGCCGCACATCGCGCTGCAATCGTCAGCAAAGCCTGTGGCGCTGTATTGCGGCTGTGAGATGATGTGTACATGTCGGTTTGTGTGGGGACTTTGGAGAGCTGGCATGCGAAATTTATTTGAAATTGTCAGGCATGATTATTTCCGATTAAATTGCGATTTAGCAGCGTTTATCAGCAAAGCATTCCAAGTAACACATACACACCTGCTACCTATGTAATGGGTTAATTGTGCCACACATACGCACATAAGACAAATAAATATTTTAATAACCAGTAGTACTATGAAACATCAATGTTAAAATTGCGATTGGTCTAGGATGAAACCGGGATGAATAGCCAAGAAGCATGACAAAATCCAGTTTTAATATCTCTATATAACTTGATCCTTTCCCTTTTGTCGAAGCATGTCCTTTGAAGAGACTATGTTTAACCTTTTATGACTGAACGGCTAAATGAACTTTCTACTCGTATGCGTATGCTATACAAATTAAAATTTACTCTTGTAAAAAACTGCCTAGTTGAGATGAATTCTAGCCCACTTAGATTGTCCCATAATGCTGCATGAATGTGTGTTTTGATATTTATGAGCGCGGGTGTCGCGAAAATCTCCACACATATACATACGCGTGTATATGTGCTTTTCTGTTTGAGCTTTTCACCCGCTGGTCTACTTGGCACAATGCGTTTACTCATCTGTATAAATTATTATTCGGCCATTATAAATTTTATATGAAACCGCAAAATGGGAGTGTTAATATTATCTATGCGGTCGCATTGGTGGCATCATCATTCGCTCTGCCATTGACTGTCAAGTGCTTGTTGGTTTCCATGTTGATCTGCATGTGTTGTTTCGAATGTGAAATGTGTGTTTCCTAACTAGCCAGTGAGAACAATAGATACGCTTCATTGGCTTGTAAAAGATTTTTTGCGAATAGAATTTGGTTCAGGTGGAATTTGTTGACAATTGTATATTTAACCACTTGAGCTGGCAATTTTTATCACATTTGTTATATACATATATAATTTAGATAAGAACGGTGTATATACAATAAATTGAAGCATTTTGAAAAGTGATGCCACAATAAAAATAATATTACTGCAGCAAAGTGTAAAAGTTAAATAAATATTGTGACATCGATGTCATACGAAAATTGAATATATTCAATAGAAAAGCGATAGAAGTTTAGCGAATAATAGATAATATTCGATAGTTAGTAACCTATAAAATTGCACAACAAATATTGAAGCAAATTATGGGGTCTATCAGCTATTCCGACGGAACTGCCAACGGGAGAAATATAATACATCATGAGACAATTCAATCGATTTAATCGGATTTTGCAAGTGCATTTCGATAAAGTCGATGGAGATCACAAAACTCTATCACAATTATTCCCCGCCAGCAGCTTCGGTGATAGACCCTATATAAAATTGAAAACTTATAAAAATATAAAAACGCACAGCGTTTGCTAAAGCACAGCAGCCTACACGCCAAAATTAAAGTCTGTCCGTGGCTTTTCTGAGTCCAAAAATTAACGGTTCTAATATAATTGGCGGCCGCCGTGGTGTGGAGGTAGTGTTGCCGGCCTACCACACCGAAGGTCCATGGTTCGAGCCCTGGTACAGGTAACATCAAAAGTGATTTGAAAAAAGTTTTTCAAAACGGGGTCGCCCCTCGGCCCCTCTCCGAGTGTATTTCTGCCATGACAGGCTTCTCAGCAAAAATTCGTCTCCTTTGTAGATGCCGTTCGGAGTCGGCAAAAAACTGTAGGTCCCACCAATTTGTAGGGAAAATTCAAATCGGCACACCACAAATTGGAAGAGAAGCTTGGCGCAAAAATCTCTTAGGAGGTTTATGATGATATACCTGTTGTATATCGCGCCATAAAAGAAAGAAAAGAATATAATTGGTAGGTGTAATTTATAACTACTAATCTTAGTAAGCGTTTTAAATTAGTTTATTCGTATAATACAATTCATTTAAATAACAAAAATTACCAACAACAACTCATCACAATGACATAATGTCAATAAAAAATGTCACGCAAAATAAGTTTCGGATTTTGAGTTAGCTTTAAACGAACGGAATTCAACTTCGGTTACTCTAATACATGTTATATGAACATGATGGATTTTTGACAGATTATTCACGCTGTGGTTGAGCTGTTATTAAACTTTTTTAAACAAAATCTGAAAAACTCCAAAGACATTAAGATGGAGACAAGACACTGTTAAATTTTAGTAAAATATTGCGAGGTAGGCTGCAAGTGCAAAATAGTGATAGTTTTTAACACTTTGAAAGTCCTCAGGCATCGCATAAGTTGAAAAACATTGATATACATTAAAAATTATAAATAATCGGAGGCAAACTGGTAACAGTGCAAACAAAATATTGAATTAAAAATGATTTTAAATAGAATGGAAAAGTGACAAAATAATTCGTACAATCAAAATGTATATATATTTGTAAGAGAAAACAGTGATGAGTAACGCCAGATGACTGTGCATAATCAATGTTATGGTGAAAATGAATAGAAATAAGATTTTAGCGGTCACAAAACCGAGCTCTGATTGCTTAATGGTTAACAGAGCATGAAAAAATTTCTCTGATGAAGAAATCTAGCAGCTTCCGAAATGGATCTATACGAAAAGCTATGGCGGACTCTAAATTGTCCTTCTCTTTCTATTAAAACACTTTTTTAATAAAAACAATAATAATTTTATAAAAATAAAAAAAATGTTATTCTTGGCTTTGAGCCCATTTATAGTTTGATTTGATTTTCCAAAAATTTCTATAAAAACAGTAAGATCGAAACTAAAAACTTCGCACATCTCAATGGACCGAAACATATTTTTAATAACTTGGTGTAACCCCTTATAGTCCGTGGACAGTTTTTAACGTTAAGAGCAATCCTGAATATTCCAAAAGTAGCCACAAAATTCCTAAACATGTTTTGTATTTTGCGAAAATAAGGAAAAAAGTAAGTTCGGCACACCGCAGGCTTTCTACCTTACATAAATATAGTTTTAGGAGTCCATCCCTTACTTACAAAAAGTACAAACTCTGCAAACATTTATGGTCTTACCCTGTTAATTTAAAGATACATACATTTATCGAAAAATTGTGTTGTATGGGTACTAAACCATATATTCGTCAAATCTTGATGTTATTCGCTGGAAAATTTTTTGTTCCTCGCTATTAAGTTGTAATAGTTATAGACAAAACCCGTTTATTGGAACAATTGATTGAAGTAGAGTTATATGTTATGTCGGTCCGATCTGGCTGATTTTCTAGTCACATTACGTATGTAGAATGTATGAAATCTGCAAAATTTTAAGTTGCTAGCTCTTTAATTTCAAGATTTATAGGCCAAAACCCGTTAACTCGTTTATCGGAACAATCGATTGTATGGGAGCTATGCGTTGTATTGGTCCGATCTTGTTGGTTCCGATAAATGATTAATATATTACAAAATGGCGGCGCCATACCATATTTCATCAACATATCTTAAAAACTGAAGGACTAGTTTGCGTTCAAAGAGACAGACATACGGAAAGACAAGCAAACAGACGGAAAGACAGGAATTCTAAAAAACTTTTGATTTGGATTTATTTGGCTTATTAATGATCCCTTCTCTCAATTTTTCGTGAATATATGCAATGTACAGACATAAACCTGTTACAATTTTATTATATGTAAAGATGAAATGGTGTTTTTATAAGCCTTCGATTTTGTATTAAGGTTCAAATATAGGTTCCGGTCTCTATATTCGTTCCAGTTTTTGATTTGCTTTCGATTGAGTTTACAGCTTCAATGTCACTATTAGTTCCTTTTTCGGATTAGTTTTATAGTCGACTTCCGTGTGTCTTTGGATGTGATTGCTGTTTCGATTCTGGGTTGGTTTATTTTCAGTTCCGTTTTGACTTCGACTATGGTTTGTTTCCGAGTTCTCTTTGTTTTGTTAAGATTTTGATTCTATTGGTGAGCCGATTTTTATTAAAATTCGGTTCCGGTAGCTATTTTAACTAAATTTTCGTGTGTGTTTCCATTCCTGTTTGTTTGAGGCTTCAGTTATTTTTACTCTGGTTTCTATTTCGGTTCTTCATTTCCTGTTCGTTTGAGACACTGATTGCATTTAAGATTGGGTTCAGGTTTTCATTTCACTTTTTGGAATATTGGTTTTTGGAATTTTAAATCCGTTGCATGTTATAAATTTTCACTAAATTTTTGTCGCAGTTGCTATTATGGTTCTTTCGTGCTTGAATTCCATTTTGAATTCGCTTAGATTTGTATCTTATGTTTGTTCCAGTTTCTATTCCTGTTCGTTTCTGGGGTAAGGTAAGTTTCTGTTCCAGTTGCCGTTTCTGTTAGTTTCAGCCTTTAGTTCTATTTTGGATTTTAATAGTTCGAGATTTCATTCCAATTTAGTTCCGGTTTCCATTCCGTTTCGTTTTAGATTCAAATTCTAGTTTATTCACCTTTGCTAATTCAGGTATATCCAAACACCTCTAGTTTCTCCAACGGCAAGTACCGAAGAAGATTTAATGACGAGTTGTATGAGCTGTGTGTAGACATCGACTTAGTTAAATGAATTCAAATACAGCGGTTTGGTTGCCTAGGCCATGTTGTGTGAAAAAATAAAGATGAGATGATAAGGTATCCTTCTCGGCACAGCTTGGTGGAAGCAGAGGAAGGGATAGAGCAACACTCCCATTTTTGAATCAAGTGGAGGTTGAGTTGCAATCCCATGGTGTTTCCACTTGACGCCAGTTGACAAAAAAATACGTTTGAACGGATAAACGGATTTAAGTAAGTAAATACCTGCAATAACAGCTTAAAATTAGGAGTTTGCGTTTCTTCGGTATACTGAATTGCTCAAAAAAGTCGGAAGAATATTTGATTAAAGGTTAGTGTGCCTAACTAAAATAGTACAAAATAAATCGACAATGTGAAATCGAAAAGCCTAACAGCAAAATATACTCAAGGTTTTCTAATTTAGCAGCACAATTTTTATTAAAAAAGTCAATCAAGAATTTAGTGGAGACAGCGCTCAATAAATTTTAGAAGCGGTCAAAGAAAAGAATTGCAATTGCAAGCCTACACAAGCAACCACATACAGCCGTGTTCAATATACTAGTAGTGAAAATAAAATATATATCGATATGAAAAGTTGGGCATGTCATCCCATACCATCGCTGTGCATATCGTTGTAAATTTTCCTCTAATATCAATTAACAAACAAACATAAAAATTCGAGCACTGCTCCAACAACAATTACCATAACTGTAAAATATATATCGTTCGACGAAATTAGAAGAAGCTTTAATTTTAATAATTTTTGCAGAAACCACATAACAAGAAATTTCAAAGTTTAAAAAAAGCTCAGGAAATTTAGTTAAACTTAAAAAAGACGGTCATCAAAATCTTCAAATTTTTGGCAGAATTTCTAGAAAATTTTTGAGTACGCAGTTTTGGAAACCAATGAATTCTAGTATAACATTATGCAAGCTAGAACTCGCTCAAACATTTTCCTGACTTTTTAGAATTTTTTTGTGTGTCGAGTGATTTCTTCTATACAACACATGAAGAAAAATTAATTTTGTATGGAAAAAATACCCAACATCCTTTACAAAAAAAATCAAAAAATATTGGGAAATTTTGAGGTACTTCTAAATTTCGCATTATTATGCCAAAGTTTTATAGAACTGGGTACTCAGAAATTCTTAAAACTCTTCCCAAAATTATTGAAATTTTGATATAAATTTTTAAAAGTTGAATTAACTTTCCCGAACTTTGTGTAAGTTTTGAAATTTTTTTTAATGTGGTTTCTGTTATATTTTAAATGAAAATTATTAAAAACGCAGCATCTTCTTATTTCGTCGAACGATACCTAATTTAATTTCACTACTGTTATATTGAACACAACTGCAGTTGTATCAAGGAATCCAGTACAAGGTAACAAATGCGAAGATTCAAATGCATTTGATGCTAACCGAATGCAGGATAAGAAATTTATACAAGGACAAGCCACTGCAGTTGATTTCTGTCGTAAACCCAACTTTGTTGATAATCAAAAACCAGTATGCAATGTCAACAAACAAACAAATAAGGATAAATATAAAAACAAAATCGAAATGTGTTTACTTAAGGATTAAATGAGGTGAAGGACGGCAGTTGAATTCGTGTAAATATCTTAATGCAAAGAAGGAAAATATTTGATTTGATGTGGCTAAGATTTGCGGTTCTAAATTTGTTTGTACTCACTTTTTTTATTTGTGTTTAGATTAGGAAAATAAGGAAGAGATATCTTTGCACATTATTTAATGAAATTTATATCTATCATTTTGTCTTCGCAATTGAATTTGGCAGTATGAGCCTTGTAGTTTGGAACGCTCTCGGCGTCCACTGCCTTATTTACTCACTTATACCCTGCTTGTACTGCCCCGTTAAAAAAACTTTTATATATTCAACATTTTCACCAAATTTCGTTTCGATAAATCAATTTTTGGCAGGTTTATGGCATAAAAGGTTTTGTGGAATAATCCACGATAAAAGGGGAGGGCCACGCCCATTTTCGAAAATTTTTATTTTTCGACTTTCTTCGTTCACGAAAACTTTGAAAGTGAAATAGAAATGATATAAAGTCATTGTACACTAAGTTATTGCCTATTAAATATATCTATGCTCCTTTTCAAAATCTTTCATATAAAAGTGGGTCTGGTTCTTAACCGATTTCGCACATTTTTTCCGGAACATACCTTGTATTAATATTAATATATGTGCTAAATTTTGTTTCGATATCTTGAACGGTTTTTTATTTATGATTAATATTATTTCTAAATTTTACTCAATCAATAGTGGGCGGTGCCACGCCCATTTTAAAATGTTTCTTGAAAAATTTACTTTATGCCTTAACGTTAATGTACACACCAAATTATCTTTATAAGTGTATTATGTATTGAATAATCACTTTTTTATATTTTCGAAAATATTCTACAAGGTGGCGCAAAAGTAAGCTTCCGATGTTCAGCATATCGGTTGTGGCACGTGAAGTGTGTGCTGTTGCACCGTCTTGTTGGAACCACATGTTTTCCAATCCCAATTCATCAAGTTGCGGCAAAAAGAACTCGTTGATCATTGCTCTGTAGCGCTCACCATTCACAGTAACCGTTTGGCCCCGACCGATTATTGGTCAAATAAATAGTCAGCAATATTCCGCGTTCTGGAGCAGTGTAGCGTAACATAGTTTATTAACGTATATTTCGCATGTGTTTACTACACAAATGTCAAAACAGAACTGACTTTAGGGGCCAATCGCAAAATTTATAGCATTTTCTGATAGGAGGATTACTTTTGCCCATTTTAAATAGCGCTCGGAGATGAGTGCCAAGGAACCTGCATACCAAATTTCATTAAGATATCTCAAAATTCACTCAAGTTATCTTGTTAACAGACGGACGTACGTACGGACATGGCTCAATCAATTTCTGTTTTCCCCCTGCACATTTCAGTATATAAGTCAATGAAGTGAATATACCTTGTATGCGTAGCACAACTGGCTATAAAACTGCTGAGAGCTAGTACTAAAGTCTTTAGTCTACTTTTGGACAAACCAAAAAAAATGCGATAATCAAGAAAATCAACAGGCGATTGTGTAGATTTTGACGAACTCGTAAAATCAAAAGCAGGTCATTGAGGTGATTCGACAAGAAGAAAGTTGACTGGTGGAGAAGCAGAAACTAAATAAGAAATCGGATACAAAACAAAATTACATTGCTCAGCAAATAAAAGGAAGAAATAAAAAGAAAAAACTTATAAACAAAATCTTCTGCAAAAAACAGCCGAATAAATTGGCATTTGGCGGTAGCAGAGAAGTATCCAGTGCAGTTGAGAGTGCATTAGTGTGGAAAAGGGAAGTGCTTTTCAGTTCAGATGCAACAAACTATGAATGTACGAGTAGCATATTTTGCTCAAATTTCGGACGCATGTATATCCGCGTTTGTAAGTGTGTTTGTTAGAAAAAAAAATAAAATTTAGAAGCAAGGTCACAAGCAAGGTCGCCACAAAAAAAAATTAGCGAAAAACCTATGCCGATTTACCCATAGTTCTTTAATGCACAAGCCTATCATTTCGAACTGGGCGAACCTGTTACACAAGGTACGTATTCATTGAGTTCTTATAGCAATCTGCAGTAATTGGAAAAAGTAATGAATTCCACATTACTTCTAAAAAAAAGTACCAAACGTAATTTCCTCGTTTCGAATCTCGAGTACAAAACATTTTTCTTTGTAATTAAAAAAAAAGATGCTTTTCGCAAATGGAATTAAAAATGTAATTAAAATTTTTTCATAAGTAATGGCGCAAGTTCTTTGGGATCTCCCAATTCATTACTCAGCAGAACAACAAATTTGATCAGTTTTCGCTTTTCCTTTGAGGAACTAAAAATTACAAATTACTTTTGAGTTGTTATTTATTTGCAATGATTTTAAAATATTTTAGATAATATTTTTACTACCTTTTAATGTATGGCTGAAGGTTACGGATAGATAAAAATATTTTTTATTTCAATTACAAATAATAAATTCTTTGTACTCTAGACTCAGGAAACTACTTTTGACAAATGGAAATGTTATCAATCACTTATGTGTGAGGCAAAGGACTTAATTGCTTCTACGATTGCTTGTAATTAGGAATTGAGGGAAATGTGATCCCTTAAGTAATGATTACTACCAAACCTGTAAAGTACTAATGTATACTTTCACTAAAAGAAAATAAGTACAAGTACTTTGTACTTTAAAAGGGTAAATCCAAAGAACAAGTACCAAATATGTGTACTTGGAACTCGAAATTACAAGTACAAGTGCTTATCGAGTAATTGAAAGAATTTGTAAGTAATATTTTGAAAAAACATAAAATTTGTGTAATGGAATGCTTTTTTTGAAAATTCAGTTTATTTGTGTATGATACAATTTGGAAAGTCGAATAATATGAAGTAGTACTTTGTTGATAAGTACTATCAGGCTTGGGAAATCGATGGAGTATTGGTATACTTTCAAGTTGCACGTTTGTGAAAAATACCGTTTCGGTTAATGATTTACTTTATAGGTAAAAAGTGTAAGTAAATACCGTTCGATATTATCAATTATTAATACTTAACGAAGTACTGTAAAAGTACTTATAAGCACCGTACTTATATCTCAAGAATTCTGAAGTACTTGTACTTATTTCTTCGAGGACTGGGGTACTGGTACATGTACTTGTATTGGTGCTTACTCTTTACTGATCTGATTACTATCCAAATTTGGCTAATTGTATAGTTAGTTCCGAGAGCCTAGCTGCATTGGATTATATTCCACGAAAGAGCACTTGCGGCTCTGAGGTATTGGCGACCTCATTATTGTGTCGTGAAAACAACTCCCTTTGGAACAGCAACCAGAAATAATGCAGTTGTAGTAAAGAGAAGAAAAAATTTTAAGCCTATGCCGCGTGAACAATTCTAACTAAAAAGTCGTGACGCTACAGGGCATCATAGCTTAGTTGTTAGAATACTCTAACAGCGGCTTTGATGCAGACACTTGGACTCGTATGCCAGTGTTCAAGAAGGGGTCTGATGAGAAGTTGGACACTTCGAAACATGCCATCCCATACCATCGCTGTGCATATCGTTGTAATTTTTCTCTGATATCAATCAACATAAAAAGTCTTATTTTTTATGATAATATAATAGGAGAAGTTTTTGTTTTCAGAAAAGTGGGCGGTGTCACGCCTTCTAATTTCTATGACTACTTTTGAAGTAAATTCCGAGTTTTACAGAATATGATTTTACAAAAACCGCTAAGCATCTAATAGTCTTTTCAGTTAGCATAGTGGCTGTTAACGCTCTGCAGTAGATCAACTGCGCTCTACACCTCCGAGTGGAAAATACGACGTTATATTACGACTTTTCTAGGGCTAGCGACGAGTACTTCCGTCATACACATAGAAATATATACAAAAGTAGATTACAGGGGTTGATTTGTTTGTTCCTTTCGATGAGCTATATCTGTTTGTTGTAATTCTCTAATAAATATAAAGAAAAAAATACGTGTAGTACAATACACGTGAGAGAAGGCACCTTCTTGCTTTTGTAAAATTTTTTCAGGATAACCTTGGGATTATTTTCGGGGCTTCTTCGCGACCATTTCAGGCGGTTTTCGAATCTTCTCGGGAAATTTCCAAGATCATTTCGGAATTGCTACGGAATTTTTTTGCTATCAGTTCGGTACTTTCTTGGGTCCACCCCGAATTAGTTCCAAAATGATTGATGTAAAGACCGAAAAAGACCCGAAATGATTCCAAAAGGTCCCGAAAAAATTTTAATATGATCTTGAAAAGTCCCAAAATTTTCCTGAGAAAGTCAAGAAAAATGTTCCGAAATAGTTCCGTAACTAAACCCGACAAGACCGAAATACGAGTTAACAAATTAACCCCAAGGAGTCAGGAAAAATTCCCGAAATCAATACTGAAATTATCACGAAGATGTCCCCAAAAAGTCCCAAAATGATCCCTTAAAATGCTCAACAAACATCCCAAAATGAAAAATAGATTTTAAATCACCCTAATGCATATAACTATCTACGTAAGTGAATTAGGATTTGTACAAGCGTACCCCACACTACACTGCAGCAGGTATGAAATTTTAACTGAAATGTTACGTATACGCCATGTAGCCTGAGCTGGTGCGATCATGGCAACGTGGTATGGCAAATGCGCGCCGTTACGGATGCGGATAAGGATACGAGTTGTTAATGCCTGTGGGTACGCTTAGTTACTTGCTATTTGGTTTTATCTATACAGTTTTTTTGTTGGGAGCTTATTCCTATTGCTATGCTCAAACACTCCGACGGTCATTGAGTGCTTGCTCATACGAGTACATTTATGTATATGTGTGTGTATAGCTTAAGAGCTCACGGTTGGTAGTTATTTTTTGGGTTTTGTTGGTTTTACTATATATTTAGTTGAGTGGCTTGAGTGGTAGCGAATTTGTCTATGAGCACATGCATTTCGTATGTCGAAGAGATAGATGACTAAAGATGTAGGGGTGAACTTTTCATGTTGACTGGGTCAGCAGTCAGAAGTCCGTATTTTCAACTCCGAATGTATATAGTTTTGTGCAATAAAATGTCAATACGCAAACGAAAAAATGTGAGCGTAAGTGGTACCAACAGCATTCTAGGGTGTAAAGATCAAAGCTGCCAACGTTGTTAAGGATCAAATGATCATTTTACCACAACAGTGAAAAACACCTCAGACACATATCAAGTCGAAAGTGAATGTGGGTGAAAGACGATATGGGTTTTTAGCACTTCAGATGTTAGTTCGATTTGAGTCATTTAAGATCGAGAACTATCCTAAGCAGTGCTAGGTTTCGAGTCTGACTTTCAGGTTTTAGAACCTTCAAATGTCTGTTACAAGAATAATTAGAGCCTATATCAAATCGGGAGAGTTGGTGTTTAAGTGGTGTCCTGGTCTATCATACTAGTGGTTAGTACCAAAATACTTTAGAAAAGTCTTTCAAAAACGTGGTTGCACCCTGATAGTAATCGGCAGCACTCCGTTTCTATATCTATTTTCTATCTTGAAAAGCTACTCAGAAACGTTTAATCTGCCTTTGCAGGCGTCTTTCGGAGTTGTCATAAAACATGTAGGTCCCGGAAATTTGAAGAAAAATAATTAGAGCAACCACACCCCAAATAGAAAGCCTTAGCCTACTCGTCTTCTTCTAGGTAAGGCGCGCAAAATTATCGTTATTATTAAATTAAATTGAAATGTTCTCTATCCAAGAGGCATGCAGGATATGCCAGTTTACGCATAGTACTGGTAATAACTCAGACGTAGTCTTTGTAGTTCTTCTTCTCTTCTACTACTTCTCGTGTCAAGGATGATAACATCGAGTCTGCTCAAAGTAGAGAAATTCTCTCAGTGCATCGGCCTTTGATGTTTCAGGAGCAAAAGAGGTCTATGCGCTCATGGAAACTATCAGTGGTGGAAAATTAAGACGTCAGTTTCTTTGTTTCAGGGATCTGGTTGTTTTGTCGCAGCTAACTTAAAGAATGCCAATAGTAAGGTTTCTGGAGCTCTGTAGTCTTCATACAAACAAATATGAAATTCAGCCACAATCAAGATAGTTGAGGCTGTGCCCTTTTTGTTTTCAAAATCTGCGAACAGCCCGAAAGCTGCCTTTTCTACTTTAGTCGTTTGAGTGTACATCTTTCAAACAAATTTCAGTGCAAAAAACTTAAGGAATTTGCCATAAGCTGATATGAAGCGGTAAGAACAGCACAGGAGCACGAAAGAGCACCCGTTGTTGTAACCGCAAAACACTCCCAGAAGGTTTGGCGAGTGTTATTGATATGAGCAGTAGCACCTTTCTGTGAAAACCCGGCTGTAACGGAAACTATTTGTTCACCCTTACTCGTGTTTTAGTCCCTCCTACAATATTCATATCTACCCCGGTTATCGTCTAGGCCCATAACCTGCTCGGGTTACGAGATAACTCCTCTTGAGCCCTCCCTACCAGCTGTAGCCTTGAGTGTTTAGACTAATCAAAAGTAATTTGTAGCGATGTACTTTCGAAAAAATTTATGCTTCGCTTATCTTCTAATTTGCGACACATAGATGTTAAATCTTAGGAAGTCCCTTTCCCTCAGTGTTTTACAAGTATTTAATGCGTATGAGTTCCATCATTTATTTATTATGGTTTGGAATGTAAGTTTTCATGTGTGTGCTCCATTTACCATTGTGGTTAAGGAGAAGTGAGGAAGCGGCAGAGTGCATAGAGAAATCCCTCGAAATCTTGGTGCTTAAAAAGTCTTTTGTTTCAGATTTTTTCCAAATTCTGAACTAAATTTCAGACTTCATTTGTTTAAATGCTATTTTCTTGCACAACACTGTACCCGCACATACAAGCTGTTGACTTATTTCGCTTATGCTGACATTTTGCATAGTGGAACGTAAATATTAACAACATGCAACTCATAACAACTTGCAACAAAAACAAACAAAATGGAAAGCAAAATTAAAAAAAAAAAAGAAAAACAATTTCTTGCCATAAATTTGGCCACAATCCAATGCACGACTTCTTATACTTTTACACAACTTTCGCAAGTTTGAAGTTATAAACATTGCAATTTTTGTTTGTTCGCTTGTGTGTAGCTCTGACTATGCGCACCCGCCCTTTTGTGTCAATGGCTACTAACTGTAATTGTTTGCCACGAGCATTGTTGTTGCACATGTTACACAATTGTAATCGGAATGTTTTACGTTGAAGCGCTAAGCAAATATGATAAAATACTACATTGCCCATTGCCTGCAACTGTTTATATGTCTTGATAGTTTCATATGCAACCAACTGTATTGTGAGTGTATGTGTGCATGCATGTGTGTATGTATGTATGTACTCATCAGCAGTTCTTGTTGAATGAGTGATTACTTTGTACGTTGAAAATTTACGAGTTTCGTCCTTATAGGAAATGTGGATCCCAGAGCGCTTTTATTTATATCCTTCGAGCATGTCGAATATGTTGTTGATTTTTATTTCTCATCTTTTTCATACCCAGTAGCACTACGAAAATGGGGTTTAGTGTGTTTTATTCTCACGCCGGTAGTACAACTTTATCACTTGGTTTTTATTAAGAAATTGCGCGACGAGCAGTTTGACTAAAATGTTGTTATTGATATTGTAAAAAGAAATTTTCAATTTATGCTATCATATAGAAGAATAGATCGTTTATGCCTATCGTTGGTGATACTACAAAATATTCCATGTAAATTATCGATATTTGTGTGCAACGGCTATTAACTTTTGGCATAATTCGATTAATCGAATATTTGAAAAAATATTCGAATACCCTTAAAATCGAACAGTTCTTTATTGAAGGTGTTCTTTTACTTTTTATTTCTTTTCTTTATTTGGGAACTTTGCGTTAACAAATAAACTGACGTTAGGCGAGAAATTCAAAAGAGGATCAATGTCGAAAGCAAAAGCTGACTTGAACTGAGTAGCCAAATGAGAAGTTAAACCCTTTCTAGATGATTAAAGATGACGTTTTATAGGGATCTCATCATACTTGTCCTCAGATCTGGGTAAATTTAATGCAACTACGATTACCATTACATTCCTTAGAAATTGGGAAAAGTAATTGATTCCTTTGCCTCACATGAAAGGAATCGAGTACATTTCCACTTAACAAATAAAATTAGCCAAAAGTAATTTGCTTGTTTTGAGTACATGGATTTATTTTTGATTGAAAAAATGCCCAAATGTAATTTCTTTCCCAGTACTTTGGCAAGGATTCAAAAATCTAATTGAAAATTTTCCAAAGTATTTGAGCAGAGTATATTTTGTCAATAACAAGAAAAAAAAATCCGTAAAATGAAGCCTAAAAATGAGCAAATTACTTTTTTGTTTTTTTGTTTTTTGAGGAATTGAAATGTAATCACATCCTTTTGTTTGAACAAATGAATTGATTACATTTTCAACTACTTGTAACTGGGCATTGAGGGTAATTAGATTCCTTAAATAATTATTAATACCCAGCGCTGCTTGTCCTGATGTACGACTTGGGATAACGGTCGAAAGAAGATTAAATGGGCCTTAAAATATTTAACTAGCTATTTAAAGTACCTAGCGGCCGCCTTGGTGTGGCGGTAGTGTTGCCGGTCAACCACACCGAGGTCCAAGTTTCGAGCTCTGGTACAGGTAATATTAAAACTGGTTTGAACAAAGTTTTTTCAAACGGGGTCGCCCCTCGACAGTTTTTTGGCAAACTTTCCGAGTGTATTTCTGCCAGGGAAGGCTTCTCATCAAAAATTCATCGCCTTTTAGATACCGTGCGGAGTCGGCAAAAAACGGTAGGTCCCACCCATTTGTAAAGAAAATTTAAATCGGCACACAACAAATTGCGCAAAAATCTCTTAGGAGGCTTATAATTATATAACTGTTGTTTATTGCACCATAGATTTATTTATTTTATTTAAAGTACCAAGACTATAATTAAGCTCAAAGTCAAGAATAATAATTTAATTTTTTTTTATTAAGCTTCCGAAATGGATCTATAAGAAAAGCTATGACGATTGTCTTTAAAGTTTCCTTTTCTATTCTAATAAAAATGTTTAATAAATAATTGAAACATAATTATTAAAACTAAAAAATATAATAATTTTCCTAAATTTTTGTAAGTATAACGAGCTCAAGACCAGTTGATAATAATTCTTAGTTAATTATTATCAACTGGTCTTGAGCTCGTTATACTTACAAAAATATGTAAAATGAACAGACCGTAAAACCAACAACAAAAAAAAAACAAAAAAATTTTCCTAAATATTAAAAAAAAAAAAAGTTCTTGGCCTCGAGGTCATTTATAGTCTTGGTGCTTTCTAAATAATTTAGTTTATTTTGCAAAAAACTGCCCCTGCGGGTTCGGCCTTTCGTAAGTGATGACTAAAATACCCAATAATGAAGACGTGCAACTTGATGGTTGATATACGGATATAATGCTTCTCACCTCTCATTACCAACCTTCTTTTTAGCTATACCAAATCACTCCTGCGATAGTCGGGCATGTACCGCAAATCCGGCAAAATACTGTCACTTTCGACAACACTCCCCAAAACTATCTGGGAGTGGCTTTGTTGCTCAAACAACAACAACAGTGATTTTATAAAAAATATTTAGGTGGGTATATGTTTAAATGGCACCTAAAAATTATTAATATAGACTTGCCTAAATTAGGATATCATAATAGATCACTACTAGGTATATAATGCGCGGTATCATCCCAACTTCACCTTCCCTATTTGCCTTTGATTGCACTTTACCACCCAAGTCGTTTTGGTTTTGCTTCGTTCATTATTGCAGTTCTCAACCACTTGTGTCGTGCTACATTCTTAGTAACTCTTAAAATGCATATTGTTGTTGTTTTGTTGATCTTGCTTTTCTCTTTGTGAGACAACTTTGCTTTTATGTCCAACATATGATAAAGCATTGTTGTGTGGCATTTTCGAACATGAACACATACACACACATACAAACAAGCAAACACACAGGCTGCCCTCTCTTTCTCCATTCAACACAAATTTCGTTCTTCTTATGAGCGAAGATAAACATTATCTCCTTAAATGTGGCAGTGAAAGGAATTTCAGTTAAGTTGTAATTACAGTTGTTGCATAAATTGGTCATTTGTGGTTAAATGTCCAGCAGTGAAAGGTTTGTGCGTAATTGTGTTGTTGTATGAATGCAATGGGTATAAAACAAAGTAAGCGTTTACTTAAAATTATTGTTAATTGCGCAGAAGGTGACTGACATTTATGGAAATTCTTTAAAATATAAAATGAAAAGCCCACAGCCGTTGCTGCTATGGTTCAACTTTTGAGGCCCCTACTAAAATGTACCCCTTGGAAGTTTCAAGAACAATAAGTAAATATTGAAAATTTGAGTATTTGAATAAGGAAAAAATTTCAATTACTATTTAATAATTTAAGAATAAGTACGCTAGATCACCACATCCTTACGGAAGGAGGGATGGGATGACCTAGAAGGTTCCACTGGTCGTACTAAATCGCTACCATGACAGTCAGGCAGTAAGGCAGCGTACCGGATTCATATCCGGCCAAGGACTGTCAGTTCGACAGCATTCCCCAAAACCTTCGGGGAGGGTTTTTTGTCGTTACAACAACAACAACAACGACAAATTATACCCATATTTGCATAGAGTTTAAGTGTATATTTCTAAAGATTTTTTTGGGCAGTTTCGGGATAAATTGACATTGAATGAGGTGATGTGACTCCAGTTAAATAGGGCTAGTTCGGGATCATTGTTGAACAATATAGATATTTTGAAATAGTTTTCTGGTCAGTATTATTTCGGTATTGGTGGCCAAAAAAGTCCTGAGATGTCAATCCCGAAATGGACATTGCCTAACTGGTTTCTCTATTCATTCAAACGATTTTAATATATGGAACTTTATATCAATCTTAATTCTATTATGCCGTTACACACATCAGGTATGTGGAAAAAGTCATTTCCTGTCTATAACTACACCATATAATTTATGCTCGTTGTTGTTGTAGTATACATTATCTTAACGGTGCCATGACATATTCCCAAGTGGCATAATCCCAAATAAAAATTATTGGAATTATGACCCAACAGGTATAGTGCCATAATTCCAATGTTTTTACTTGGGGTTATGACACATTTGAGCTTATAAAATAAGAAAAAGTGGACAGATTTATTCTCCACCTAAAGGGAATTCTGTGTAGAGAAGGCATGGGCGCGAAGACGGTATGCATCGTTTATTATTTATAAGCGCAGCTTAAGATCGCCCCCACAGAAGGGAATTCCGTGCAAAAAAAATGTGGATAGGGAAGCCCGTATTGGATAGCGTTTGTATGTGTTATTCTTTGGTCTTTTGGCTTTCCCTTTGCCTCTTTTTATTGGAATTATGGTACTAGAAGAGGAGTTTCGTAATCCCAATTTTTATACTTGAACCTAGGGATTTTGTCATGTCACCTGTTCTGCCTGCCCTGTATCTGCAAAGCTCATAAGTGATACGTCCGTTGCTACCAAATTCTTCTAGGAAGTTCTAGGAATATGTTGTCCCAATAAGGCCGATAGTGAGTTGGGAGCATGTTCTGGAGGTTGATGACTACATCATCGTAAAAAAACTGTAGGAGAGTTTGATATGGTTTTAAAACCTTCTGACATGTGCAGATTTTTTTAAATTTTCGGTAATTATTCGGGCCGCTCATTTCTTCTCCCTAAGAAGGCATGTCATTCCTATCTTCTCTTCTCTTCAAACCAAGGGCGCTGAAGTTGTCCGCAGTCGATCAGGGCGCGATAAATTTCGATTTTTGATCAGGAGACAACTAGGGAGCTTAGCGTATCTCTTCATGCTTTAGCCTGTTATTTTATATGGCGCAGTAGCTGCAGAACAGGTAAGTCTACTAAATACCATATTTTGCCTGAATAATAAACCCAACGTACCACCCATTATTCATGCACAACCTTCATCGCATAACGCGCGTAAGGGCGTTTTGTGTTTGTGTCGAGATCTCAACCAGCTTGGCTGCAAAAAATTTGTCATGAGCTGAGCAAACTTCATACAAAAGAGATAAAAATACATAAACACATATAAATCATTTGCTAAAAGGTTCGTGTAATTGAAGAATAAGTTCGAAATGTCATGAGGTGTCTTTATTCGATGTAGCTTATATGGCTATGCCGAATGATGTTGAGCAAACCCAAAACTTCCATTAGGATTGGGAATTCGATTACTAGAACCAAACCGCACAACTTAAGAAGATAAAGCAATATCTGGTGTATCTGCCTTCTCTGACCCTATCGATAATTTGGGAACCAGAGTGAGCAGGGAAAGCAAGTGGCTCTGAGCATTTATGGCTCCGCCAATTATCTTTACGGTGCATAGTGGAAAAAGCTTCATGATGAGACGTCAAAGCTTTAAACTTTCGATAGCTACCGCAAAGGCAACATTGGTAAAAGAGAAGTTATTCACTTAACTATTTGGTAAAAAACCGTAGGCCGACTTAACCTCCTTGGGGTATTCAATTATTGTTAGTTATTACCTAGAAGTCCGCATAAAATAGTTATATACGGGAACAGATGTCATATTCGAAACTTTGGGAGACGCATTTTTGAAGAGAAGATTTTACTGGTAGAAATCCACAAGGAGGGGCCCCAAACTTAGCTAGAGCAAGCGTTTTGTTATTACCTACTGAAATGATAGTGAACAAAAAAACCCGTATGCTCGTATCCATTGTCATCGAAAACCGCTTAAACTAACAAATGCACTTATGACATGGATATGAACTATTAACTTTGTGGGTGTAGGGAAGCTACTTGCCTGTATGTATTATGTGTGCCCATATATCATTTAAACATTATTTGTTTGTTTATACACATACAAACACCCAAACACATACACGAAGTCCATAAATAATGAATTTCCGCTTCCTGCGCGACCGCAATAACTTACCTTCACATTTAAGAGAAATGACGTTCTATGCAATCGACCCATGACTGCCATGCGTTCAGGGTAGGGAAGGTTAAGCATTTTCGATAAAAAATTTAATTACTGCACACGAGCTTTCACATTTATCAGCATAATTCATAAATAAAGAAATTGCATTTGTCTAAGCTTTATGGAGGGCGAGTAGTTTTTTTGAGTTATTTTTTAACTTTATTTTCTTATTTATATAATATTATTGGTTTAGAGAGGAAAAGGGGGTGTGCGGAGCACATGTTTAGTATAGGGATCCCATTTCTATGTGTATTTATTATTATTTTATTTATTCTAATTATTTTTTCTATATAGAACGGGGTGCGGTGCACCTGTTACACCTTGTATGTATTAATTGGGGGCGAGCACTGTTGGCTCTGAGGCATTGCGCGGGATTGGCTTCCTCATTTTTGTTGTGAAAAACCCCCCTTGCACATATTGCATAGGGGCGATATTTTGGAATAGTAAATTATTTTATTTGTATATTATCATTTATATTATACTATTAGTTTAGAGAGGAAAAGGGGGTGTGCGGAGCACATGTTTAGTATAGGGAGCCCTTTTCTAGTATTTATTTAATTATTATTTTATTTATTTAAAGTAGTTGTTCTATATAGAACGGGGTGCGGCGCACCTGTTACACCTTGTATTTATTAATTGGGGCGAGCACTGTTGGCTCTGAGGCATTGCGCGGGATTGGCTTCCTCATTTTTGTTGTGAAAAACCCCGTTTTGGGATTACAAAACATAAACTGTATCTTTGGGATATTTCATAAGCTGCTTGCGAATTACAAGAGAGTGTGGCGCAAATGAAATAGACGAAATACATCGTTATAGCTTATGTGGCTTAAACAGCATTTAAAGAAAAAAAAAAGAAGATTTTCTTGACTGTTAAGCATTTCCACATATATATGCAAATCTACATGTTCGCGTGTAGGTATTTTAGTTGAGGTGTTGATAAATAGAGTTGCTGGGGAGTTTTTTTTTGATTTAGCAGGCCAGTAAATGCAAAAAGATTTTAAAAAACAAGTACACATACATTTAAACACCTGGGGTTTGCATATTTAAAAATATATTTGTACATCCACTACTATATCGGAGTCCGCTTAACCGGAATTTGGTATGTAAATAGTGTTGTACATTATACGATTTTGTTTTAAATGTTTGTGTATGCTTTATAAACAAAATTAGTTTGAGTCAGTGTTCTTCGCATAGCAAAAATAAAAAAAAAACACATATTAGGTACAAAGAAACAATATGGTGACTAATTACATTTAGCTGAGAAAAGAAAGTCATATGCATAAACATATAGATAAATTGCAATAAAAGTGTAAACAAAAAGGCATTAGACACAAAATGGTATTTAATGCTAAACGTGAATTTGAATTTCTGAGCACATAGCTTTGAGCTACCAGACCTGTTAAATTTGACTAGTAATTAGTAATGAATTAACAAGACGGCTTTTTTATTTGGTAATGATTACTTTAATTGTTTTTCAAGAAGAGGCGATTATTAATAGAGTACGATTAGAAAAAATTAGAAATAATTAAAAAACAAAATCTAGAAGTATCCAAAAAAGTTGTTTTGATTACTTTTGATTATTTTTGATTTTTTACGATTTTTTTTGATAATTTTTCGATTTTCTTCAGTATTATTGATGTGTATATTTATGTGCTTCTACAAAAATACTAAAAAAACTGTGGTTTTCTTTTAATAATCGTAAATAATGATTAAAAGGGGACCGTAATTGGAATCGACCATTAAATAGATTCTCAAGAAAGTAATTAATCAAACTGGTAATCATTAGGATTAGTAATCATTACCTAACAGGTCTGTTATCTACTTGACGAGTTGTAACTACACTATATATTAAACTCGTAACAGGGTTCTTCATATTTTTTGTTATTGAACATTTTCACGAAACTTAAAGAAGGTTAAGACAGCCACAAGTAAAAAAAAATATATTCTAGGCGGTTTTTTATCCCTTCCACTTTTCCCCACGATATGATTCCAACACACTGCCCACAACGAATTTGCACTCTTCTCACTTTGGCTTATGATTAACGTGAACCATGAAAGAAGAGCAAACATCGATTTTCTAGCCCTATTTTTGCTACTATTTCATGCTCATTTCACAACAACCCCCCATTCTAACAAAATCCACAGCCACTCATAACATGGTACCTAAGTGCAATGCACCACATCAACTTGCTCCAATTACTATGCAGCCACGCTAATTTCGTTCACTCACAGTATCCATGTGTTGAACTACGAGTCATCACTTTTGAGAACATAAATACCCTGCAGGGAAATCAATAAATAATGATCGTTATTTCTACTTCAGCGCTAAGGCTGTTGTGTCAAATGGTAATTAGTTCGATTGTAAATCTGCCATCATTAGTTTTAAAATTGATGTATGGCGCGATATACAACAGTTCTATCATCATAAAGCTCCAAACAGTTTTTTGTGCCGAGCTTCTATTCCAATGTGTGGTGTACTGCTTTGAACTTTTTTACTATAAAGTGGCAGGACTTACAATTTTTTACCCACTCCGAACGGCATCTGCAAAGCAGATCGATGTTTTGCTCAGAAGCCTTTCATAGCTGAAATATACTTAGAGAGTTTGACAAGTCGCTGCCTATTCTAAAAAAAATTTTTCAAAATTACTTTTGATGTTACCTTTCCCGGAACTCATATCTCTGACCTTTGGTGTGGTAGGCCAGCAACACTACCGAAACAATACGGCGGCCGCATTTTAATTGTATATTGTTGGCTGCGTGTATCAAAAGGAAATAATTATATCTAATTTTTGTCTTGCCACTTGATGGTGTAATTTTTTAGAGCAGAACACTCGATTCTATTTGGTCGTTTTCTGAACAAAATTACTCCTTGTCTCATATGCATACACCTGCCGAGAAATGCAAAGATTCGGGAAATACCAGAATACTCAAAAGTTATCGAAAACGCAAAGGCTCCTTTCGAGTTTCTACCAAAGTAAATTTTCTTTAAATAATTGGACTTAATTCAATTCAAACCTGTTAAATTTGATAGTAGTTAGTAACAAATTAATTAGAAGGCTTTTTTTAAGTAATAATTATTTTAATTGTTTTTCAAGAGTTTTAATTGATTACGATTACCAAAAAAAAAAAAAAATCTAAAATAATGAAGAAAAAAAAAATAAAAAAAAAAATATCAAAAAAGTGCGTTTGATTACTTTTGATATTTTTTTTTAGTGTGTTGATGTATATATTTATGTGCTTCTACAACAATACTGAAAAAGATCAAAAATAATAAAAAAAAATTCCAAAAAGTTACAAATAATCAAAAGTAATCAAAAGATTTTTTTTTGATTATTTTTGATTGTTTTTATTAATCGTAAAAAATCATGATTTTTCTTTGATTATTTTTTAGTTAATTGGAAAATACTCATAAAAAATTTAAAGTAATTGGTAGTGAATTATTATATGTATTCTCAAGAAAATAATTAATCAAACCCGTAATCATAAGGATTAGTAATCATTACTTAACAGATCTGATTCAATTGAATTAGATTTACTGAAACAAATATGTATTCAGATGGTTGTAATGAAATTACTCAAACAAAAAAAAAAACATAATAAATGAATAACGAATAAAAGTTTAATTTTTTAGCCTAAGTCATGGTATTGTTAGAAGCAATTGATGAAAAAGCAAATTGATAAAAATAAAATTGTCCCACAGGGTAGTACGTTAATGTATATTGGAACGATCTTGCATAATCATTTGGCAAAATTTGGTTTTGTAACAAAGCGATTTCACTGCAAATAAGCTCTGATATGGCTGAACTTAGCACTGAGGAAGGCAGAACGATCAAGAAATTTTTCCTACAAGACACATACTTCATACCTATGTACGTGATAGCACTTATAAATAAGCCACGTGAAACGCAATATTGCCACGTGCACGAGTGTTACTTCAAAAGTGTACATCTTCTAATAGAGGAACGCAGAGCGTGCAAATCACTGCCACGGTTAGGACTTTTAGCACAATGCATCTTTACCAGCGTCACTAGTCTGCTTAGCACGTTGCACGTTTCCAACATCGCACTAAGCTTCTTAGCGTTGCATTTTGAGTAACGACCAAAATATTTTTGAATTCATGCACTATGAAAATGTTTTGCGCTAGTGAACATTGAGCGGAACCATTTTCCGGTTCCACTTAGTTTACGCCAAACATATTTCGGGTGCCAATCCTAAAGGCAATGGCAGTTTGCAATTTGGATTTTGACTCCTCGCTCTCCTGCTTGTACATAATTACTTACTTTCCGGCGTTAGTTGCTTATCTTGTTTAAATCAGAAGCATAAAAACGTGAGTCAAAACTTTGAATTCGAGGAAGTACAAGAGGTGGACAACAGGCTTGTATATGGATTAGAGTGTTCTCAATTCGGAATAGGGGCACTAGTTATCATTGCTAGGTAGCATTCTTTATTTTTTCTGATATGGCTCTAATCTGCTCAAAAGATTCTTTCAAAAAAAAACACAAAGAAAACCAAAAAAAATGCACGAAAGGAAGTCTAAGTTCGGGCGGAACCGAACATTATATACCTAGCAGTGATTTATTATGGCAGACCAATGTACACAGGTCAATTTTAATACTTTCAAGTTCGTATTATGAACCCAGCTGATTGTTTTCAATAAAAACACTTCTATTATGAGTTTTGGAGGGTATATTAATTTATCTTTATATAAATAGCTTCCCTACTAAAAACTGCTAACCACATTTTTTTAAAATAGCAATACATACATTCACATTTTATGTTTACGGATGGACGGAGAGACGGACTTGGCTTAATTGACTCACTCCTGATTATTTCACTATACTTATTGATGACACTTCTCTTCTTATTCTCATACTTACAAACATTTCATGTTCATTAAAGGAATAAAAATTAAAAAAGGTATATAACTTCAACATTGCAGTGGGGTATAACCAGTTTGCCCGGAAATTTTACTGGTGTGCTATACGCTTTGCCCCATTTTTCGCAGGAGTATACTACATACTATTGCAAAGCAGCTGACAAATTTTCATTGAAATATCTAGCTACCAGCAATCGCCTTTGCAAATAGTAGATTTTTTATTCTGAAAAGTGGGAGGCACCACGTTTACTTTACCAAAACAGATAACATTTTTTTGCGGTCTAGTTTTGCTTAAAAAGGTTATTATGTTTGCAGCATCAAATTGATATAGCTTGCAAAGTTATAGAAATATAGCATTTTACATTTTACAAAAAAATTTTTCAGAACTATGTTAAGAACTGGGCGTCGTCATCAACCATCATTTCGCCCATTTTTACAATAAACAGTTACCTTTATATATTCAACTTCTTCTTCTTTAAATGGTCATCTAACCGGCTGGGCGATTTTGACCGTCCAACATAGCTCGCCAGTCGTTTCTTCGTTGCGCCAACTGGCGCCAATTGGAAACACCGTGGGATCGCAAATCGGTCTCCACTTGGTCCTTCCATCGGAGTGGTGGTCTCCCTCTTCCTCTGCTTCCACCGGCGGGTGCCGATAAGAATACCTTCTGGGCTGGAGCATCTTCGCTCATTCGCACTACGTGGCCTAGCCAGCGAAGCCGCTGTGTTTTAATTCGCTGAACTATGTCGGCGTCTGCGTAAATTTCATATAGCTCATCATTAAATCTTCTTCGGTACTAGCCGTCGCCAACGCGTAGAGGTCCACAAATCTTTCGAAGAACCTTTCTCTCGAATACTCCCAGAGCCGCCTCATCAGATGTTGTTAGTGTCCACGCTTCTGCACCATATGGCAGGACGGGTGCGATGAGTGACTTGTAGAGTGTTATTTTCGTTCGTCGAGAGAGGACTTTACTTTTCAATTGCCTACTCAGTCCGAAGTAGCATTTGTTTGCAAGAGTGATTCTTCGTCGGATTTCTAGGCTAACATTATTGTTGGTATTAATGCTGGTTCCCAGGTAAACGAAGTCCTTTACTATTTCGAAATTATTGCTACCAACAGTGGCTTGGTTGCCAAGGCGCGAATGCGCTGACTCTTTGCATGATGACAGAATGTACTTCGTTTTGCCCTCGTTCACCACCAATCCCATTTTCTCCGCTTTTTTTTCTAATTTGGAGTAAGCAGAAGTTACGGCGCGGTTTTTAAGGCCAATGATATCAATATCGTCAGCATATGCCAACAGTTGCACGCTTTTATAAAATATTGTTCCAGCGCGGTTAGGTTCTGCAGCTTGCATTATTTTCTCCAGCATTAAATTAAAGAAATCGCACGATAGGGGGTCACCCTGTCTGAAACCTCGTTTAATTTCGAACGGCTCGGAGAGGTACTTCCCAATTCTGACCGAGCTGGCGGTGTTGCTCAAGGTCATTTTGCATAGCCGTATAAGTTTTGCGGGGAAACCAAATTCAGACATAGCGGCGTATAGGCAGCTGCTTTTCGTGCTATCGAAAGCGGCTTTAAAATCAACAAAGAGATGATGTGTGTCGATTCTCTTTTCACGGGTTTTTTCCAAGATTTGGCGTATTGTAAAAATCTGGTCGGTGGTAGATTTAGCAGGTCTGAAGCCACACTGGTAAGGTTCAATCAGTCTGTTCACATCAGGCTTCAGTCTTTCGCACAATACGCTTGATAGGACCTTATATGCGATATTCAAAAGGCTGATTCCGCGATAGTTGGCGCAGTTTGCAGGATCGCCCTTCTTGTGGATTGTTCAGAGAACACTTAGATTCCAATCTTCAGGCATGCATTCATCCGACCATATTCTGCATAGAAGCTGTTGCATGCGCCTTACCAGCTCCTCGCCTCCGTGTTTGAATAGCTCAGCAGCCAAACCATCGGCGCCAGCTGCTTTATTGTTTTTCAATCGGGATATTGCTATTCGCACCTCATTATAGTCGGGTTGTGGAACGTCAATTCCATCATCTTCGATTGTGGGCTCGGGTTCGGCATCTTCTCTGGTTTCTTGCTCAGTTTCTCCATTTAATAATTAATAATTTAATTTATATATTCAACATTTTCGCCAAATATCGTTTCGATACGCCCATTTTCGAAGATTTCTATTTTTAGAATTTCTTCATTCACGGACACTTTGAAAATTAAATATAAATAATTTAAAGCTATTTACGCAAAGTTATTGCCTATTAAATATATCTATGATCCTTTTCAAAATCTTTCGGGTAAAAGTGGGTGAGGCCCTTAACCGATTTCATCCATTTTTCCTGGAACATTCCTGTGTTCAAGGAAATCTGTTGCCGAATATCATTTCGAATATCTTGAGCGGTTTTTAATTTATGATTAATAACATTTCTGAATTTGACTTAATCAAAAGTGGGTGGTGCCATTTTCAAAAATTTCTTTCAAAAATGTATTTCGTGCCTTAATGTTAATCTACATACCAAATTTTTTCCTTATAGGTGTATTATGTACTGAATAATCACTTCTTCTGTATTTTTGAAAATATTCTATGTATAAAAAGTAGGCGTAGCTATCATCCGATTTTGCCCCTTTTAAATAGCTCTCGGATATAATTGCCGAGGAACCTGCATACCAAAATCTTCTCAAGCTTTCGTGTTCACAGACGGACGGACGACGGACATGGCTTAATCTATATCTACAAGGTGGCGCAAAAGTAAGCTTCCGATGTTCAGCATATCGGTTGTGGCACGTGCAGTGTGTGCTGTTGCACCGTCTTGTTGGAACCACATGTTTTCCAATCCCAATTCATCAAGTTGCGGCAAAAAGAACTCGTTGATCATTGCTCTGTAGCGCTCACCATTCACAGTAACCGTTTGGCCCCGACCGATTATTGGTCAAATAACTAGTCAGCAATATTCCGCGTTCTGGAGCAGTGTAGCGTAACATTGTTTATTAACGTGTATTTCGCATGTGTTTACTACACAAATGTCAAAACAGAACTGACTTTAGGGGCCAATCGCAAAATTTATAGCATTTTCTGATAGGAGGATTTCTTTTGCGCCACCCTGAATATTTTGATATACATAAGTCAATATCTATTTTGATTCTTTTATGCCGTTACATACTACCGTTAGGCGAATGAAGTTAATGTACCTTGTGTGCGTAGCAATGAGATTATTTCAAATAAAATAATGTACAAGAAAATAAAACGAAGAAAAAATAAAAAATATTTATTAAAAGAAAATAATAATAAAACAAAAAAAAGTATAAAAAAAAATTAGATAAAAGACAACAAAACAAAATAGAATAAAAAAAATTTAATTAAATTAAATAATTTGTCGGAGTTTTCGTTTTTTTTTTAAATAAAAATTTTTGACCAAACACTTAAAAAATTTTAATTTGATTTCGACCGAAAACTTTATTTATGGAACGATTTGTTTAATTGCAAGTTGTTATGATTTCGTTTGCTTTTAGGAAAATCTTACTATTAATTCACACTAATGGGAGTAGCAATATGGTAAAAAGAGAAACATTTTTATTTTTGGAAATATATTCCATAAATATGCGTCGGCTTTTTAGCTTTTGACATTCTTTGGTAGAGTGAGTTAGCTGAATAGAAATAAAGCTCTGAAAGCACTAGGTATTTCATCTTCGGCTCCCGTCCAATTTAGACTTGCTTATTTGCTTAAATTTAAAACTTGTACTTCATTAGACCACTTAAATAAAGGCGAGATAGAGTGGACGTTAAATTTGACTGACCATTAAAATTGAAGACGGGATATTCCATTCGCATGTGTTCCCCCCGGCCCCTTTTTCTAAGAATGGTTACAAAAACCTTGGCCCGCACTACCTTTCAGTATTGAGCAGGCCACATAGCAACTCTGTGAAGTTCCTCCACACTTAATCTGACAATTTACAAGCTTCCACTCTGCTTTAAATATCAACCTGTACAAAAAAAAAACACGCAAATCTGATGAGCGGGAGCTATGTAAACGAAATAACGGTAAACAAACATTAAATAGTTTTTACCCTCTTTGACTTTTTCGATTTCGTGGTCCGTTTTACTCATTTGTTTGGGTGTGTGTGTTTCACCAACATATTTTATTGTTATTGTTGTGTTTATGTGTGAAGCACTTTTTCATAGCGTTTTGAGGTTAACTGCAGTTGCAAATGCGAACGCTTGACTTTTCGAGTGCAACTTAGAAAATTTATTTGCGTTTTTGTGTTCTCTGCGCTTTTTATGGCATTCTCAATGGCAAATTTTTTCCATGTTTGAACTTTTATTTTTTGCAAATATTTTTTGGTTTGTACAGCACTTTAACAACAAAGCACAATCACCCACGAACACACATCAATACTTTTACAAACACACGCAGAACCATGCATACATCACAACTGTTGCCCAACACATAACAAACGCATAATTTAATTAACACAAGTTGGCACGAACTATTTTTTGCCAAACGAACTGACGGTGAAATATGCACTCGAGACGTGTTTATGGCACGTTTAAAGGCGTTCAAACTGTACGGCAAAACTAAGTCAGGCAAAGGCGCCCCAGCACTCCACGTCACTGCAACCCACATACGCGTCATTGCCTACTTGAGCATAGTAGCAGTAACCCTGCAGTCAATGCAACTAGTTGCAAACTACTCTACAACTAGTATATACACCAAGTTTAACTACTCAGCCAACTGTCATATATCCATACAAGCAAGTGGTATTTTTAACATGGCGATGCCCTACGAGATGTCAATTGCCAGGTTTCGACCAGAACATACCAGTCATCTACTATTCATGCAATACTAGTTTGTATATAGTGGAAATATAATAGTATCATCTTGGTCGTAAAATAGCAGTTTCATAGTAGTTCAGAATGGAAGGAAATGTGCTAGTTAAATTGCATTATAATCATGCCAGTATCATACTAGTTCGGAAAATATAAAAGGATACTAGTCCAAAGGTGGACCAAAACCCTCTAGCAGGGATTAAAACAAGAAAATTTTTCATCATTTTCGCAGTGAAAAACCCCGATTTGGGAATGCAAACCTTAAACTAGGTATATCTTTGGAATATTTCAGAAGCTGGTTGCGAATTACAATAGCATGCAATGCAAATGAAGTAAACGAAAGTAATAATTACAGCTACCATGAAAATTGTAGTCGTATACTAGTATGGATTGAACTTTTTCTGACTGGTATGATTTTAACCAGAAAATTGTAGTTGGATACTGGTATGTTTACTGACTAGTTTGAGATTTCACTGCAGGGATATGCTGAAGCTGCCAAAGCAACAACTAAAATCCTAGCGTTACCATAGCAATAACAACAACAACAATAATATGTAAGTTTAAAGCAATAGCGCAGCGATGTGGCATCATCGTTAATTGTTCTGATTAATGGATGCATGCATGGCCTCGCTAGCCACCACAGTAACAGCGCCGGAGTAGAGCTCACAAACTTTCGATTGTCGCTAACATCGATTGTGAACGATAATGTTCCCTCATGTTGTTGTTGCTGTATTAGCGACTACTTAACCTGCCTAAAGTATCACCTCTTATCCAACACTGTCGTCAAGCTCTTCTAACGGAAGTCCCAGAAACCTCGCGGCCTCAACAGGGATGAACCAGAGTGAAATTGCTGTTAGAAGAGTAGGCTCGGTTGAACAGATGAGCAGATGGTTAATATCATGGGGAGGCATGCCGGGCAGATATTTGGCATGTCAGAGTTCAGTCTGTTTCCTCATCTAGAATTTAAGTTTTGCAGTTGAGTTAGTATTTCTGTATACTTTCAGCATTCATGCATGCATACAAAAGAAGGGATATAGTATGCATGCTCCCTGAAAATCGTAAGTGTAAAATTAAAATGAACGAGCATTTATACTGGCATGCATCTAAAATTCTTATTCATGCCTGAAATACTGATACCGCATGCATATATTTCTAACTGGGTTTATACAACAGTGGTCTATAATGGCAAACGACTTTAAGCAGTTCTATCTAAATAATTTTTAAGTTCCCATGCAGATTACTACATATAATAAAATTGTATGAGGTCGATGTCTGTAGGATAAGAGATATCATTATTAAGCCAATGGAATCCAAAGCAACTGGTTTTAGAATTTTTGTTCGTATGTCTGCCTTTATGTTTAGGCTCGCATTACTGAAAAACTGCTGACTGGAATTGAATAAAACCATTCATTACTTTACGTCTTACTTAAAAATTAAGATATGCCTTATATCGATAGTCCGAACAGTTTCGTAGATATCAACGAATGTGTGGACCAAGTTAACCCTAAATATATTCGTACAATATGGGTATAAAACGGTAAGTGCTAATGAATACTGCAGTAAGCGATTAATGATATTTGGAAACACAGTTGTGTGCAATATAATAGTAGTGAAATTTCCAGACAATTTTTGTGTACGCGGTTTTATAGCTCATTCAATTTTGGTGTAATAATGTGCAAGTTAGAAGTACCTTAAAATTTTGCCGGAATTTTCCGATTTTTTTTGTTAAGGATGTTGGGTATTCTTTTCCATACAAAATTAATTGTTCTTCATGCGTTGTATGGAAGAACTCACTCAACACCCATGACAAAAAAAATTCGGAAAATTCAGGGGTAATTTTGAAATACTTCCAACCTGCACTTTATTATGCCAAAATTTAATGAGCTATAAAACTGTGTTCTCAAGAATTTTGGGAAAATTTTGCGAAAAATTTGAAGATTTTGATAGGCATTATTTAAAGTTTAATAAAATTGCTGAACTTTTTGTAAACTTTGAAATTTCTTTTTATATGGCTTCTGTTATGGAATTTGCTATATTTTAAATGAAAATTAATAAAATCACAGCTTCTTCTTCAGCATTACTATTATATTGAATACAGCTGTATGTGTTCTTTAGTCAACACTTGCATTATTTTAGAAATTTAGGCAGTGCCACGCCCACACATTCGTGTGTGTTGTTTGTCCTGCATTCATTTGCTGTGGAAACTTTCACAGTGGACTCAGGAGTCCGCCAGAAAGGACACAGGTCATATAAAGTTTTTGGAAAACCCCTCAGGAATTTATTTTTTTTTCAAGTTAATGATATTTTACACAGCGTTGAAGTAAACATAACTTTTGTGGTAAGTGGTATTAAATGAATTTTTCGCACTTATAAGGAGAAACGTTCAGCCAGTATTATCTGATAGTATATAATGTAACACTTTACAGTGAATTCATGCAATTGTTCGAAAATGAGTAAAAACACGTACTTTTTGGTTTCGACCACTTTTAAAAATTTTATAAATTTATTGTGAAGTTTTATAATATTTTCTTGTGCTTAATTATTAATTCTTAACTAAACTTTGTTCTTTTATTGAGTTAAAATTAAATTATGATTATCGACCCAATTATACCAACGACTGGACTTCACATCCGCTTTTCTCTAAAACTGTACATGGTGGCACATTTTTGAACACGGATACCAGCTCAGCTTGAAATATTCTTAAAGAAGCATATAGTTTTGTTGTAGTTTCATAACATATACAGGGCACTGTGATTAATGTCTGGAATATGAATAAATTAATTTATTTAGTTATATTTTTAAAATTAAAAAAAAAAAAAAAATTTATACTTAGTGTCGGTAGTATCGATATGAAAACTAAAAGCACCGTTTTGAAAATTTTGTATTATAAAATTCATACTTTCACTGACCATCGGAAATATTAAAGCTATATATTTCGCGAAAACGGACAGTTGCGATTTTATTTCGAACGGATTTTGGTACGCTGGACTCTCGCTTACCATGTCTCATTTACACTTTTCGTTGTTATTTTTTAACCCTATGTAGGCCAGGACCACGCTGTGTACAGGCATGGCTCATGTCAAGAGAAAAGTATCTCCAACTCTGAGATAGCTCAGCTTAAATAAGGCGAAAGTTTGGGGTTGATGTTTATTTTGAAGCTTCACAAGGAATATCAATGGTTTGTCGACAACGAGCGATTACAGCTCATGTGTAAGACTATCGATAGTGCTATCGGTAGTTTTCAAAATTCGTCGCCCTTTGCTGTCCTTTTGAAGCATTGCTTCGTTTTGGCGCTAAAGAAAAAGTTTACAACTACAAAATGCAAAGCATTTCACATTTGCAGTTTAAAGTTTCGCTATTTGCAATTTTCCGTTCAAAGCATTTAGCATTCACTTTACATACATGAAACTTAGAGAATTTCGGTTTTAAACGTGTATACCCAGTTGCAGAGTATAGGGAAACAGCAATGCGTTGTTCAATGCTTTCGCGTACTGACCGGGCTTAAGCTCTCTATTAGGTGCTCTAGTGTAGGGCCTCTCCGAGTGTGAGACTCCCTTCTTCCTTTGAAGAACTACCCTCTACAACCTAACCTCCCACGGCCCGCGCATTTTTTCGTACCTGGGACCGCGTTTAGCATTACTTCAATTACGGAAGTGCGCTACGTGGGCTCTGTGGCTACTCTCACGCGAGTGGGCTAGGCAACCACCCTCCCATTTTGTGAGGAGTTCGTTCCTTGTATATGAAAGTATTAATGCCGTAAATCATTATAATTATAATTATCAGCCGAAAAGACGATTTAGGAGAGTGTGTGCCAATAAATGTTGATAATTAGTAGTACTATGTGAGGTTAAGTTATCCTATCCCTGTTTTTCCCACTCAGTGGGCATATCAGGTAGTCACGCCTTATGCTTTGGTGTTCATTGGCCGAAAGTTGTAAAAGAAACTAATCGAGTCAGTATCATCCTTGATAACTACACATTTTCCAAGTGTACTTCAGAATAGTAAATTGTACTTCAGAAATCGTAAAATGCATTTCAGAATAGTAAATTGTACTTTAGAAATCGTGAAATGTATTCCAGAATTGTCATTTGTATTTAAGAAACTGTAAAAGGTACTTCAGAACACGTAAAATGTACTTAAAAATAATCAATTGTACTTCAGAATCCATCAATTGTACTTCAGAGAATATAAATTGTACTTGAGGAACCGTAAATTGTACGTCAGAAGCTGCAGAAATAACCACATTTTACCATTTCTGAAGAACAGTTTACAGTTTCTGAAGTACAACTTATGGTTTCTGAAGTACAGTTTACGATTTCTGAAGTACAATTGATGATTCTGAAGCCCATTTTACATTTTCTGAAATACAAATGACTATTCTGAAATACAATTTATGATTTCTGAAGTATAATTGATTATTCCGAAGTACATTTTACGGTTTCTGAAGAACATTTTACGCTTTCTGAAGTACATTTTACAGTTTCTGAAGTACAATTCATGATTCTGAAGCCCATTTTACATTTTCTGAAATACAAATGACTATTCTGAAATACAATTTACGATTTCTGAAGTAAAATTGATTATTCTGAAGTACATTTTACGCTTTCTGAAGTACCTTTAACAGTTGCTTCTCGTCGTAGTTGTAGTATTTTCTTGTATTCGCATTACTGCGTATCACGTTATATTTACAGAAGTGCGAGTGTGGTTACCGTTTCACAAAGTGTCGGTGGTAGCGGCAAGTTTATTTGAATTACGCGTGTCATGATTGCCATCCAAAACAACTACTTACCCACGCCATCGCACTTATGCAAGCACACCTCACTTTGCATACTGTTGTTGTTGTGTTGTAGCAGCTGCAATAACGGCTGACTCGACTTGCATTCGCGTTTATGTTGCTTTGGTGCTTAATACGCACACATTTTCTGCGCCACATAATGCAGAGCTATGCTGCCAACATAAATCGGTTTTACAGTCATTCGACAAAGTTTTTTTTTGCTTTTGCAAAACAACCTGGCAAAAGGGAATGCCACAAATAATTTTGCCCCCCAATCCTTTCTCTCATTTAAAGCTTCACACCGCCATTTACTTGAGGTGCTAACTTTTTGTTGTTCGCTGTTTTGGTTTTGTTTTGGTGTTTTTCGTTTTATTTTTTCGCATTTCAATGGCAGCATTCTCAACTCTTTTGCATTGTTGATTACCATAGAATATTCCAATTTACATTTCCGCAAATGTTTATTACTCTAATCAGTCCCCCTGCCCCTAGCTTCTGTCACAAATTGCTATACGTACTATATTTGCTCATTACATTTTGCACAAATTTCCCCAGCAGTAAAACTAACTAGTTATCAAAGATGAATAGATGCGAAACCCTCTAGCGCTCTCTCATTTCGCTGGCGAGGAGCCAACAACCAAAAAATGGACCAAAACAATTTTCGAAAATCAGCATATTTCATTCTTTGTGATTGCGTGAACTGAATAAGACTTCATTAATCCAAACAATTTATAATACGAGTATATATATAGATTTTAATTAAATATGCACAACGCAAAGAACTGTCTCGTGAAGTGTGCCAGCGTTTTTATAAATTCCCAAAGTAAGCAGAAGGACAACTCTAGGTGATTATGTTAAAATATTACTAAATCTTTCTTAAATTGTACAGTTATGTCGATAGCAAATTATGTAAATTTTTCCAAATAAAATATCTTCATCTGTTGATATTTTTCCGAGCCTTGCAAGCTCTATTTTGAAAATTTAAAAATGTGAAGTAGTTCAACTTAAGAAAAAAGATATCAAAGAAAAAGGTATCTGTTTTTTTTTTTAAATTGGGTGGTTCAAAGGGTGCAAGTTACCAAGAAATCGCCTTTTTCCTTAGGTCATGGCTTTATTTGCATAATTATAAAAAGAGTTTGTGTTTGTTACTACACTTTATCTCGACGTAGAATTTTCTATTATTGCAATAAATGAAGAATGATGTTTGTAATTATTTTAATTGTAGTTAATTTTATTTGTTTCTGTTTTGACGTTCTATTTGTATTTTATTATTATTATTATTTTTATTATTATTATGTTTTAGCTCTGATATTAATATAAGAGCTAAAGATTATACCAGCATTGGCTGCGGGGGGCATGAGCTCAATGTATTTTATTAAAATATGTGTATTATTAAGAAATCTGTCTTATTCCATAATATCTTATTAACTTAAACTTTATATTTTGAATTACTTATTATTTATTTTATTTTGTTTCAAATACAACTCCAATACAATTTTATACGTAGAGAGCACACAAAATTAAAAAATTAATTCAGGCATACCTCTTGGTACCGTGGAAATGCAAAATACCCAAAAACCTACACAAAATGCCCATATCTTGTTTTCACCATTCTGGCACTATTGGAGAATTTTATAAAAAATGTTCTCTTTGAGAGCGGTAGTTATGACTTACTGAATAACTTGTAAGAGTCTTAAGCCCAACAAGCCACCCAACTGAAATAACTTTGCCGTAGAACGTCTGCACCTGGACATATGGTGCTTGTTGGCTTTATGGAAGGTAAGGGATGAGTCGCCACAGAGCATAATCAAGATACTAAAGCAGCACTGTACTTCATTTCTAATAATATAATCGTCAAGAGATAAGCCCGATACAAAAATCCATGATGAAACTATTGCAAATATAATAAAGCGCAGGGAAATGACAGAAAACGCCCCGAGTTCTTCAAACTATTTGGTGAGCAGTTGACAATATGCAGGCTTTAACTGTTATGAAAAATATGTTCGAGAGAGTATATTCCTCCCGTCATTTTAGGCTACTAAAATTTTGCTTTAGTAGCGAAACTGCAGAGTATAAGATAAAAAAAATTAGTTTAGAATATTCTGAAGTTCATCCCTGTGCGATACCACTCAGTCGCCTAAACTTCTACATTAGAATCGACGTGGGGGGTTGAAGCTTTCGAAACTCATGTAAACATTGCCTTCCTGCATCTAAGAACCGCAATAAAGTAGCCACAGAGAACTTTATTGCAAGACATACTGAAGCAGCCGGCTGATTGAACTGTATGAGCTCCGATTCAGATAGGGTAAGTCTACCAACGATCAGGTGAGACTTGTAAAAAAAATCGGAGTACAGCTACATTTCACTTAAATAAAATGAAATAAAATAAAATGAAATAAAATAAATTAAAGTAAAACAAAATAAAATAAAATAAAATAAAATAAAATAAAATAAAATAAAATAAAATAAAATAAAATAAATTAAAGTAAAATAAAATAAAATAAAATAAAATAAAATAAAAATAATATAAAAAAAAATTTAATAAAGTATAATGAAAATAAAATCAAGTGAAATAAAATAAAATAAAATAAAATAAAATAAAAAAAACAAAAGACCATAAAATAAAATTAGATAAAATTAAATATAAAAAGTGAAGTAAAATAGAACGAATTGAAAATATAAACTATATTATTAAATAGTAAGAAAAGGAAGGGAGACAAAAAGAACAGGAATAAGAAGAAAGGAAATGAAGGTTAATGCAATTATCAGCAAGGAAAGACAATTTAAGTTTCCGAAGGATATGGATTCCCATGACAGCCGGGTCTACGTTCTTAAATGACACGGGTTTTGCCCGACCAAGGGCTGCTTATTGACTATGATCATGTTTACTCTGCAACTACTAAAGCAACAACATTGATATTGGGTAATGAAAGCCTTCATATTCATATCCGCATTCTGTCCATTAGAACCTAAGGAAAACTGATATAGTTAACTTTATAAGGACATGCAACTTCTGTTTCGGTGCTGAAATCATAAAATTACGGTTTTCTCCAAAAAGTAGTTAAGTAGTTAAGCAGTTTGTGGTCGATATAAACAAGAAATTATTCCAGGCGTCTAATGTGGAGAAAGAACCTAGTTGGACATAAATAGCTATGCACTGTTGAAATGTGGGCATCTTAAAAATTTGGAACATTGTCAGCAAGTTTCAAGACCTATTTTTGTTAGTGCGCTAGTTGTTTATAAAGCTCGGCTACGGACAACATTTTAAAAGTATTATCCAAATCTTTTAACTTGAAATTGTAACGAAGCTGCGTTCCCAGTTTCATTTCAGTTTAAAAACTCTAGTCTATAGCAAAGTGACTCACTGCTGGGATAACAAGTTGCATGGCTCGACAGCGTTGTTAATGTGCTAATGTAAATTAAGTTTAGCAGACATTTAAGGGGTTTTAAAATTAATTACGATAATAAGAACAAGAAAAATTCTATAATGAATGTTTCTACGCAACGCTTATAGCTGTCGGCGTTAATATAGCAAATATTAAAGAAATATGTTTATACAGTTATGCATATTAACTAAGTAGATTAGTTGTTTGAAATTCTTAAAGCTTGAATTATGGCCATGAAAACGGCAGTGGCTTGGAGAAAGTCAATATCGCGTTGTATATATATTACTTTCACTAAACAATGAAATGGTATAGAGTTTTTTGGTCATTTGTAGTGCAATAATTGAAACAAATAAACGACTTTGATAATTATGTCGTTGCAGCCGGGTTGGGGGTGAAAATAGCTTTAGTGTTTTTAATTGGCTCCATGTTACATGAATTAAGCGGATCAAATATTATTCTTATGCAGATTTGCCAAAATAAAGAATTATTGTTTAGTCATCAACTTAATTTCTCATTTCATTTAATTGAGCATAAAGCTGAACCGGTATGAATTACATATTCAAATATGTAGGCATCGAAATTTTAAAAACAAAATTAATACTAAGTTTCATTCACCCTCAAAATACCCACAGTTCGTCAATATTTAGACGAGAGCAACACTTTTGCATTTTCCTCACATCGTTTCGATATTTAAAATAGCCGCGATGGAAATACAAACCAGAGACCGTAGCTGTTATGAGTTTTATTATAAAACTCGCTATTTGATCATTATTATCAGATTTTTTTTAAATAAAAAAATCAACAGAAATTGTTGCTACAAAAAAGCAATAAAAAACAACACTAATAGGTATTTTCCAGTTTTTTTTTTGATTAAGGATAATGTTTATTTTTTGAGTTTTATTTTTTCTGATCGAAAATAAAACTCATGTTTGAGTTGACAAAATTTTGACAAAAAGAATACTTATTCCCTCACTGCGTTACACACATTCTCTCCTATGAACCAAATATAATTTTTCGGAAAGGGGAGAAAAAATAAAAATACAAGTGTATCGGCGATTTTCATGTACACGTCAGAATTTTTTTTTTATGTGTAAAGTATAAAGGTCGTAGTGTCCGTCTGTCCGCCTGTGTGAAAGACATTGGATCGATTTTTAACCCTTTTTCCGTGATCCAGTCCAGCTGAATTTTTACAGGCAGACTCGTGGAAATGTCTGTATCACGTCAGATTTTTAAAAAAATAGATTTTTATCAATTCTCAGATTTTCCTGAATTTTTTTTTTAAAAATGGTTATCGTTTTTTTTTGTAACGGTTTCAGCTCATTAAAAAATCAAATTTTTTTATTAATTTTATTATATTAAAATTAAAAACTGTTACATAAAAAATTTCAAAAAAAAAGAGTTTTCGTAATATTTTAAACATTTTTACTTGGTGCGAATAAGCCACAAACGTAACAAAAGTTATTTCGAGTCGGGCACTGCGTTGTCAAAGTATACGTCTCCTAGTAGCGCAACTGTCAACTGATCGGAACAAACACACAAACGGCAGAGAGTGTGTTGTATCAAACAATAAATTAAACGAATTTAAATGATGCAATATTCATTGTGCAATTCAATGTTTCATATGTCATACCAGTTGTAAGTGTTGTAAAAGTCAGAAACAGTTTAGTGTTAGAAAGTTACTATTGATAAACTACAAATATATGGAGTAGGATGGGTCGAAAAACAATTTTTTTTTTCGGAACGCTTTATTAGTTTAAACATTTGGAGTCCCTGCAAGTTATGCCGAAAAAAGTGAAAAAAAAAATTACAAAAAAAAAAAAAATTCTGGAAAATCTGACAATTGATAAAAATCTATTTTTTAAAAAATTTGAAGTGATACAGACATCCCCACGAGTCTGCCTGCAAAAATTCAGCTCGATTGGATCACGGAAAAAGGCCGATACACGTGTATTTTTATTTTTTCTCTTCTTTCCGAAAGCTAGAGGTGTCCTAGTATTCGTTAAACGATGGTCTAAAGAATTTAGCGACCCTTATGTAGCTAAAGCCCTCTTCACTACATTAGTCAGACCGATACTTGAATACGGTTCTATAATTTGGAACACGCGTTACCAGGTTCATGCAGATCGCCTTGAATCAGTTCAAAAAAAATTTTTACTATTTGCGTTAAGAGATTTTTATTGGGATCTCTTGTACAATCTGACACCCTATACGAATCGTTTAAAACTCATTAATCTGCACACACTTTCTAGTCGGAAGGAAATCCTTGGAATTATTTTTATGATTAAATTGCTAAATGGATCACTATCCAGCCCATTTCTTCTAAGTGAAGTGAACTTCAATGTACCGTCTCGTCCTTCAAGGCATTTTAGTCTTAAAACAGTGCCGAACCAATTTTCAGTTAAATGAGCCTTTTCGCTGTTTGTGTCAAGATTATAACTCTCTTTCTGGTAGATTTGATATTTCAGACTCGCTTTTCAGCATAAAAAAATCAATTCTTTCTATCCTAAATTCATAGCTACTAATTGTTTCTTATTTTTGACTTCTATATTAACTTCCAACAATAATTTTATTCTGTTAACTAGCTATTTCTTAATGTATAATCTATCTTATATATACTTTACTTAGCTGATGAGGTTTTCTCTGTAGCTGAGCAGTTTTAGATCTCGACGATTAACAAACCAAAGCCCTTCATGGGCGGGATATGGATATGGTGGGTAATCCGTTTGGGAACTACTACAGCTCGCTTTTGTAACGCAGTGTAAATATTGTCAACACGTGTACTCAATAATTAAAACATATTTATAGACGCATACATATGTTTATGTACAAAGGTTGGCATGCAAAAAGGCTTTTTGAGTTTTTCTAACTGTGAAAAAAATTACGACTTAAAATTAAATGTTTGCTCTTGAAGGATAAAATACCGCTCAAGGAATACGTTTTACGTTCATCAAAAAAATTAAAACTCAAAAAAGATTAATAAGTAATTTATATAGGTTTCGCTCAAATTTTCTTCAATCAATGCAGATTTCCGTTGAGCACGACGAGACATGCACGTTCATATACTTTAAACTGTCGTCCGAACTGGGCAGCCTTTGATTTTTTTTATTAAAAACATAAAAATATCATTAGGGGGGTCCCTGATACAAAGAAAAACTTATTTGCGGTTTCCTAATAAGCCTTACAATTTTCAAAGTCCAGCATGTGGAAATTCATATAAAACAAGAAAGGAAGTATAAGATAGGATAAAACCATGCTTTATCGAATTAGTCTCTTCATAAGACATGCTCAAACAAAAGGGATCACTTCAACCCATACAAAAATATCAAAATTGGCATTGGTCGCATGCTTATTTGCGACTTATCCCGGATTCATCCTAAACTAATCGCTTTTTTTGAAAGACAATTTCACTCTGGTTCAACCGTATTCAAATCCAGAAGTTCCCGGGGCTTCTCAACAACAACAACTACAGCATCATACATGCATTTATTCAAATATATTTTAATATTTCATCATTAAAAAGGGTTTGTGCATGCCTTGTTCAGCTTCTCCAATCCAAGTGCCAGCCTCAACTTAACGAGATTAACAAATATCATCTAAAAACTGTGTAGTATTTGGTACCCCGATAAAGGTTAGGTATAAAAAATGTTGGTGCTCTAGGCGATAGCCAACAATTCACTCTTCCAAACAAAGTGGAACATTTTACTGGAAATTGCACTTATGTACCATAAACCATCAGCTAACAGTTTGTACGTATGTTATATTTTGTTATAAATTGATTCTGAAAAAAGAAATAAAAAAAGGGAGCTTCAGTTTCTATAGCACTTCATGAGCTTATCCAACATATCCCGTTTGCATAGTTAGTGCAGTGTTAACCACACAAGCTCTTGCACAGAACAACGCTCCTACTAATAGAAGTTTCATACAGGGTGGCGTAAAAGTAATCCTCCTATCAGAAAATGCTATAAATTTTGCGATTGGCCCCTAAAGTCAGTTCTGTTTTGACATTTGTGTAGTAAACACATGCGAAATACACGTTAATAAACAATGTTACGCTACACTGCTCCAGAACGCGGAATATTGCTGACTATTTATGTATTTGACCAATAATCGGTCGGGGCCAAACGGTTACTGTGAATGGTGAGCGCTACAGAGCAATGATCAAAGAGTTCTTTTTGCCGCAACTTGATGAATTGGGATTGGAAAACATGTGGTTCCAACAAGACGGTGCAACAGCACACACTGCACGTGCCACAACCGATATGCTGAACATCGGAAGCTTACTTTTGCGCCACCTTGTACATATGCAACTACAAATTGTGTTCTCTTGCAAATCCATTTTACGTTGAAACTATTTTTCTGTGCAGACCACAATTAGTGCAAAATCGCAAAATTCTCCTACATAAATTAGCAAAAAAAAAAAAAATTCGATGAATACTGCTTTGGGTCAGATATAGGAGCACTTGTGGAATGTTGTCTTCAGTTAAACTGCCATAGTCTATGTAGACATTGTCCAGATGCTGTCAGTTGAAGTGGCATTAAAGTCATTGCTGTCAATGCACTCCAACTTACTCGCTCATCTCTCGCTCTCTTTCATGTTGCCTCTGCAAAAGCCCTGGACCACTTTATGGTGCTTGAACACATCAGACGGCTGGATGGCATATAATCAACAATAACATTGTCACACAAACTGACAGCTGGCGATCCCCAACTAGTGATTGAATGATTCAAAGAGGGCACCATTTTAAGTATCGATAATTTTTCTTTGATTCGATATCTACTAGTGCTACTGTGCGTATTCAGTAATGTGGTATGTGGATAATGTAGTAGCCCAGCCAACCGAAGTCGGAGCGCTCTGGAATAATGATCCGAAAAGAGTCCGTAATCTGAGTTTTTTGGGGTATTATTTAGTAAACATCAAAAAACCCTATTTTTTGTAAAGATTTACGGCGCCTTAAGAGAAGAAATGAATATTGTAGAGCAGAAAAACTGCTAGGATTATTTATATAAATTATTTAGAGCATATACTGAGGTTTTTCTACTCTTCCTAACAGCAGGTAAAATGTCTTTTTTTTCTGAATGTTTAGCAATAGTCGGAAGTTGGAACTCAATTGAAGTGCATTAAAAATTAAACAACTAATAGTAATATTTTCCGATTGTATACCATGTTTGGATAAGTTTCAAAAAAAATATATACTCCTAGCTATATATGTTTAAAAAACAACTTTGTTTTCAATTGTGAACTAATAGCATTCATTATATTTTCAAAATTATGTAAATAAAACTTTATAAATCATTAAAAAGTGCAATTTCGTCAGATTAGTAAGACACAGATTTCGATATTAAAAAACTCATTTGAGGCTCCATAAATGAGTCAATAAAAGCCTCAAATATGACTCCAAAAAAATCCAGATACAGAAAAAAATATGCCTAAAAGAGCCAAACAGCCTCCAAAAACAAAGCTTCTGAAAGAATCAATAAAAAGCTCCAAGAGTTGAAAAAGGTTCCAAAAACCATCTAAATGGAGAAAAAAATGTACCTAAAGAGAGTTTATGACTCCTTTTAGGGTGCTCGCTTAGAACGATTTTCGCTCCATTTGGGCTCCCAAAAAAATTAATTTCTGAGGGTAGAGCTCCTATAAATATGATTTTTATGACTTCTAGTGGAGTACTTTGGATCATCAACATAGATTTTGGAATGAGCCTAAATTCTATGTAATTGCTATTTGCTAGTAAAGTTCACTTCCGGCCGGTAGCAACACCTGAGGTTCCTCGAAATATAATATACGTTTTTAAGATAATTTAAGAAATAAGAATAGAAATGCCACAGTCCCGAATATTTTACTGTTGATACCCGTTTCGGCCACTACTCTTTGTTATCATAATCCCTACACATGCAGCGGCCAACCTCTGCTTGGTGTCAGGAATTTCGATAATTTTAGCATCTCGTTATACTCTTTTTTTATTTGAGGACACCCAATAGCTCCTGAAACTTCCTCCCATTTGTTATTTTACACTTTTAAACGGCAACTGAAGGAGATAAAGATATGAGTTTGAAATTTAGTTTAATTATGTTGCGCGAATGAATCAAGAATATCCAGACCAGAAAGTATTTTTATCGGGAACTGCCGGTGGTAACAAAGGAAGAGGTGGACCGCCACTCTGATGAAAGTAGCAAGTGGAGACCGATTTGCGATTATGTGGTGTTCCCAATTGGTGCGAGTTGGCAGAAATAGGAACCGACTGGCGAGTTATGTTGGAAGGCCAAAATCGGTAAAGCGCCATTTAAATAAAGAAGAAGAAGATTTCACGTTTTGCTTGCAAAGGCTGTGTTATCCTGTTGAATTATATTTCCGTCATAACTTAAGAGTCTACGCTGAAATCAGCAGTTCTACTTTTTTTCTTGTTTGTTTCTTTACAGGATTTGTGATTTCTTTGTTTTTGTTCTAAATCAGCTTTAAACATGCAAATATTTTGTAAGAGTTAGTGCCTGTTTTTTTAGTTTTTTATTTTGAGGTCAGACGGTTTTCGTTTCCCAAGTACTTTGTGGCATCGGCCCTTTTCATTGCACTTGACCTACTCGGTTTAGTTGGGGCCTTTCTTGTTTCTTTGTTGTAGTTTTGCATGTGTTCTCGAATCCTCATACTTGTTTCTGTCATGATTTTTCTACGTAATTTTAGGCATTTGCCGTTAAGTTAGTCTCGGTTCTTAGTTTATGGCCCACATTGGTCAATATTATAAATTCTGTGTTGATATAATATATTTTATTTTATTTTTATTTTGCTAGTTTGTAAGTCTTTTTAACAGTACTTTCATGGCGTAATCTTTGCCCATTGCTCTATTTTCCTCATTTTGTGTGCTCCATGATTGCTTCTGAGTTTATACTTTTGCTTATCCCTTGTTTGTATCTCGGTTATATATAATGTTTACCTCTTTCCGCTTATATCAATCCTTACTATCAGGTGAAGATTGTACATTCCTTCAGCTTTCTCGTTTCCATTCTGAACCCTATGCATCCGTATTATTTGCTGAGGACCTCCAGCTCTGCATGAACTCTTTCATGGGAATGACCGATATTGTAAGCATTTCTCGTATCTTTTTCTCAGGGCAAGTAAATCAGAACAGCTGGTTGTTATCTTATGTTATCGTCTTAATATAGCAGATTTCATGCAATAAGTATTTGTATCCAAATTTATCGATAACATTATATATTACAAGTGTCGTCACTGTTCAGAACTATAGATTTAAAATTCTTCTGTCTGTTATCTAATTACGGATTCAGCGCATTTGCATATTACATTTCCAATGTCTGACAAACTGTATACTCGTATATGTATGTTTATTACTTAATTTCTTTTTCTATTTGTTTTTTGCTTGTCCTATGCTCAATGTCATTGTTATATTTAGTTTTGGTCTGTCAATTCATTCATATTAAAAGTGTTTTCATAGAGATTTAGTAGGAAAATGAAACGGAACCGGATATGGCTGTGAAAGAGATTATCATTTATTTCCGTTTACATGACAACACAACTAGATGAGCCTCATAGAAGCATCATCGTACGAAGGATTGAGGAATGTTTAAATACTTTGAGAATAAATAAATTATCCAAAGCTGGTAACTATTGACAAAGACAGTAAACGAAGGGTAATGGTCTTGCAATGACAGATGATCAAAAAGAATATTTACTGAAAGAAGTTGCATTGTAAACTGTTTAAGAAGCGTAGGAATTAATTATACTAGTAGAAACCCGTTCATGTGTACATATGTATGTTTAGTGGTAATGGCGGGAGTATATAATAATATGAAATTACCGATTATTTCTGGTGCATTTAGTAAAATTAGCAAGTTAGTGCTTAATTAGCAGCACAACTTAGTTACATAATCAAATAGATCTGAGAAGATTGATATTTTTAGTCCGTCGCTTTTAGCTTGGCGGCAGACAATGTCACAATGAAGTGAACTACAAAGCCTTCAAAAACCGCGTTGTTGGTGTTTGTGTATAAGTTAGTTGCCACATTCATTTCAGAATTTGTCATCAAACGGTTTTAACGAAAATCTTATCTTACTAGTACTTAGTTTGAATTCAACATGTATGCTCTGCAGTGCAGCACCTAAAAAGGTTGTGTCCAAAAAGTTTAAAATGGGCATGTCGATATGTATTTAGAGATGTGTAATTATCGGTTAAATAAATCAAAGATGTTGATTCAAAGGCTTATAAATACGGAGCCGAGTAATTACTCCTTACTCAAAAAGCTTAATTATCTTAACCTCAGCAACTTTGTTAACTTCTTTCTAGTATTTTTCATAAGACATAATACAATGAATTAAAAGACGAGCTAAGTTAACTGATAAAACTTGAAGAGTGGTGAGTTTTTTTCAGACCTGTTAAACTTGATAAGTAATAAGTAGTCAATTAATTAGAAGGCCTTTTCAATTGGTAATGACTATTTTAATGGTGTGCTTCAAGAAGAGGCAATTATCAATTGATTATGATTAAAAACATAAAAAAAAAATAAAAAAAGTGGTTTTGATTATTTTTAATTAAAAAAATATAAGTAAAAGAAAAAAAAAATCAAAAATAATCAAAAAAAGTGGTTTTAAATATTTTTAATTTTTTTGGATTATTTTTGAGTTTTTCCAGTGTTGTTGGAGAAGCACATAAATATTCCCATTAACAACACTGAAAAAAAAAAATAAAATTAAAAAAAAATCAGAAAAAATGTAAAATAAAAAAAATTAATCAAAACGACTTTGTTTTGATTATTTACATTTTTTTTAATAATCCTACACAATCATGATTTTTTTGATTATTTTTTTAATTAATTGGAAAATAATCTTTAAAAATTTGAAGTAATTGGTAATCAATCATTGAATGGACTCTCAAGAAAATAATTAATCAAACCGATAATCATTACGATTGTAATTAATTATTTAACAGGTCTGGTTTTTTAAGGCAAAAATGGCTATACATTGAAATTTTCTTATTACTAATTAGGTTCTGATTACTAAATTTTCTGTATAATCAAATTAGTCCCATCACAATTAACGAAATTAACGAATTAATCAAGTTCAAATAAATTGACATTTTCGATTAATTGATTAATCGCACATCTGCAATTTAATTCAATATCGTAGCATGAAATAAAAATTTGGCATTAAAAATCACGCGAAGGAAAATAAAAAAGAAATAAGCAAATAAAGCCCACGGTGCTTATTGCTTTTTCACGAAATAAAGCCGGAAACAGTGCATTTCCGGTCTTGAATTCACAGTTAGTCCAATTCAAGACCGCATTTTTGAATTTATTGCAAAATACTTAACCAGAACGAGCCCCGAATACTTTTATATAACGAACTCTAAACCCCATGTAAATTGTTAGACATCAGGAGAAACAGAAACAGAGGCAGAGCGAAATGAAACGACGCGAAATAAACGAAAATCATAACAAAACAATATAGTTTTGAATAACCGAAACCAAAATAATGCAGATGGACTTTGAGAGAAACCCAAATTGAAAACTTTACAAATCTATAGCAATATTGACGATGAAAGTCAATTATAAGGAAATTAACAGGAGCCGAAACCAGAATAATCTTTTACAACAAAACCTAGATCGGAATATGTGTACAAACGAAAAACTGAAATAGTATTAAAGCGGAAATACGCTGTCAGTCGGAAGCTTACCGAATTGTCAACTGTACCATTTAAATGAAATGTACATATGTATGTAAATCTGTGATTTGCAAGACAAAATATGTCGCAGGTCAGCTAGAAATATCAACTCCACATATTCATCAAATAAATTTGAAGGTGTACGACGATTGACGGAAAAGAAATTGTCAAAGTTCAAACTAATGCAATAAAAGACATGAAGAAATTATTTTACTTAGTTGAAAAAGAAGAGCAAAAAAATTAATGCAAACAACATAACAAAACAACAACATTGAACATACAATAACAAATAATAAAGTGCAACCATGCACGTTTGGCTCAAATATGCATGTCAGGATGTTTCCACATAAAAATACCACATCTAGATTGAAAACTAAATTGGTTGGGAGCTAGGTTGAGGAGCAGATAGATGCTGGATGCACGAATATATGTCTTCAAACAGAAAAACAAAAAATGAGACAGTAGAACTGTACCAAACATGCATCGGACATCCGAGAAACGGAATGCCTGAGGAGGAAGGAACCGGAAGCCAGGAGACACAATTTAGACAAACATATACTAAGGAATATAAGAATATAACAGCAAAAAGTGAACAATGGAACAACAAAAACGTGAGATAAAAAACAACATAGAGAAATGAGCAGTCGAAGGGTCAAAAAGTTGTAGAATGACAAGCATGTTAGTTGACGAGCTGAGCTCAATTGAAGAGAAATGCTTACATGAAAAATCACTGTAAAATACCACAGCAAAATAGGAAATAGACAAATAAGCACATGGGTGTAGAGTACGGGAGGGGCATGTGATATGAATGGAATGTCGCGCTTAGGGTGTACTAGAAACATTTGTTTGTGAAATGGTAAGGCGTTGTTATCCCGTGCCAGGTTTTGTGTGCACTCTGATATCGTCGTTATGATCGATCCTAATAGTACAAGAACATGAACTGCGTGACTGCAAGTGGTTAGTTACAGAAACTGTGTGAGATCTCTGTGGGGGTGAAGTAAATCAGTCGTTACCTTTAAAATGTCTTTAAATCCAAAAAAATACAGAGCTTGGTCATTTTCGGGAGTGGAGTCATCTGTATACAAGGGTAAACTACTTATAATACTGTTGCATAGGAAATTACTTCCTTACTTATTTGCAGCTTAATCACTTAAAGAGTTTCGGGGTTCCAACAGAATGCGCTAGTCTCTTCTTCGTTTTGTCAACTCTAGCCTTGGTCGTGTTCCGCTTGATCCTTTCATCGAAGAGGTAGTCTCAGTATTGCAATCTTCCACCGATATCTGCAGACAAGAATATCCCCTAAACTAGATGCTCTTTATTCATTCGTCCTTGGGGTTTAATACGCTCAATTTTGCCGATGTCTGCTTAAACCGCATTCAAGTTTCATTCAAAACTTGTCGGGTACTAACTGCCACTAACGCCTATGGTTCCTTAACTCTTGCGCAAAAATGTTTCATTGGGTATTTTTAAAGCTGTGCCATCAGCATCCACATTTTCTTAGCGAGTGTAATTATTCGCTCGCTTTCTAGACTGTAATTGTTTGTATTATGGGTGCCGCCAGTGGCGGAGTTAGGAAGGTTCGATTTTCCTTTTTAAAATCATTGGCCTGCCGAAGAAAGCATACGCTGGGCCTATCCACTTTTTGATTGATTTTTAAAAAGGCCTGGATAGGATAGGCTATCTACCTAGCTTTTCGATGAATACATAAAGATCCAATTTCTGAATCCGATTTTTATTGATTATTGTTTTCGATACTTACCAATTGTTATCGTTTTCAAATCAGAATTTTTTTTATAGATTTTTGATTGAGTTGTACCGATTTCGGTCGATTTTAAAATTTTGTTTTGTTTTAATTTAATTTGATTAGTAATTAGTAAGCAATTATGAAGACGGCTTTTTTAATTCGTAATGATTATTTTAATGGTTTTTCAAGAAAAGGCAATTATTATCAAAACAAGTTGTTTTGATTACTTTTGATTTGTTTTGATTTTTCTCAATTTTTGTTTGATTATTTCCGATTTTTTTCATCATTGTTGACGTGCATATTAATGTGCTTCTACATCAATAAAAAATAATAAAAAAAAAATTGAATAAAATCAAAAATAAACAGAAATAATCAAAAATAATCCAAAGTAATCAAAACAACTTTTTTGATTATTTTTTTATTTATTTTAATAAACGTAAGAAGTCACATTTTTTTTTGACTATTTTTTAATTAATTGGAAAATAGTTTTTAACAATTTTAAGTATATTGTAATCAATGATTAAATGGATCCTCCAAAAAGTAATTAATCAAACCGGTAATGGTTACGATCAGTAATCATTATTAAACAGGTCTGTTTTGATGCCGTTTTTTAAAGGTTCCTATGGTATCTCGTCTATATCTACATGCTGTATCGATAGTTTTTAGGATTTTAATCAATTAATATAAATTCTATCGTTAGTTGTTTTTGAGTTCTACTACTCAACCCGAAACCCACCCTCAAGACTGCTTTTTTAAATCTCCTACAAATGTCATCACGGCCTCTCATAGTTAGAGCAATACGTGTTCTATGTCAAAGATAGAATTGAATATATGTAAAAGAGAAAAAATAATAAAAAGTCAGAAAATAAAAAAATTCCAAGATAGAGCAACAATGGCTAACTACAAAGCTCTGACATTGACTGGCCAGTTACAAATACAAATACAAACACCAGCATCAAGCTATGAGTAGCTAACGGCAACTGCTTAGGCAAATAAGGGCAAGCAAATGAGACTAAGAGACCAAATATACAAATCCGAGTAAATCGGATTTTCTGATTTTCACCTCTCTCGAGTCTCGTTTCACAGCCCTTTTGCATGGCAGCTGACAATTGGATTTTCGCTTTAATATTTTTTTCTTATTTACAACTTTTACGATGTCAATCCATTGTTGAATATACTCTATGGACGTTTTGCTGTTGCTGTAGCTCGTTAACTTACTTGGACAAACGTGGTAACACAGTGAGATGCACTTATGTCACAGAGGATGCAATTTTGCCGCGGAGTGAATATTTATTTTGCAAATCATTTGTTGGTTTGGACCAATTGCGCTTAGAAATTCAATTGATTAGGCACCCAAGACAGCAATAGAAATATCTAGTTAAAAGTAAAAAAAAAAAAAAATAATAATAATAAATAGAAAAGTTTCCTGTGTTCGCGCTGTCCACTGAGGCGATTAGCTGCAGCGATATTCAAAGGATTTCTAATGAGACACATATGTTAGTTGTTGATTTGATATTAGTTTATGTAAATAACGGATTGAAGTTTTGATAGCATTTCTTTGTTGAAAGATAAACAACCTGTGCATTAGCGTGGGTCGATTTGTATAGACGAAAGTTAACCGATATGGCGCCATCGATTTTTCGATAGGTTTTGGGATCAGGAAAAAAAAAATTTTCCACTACGCATACCCGATAAAATAATTTTCGAGCTTGCGAAAATGTTTTCGATGAAAACGAATTTGTCTCATATGCGCTAAAAACGTTGGCGATAACAGTTTTTTGAAAAAAAAGTTTATTTTCGGGTTTTTGGACTTGTTTTGGTCGAAAAATCGACTTTTCCAAAACCGGAAAATAAATTTTTTTTTTCAAAAAACTGTTATCGCCAAAGTTTTTAGCGCATACTTTTAATTGGGACAAGAAATATGAGACACATTCATTTTCATCGAAAACATTTTTGCATGTATACTGAAAAAACCCTTAAAAAAAAATGGCGAAAGGGTAAATTTTTTGACCAAAACACTCCCCAAAACCCAAAAAATATTTTCTTTTTCAAAAAACTGTTACCGCCAACGTTTTTAGCGGATATTGGGTCGGACAGGGTATGCATGCAAATTTTAAAATCAAATGAACATTTTTTTGTAGGTCATAAAAAAAACCTTAAAAATCAAAGTCGAAAAAAGTCAAGGAAATAGGTACTTCGTTTCCATAACAAGTAAACAAGCGCTTAATTTCTAGTATTATTGGGGTCAACAACACACGCGATTTGTTGTGACCAGTGAAACCTTCTTGGCCATCTCAGCTCCTCCGTCCGTAAAAAAGAAGAAGGTTGGTAATCAGAGGTGAGAGGTATCATTCAAGTCAAAGAGTTTTTCTCATTTCAAATTTGTGTGCGCCGTAGCTCAGTGATGCCCAAAAAAGTTTTAAATTTGGGGTCAGATTTTTAGCCGTGTAGATCAACCATCGATTGGCACGTTGTTACGCTTTGGGGATTTTAGTCCCCTCTTACTAACGGCATAGCTACCTCGGGCAAATTCTAACCCGCTTATTTGCGCAGATTAAGTAGATTGAGATACACTTAAGTCAAGCGCTTCCAGATCCTGTGTGACACCACAAGTCTTTCATGTTATGAAGAATTATATCACTATTTTACAGAAAAACTGTCAACTTATTTAAAGCCATTCAAAAATAGAAATGGGGTAGCACTTTAAACGGGACATTTACAATATCCTAAATATCTGACGCCTGGTGAGGAAAGCAGTTTTTATAATCCTCTATGCACCCTGACAATTTGCCATCGTTATTGTTTAGGCAACTTGTTATTAAAACCATTAAATTGGTTTCTCCACTTCAACGGTTGTTAAATAAAAAAAAAAACCCACCTCCTAGATTTCTGGTCTACCAACATTTTACGTCATCCAATTATTTCATTTTCAGCTTAAAAAAAAACGCTTTGTATTTTATATCCCACATAAAATCTATGGTTGTTGTAATGTTGCCCGTTTTCGCCTATATTATCTCTGCTGTTCAGCGCATCCCCACACCAGTCAACCTCATGACCCGTGCTGTCATATTTGCTGGTCTTAGCCGTCACTCAACTGCAGCTTTTTGTGGCCGACGGCAACGGTCTACGTTTCGGACCACTGATGTTGAAACGTTCAATTTTGTGTACATTTCGTTTAGCTTCCACCTTTTGTTATTGTTTTAACTAGTATTCTTCCAGTAGCTACGTGGCGTGATGCTGGTTTTATGTGCAACAACAAACAAATGCAAAAACTAGAATTGTACATTTTTTTTCTATCCTCATGGTTTTTTTTTGTGGGGCTGTTTATGATGTTTTCAGATTTACGACCCCGTGGGAAATATGTCAAGTTAACAAGCGCAAAACACAAGAAGCTGTGCAGTGCTGACAGCAATGAGATAGAATTGGCATAAAATAGTACTCGCTAAAATAAAAATAAATTCGAAAAAAAAATAAACAAACACAAAAGGTCGTTTTTGGTGTTGTTGTAAATGACAAGAACTGGGGCAATATGACAGCCTATTAACAGTGTTAATTTCGAATCTGGATGAGACTTACAGAAGTTCGCTACTGAAAACAAAGTAAAAGCAAAAAGAAATTATTCATATTTAACAGAAAATGGATGTATACATTTGTTATGATTCCCAAATTTACTCGCAGCAAACAAGGAGTCTTATACAAAGGATAAGCAATACCCTTGATAACGTGAAACACAGTTGTGATAAGCACGATATATATGATATCTCAACTTAATGCTTAATTTTTATGCTCAGCTGAGCGAGCATAGCTTATTGAAAATGACTTGCGAAGACCATTGACCTCAGAAAAGCTATGTCTGTTTTATATAAAGGAAATCATTTTTTTATTTTTTTGTGTATACTTCGGACTGCTTTCTTTTTTTTTAAAACAGAAAAAGAGGATTTTACATCATTATGTTTTCTCATTTTTGTGTTCAAAAGTTAAAACACGATAGCAGTCGTTAGTGAGACTTGAAACTTTGCACACAAATTACAAACGAATAAGGATTATATATATAAACTGGGAAACAAATTCCGGTAGTTGGCACACAGCTTAAGATATTTTAAAAAATTCACAAAACTCGTATAACTAATTTGGAATCTTGCTATCGCTGGGAGCGCATTTTGGAATTTGGTGACAATTAAACATTGAAAAAAAAATCTGGTAGACGGTGATAAGAATGCTTTGAAACAGGTATGTAGGCCCCCCAATTTGAAGGAGCAATTAGAAGTACTTCACCACAGATCGCGCCAAATATTTTTTTATTTTTTTTTATTTTGAGGTAAATTCAAATTTCCAACAGAACTGTCTGCCTATAGAACTTGTATTCAGCTTTAACGTAAATGGGCATAGTCAGCTATCGATTTTGCGCGTTGTTAATGGCCATACTTTAAACAACAATAATAACCCATTTTAAATCAGTTTGGAAAGGTCAAATTAGAATGAACAGGTCAATAAAGCCAACAAATTAAAAAATTTTACCTGCTACGGTCAATGAGATAATTCATGTTCCGCCTTTCTAACTCCCCTTCAGTAAGGGTTTATTTAAGAGTAGGTTGGCTAGAATCACGCTTTAGCTCATTTTCTCTTTGTGTACTATTCATAATTCTAGTGATATATTGTGTACCAAGTTTCGTAAATCCATCGCTAATGGTTCTGAAGTTATTCGAGTAAGTTAGGGTATTGTGATATAGGCATACCTTTTGTCGGCTGCTACTCAACATTTTATTAAGTAGACAGGTAGAAAATAATACAATTCCATAAATTCCAGTATTGTGAAGCACATTCCAAGACGAGATCGATATATCTTAAGTATTCCGCAAGATATTTATTCAAACCCATAAAATTCAAAAAACCCGTGTTGTCAAAATGGTGGGGTAATGTGATATAATATACCAGATACTTGGGACTCCTATGAAAGATGTGTTGAGCGCATGAAATAATCAAGCTACATTGTAAATATTGTAATTTGCGTAAATTCAGATATGTGACGAACTTGTTTCGGGACCAGGAATAGCATGTTCCATCAAAAGTGGAGAAGGTTTTCCTTTTTCTGCTGATCTTATGCACCCAATTTGCTTTTCTGTTGGTTGTAGCTAACATTTTCGGTTGCTTACTTGGCGTGATAGGCCCTCCTGTGTCATCAACTAGTTGAAGGAAATTTATACTTTTCATACTCCTGTTCCACATTGAGCTACTTTTACCATATCACATTACCCACACTAGAGCTTTTAAGGAACAAACTATTTTTTCACCAAAATTAATTTAAAAATTATCAAGTAGTCACTCGATATATTGGTGCCTATATTTATAAAAAACGAAAATAAAATATAAGAAGTTGACAATCTAAGAACATTTCGGATTTATCCTTGTTTAAAGAGTGATCGAAATTATTGACGACCTTACGATGGAAAATGTTTTTCATTGATTTGCAGTAGCGGTTTTTGGCAATTGCCATTATAGAAAAGAAGATATTCTTACTCAGACAGGAATAATTTAAAAAAAAAAATACGCAGCTATATCACTTTACCAACCCATATCACAATACCCTAACTTACTCTAACAGTTTACGTTTGAAATTGTGTGCACTCAATTAAATAAGAAAAAAAATTTATGTGCCAAATTTTACTGGCCCTTATACGCTAAAGCTCTTATACTCGGCGTTTGTGCGATCCAAACTTGAGTATGCCTGCCTCATTTGGTCATTGCCATATTGCAAGAATTGAACGGATCCAGAAAATATTTTTGCATTTTGCTTAGCGCAACCTACGCTTCTCGGAACCTATCTCCACTTATGAAGCGATATGCTTATTGATCAATTTAAAATCATTACATAACAGGAGAGTAATTTTGTCGTTCTCCTTCATTTTTGACCTGTTTTGTGTTGCGGTTGACTGCCCTGTGCTTCCTTGAGAGGATCTTCATGAACATTCCGGCTAGAGCTCTTCGGGGTTCTGAGTTCTTCTATGTTGGCCTTTTTAAAGCTCTTTATGCAAGAAATTCTCTGATTACTAGAGTCTTGATTGAGTTTAACAGAACTACTAAATATTTGGAAATAGATTTTTCTTGTTCAAAGGATCGCCTTTTATGTACTTTAAATACTTTTTATAAGTAAGACAGTTATTTTTGTTATTAAACTGATTACTTCTACTGTATACGTCTACTTAGCCTACCCAATTTTTTAAATTGATTGGCTTAGTAAATAACTAAATAAATACAATTTTATTAAAGTATTTCTATTATTGATCACGTTATCGTGTGCATGGACGGACGGACATTACTCAATCGATTCCTCTACTCATTCTTAGAGCTTTGAACTATGAAACATACACATATCTATCTCGATTATTTTATATCGCTACAAACCCCCGTTATATAGACAAAGCTACAATACCCTATATACTAGTACAGGTGGTTATAAAAATTCTGTTTTGTTTTCTGCTTTCAAAACCGCGTTGACCTATATTCGTACATCCTACCAAATTTGTTAGTCGGCGCCAATTTTTAATTGCGTGTGGTTGCTTAAATTCAAATATAAAAATAGTTATAAGTGTGAATGTGTTGTATACAAATTCTTTGTTGTGTATAATTGCTTGATTAATAATAATGGTGTGTAAGTGATGACTACTGGATAATTGTGTCGTGTTAACAATATTACGCCGAGGTTGTTTTGTAGTTTTTTCGTAATGCAGAACTTCCACTGACAAGTCAAATTTTTTTGTTTATTAATTTTATTTATTGTCTGTTTTATCAGATAATTACTTTTGCGTGTTTGCAAGTAGCATGACCACTTTTTGAAGGAGCAAATAAACGATGGTTTTTATATACAGTTTTATTAATTTATCATTTGATAAACAAGATACAAATTTGATTCCTTCTAATGCTGCTGAACCAGTTGCTTACGTCTATAACTATGTGCCTAATAATCCCCCATTTCAATAGTTAGATGAGCTGGTGTATCCTTTTGAATTTCACTACGTTGAGTAAGTAAACCAAACTAAAAGCATTGTTGGTGTCTTTGATAAACAAAAATCTAAAATTTTCAAAACCAATTTCTATAGATACCTATATACGAGTATTAAAGACTGGGATTAAAAAATAAACCAATTTTTCATGTAAGTAAAAGGAAAACTTCCAAAATGTTTAATTAAAACGGGTAAAAAAAATTATTCAGTAAAAGGTAGACTAATCCATTTTTCTATTAAAAGGTAGAAATATTGTTTATTTCTTACTCCCAGCCTTAGATATGTATAACTCATGTGTATGTAAAATTTGCTTCAGCCAACTAACCTCATACAAATTACTTCTTTCTTATCATTAGTAAGTAAAGCTGGGTATAAAAATAAAAACATTTCAATAAAAAAATTTCAATTTCAAATCCCTACGTCGACGAAAAGTTAGTTTAAAAGTGATTTGCAAAATTTCCAGTTTCAAAAGATTTTTCTAAATAGCACCTATCAAAATTTTTTGATCAAATATTGCATTGTCAGGGTTTTAAGCCATTTTTCCCCATTTACAACAACGATTATAAGTTTTATCGATAACGGCGCCACCTAACAGAATTTAATTTTTCTGCAAATTGTACTGTCGTGTCCTAAACTGTGTGCTAAGTTTGAAGTGCCTAGATCTCCGTTAAATTAGTTAAAAATCGATTGCAAGCTTTTAATTTCGAACGAATTTTTTAAAAGGCTCGATTCGTGCGCCAACTACGGAGCTATGTTCCTAGTTTCAAGTATCTGGCTTAACAGGAAGTAATTGAAACGACTTCGCAAGATTCCACAATTGAGTATGAAAATGAGATAAAACAAGAAGTTTTCACATATTCGAATCCAGTTTTTTTAAAATCCACAACAGGTTTTGTTATTAAGAAAAATAAAGTTTAACGAGCTCAAGACCAGTTGATAATAATTACACTGTTGTAGTTTTTTCAACTCTTTTCATCCGACAGATATGATGTAGGTCATTTCTATATAATTCGGATACGCTTAATCCAGTGCTGTTAGCCGTTTTGCAAAAGTTAGCTAAAAAATTATATTTTTATCTTGAGACTTTTTCGGTTTCATGGGGGTTATACAACAGCGTTATTATTTTTGATTTTTATACCTAGAGCGCTACCCACACAAGGTATATTAACTTCATTCTTCTAACGGTAGTATGTAACGGCATAAACTAATCGAAATACAGGGTGGCTGATGAATTTTGCTACATTAAGAAACTCAAATAATTTTTTTTTCAGTGTATGGAATTCATTTTTCTTTTATTCATGTTAAAGCTCATTAAATTTTATTAAATATAGCTTAATTAGTTTTAAAAATAATGGAATTTAAATGCCCCCCCTTCTCGTCGATGCATGTGCGGCATCTTACCAAAAAGTTGTTCATTACTGCTTGGAGAGTTGAGACAGGAATAGCAGCAATTGTTTCTCGAATGGATTGCCTTAGTTCACTCAAATTTGTTGGTTTTGCTTTGAAGACTTCCTGTTTGCAATAACCCCACAAGAAAAAGTCAGGTGCAGTAAGGTCAGGCGACCTGGGTGGCCAACGGAATGTGGAGTTTCTGGATATCAGGTTATTGGGAAATTTTCGTCGCAATTCTGTCATAACAGGTTGGGCTATATGAGGAGCTGCACCATCTTGCTGAAACCACACAGAGTTGAAAGAAATTCTCATTCGGCGTAATTCTGATTAGAAAAACTCTCTCAACATGCTCAAGTAACGGTCTCCAGTAACCGTAACGGTGTGACCGTTTTCTTCGAAGAAGTAGGGTCCGACAATGCAGCGTGATGAAACTGCACACCACACTGTGACACGAAGTGGATGCAATTCCGTCTCATGGAGTATCTGTGGGTTGGAAGCACTCCATATTCGACAATTTTGTTTGTTTATGTTGCCGTTTAAATCGAAATGGGCCTCGTCAGACATGAAAAGACAGTTCAACATGTTTCCATCCTCTTCCACCATTTGAAGCATCTTCTGTCAAAATTCCAAGCGAATCGGCAAGTCTGCAGCGTTCAGTTTGTTGGCCATTTGAATTTTATATGGGAATAAGTCCAAATCTTTGTGCATAATTGACTGTAATGACTGTCTGCTTACACCCATTTGAGCAGATAAGCTTCTTGTCGAAACACGTGGATTGTTTTGTATGGCAGCAGCTACAGCAGCGATTGTTTCCTCCGTTCGAACTGAAGGGTTTCGATGGTAAGGTCTTCTGTTGACTGTCCCATACTCGGCAAAATTGTTTACAAGTCTTATTATGGTCCATCTGCTCGGAGGATTGCCGCCAAACGTGCGCCTATACTCTCTTTGAACCGAGCCTACGGACTCCAGTGCGTGATAGCGGCGGACAATCCAAATTCTTGTTTCAGTGTCCCAGTTATCCATTTTTGTTAAACGTAAAAGTCAATCTGCAAAATAAAAAAAAATTTACCAGATTCATTAAATAGAAAAAAAGTTATTTAATTTTTTTTTGGTAGCGGCTTTCATTAGCCACCCTGTACATATTGACCTATATGTATCAAAATGTTTAGGGAGAAAAGAGAAATTGATTAAGCCATGTCCGTCCGTCTGCCTGTGAACACGATAACTTAAGTAAATTTTGATATATCTTAATAAAATTTGGTGTGCAGATTCCCCTTCACTCATTTCCGAGCGCTATTAAAAATGGGCGAAATCGGATAATAGCCACCTCCACTTTTTATATATAGAATATTTTCGAAAATACAAAAAAAATTATTATTTAGTAAATAATACACCTACTTATAAGGATAAAATTTTGTGTAAATTAGCGTTAAGGCAGAAAATACATTTTTCAAGACATTTTTGAAGATGGGAGTGGCACCGCCCACTTTTGATTAAGTCAAATTTATAAATATTATTAATCATAAATCAAAAACCGTTCAATCTATCAAAATGAAGTTCAGCACACAGATTTTCATCAATACAAGGAACGTTCCGGGAAAGGAATGGGCGAAAACGGTTAAGGTGAACGAAGAAATTCGAAAAAAAAAAATATAAGACCTGCCCCTTTTATAGTGAACTATTCCATAAAACTTTTTATGCCATAACTCCGGCAAAAATTGATTGGTGGAGGCGAAATAGAATGTAGAATATATAAAGGTTATTGTTTATTTTAAAAAGGTTCGAAATCAGTTGAATGCCACGCCCACTTGTTTAACATAGTTCTGAACATTTTTTTTTTAAATTTAAAACGTGATATTTGTATAAGTATGCAAACTGTATCAATAAGATCTAGAACACATAATAAGCTTTTCAAGCAAAACTCGACCGCAAGAAAATTTTGTGCATTTTGTGGAAGTAGGAGTGGCTTCGCCCACTTTTCAGCATAATTTTAAAGGCGATTGCTCCTAGTTTCAACTAGATATTTCAATGAAAATTGGTCAGCTGCTTCTCAATAGTATGTAGTAGACTCCTGCTTGAAGCAATAGCGAAAATAGATATCTTTTTTGATTTTCATAGCTTTTATGAAAAAGAAATGTTTGTAAGTATGACAAGAACAGGAGATGAGCCCATCAATAAGTATACTGAAATGATTAGGAAGATGAGCTGAGTCGATTAAGCCAGTGCACAAAGCGAAACACCACTCATTTTTCAGTTTAGAATTTCTAATTAAAAGTATTATTCTCTTTTGAACTTGACACGTTACCATAACAACAACCGATAAATACTTAAATTTTCGTAAAAACAAAAGTTCAAGTCCGTGAAATTATTCTCAAGAAAACCTACTTTCGGGAACATGCCTCTATTTCTAAACGATGCCATTATTGTTTTTGTATTTATTGTGCTGGGCCTAAAACACATACACATACATAGCAAAAGTACACATCAGCATGCGCACCCAAAAAGATCTCACCGTACCAAAGCCATAAGGAGAGTGATTGTGGTGAATGTGGCTGGTAAGATTTTCATTTCAGCACCAGTGAATTAAGCTCGTGCACATATGTGAGTGTGTTGTGTGCATCTACTGTAGGTGCCACTAAAAGTACATGACTTAGTTGGTGAACTTGTGGCTGCTGCAACAGGCGTAACAATAATAGTTTACACACCCATACATACATATATCTTTACAGAGAGAATGAGGCTACGTACCCATTTCTAAGTACGTTAAAATACTTACTTCGCAACAACTCCTAAGTAGCACATTGTATTGAGTAATAGTAAGTGCCAAGTTGAAGAGGTGTGCAAGTGGCTTGAGTTTTGTTTAACTTCATACACAATTGCCAGCAGAAAGAACAACAAAAACTGAGTGCTGCTATTTTACAATAGCAATGCAAACAAGAATATCTAATATAGCTGAAAACACCCGCACAGCCAACAGCTGGGCACTACGATGTGCTGTGGTTACTCTGCCTAATACTTTCGTTTATGGAGAAAAACTTTTAGCCATTTGGCTGTGGCGGCGGCTTTAATGTTAGGGCACGTTTCAGATGCCCAGCTGGGATCTATTGCATGTTAGAGGATATCTTCATTGCCCATATTATGCGATACAAAGAGTTGCACATATACTTAAACCTGTTATATATATGTATACCTGTTAATAAAGGGTGTGTCAAAAAAATTTTGATGTTGATAACCATACATAGTGGAACATGGGTATAAAATTTATAAAAAGCTGGGTTTTGGATTGCATAGGGAGTAGGAGATAACTCGATGTTAACATACTTGCTTAGGCTAAGGACACGCCGCTGTTTACAGTGCCAATTTTCGATCAAGAATTGGGTAAGATTTTAAATTTTTTTCGCGATCAAGCACGGCTTACACTTTTTTTTAATAATTAGTAAAATAGTTAGTTTTTTACAATTTAAATTCAAAATTAAAGTATCAATTAGAATACCCGACATACGCTGTTATATAGTATACCCATGTCAGACATTAGGCAGACAATGTTAGCACTTTTCCAAGGCTATATATAGTCAATGGTACACCCATTGATCACATAAATATACTGTATAAAATTCATCAAAATCCGTTGACAAATTTTGACGGCTATAAGGGACAAAAAAACGGAAAAACATAGTTCGTGGCAACCACTGTATATAGCCTATGCTGTCCCTCTTAGAAATAATTTGCTGAACCTCTCTTATCTGTCAATAATTGACCCATCTTGCGAATTTTAATTTGTCTTCTAATATTTTCTTTGCTATTAAGTGGGTTGATTATTTATTTACTTTGCTGGCTTACCCCTGAAAGGTCCCACCTTCAAATATCGGTACACAAAGCATCTAAACATTTTCAAACATTTTTGTATTTTAAACGGGGTCGCCTCTCCGCAGTGGTCGGCAATCCCGCAGTGTATTTCTCTCATGGAAAAGCATCGCATAAAAATGCATGTGTCCTGACAGCTGCCGTTCGGAGTAGCGAAAAAATCCCACCAATTTGTGGGTAAATTTAGATGGAAAAAACCAAAAAAATGGAGGAGAATAAAAACTCGGCCCTAGTCTCCTCTCAGGTATATCTCGCCAAAACATTATTATTAGTTAAGATTTTTTTTACATTCTATGACGGTTTCATTCAAGTCTAATTTTAGATAGAATTCGTAAATGATTTTTCCCTGTAGGCTGAGTTAATTTTCCTACAGCGTTATAGTTGATTTACACTGGAGTGATTTGTAACCATCAATTGTGAAATTTATTTTGGATGCAAATTAGTTTCGACATTGTACTTTCGAAACTCGTTGGTATCTCTAGCAACATGACACAGCCAGCTTACGAAAAGTTGCACTTACAACGCCGAAACCACTACGGCAGAACATTAAAATAAAAATGGGCTGAATCTACAAGTAAATCGAGTGAAAGTCAAAAAATTTAACGTGGTCATACAACAATAGGGGGTTTACTTGAACAGGTTTGCACCAGTGCTACTCACGCAATCAAATGATAAATCCGAGCCCATAAGTGTCGCAAGCCAATGACTCATCCACCTCAAACTATCAATGTTCTTACGTTGGATTGTATTGTTAACTCCAAGTTTCTTTTCTTAATAGATTAGTGGCGTGTGACGCCCCGAAATAAATTGTTAGTGCCGAATTATAATGGAGTTGTATTCAGAGCTTAAAAATAATTGTTTTCTAAATATTTTTGATGTCCCGACCGTTGAAACTCAGACTTTCATTATGGTAAGCTAACAAAATACCAGGGATGCTTGTTAGTTCATAAAAAACTTAAAGAAATGATTTCCTTTCGTTAATTCACAAAGTAAAATTATCTAAATAATTTCGTTTCGGTAATTCATAAAACTAAATTATCAAAATGTAACCGATAACGTTGCAGCGAAATAAATCAACGAAAATATTAAAAATTGCCAGCACATACCTTCAAGGGACTCATACATGTCTCTCGGTTAAATCAAATCAATTCGTGCAAATATAAACTTGATTTTTGAGCATTGAAAAATTACCATGGGAATTATATTCTGCAAATAAGTAGATTATACAGTTATTTATATTATTAAAAAGTTAGAATCTAATGAAAAACTTACCGAAAGTCACGCATTCCAAAAATCAAATGCTTACTTTTCTTTCGTATATTAAGTATGTATGTATGTCATTCGGCCGACTGTTCATGACGGCATTGCCAGCAGAATAACAATATAAAGTTTAGTGTTTTAACGGTATCAACTACATAATAAACGAAATGAAACTATTTCGATAATTTCTTTTCGTTTATCAACGAAATATCATTATTCTGATAATTTCATTATCGGTTTTAGCAAAAAGAAATTATTTTAATAATTGCCTAAACGATAAAAAATTTAATCGTTGAACAGAACAATTGGCTTTTTCGGTAAGCGATAATATCATAGCTACGATGCATCCTTGCAAAACACCCTTTAAAGTTCAACACCTCAACAACCTTCACGCAAGCCTGTGGTTATGTTGTAAGGACTACAGTGCTCCTCAGTATTTCTGTGCGTGTGTTAGTTCTAACTTTAATCTTGGCTTATTTTTGAATAATAAATTTCATATGTAAATATAATGTTATGTGCACTCGCATCTAACATTTCGCGTTCTTACCATTCTCCAGAGAGTGAGTATGTGCGCATTTTTACTTACATTTTTTGGTTTTTGTTTTTGTTTTTATGTAGTGTAGGACCACAACACGAGTAGTTGTGGCGTGGCCCTACTGGCGCTAGGACAACCGTAATGGTGCATATTACCGAAGACCAAACATATATAAATACATAAACAATGCAACACCAACAAATGTTGTTGTTGTGCAACAAGCACCCTGGAGCAGTCATGCACGCATACATGCACAAACAGATTTTTCGCGTAAATGTTGCGGAACGGCCGAGTTAATGCAACATCGGGGCTGTCACATATTTTCTTTTGTTGTATCATCATAACACCCGCTTCCCGTCTACCCGCGATCGCTAAGGCAGTACACTGCAGACATTCAAACTCAAACTGAATTTCAATTATTTTTGAGATATGTAGATAGATGAATATATAGGAAATGGTATAGTGTAAGTAAGGCTGCATCTTATATCGACGTTACACTTGGTAGCAGTGGTGGGCAAACTATATATCTTAAATATTTAGAACTCGGTGTTTGTGTCACAATCCGCTGTCGAAGGTCATTGCTGGTTTGTTGTATGCAAAATATGACTTATGAATGGTAGACGTGGAGGCTCATTTCTTAAAAGCCAAATTTTGCACACCACTGCTTCATATATATACAATATTGTGTGTATGCAAATGCAAACTGAATGTAACCAAATATGGTGGATGTAAGGACGTCTGTCGTAATGCAAGGCATCGGAAGTTTAATATTACAGCGAATATGAAGCTTAGAAAGCTTTTCAGTAAATGGTAAAAATTTGGTAGAAATTCTTTAGTATGCGGAGCATGAAGATGACCGAAGGGTTTAATACCAGAACAAACATCTACAAAAACGATAACACCGAAATGAATACCTAGCGTAATTAAAATAATAATTACACTGGTCTACAAGGTTTTAGACTGGAGAAATAATTTTGTGTGCTGAATTCGAATCTGTAATTGGGCATTTTGGAACGTCGTTTGTATTGTGTTGAGTCGGTTTCACGTACTAGACCCTAGCAATAGTCTCCCAGCATACTTTTGTCGCAAAATGCTTGATAACTCCTCTCAATTTTCATTAAATCTTGGTGAGCACGCTCCTCTTGTTCGTCGCTCACTGCACCTGGGTTTTTTGGAAAAAAATCTAAATGCCAATGCTGAAAATGGATTTGGATGCTCTTGAAAGATTTCCAGGCTGCATATTCTTTCTCCAATAAACATTGTGAAAAATTGTCATCACTTAATAGCTTCTTGATCTGAGGGCCAACAAATAGGGCTTCTTTGATCTTAGCATATAGAATTTTTTAAAATACTTGTAGCAAATATTTCAATGCTGCACCATCCTTGTCCAGAGCCTTGACAAAGTTCTTAAAAAGGCCCAATTTTATGTGCAGCGGCGGAAGAAGAACATCATTTGGATCAATGAATGGTTTGTTTGAAATGTTTTCTTTTCCTGGTGAATACTCAGTTCTTTTCGGCCACTCTGTTCTGAAGTAATGATGACATGTAGCGCGAATATCCCATAGATACAGGAAACAACAATATTTTGTGAAACCTCCTTGCATACCAGTCAAGAAACCAATGACCTGAAACAGATTAATTTACAGTCATTTACGATGATCTACACTATACATACAAAGAAGTTTAAATCACACACCTTAAGGTCACCACAGATCTTCCATTTATGATCGTTGTATTTGAGTAATGTCAAAATTTCAGTCACTGTTTCGTAATTTTCCTTTGATTTAATGGCATGAGCAATTGGTTAGGATGGTTTTTTATGCCCATTATGCAAAAGAAGAGCCTTTAAACTGTACTTAGAGCCATCAGTAAATAATCTCCATTCTGTTTTGTCATATGGCTGGTTCATTTTTGAAATAAACCATCAACATCAGTACAGTATAGAATAGAGTGTTTCTTTTCAAAATATGCAGCCAATTCCAAGCGTATATCTCTATAGATTGTTACTTTTGTTCCAACTGCAAGATGTTTCCACTTCTGCATGCATGAAGCTAGTAACTCTGCGTCTTGCTTCGTTAAATGTAAATCCCGAATTGGATCATTCAGCTCAGCTTGAGTCACTAGATGGCGTTCATCATCAGCCTCATACAAACTTCCACTGCTGGTGAAAGATTTATCGGACTCACTGGTCGTAGCACTGGGAGTGACTGGTGATGGATCATTTGGTTAACGTTGGTGTTGGTTTGGAAACTGATGGACATTCGCGTAAATAATATTTTTTCGGTTTTTCATATTGAATTCAGCAACTTTTGTTAAACAGAAATAACAATCGGTTTGGTGGTTACTTGACTTTCTCCAAAGTACTGGAATAGAAAAATCGAAATATATCTTTCTGCCATTTGACCACTTGTATAAAACAGTTCTGCAACTATTGCAAAGTACTGTCGGTGTCCACGGTTTGTCCAAGTTTCTGACAAAAAACCCAAAATAATGCAAATATGCATATCTTAATGATTCTGATATTGCATGTCTTTTTCCAGCCATATATTCACCACACACAAAGCAGAAATAGCTTGAATTAGTTACACACGATCTCGCTGTCATGATTAAACGCTACTATTATAAAGACTTAGAATAAACGTGGGCTTACAGTATACCCGAGTGAACTATTAGCCGATTGTCGTTCAGGGTCGTGTTTCTTGGTCTTTTTCGGGGCACATCGGCAAACATTTTGTGTTTTTGATAAAACTCTATTGCGTTTCCTAAACCTAAAACTTCTGTCACTTTACACACTTTTCTTACACTTCTGGACACTCTCCCATATATTTCTCTCGTAGGCAGTTGAACTTCTGTTTCTGGTCATTTGCTAAATTTTTTTGAAATAATCTCCTTAAAAACAGTTTAATTGATTAAACTTTAATTTTTTTGTAGTAAGTGACCTCATCTTGTCTGCAGATGGCAGTATTTTCTAAAATGGCTTAATTATGTGAGCACGGAAAAACCAATGAATTAAACGGGATTTCGTCCACCTCTATAGACGTTGCAAAGATAATAAATAATATTTGCACGCAAGAGATTAAAATTGCAAAATAACTTGAATGATTTGAAAAATTATTTTTCAGTACAGTGGCTTAATTGTATGAGCACAAGTGTATATTGCGCCAATTATTAATTTTTTTTTTAGCTTTTCTCCAAATATTCTTATTTGGCAACCACACTTGACATTTTTTTATGAAATTTAATAAAACATAACTTCCACATTTTTTGAACTGTTCGACGGCAGGAAATATTTTTCATTGCTCAATTTTTTATTAACGCCAAAATTCGAATATTAATTTAAGCAACTCAAATCGAACACGCCACTTCCTTGAATTATGAATGTACTTGTTATCTTCACAAATTAGGGTGGTGCAATTACACACACAGCAAAAATTTGTGAGTAGAACAATAAAAAAAAGCTTTCTACAAAGCTCAACATTTTAATATTCTACAAAATAAAGGATGTGGGTAAGAGTGCATAGGACGACGATTTACTGTTAGAGAGATGCTGCGCATATTCGCAACACACAAATTGGGTAAACCTGGAAACGGATAAAGTTTTCATTTTAATTCCTTTTTTACTTTCTGTTATCTTGTTTTTTGTTTAGGCATGTTGTGCAGTGTTGTTGTTTATGATTTTTACATAGTGTTGCATGTTCTGTGTCGCGCAGTTGCTGATGTACGTTGTTGACATGTCTAACTTACTGTTGGAACAGTATTATTCATATTTTGATTGTTTTTATTATCTGAATTTAAAATTTTTTCCTAGTGCTTGATGTTGCATTGCTTAAAAAAAAGTTTTAAATACAGGGTGTTTTTTTTACAGGTTTGTTTTTCGAATAGAGATAAAACTGGCATTTTGTGGTCAAATCTGGCAACTCTAATGTCATTTATGTTCAGTTTGGTTTGCCATTTCATCATGAACAGGTTGACAAAAGAACAACGCTTGCAAATCGTGCAAATTTATTTCAAAAATAATGGTTCAGTTCGCGAAGTTTACCGTGAGCTCCGTCCATTTTATGGTCGACATAATCGTCCATCAGAGCAATTAATTCGGTTAACCATGGATCGTTTTCGCACTACGTTTACTCTATGTGATAATACGCATCCGCAGAGACGTCGAACAGTGCGCACCGAAGAAACAATTGCCGCTGTAGAGCAAAGTGTTGAAGAGGACCCGAATGAATCGATTCGCCACCGTGCACAGCAATTGGAGCTTTGTCCATCAACTTTATGGAAGATTTTGCGCAAAGATCTTGGCTTGCGACCTTACAAGATCCAGCTTGTGCAAGAATTAAAGCCGCGAGACCATGCAATGCGTCGTGATTTTGGTGTATGGGCCGAAAATGAGATTGATTTCGATGCTGATTTTCATCGCAAAATTTTGTTCAGTGATGAGGCTCATTTTTGGTTGAATGGCTACGTCAACAAGCAAAATTGCCGCATTTGGAGTGAAGAGAATCCACATGAGACCCTTGAAACGCCATTACATCCACAAAAACTGACTGTTTGGTGTGTTCTATGGGCTGGTGGAGTCATTGGGCCATACTTCTTCCGCAATAATGCTGGAGAGGCAGCTACCGTTAATGGAGACCGGTATAGAGCCATGATAACCGACTATTTTGTTCCCGAATTGGATGGCATGAATGTGGATGAGTTGTGGTTCCAACAAGACGGCGCTACATGCCACACAGCGCACGTCACAATCGATTTATTGAAGGAAACATTCGATGAGCGCATAATTTCGCGGAATGGACCTGTCAATTGGCCACCAAGGTCGTGTGATTTGACACCATTGGATTATTTTCTTTGGGGATATGTGAAGTCGCTCGTCTACACCAACAAACCAGAAACGTTAGGGGAATTGGAAGCCAACATTCGTGGCGTTATTGCCGACATACGGCCCCATATGCTCGAAAAAGTGGTTGAAAATTGGACCTGTAGAATTGGCTTTATTCGAGCCAGCCGCGGCGGCCACATGCCCGAAATCATATTTAAGCATTAATGGCATAAAATTATCCTTCCAATAAAGCCAAATTGATGGACCTAAAAACGATTTTCTTGTGTTTTATTTCAATTTGAAGTTCTATACCCCTAAAAAAAACACCCTTTATTTATGCAACAACTCGACGAGAAAAATTTTACGAATCAACAACGTCAACGAACATCATAACCGCCTGACGTAAGCACTGGCAATAACAGTTATGTTAGGCCCGGTTTTTCAGTCCTTGGTTAAGCTCAGTTTAAACTAAGTTTGCTTAAACTCGGCATAAATTTAAACTCCAGTTAAACTGCAGAGCGGTTTTTCAGTGTGAGTTTAAGGCCGCTTTTAATATTTGCTTTTTATACGGCAACATTGGTTTTTTCTTTATCTAGATACGGCAACAAATAATATTTGTATACATATTCAACGCCATTGCTTCTCCTCAGTATTGTAATAGTTAGGATTTCGCCAATTTCTGCCGCCGTGGTGTGAAGGTAGTGTTGCCGGCCTACCACACCGAAGGTCCATGGTTCGAGCCCTGGTACAGGTAACATCAAAAGTGATTTGAAAAAAGTTTTTCAAAACGGGGTCGCCCCTCGGCAGTGGTTTGGCAAACTCTCCGAGTGTATTTCTGCCATGGCAGGCTTCTCAGCAAAAAATTCGTCTCCTTTGTAGATGACGTTCGGAGTCGGCAAAAAATATGATGATATACCTGTTGTATATCGCGCCATAGAGAGAGAATAATCACTTTCGTCAGATGATATATCCAGTATTTAATTAAATATAAAAATATCGTCCTTTTTTCATTGCGTTCAGCTTATTGTTTCACAACCAAAAGCATCAAATATGCAAAACAGCTGACAGGTTAACTAGAGTTTAACCCTGCCGAATTGACCGCTTAAACTACGTTTAAACTTCGTTTAAAGTTGACTGAAAAACTGCGTAACAAGTTTAAGCTTAGTTTAACTGACAAATTGAGTTAAACTTGTACTGAAAAACCGGGCCTTAGAAACAAAAAAAATATTAAAAAATCAGACGAACACAGTTCTTATAATGATACCTTTATATAAATAGACCAAAAGCAGTTGTAGCTTTTTTCTGGAATCAAGAAGTGAACTTGTTATAGGGGTGGGAACGTTACGTGCATAATTTTCTTTCGTACAGTTGGCGCCGCCGAGGTAAGATCATACACGGCTAAAAATTTGTTCTTCAATCATTCATTGGCTTATGCAATTTTTAAAATTTTTTGTAGTGAATTCGAAACCTTTCAATTCACTAATAAGGTTTTACATTTTTTCTATTGAATTTTTAAACTTAACTGAAAGAAGATCCATTACCTTAATATGAATTTTATACTAAATCAAAAAATTTCAACGTTCTGAAGATAGCGTCAGAAAAAATGTGTACGAGTAAATTTGTTTAAAATCAATACATTTTTATAATGTGTGTGGTAGCATAGTGAGTAGAGCAGATGACTCTGATTCGAATCGCGTTGGTTTGAATTCTGCCAACTGAAAAAATGTTTTTTTTTATTTTTCATTAGACGCATTTTCTCGACAACTGGAAAAGTTTTAATTGTAAACCAAGTTTGGCTTTGTCAAATATGAAAAAAAGTTTGTAATTTATTCAAAAATTTTTTACCGCGTATAAACCCAATGTTTTTAGGCAACAAATTTATAGTGAATAAAACGACGCTAGTGTACTGTTACACCTCATTACCCAAGTGCTTTAAGAATTTTTGTGGATATCTTTCATTATTTTCCAGAAAATGATCGGAACAAAAAGGGCGAAGGCATACCAGGGAGCTATGAAAAAATTCGTTGACTGAGCTACTAAGTTTTAAGTTCAGTTTAGCAAGGAAAATTATAATTTTGTATTAGTTTTACTTATTTATTAGTTCATTTTAAATATTTTTGTTAATCTCACGTACTGAAGGCCAGATGATATCGCTCATTATTTTTAACTTTTATTTCAATTTTAAAATCTACAAATACATACAAATCCTACGGTGAGTTGAACCCTAAGACTTCTGACCCTAAGGGTTAAACGTCCACGTTGATGGCGTTATGCTACCTACTGTAAACCACCCCAAAATCTTTTGTTGAAGTTTGACAACAGCCGTACCTTCGCTAATCATGCTACCGCTCAGATCACGACCTGCGAAGTCTGTTATTGACATCCAACCACTTCATATATCTGAGAAGGTAAACGTTCTCCCGAGGGAGACTAGAGTCACTTAAGCAAAACGTGGATCTGGATACTGTAATATCTTACTTATCCAGACTCAACCCCACCATATCAACTACCTGGCCCGCATATGGTAATGGCCAATTGAACCTACTCTTCTAACACCAATATCACTTGGGATCAACCCTGTTGAAGCTGGGTATTGCCTTGGACTTCCATAAGCAGAGGTCGATGATGATTCTCACTGTTCACAACAACAACTTCTGATTTCTAAGCGAAATAGTCTACCATTAGGTAATGTCTGCGTGTCCTAACATTTGATGTGACTCGATCACATTTATAACGAAGTATTTGAAGTTTGAAGAAATTGTCTTATGGTATTTTTGCCAAAATTGAAAACCTTTGTTTGCGAACAGACTCTCAAATATTCTCCTTTTAAAAAATTTATGGTTAGTGAACAATAATCGAGAATTATAAGAAGGAACTGATTCCGAGAAGTAAAGTCAATGCAAAGTGAACACATTTGATCGTACCTAACCTATATTAAAGAAATGGGCCCAAGTAAAGGTTGATTTCTCCAGATTAGAGTGAACAAAAACCCATACAGCCATTTTAAGGTCTAGGGTTTTGAGACCTCAGTACTATTTCTGATAAGAAATGTGACTGTTGATTTAGAGTTTGGCATTAAAAATAACTTCAAAATTCCTGATTTCACTGATTATTTGCAGTGTATAAATGAAAAATTAATATATTTTCCTTTTAAAAATTTATTTAATATCAAATAAAATTGTAACATGAATGAAAGCTGAATCAAAACTGAATTCTATCCAAAAACTCAATTCTCTTTTCATAAATTTTTTTTTGATTACAATTTCTTCAAAAAATGTTATCTTTGATTATTCTAAAAACTACTTAAGTATTTTTTTAGAATATTTTTCAAAGTATTTATTTGAAATAATTCATTTATATCAAGTAAATTGACCATATATTAACTCATAAATTGAAATGTAGTATTATGTTGTGAACATAATTGGTAACCCTTTATGCAAAGTAACTTTTTACCAAATAATAATTAGCTTTTAGCTTAGATTATATCAAGAGGTGTCACGCACCCTTCCACTTTCAACGCTTTTTCCTTGAGCTGTTTGTAATTAAATCTTTACAAATGTTTAATATTCTGCCATGAAAACTTTCGGAGATGCGCACTATGAATGATCCCATTTGTATGGGAGTTAACACGATCTCTGCCAAGAACTAATCCTTGTGGGGCCTACAAATTCAAAACTTTAGCATCGGATGCAACATTTTCCAACATAACCATGCACAGCCTATGACACAAGTATAGCTTAAGCCTTTCTCAAATTTGGAATCAAAGCCAATACACACAAGCGGTTCTCCTAACGAAAGAGAAGAGTTCGTTTTGTTACAATCCACTTGGGGTCCATGAGAAAACTTAGCTATGCAATAGACATTAAAATCTGCCATATAAGAGACAATGTTCACGAATAAACTCACGCTGGTCATATAGGGAAATTCGAAATCAATTGCGTACCAATATTGTGTTGAAAATAAACGAACATATAAGAAAGCGAGCATATATAAAGGTAGTAGCAAGGAAATATAGCAAAAGTAGAGCAGAGTTAATGTTTGCTAAGTTGTAAGCTTTGACGTATATGTAATCGTGTAACTAAACTCGCGAAATGGTATAAGTTCTCATACGGAGAATATTTATTATTTGCATACAAAATGCTTTAACTTTGAATGATAGTAGTATCTGGTGTCGAATTATATTGTTACTACAATTACAATATGCATACTTTTGTTAACTGAAATAAATCAAAACTAATTATAATTAGGTTTCAAATAAATTTTGATTTTAATTTTTGGTTAAGAAAGTTAATTTGCATATATTCCTGTTCGATTTGCTAATGTAATTTTAAAAAAAAGAAAGGTATCAAGTACTCTAGGAGTTTGATGTGTATTTTGTACATAAATATAATCAAATTACATATCGCCCAGTGGTTGAATTTCAACCACAAAACTTTACTTTATTTTAGTTATTAGGTACTTCTTCCTTTTTTTCTTTCCTTCTTTTCTATGCTTTTTCTTTCCTTTAAAATATTTTAGTTTTATTTGGTTTTTTTTTTTGAACAGTCTCTATTTTTTCCTTTTCTTGCTGATCCTTACCTTTCCTTTTCTTTCCTTTCCTTTGCTTTCCTTTGCTCTACTTTCCTTTCCCGTCCTTTCCATCCCGCTATAACAGTTCCTTTAAATTAATTTAATTTTATTTTGTTTTAATTTATTTTATGTTATATTTCACAAGTTAATTTTTTTACATTTAATTCCATAAGTATAACCACAAAGATTACACAAACAAAACAAATTACCTAGCTTCTTGAGTATTTGAGCTAAAATAAATTTAACATGAATAATCACCTATTTTTTTTGTAAACACGGTGTATCTTTATGATAAACGCAGTTGCCATCGTCTTTTGCCAATTAATAGCACTCATCGTGTTTAGGCACGATTATCAAATAATAATCAGCAAAACCTTGAATACACACACACACACCCACATATCAGCAAAGCAGTCAAAAAAAATTTCTACACACAAGGTACAGACAAAAGCACGGTTACAAGAGCCACCAAAGGCACGTTGAGTTCTACCTAGGAATGGTTTCTCTTTTCCAGCTGACGACGTAGCCTTGTTTGTTTTATATTTTCTGCAAAAAATTTGGTTTCGGTATCGATCTTTTTTACTTTTTCGATTCGGGTTGCATTTCGGTCTATTCTGCTTCTTATATTCCGGTTTACATCGCGTTCTGGTTTTGAGTTCGATCCCAATTTGGTTTCACTTTCGTTCTCGATTCTCGTGAGATTAGTTTCTGATTTCCAGTTCAAGTTAAGTTTTCGGCAGTTTTAATATTCTCTGTTTAGTTTGACGTCTCAACGAAATATATGGTTCTGTTTTAAATTTGGTTTCTGTATCGATTAGATTTGTTAGATATTTACGGTTCTCGTTTACATCTTAGTAAAATTCTGGTTGAGGTTAAGGTTCGTTTTTCGATTGCAGTTTTGGTATCGGTCTCGGTTGTGCTATTCTGTACCCGTGATCCAATGAAATTATTGCAACCATTTCATAGGAATCGGTTTATGGTTTCTGATATCTGCAGAGGATACAAACATTAATTTATTAGATCAGATTGTATATTTTTTTTTTCAAAATCTTCAATGACATATTTGTAGGATATTTTTTTGGGATCTCATATTGAATCGTTCAGTTTCGCTTCCCGAAAAATAAAGCAATAAACTGACATGGCGAAATTGACTCAGCTAGTAGTCCTGCTTAATTCATTATGAGTATTGATGGCTCTATTTCATAAAAGATATAAAAGATCATAAAAGATATCAAAAAAAAATTCATAAAACTTTATTTGTGAATCCACTAAGGCCGCTCGAGATTTAAAATCAATTTCAGCCACATGAAAGCAAATCAATAAAATGTTCGAACATCAAAGTTGAATCAAAATCAAAACGTACATTTACAGTTCCATCAGCGACCTTTCCTGGTCATTTTCAACTCGCTTATCATGGTAGGCACCGCATTTTATTTCTTTCTATTTATGAATATGTATGTAAGAAAGTGTAAAATCCATACCACACAATTTTATGATTTACCACATTGCGATTTTTATTTGCCCATAAATGCCCGTCCATTTCTACGTCAGACAGTCACTACTTCAACCTCAATGAATTTTGTTTCCTTGTTTTGGTGGCTAAAGATTACGCTGTTGTTCTTGGTGTTGTTGTTTGCTATTGCCACTGCCATTGTTCTTGATGCATATATCTATATATAGTTATATAAAGTTTATAGTGGGGTTGCGTTCGTTGCCAATATTGCCAATAAAATTCTTGCGGTTTTGTTAAAAATATATATTATTTGCCATTTTTTATTTGGTGTTGCTGTGTCTCCGCCGCCCATGTGTGAGTGTATTGCAATTCTTGCCTTCACAGCACAACTCTGGACGTAATGTATATCCTGCAAGGGGCGAACCTATATCGTTAAATTGCTGTAATAAAATTTTCACGAATCTCTAAAAAACTACATCTGTGCACTTTTAGCAGGACACATACATACCCTACACTGAAACCAACTAGTTGCAAACTATTCCAAAACGAGTACGAACGCGACTAATTAAGGTTGGTTGTCTCTTTTCATATAAGCTACTGCTATTCTTATCATGTTAATGTCAAAAAAGATTTAAATAGTGAGATTTCGGGCAGTAATATCCCAGTCTCAAACTAGTTCAAAATATACCACAAAAAAATTTTGGTTGAATCATAGTAAGTGAAAATAATTTAAATGCATCTGGGCACAGGGAATAAGTCCGTCCAAATTTTGATTTAAAATGTTTTCAAAATGAGCTTAAAGCCCCTCTGCCTATATAGATTTTTAACTACGTAGAGGTTTTCCGGAAAATTTGTGATTGTGTATTCTTAATAGGTATACAAAATTACTTAACTTTACTTTGGTTTGTTTTAAAGATATTTAAAACTAGAGGGACCGGCAGACTTTGTCCTGCCCAGATATTTACCTGAATGGATCTAGAAATATTGGCTTTTCATATCTCTATCATTATCTCTATCACTATCCATATCCCTATCCCCATTCCTATCCCTATCCCTATCCCTATAGATGTAACTATTTCACACACACACAATTCCACTTCACCATCGATCGATCCATTAATGAGCTTTTCTAAAAATAAAAAAAAAAATTATAAAAATTCGCCCCATACAAAATGTATCGGAAAAAAAATTTTTTTTTCAGGAATTTTTCGGAAATTTTATAGGGTATTCTCCTATACTGGTCAGAGAACAATCTAAATTAGTGTCAGTCATCCAAATGGGTGCAGGTGTTCTTGAGTTATAAGCGTTGGAACTAACGTCACTTTCTTTTATATACGAGTATATAGATTAACCAGAACAAATAGGTCCGTAAATACAGGGTTTCTGAATATCTACATCTTTTTCAGTTTATATTCAGAAAGTTACAATTAATATTCAGAAAACTACAATTCATTTTTTTTTTAACTTTCTGAGTATGAATTGTAACTTTCTGAATAAGAATTGTAACTTTCTCAATATAAACTGAGAAAGGTGTAGACGCCAGCGCCTTCTAGCGAGCAAATTATTTTGAGAAACCGTTTCTTTAACAGACAGTAATATATGCTTCAAATAACAGCCAATTGCTAAAACATATTGTGACCGAAACCTGAGCCATGCTGAGAATTGCAAAACCTGAAGTTTTAAAATATACAAACCTTATAAATCCTTGTATATGCATGCATTGTATTGCATTGTCATCTTAGCCTGAGCCCAATGGGTAGTTAATTGAAAAAAGAATGCAACGAAACCGAAAACAGACATTAGCGGATCCAAACTTAAACTTTTAATAATAATTAATATTTCTCTAAATATTACCGGGATTGGTGCATAAACACGATTTTATGTTTTCGTAATCCCGACGTCAGCGCCACCTAGCGTAATTTACTTAAAGCATATATTTCCTTTAATGGCAGTAATACATGTGGTGAATTTTAGCAAAATCCTTTGGAATTTTTTTTTGCATTGGCATCAAAATGGCGAAAACTTCAAGACCGCAGCCGAATAGAAAGTGGGTATAAAATCGATTGCTAAAATCCGTGCGCTGATACCACTGAAGCGACCTAATAAAAACATTTTAATAATAAGAGTTCGGTGACAGGTAACAAGTTCAACGCATATAACTTCAATTGCTTTTGTTTTCGTGTCGCAAATAGAAATAATGTATCATATCATATTTTAAAATAAAAACTTTGAATTCAAAATGGCGCGAATTATTTGTGATGAAAAATAAAGTCAATTAATGTTGTTTAACTTTTAACCTTAACCTTAGACCTGTCACCAAAAGTTATAATGAGATTTTATCAACACTGGACTCTCCAACATTTTCCGAAAATTTGAATATGCAATTGTCAGTGCTGGTCGCTCCACGACTCTATTAAGCCGACTAGTAAAACCCTAGTTGTAACCTCTTCTTTTTCTGACTAGTTTGGTGTTGCACTGCAAGGCACTTACAAATGCATGGTTGTATATACTTGTTGAATATCGTATTGATATATGGCAGCAAATTAAAATTTGAATATTTTAAAGCTGTTAAGGTTGAAATCAAATTTATTGAACTAAGTGTAAATAAGGATTTCCAAACTTGGATTGGAGTTTTAATAAATAACAGTTTTTGTCTTGAATTTTTTCGCAAAGCCTGCATAACAGTTATTTGATGAAGGGCTCAATTCGCGGAGACGGTTGTGACATTTCAACTTGCATGTTAGGGTTCTACTCCTAAACTATAATAGAAAATCCGTAAGAAGAAATATTTTATGTTAGGCCCACAGCGATCCGACAAAAGTCCAGAATAAAAGTGGCAAACTATGTTGATTCAATTGAGTTATAAGCACGGGTGTGACGATTTTTCTGAAAATTTTTCCGCTTAACGTGTCATCTGTTTAAGGTTTGTAATATCTTGCTTTATAGTTAAAGGAATTTTCTTAAAATTAACTACTACATTTTTGATCTGAAGTGGTAAAATAACCAAGGTCTGAAAGCGTTTAAAATAATTTCGGGCTCGTTCTTTTTCAGATCAAAACAACGGTTTCAGTTTCGAAAAATTGATCGGGTTTTATCGGTTATGGTTTAGGTTTTAGTTCTTAATTATATGCTCAAAACACACCACTGTTCTATGCTTCCACTGACGTGTGCCTTCAAGAATATCTTCTGGGCCGGATCATCTTCGTTCATTTGCACAACGTGACCTAGGCAGCGTAGAAGCTGGATCTTAATTCGCTGAACTATGTGGGCATCTGCGTAACGCTTATACAGCTCATCAATAAATCTTCTTCGGTACTCGCTGTCGCCAACGCGTAGAGGTCCACAAGTCTTTCGAAGAATATTTCTTTCGAATACTTTCAGAGCCGTCTCACCAGATGTTGTTGGTGTCCACGCTTCTGCACCATATAGCAGGACGGGTGCGATGAGTGACTTGTAGAGTGTTATTTTCGTTCCTCGAGAGAGGACTTTACTTTTCAGTTGCCTACTCAGTCCAAAGTAGCATTTGTTTGCTAGAGTAATTCTTCGTCAGATTTCTAGGCTAACATTATTGTTGGTGTTAATGCTGGTTCCCAGGTAAACGAAGTCCTTTACTATTTCGAAATTATTGCTGCCAACAGTGGCTTGGTTGCCAAGGCGCGAATGCGCTGACTCTTTGCATGATGACAGAAGGTACTTCGTTTTGCCCTCGTTCACCACCAATCCCATTTTCTCCGCTTCTTTTTCTAATTTGTAGTAAGCAGAAGTTACGGCGCGGTTTATAAGGCCAATGATATCAATATCGTCAGCACACTAAAACAGCGCGGTGACGTTCTGCAGCTTGTATTATTTTCTTCAGCATCAAATTAAAGAAATAGCACGATAGGCTCAATCAGTCTGTTCTCGTCAGGCTTCAGTCTTTCGCACAATACGCTTGATAGGACCTTATATGCGATATTCAAAAGGCTGATTCCGCGATTTTGCATAGGAGCTGATGCATGCGCCTTACCAGCTCCTCTCCGTCGTGTTTGAATAGCTCAGCAGGCAAACCATCAGCGCCAGCTGCTTTATTGTTTTTTCAATCGGGATATTGCTATTCGCACCTCATTATAGTCGGTTGTGGAATGTCCATTCCATCATCTTCGATTGTGTGTTCAGGTTTGTCATCTTATCTGGTTTCTTGCTTAATTTCTCCTTTTAAAAGGCAGGGAAGTGATCCATCCCTATTCTTAGTAGTGTCTGAAAATCGGCCACCAGGTCACCGTTCTCATTCTTACAGGAGTTTGCGCCGTGCTTAAAACCTTCCGTCATTCGGCAAATTTTTTGATGGCATTTTCGGGCATCTCAAGCTCTTTGATTTCACGCTTTTCTGCCTGCCTTTTTTCGCACGGAAAAAGGCGCCTCGCTTCCCTCTTCAACTCGCGGTAGTGTTCATACACACTCCTCGCTGCATTTGCTCTCAGCGTTGCCTTGTAGTCATCATACTTTCTTTTCTTCGCGTTACTTTTTTAGCTGCGGTACGGAGTGCTCACGCATTCCACTTTGTTGACTTGTGCTCTCGGAGAGCATTTGTGAGAGGCGATCTGAAAAATCATTGGTCACTTGCGATTGCAGCTTTTCGACGACCAGATTTCTCTGCGTTTTCTGTTGCACGTGGTTTATAGTACAGAGGCGAGTAGGAATCTTTGCTGCTTCTAGGTAGTGATCAGAATCGATGTTAGGTCCTCGTATTGTGCGAACATCTATACCGCTGGAAACCTAGTGCTGGATAGGACCATATTTCATGCACCGCCGAAATCGATCAACCTGTATCCAGTTGGCGAAGTCCGATCTTGACACTGGACTTCCCGAGAGTGGGACCAAATACTACACCTTTACCCACCCTGGAGTTAAAGTCACCAAGCACGACTTTGAAATCATGACGGGGCATCGCTTGTATGCTTCTTCCAGGCTCTCATAGAAGGCATACTTTTCTACGTGGTCCTCCTCTTCCATCGGTGCATGAGTGCAGCTAAACGATATGGTGAAAAATCTTACTTTTATCCGGATTGCGGCGAGACGTTCATTCACGGGTTTGAACGACAGTATTCGGTGTCGAAGTCTGCAAGGTGTTTGGTTCGTATTTCCTCGCCCCACCCATGGTATCTCTTGTGTGGCGTTGATGTCAGCTTTTGTCTTCCTCAGGATTTCAGCCAAGATATGCTGTAACCTAAATACGGCAAATTTTTGTTTAGCGGGAAAATAAACTTTAAAGTTAACTTGAGGAAACGGCCCAACATTTTTTTTAGTTTTTCTCCATCTATGCATCTATTTGCTTGTAGCTACCTCGCTTTTGACCAAATTTATTCCAACAACATTGTGATACGAGGATCATGCACGTTCGAATTGGAAGGGTGTGACAAGAGACTGCCTTAACACTTTTACTCTTCGATAAAGAAGTTAGCGTCTCATCATACCTTTACTGATGTGTGGCCATTTATTATTAACGGTACCTTAAGAGGGTGGGATGTACTTGGGAGATTTCTTGAGGAAAATTTTCAAAAAAATATATCGCAATTCCCATGAACAAAGAATATGCTGCCTATAATGTTTTCGATCCAAATTCGTTAGCAGGGGAAGACAGGACTGCGCGGTAGGGTTACCCTGCTGGTTATGGGTTTAGAATATGCCCGAGGTAGGCATACCGCTCGTAAGAGGCGACTAATATACACAAAGGTAATGACGTGCAACTCGATGGTCGATCTATGGATATGATGCCCCTCACCTCTCAGCACCCTAGGATGACATGACTTAGAAGGTTGCACTGGTCATACCAAATCGCTACCATGACAGTCGGGCAGTACCGCAAGGGATTACCGAAGCGTACCGGGTTCATATCCGGCGAAGGACAACACCTTTGGGTGAGTGTTTTTGTCGTTAAAAATAACAAAACAACAATGGGACTCCCATATTATTTATTAAAAGGGCGGAGGATGCCTTGGCGTTTCCAATTTACTCCAGTTGTCGATAAAAAGGTATGAGTGGCTTGATTTGTTACAACAGCAAATCACGGTGAAAATGTGGATTTAACATCTCTTAGTTCTGTATATACCCCGAATTAGACTGAAGTATTCGCTATCGGAATCTACCGTTAGATAATCGGAGAGACTATCTAGGCAATTTTGCTAGTTGTAGCAAAACAGCTTTTTAAATACCAATAAAAGTATAGCAGCCTCTTACAACCCAAGGAGTTAGTTGGGTGAACCTTTATTGGACAGACACATTTACTATAGAAAGCCCCAAGTAGTCTGGTATCCATGCACAGGCAAAAAGAGAAACTCACTAAAATTAGTTCGTTCAGAAGCAGCTCGGAAAAGTCTTTCCCAATTACCTCAAGCAATAGCATTTGTATACGTTTTGGAAGACTTACTGAGACATGTAGGCAACTATTTTCTGATACCAGCAGAAGTTTCTCTATTCATGGCAGGTCATTAATATATGATGAACCTGGTCCGGAGCCGATCAGTGCATCCCACTGAGAGTTAGTATATCTTAAGCAAATCTTACGGATATAAAGAAATAAGGGGAAATTTACAGCACTTACCCTTTTGTAGAAGTCCAGAGATATTTATTTCCAAGCACATCATCCGTTTTACTATTACTTACTCATGAAATTGTTACCAAACATAATTAACAACAACAAGTTTACTCAATTTACATTCATAATGATAATATCGACTTTATTTGTAGTTTTTAAAAATTTTACAAAATAAAGAAATGTTAATGTAGTTGTATGTATGTATGAATGTATGTAAAGATTTGTTTTATATATATAATATTTTTTTACTTATAATTTCAGTATTTTTGGAATTTCTTTCACAAACACATACACAATACTTGAAAGCAAACTAAATATGCATATATATATGTACTAACAATACAAAATTATCTTAAATTAAGTTTACTTTGAAATTCAATATAAATTATTTATTGAATAAATAGCAATTGTACATACACATATACTCAAAAGTATATATATGTAAGTGTCTAGTGGCTATATAATTATTATATTAAATTACAATTTTCTCTAAATATAATACATACATACACTGATTAGTTTATATCTTTTTATGTACATAGTTGATCGTGTAGAGGGGAAGGATAAAAGCATATATATATGTAAATGTGAATTAAATTAAAACACATTCTTGAATAAAGTTTCGATAACTTCTGGCAGGAAATGTGGTTAACAAATTTGATGTTATTCAAATTAAATCAAATAATAATTGCTAATTCGTTGAAGAATAATTAAAATCACTAGGCAATAACGCTAGTCTAGCTATGATAATAATAACGATGGACTAGTAAAAACAGAAACTGATTTCCTAATTATGATTTTCATGCTCTTTAAGTTATGTTAAAAGATTTTGTTGTCAATAAATTTTTTTTTTGCACTGAAATTAAGACATTTATCGAAGCCATGTCAAAGTTATTATAAAGTTCCTTTTTAAAATTTCGTTGCTTTCTAAATTTTTTTAAGGACGCTCGCCAAATGCCGTTAGCTGTTGTTACCGTCATGAGCGGCTTACAGCTATATTACGTTGCAGTGGACTTTCTCGTCTCTTTAGACTCCACACACTATATGGCGACACCGCTTTCGAGGAAACCAAAGCTTTAGGTCGAAACTTCTGGAGTTTTTTTTTTATTAAGTAGCCAATCTATTGTACAAGGTAGGTTCCATTTTCATCTGAAATGTTTGTTAATCGTTCTCACAGATATTTACGGGCATGGATCTATAAATATCTCCTATGCCTATCCCTGTCCCTATTACTAGCCTTGTCCCCCTTGCTACCCTTTTCCTATCCCACCCTTTTCCTTCATATAGAAGATGTCTACACCAGATATTACAAAGCTCGTAGGAAGAGTTGCGGAATAACATTTATTTAGATTATATCAAAAGGCGTCACACCTCCTTTTCTTTACTGACCTTAGGGATTGGCTTCATATTACTCTGAGCCAAATTTCAACATTCTACTATCAGCCAGTTTCACGAAGCGACTTAAGTGAAAAATTATTTTTTCCGCTGTCAGATTTCGTATAAAATTCGAGTAAAAAAATTATTTTTCATTTAAATAACTTTCGTGAAACCGGCTGTATGACTATTGGAAAAGATATGCAGTAAGAAAAATCTCATTTAACTCCTTAACAATTTTCACAATCCACCATAAATACTTCCGGAGATATGCAAAAATCTCATTTGTGGCACCCCCACTTCTTCTTTGCACCTCTTTTTTTGAGGCTTGAGTGGTTCGTGCCATATAGATCCTTACCAATTCCCAATATTCTATAATGAATACTTCCGGAGATATGCAGTATGAAAACTTTCATTTGCATGAGAGGTGCCACGCCAACTTTTTCTTGAGGTGTTAGAGATTGCTGCCTTTAACTCCTTACCAATTTTCAAAATTCCATTATAAATACTCCCACATTATCCAGTGGTCCAGATTGTGATTTAATCACTATCGGTGCAATCGTTTAGAGGGAGTTTAGTGAGAACGGACGCACAAAAAACTTTTAGATATAAAGATGAGGCGCCGCCATTGAGAAAAAATTATAAGAGACCTTTCCATTGCAACACGGCCACCACATGCATTTTTGTATTGATTTTCACCAAACATACACACTTTAGACTCCTTTCTTATATATATAGATTTTGGCGACGTTCCGACCTTTTACTTTGTTTTTGTTTTTTTTTTTTTCACCAAATGACTCAGTAATGCTGCTGTATGACTTCAAGAGGTTTCTATTAACCATAGAAAAAGGTATGATATGTTTCTCTTTAAAGAATACAAAATAGATTCTGAAGAGTATGCTTAAAAATCTTTTATACCACTTCGAAAATACCCAAAATTCCATTTAAAAGGTGTTAAAGAAATTCAAATTTAACACATTATGAGTCATATCCCAGTAGAATCAGGAATCATCGTTTTATTAAACTCGGAGTACGCCCTTAAGAGTATTGGATTATTCCCTATTACTCCCTATATTTTTGTGCATTACCATATAGTTTTGTATACTCCATTTTAACATTTCATGTCCTAGGAGGGCGAGTAATAGGAAAACTCCCTTCCACCTCCCAAAAAACAATAATAGAGTTTTGGTTATTACTTGTTTATGATGTAATGGGGGAGTTTTGGAGAAGTTTAGAAAACCTCCCAGGAGAGTAATGAGGGAGACTTTTCATGTGCCTCCTAAGAGACCAATGAAAGACATTTGGAGAATCATGCTTTAAACCTTCTATGGAAGCAATTGAAAGAATGAGGGAAATATAATAGAACACATACATAAATAACTTTCACATCCGCAAATTAATGCATAATTATATAAAACAGTAGTTATTATAATTAAAATCTTTTTTTAAATTGTGTTTCTTTCTCATATTTCTACTATTGCAGCTTTTTCTTTTTTTGAAATCTTATTTTATTTTGTTGGCAGAGAGATTTGGCTTACTCAAAAATTTGTTAGATAGGAGTAAAAGTTGCAGAAATCTCTACTTTCGCTCCATAAATATAAAGAAGGGAGTAATCTTTTTTAGTAACTTGAGCAGATCTCCCCTATTGGACAAGGTTACAGGGTTACAGTCATCCAAACCGGCATCTTTTGGATGTAGCACCGCCCCCCAGAGACATAAGGAGACATCTCCGTAAGCATTACGATGAGATCCGGCATCATATCTCTTTGCCGTTTGATCTGCGGGACCATAGACGGGCTCTATATGACCTCCACACCGAGTCGGTAGACAGATCTCTCAGATCTCGGCCTGTGAATTCCGTTATTAATACTCAACCACCTGAATTGGCTGAGGAGGAGCGTGTACTTCCGAGGGAGACTAGAGTCATACTGGCACAACTTCGTTCTGGATATTTTAACAGGTTAAACTCTTACTTATCCAGACTGAACCCCAACATACCAAATACATGCCCTGCATGTGGTATGACCCCTCATGATACCATGCATCTCTTCTCCTGTTCAGTTGAACCCACTCTTCTAACACCTACATCACCCTGTGGAAACTGCGCGTTTCCTCGGACTTCCGTTAGAAGAGCCTGATGACAATTTAGAGTGATCGAGCCCATTGGGCAGGGCGGAGCACTGTTAACAACAACAACAACAACAACATCTCCCCTATTGCTCAAACATTTATAAAATCGGAACACAGAGTGCAGAAATCTCTGTTATTGATCCGAAAGGATGTTTAGGGTATTACACTCTTATGTATCGCTGGGAGATATCTCTCATTGTCCTCCACAAAGAGTAGTATAAGAGAAGAAAATGAAAAAAATATCTTCTATTGTTCCAAAAGGATGTCAAGTTCGCTTCAAGTTCTACTGGGATCTTATAAATTTTTAAAGCCACATACAGTGCACCTCATTGAAAAAAATGTTTGTTCCAGAAACCTCATTTATAAACGAAATTCGCTGAAAAAAAACGCTTGCTAGTCTTATATTTACCAATTTATTTGTCAAGCAAAAAATACGAAAGAAATGTATAAAAGTTATTTAGATTTCAAGTAGTTTTTCTCTTTTATTGAGTAAGCTCTAAGAGTTTTGGATCTAACTAATCGTAATATGCGTCAGTAACCGTTTCGATTAATTAGAACAAATAACTAGTTAAAATCTTATTTCATCGATTAGTCGCACATCTCTAATAATTACTTATTTGTTCTTTTACACCTCGATTAAATATCTTAGAATATTTCAACTGGATTGCGTATTCTTGGGGTTATATTTCTGCGCACGAGTGGAGGTCGTATCTGGCTTAAACATATTGGAATTTTGTGTTTAGGGATTTTCTAGGCGGCGATCGCTTATAATGGATATCACATAAAATACACGGCAGTAAAAGCATTTCACTATCTACAGATATTATTGATATAGATAATCGAAATGCCTCAAGCTTATCTTCTGCTATTTTTATGTTTAAAAGTTGAAAATCACTGCAATGCTTATCTAGAAAATTGATTGAATTTCCTTCTGGGAATGTATATTTTATTTTATCCAATTTCGGAAGTATGTACTACTTGCATTAAGATATACTATGAATAAATGTATGTAAGACGAATGATAACAAGTGAGATACAATTACTTACATTGGCATTTATGTAATTTAATGGTTTTGTCTAATTAAATATGCGTGATGCTAGAATTTCTATATAAATGCATGTTTGCTTGTATGTATTTTCTTGGGCAACAAATTGCATTATAGCTAAATTGATTTTTGTCTAAATTTAGCTAATATTTAAAGCGCATTTTGAATCATGTTTGTGGTAGGGAAGAATTTTCTCTTTTGCTCGTTTTTTCCCCTTCAACACACATTTGAGTTGTATTTTGATGTGTGGAAGTGTTTGCACACTTAAGAATGCTGTCATGAATAAATAAAATGTATTTATCTCTTTAATAATCATAATAATCTTGAAATCGTATCGTTCATACATTTATGTGTATCTACTTTTGATTATATATTTAGTTATATTCTCTGTAATCAATAATTCAGCACCGTCAGAGTTAGAGCTGCAATGACAGACAGTGACTAGTTCTCTCGCAAGGCGTTCTTCGTCAGTTTAACTCCGTCAACTGAGTTAAGAATACACGAAGTTTTTGATTGAATATGAAATTTTAAATTGATACTTATTACAAAACAAGTTTTTCTTGCGACATCGTTGAATAGAAAAAGAATCAGGCAAGATATTTTATTAACCCTTTCAAAATCTTGTGTTAGGGCAAGAAGCGCCTTATACTTATTGTAAACCCAAATGTAATTTAATTTATTTTGAGAAAACATTACATTTAATATAGGGGAAAACAAAAGTTGTAATCATACCTGTTAAATAATGATTACTAATAATGATTACTTTAAATTTTTAATGATTATTTTCCAACTAATTAAACAAGTAATAAAAAAAGCATACTTTTTTTACGATTATTAAAAAAATTCAAAAATAATCAATTACTTTTAATTATTTTTGATAAATTTTGATTTTTTTGATTAGATTTAATTTTTTTCAGTATTGTTGCAGAAGTACATAGATATACACATCAACAATATTAAAAAAAATCTAAAATATTAAAAAAAAATTCAAAAATAGTCAATAGCAATCAAACCAACTTTGTTTTATTATTTTTGATTTTTTTTTAACTTTATTTGTTTTTTTTTCTAATCGTAATCAATTAATAATTGCCTTTCCTTGAAAAACAATTAAAATTATCATTACCAATTAAAAAAGCCGTCTAAATAATTGATTACTAATTACTAATCAAATTTAATTGGTCTGGTTATAATGGGAATACATAAGTTTGTTATGAGAAAGCGTAAATTAGTATAAGATAATGATAATGGGAATATATTGATCTGCAATGAGATAACAAAAACTCACAATGAGAAAAGTTCTAATCTATGCAGCTGATTCAGTCTTGACTTGCCATCATCAATTGTCTTTTCTATGTAATAGAGGCACTGTTAGTCTTCTCCTGCTCCGCTCAAAACAACTAACAGGAGAGTATTCTTTAATCATTACAAATTTACATGTACCCATTATAATTTTATACTGTCTGATTACTAATTTTTGGTTTCTCATTACTAATTTACCTTTTCTCATTTTAATTTAAGTGCTTTCATTTCAAATTTACGTTTTCTATTTATATATTAGGTTTTATAATTGTTTGGGTGAAACGTTATATTTTTTGATTAAATGAAAAACTAAATTTTATTTCAATAAAATTGTTGTCCTTCCAACAGTCCACACCATAATTATTGAGTTTGTTGAGATTCGTGAGCATTTGGCGGCCAAAGTCAAAAGCGGTTCAATTCTTTTGTTTCTTTCTCCTTTCGCGAACATGGGATGGAATATTTTCTAACCTTAGTCCGCTGTTTGTTAGTAGGAGAAGGAGAGTGGATGGACACATCAGTAATAGGGGCGATGAGCTGAGTCGATTTAGCTATGTCCGTCTCTCTCTTCTGTAAATATATGGTCAAAATTTGGCAAGCGACCAGCATTGTATAACCAATTAATTAATCAGCTAAAAACATCGGACCAATGTAGCATTAACCTCCCGTTGTTTTTTTTTAGATTTTTTAAGTTAGAATTAGTTAGTAGTATTCTTAAATATCTTAGGTCTGTTTTAGTTCTGAGCTAGTAGAGTTTTCTATAAAAGTGGTAACTGCAGAGGAGAACAACTGCCACAAGTTGAAACTGCTAACAGGCTGCATGGTGTAAAATAGATCTATAATAAACTAGTAGAGGTTTCGCGTTTGTGGTGTTCGCACCAGCTTTCAACTAGTGCGCTTTTCCTTACAGCGTTATTTTGATTAGACATACAAGTACAAAATTTAACTTATAGTTCAACACAAAGCATTAAAAGTTTAAAACATACATATATGTAAACATATATATGAATTAATTTTAATGATGAATGTAGGTTTGTATTCGCATGTGAGTGTTTTTGTGTTCAAGTGTTTAATTATCTATGCGGGATTATGACTAAGCTCCCATAAAATATGGTTGTAATAATTTTTATCAATACATCTCTTTGTTGGTTTTTTTTTATTCCTAAGCTACAATTCAATTAATGGCAATTTTGTTTGGTTTCATTTGAATTTTACATGTTATTCTAAATACATAATTTAAGTACATATGTAGTTCTATGCAATTAATCAATTATTTTTTACTTTCTGCTCCATTAATGCTGTCATATTTCATTAATTTTTTTGTTTTTCATTTGAAGTAATTTTTTTTTTTATTAATTTTCATTATCGTTTTTTTTTGTTTGTTTCGTATTTAAAGTATTTATTATATTTTAAAGTACTGCTTGGCATTTCACTTACTCAAAAGTACAACAGGGTGCAGTCATCTTAAATGTTATTTTGTTCTTTTTTTTTGGGTTGTTTAAACTATTTAATTTGCCTCTGGTTGTGTTTGATGCTGATACTGTTTTGAAAATTTGTGTTGGTTTTTGTAAAAATAGAGAACGATTTCAGTGCAGTAGTTATTTGAAAATTTTTGTGGGAAAATAGAAATTTATGTAACACTTTGAAGAGCAACTAATTTGTTGTTGCCTATTTGATATTTATTTTCATAATTACTTTGTGTTTTAATCGAGTATTATGCATTGCCTGCTTGTTTGTTAACACCCTGTACATATTTTATAATACATTTATGTTTTCGCAAAACAAAAATTATAATATACATTAATGTTAGCTTCTTATCTCTACTTCTAGTATTTGCTATTTCTAATTTTTCTTATTAATCGTAATTTCAATTATTATTATTTTATGTACGTATCAAGTGTCATATTTGTTTTGGTGGTTTCAAAATGATGAATATCATATAATTTTCTTTAGAAATAAATAAAAAAATATAAAAAAATGGAGTTCCTATAGATTAAGTAAAAGTCATGGGCGCAATCCTTCTATCTACTTTGATTTGCAATTTTTTGATAGTTTGAAGTGAATATAATTTCAAATTCTCTTAGCTACTCATAAGAATAGTTTTTGATCATAGCACGCCAACTTTCTTATTGGCGGAAATGCCATTATTATATAAAATCAATATCCTAAAGCCCATTACAAAACTAACTTGTAAACTAACTAAAAATTGTGTTATTTTCGGCTGCTCTTTTAAGTATAATATCTTATTAATTATTACTGATTCGTGTTCGTAGTCTTTTTGGTTAGTCGTATTTTATAAAAATGAATTGTTAAAAACAAACGATTGTGAACGCACAAAAAAAAATTCATTTGTACTACAACGCCATTGTGAACATAAATGGCAAGTGCGGCGCCTAGAAGTATGCAACTACCGACTCTTGTGACATCTGCTGTTGCCTTTAGCGCCCTAATTCTAGTGTGGTAACAACATTCGTTTTACCAGGAAATAAATAGTTTGGAAACTTTTACACCCTTTTGATATTCTGTTGGTTCAAGATGCAGTTCAATTTCGTAACCATCAAAATAAGTGGTTACGTCGCGTTTTGTAAATATTTTTGTGGACAGAAAATACCGAAAATTTTGTGCACATTCTAGTTTACAAGAATAATAAACAATATAAGCTTTTTTTTATACTTTTTTACACGAAGTTTCGTTCGTGTTTGCATTTTATTCTCTATTGCGCATTGTTTGTTTTTGACAGCGTTGCCATGTACGCTAAAATCGCAGTTACATGAACTGCATTGCCAACGGTTACGATTTTCGGTTAGATAATCTTCTAGGAACAAAATTACCGGTTACGCATAGAATCGACCCGTAGAACATCAATTGAAACCAGTTGCACTTTTTATGTTACCAGCAGTGTGACCAGGTGTTAGAAAAAAAGAGGCTAAATCGGCAAAAAAAAAGGTTAGAAAAGGCTAAAATTAAGAAAAAAAAGGTAAAAAAAGTCAGAAATTTGTTTACGAAATCCATTTAAAATTTTTTATTTTAGTTTAAACTATTTGTATATAAAGCTAATACTAAAAAGTTAACTACGAATTCGACCAGTTCTAAAAAAGGGGGTTCGTTTAATGAATTTTTATGTTCTCGGACCTCCGCCCAAAATTCAATGGTAGAGGTCATACTTGTGCACCGTACGGTTATTAGCTTTCGCCACTGCAGCTCAATCAATGCTACTTGTCTTGGAGAATACCTAGACTTTTCTTTGTGAAAGTGAGAAAATACATCCGACTTTCAAAGAATTATCAACTGAAAAAAAATTTATCATTTGTAAATAGTTCATATTATCAGGTAGGCGGTGTCGCAATTGGGTTATCAACTGCATTAAAAATAGTTGAAAATTTTTACGAATAATTTTCTCTATTTCGTCATCAATACTACCTTTATTCAACTTTAATTTTATTTATTCCTCGAAGTTGATGAAAAATATGTTGGGACCAGAAAAGATTTGGAGTAAAAAAAGGCTAGAAAAAAGCCACGAAGCTAAAAGAAAAATTATGAGACTAAAGGAAAAAAAGGCAAAATCTAGCCTCGAAAAGGCTAACCTGGTTACCAGACCGATATAGATTTCTAAATTAAGATAGTCATGAGAAAGGTGATTTATATGTGAGCTTATGAGAGCCATTGTAGTTTTTTTTAATAAAACCAAGCATTAGTTTCAATGTGTAGATCATTAAAAAGAGCTGAAGTAAGAAATTTTAAATGAATGCAAGAGGGAACTATAGCCAGTGGAAGTATGCGTGTTACATGCAGGATAGAGAAAGAGAAAGTGTGAGATGAAGATTAGCGCTTGTTTTGCTAGGCTAGCAGAGAATTGCACAGTTTATACTGCCGGTCACTTACTTTCCGATCGTAAAATTGTATTTTTTCTTTTTTTTTTAAAGAGTTTCAATTTCGTTATAGTTGGATTCAGTCAACTTTTCCCGGTTTATTCACAAAAAAATATGACTTTTATTTAATTAAAATACTTTTCCTTAAACTTTATAAATAATAATTTAGAAATAAATAATTGATCAAAAGGTGCAGCTCTAACGAAAAACAATTCCCATTTAAGGTGCTCTAGAATAAGTAACGTGTCCGCTCAGAGAAAATCTAAAACTATATTATGAGTAGTTTTCTAGAATAGAAATGTTCTCTCACGATAGCACTGCGCTTCTAAATGAAATGACCATTCCAGTTACCTTCAATCTATGTGTCAGCATTTCGAACAGGTCAGAGTTTCAAACAATTTGCTAAAATCCTTTTACTGCTTTTTTACTTACCACGGCCGCCGTGGTGTGAAGGTAGTGTTGCCGGCCTACCACACCGAAGGTCCATGGTTCGAGCCCTGGTACAGGTAACATCAAAAGTGATTTGAAAAAAAGTTTTTCAAAACGGGGTCGCCCCTCGGCAGTGGTTTGGCAAACTCTCCGAGTGTATTTCTGCCATGACAGGCTTCTCAGCAAAAATTCGTCTCCTTTGTAGATGCCGTTCGGAGTCGGCAAAAAACTGTAGGTCCCACCAATTTGTAGGGAAAATTCAAATCGGCACACCACAAATTGGAAGAGAAGCTTGGCGCAAAAATCTCTTAGGAGGTTTATGATGATATAAATGTTGTATATCGCGCCATAGAGAGAGAGAGTTTTTTGTTAAATAGAAAAAATCGCTAAACCCGACTATTTTTTCAATAAAGTACGCATTCAAATACAAAATACTCCCACAGAAATACATACACACGATGGAAAATTAACTTAACTTTTAACATTTGCGCATAGCTTCATATTTTAAAAAAAATTATCTACATACGTATTTTTATACATAAATGCTTATGAGTAAAATAGCAAAAAGCTTAAAAATTTTCTATATTTATTTATGGCCACAAGCGATTATTATATTTATTGAATAATTTTTTTTTAAGTTATCTCATTATATATGGTTTGCATCAGCATTTTTGCCTTCATTTCATACTCCCTTCAATTTTTAAATGCCAACAATTATGCACACGGGAATTTTGTCTAAATTTCAAATATGCATTTGGTAATGTTTAATGCATGTAATCATATATGCAGCTGCAGTTATTTGTTTAGTTTGCGATTATTTAATATTATACATACACCTAATACGCACATACATACATACAATTTTACAAATGCGTCTTTATATGAGAGCATATGCGCATATTTTGCATGAATTTATCATCTATGATAGTTTTTAATTTTTTTTTTTATTTAACAATTTGGACTAATATTAAGTTGAGTTAGATTTTTCTTATTCAATTTCCTCACATAACTACATACAGTGACGAGCATTAGAGTAACATATTGTATGACCTCAAGTCGCAAAAAGAGCTTAGAGCTCTTAAGGAAAAAAAATTTAGTGTTTAACTTTGTAAAATTGTTCCAAAACATTTTAGAAAATATTTTTTGTTATTTGTTCAGGTCGTCTATCTGATTTCCCCGGAACATCATTTACACAGCGAGGCAAAAATGATTAATGTAAAAGAGCATAATGTTAAATCACTGCAAAACCGCATCATCAGTAAGTAGTTAATTGAGTTAGCGCTACCCTCCATCGATAAAGACGCATATCCGTAAGCTTTACGATGAAATCTGACACGACATAAAAACGCAACGAAAGCTACAGAGGCTGGCCCTCAACAATATTCATACAAGAGTCACTCTGACTCAAATTCCATCTGGGTACTTTAGTAGGTTAAGCCCTTACCTATCCAGATTGACCGCATGTATGCCCGGCATGCAGATCGTCCCCGCACGACAGCAATTACCTGCTCGGAGCAGAACCTTCAAACACCAGTCTCAATGAATTCAATGTGTAAGTATTTTTACTTTTGATGTTAACTGCCGGAAATCGAACTAGGAAACTATAGTATGGAAGGCGAGTACTCTACTCCACCTCATCATTAAAATTACAAAATTGTGGAATAAAACATTTTGTCGTAAGGAACACTAATTTAAACACCCTCACAAAATCTTTGAGAGGGAAATTATCTTAAGGGACAGATTTATGATTTTTGCGCAAACTGCGAATTTTTTCAAGAAAACATATAAGAGGTTCAGTGCGTTAACTAACTATCTAACGGCGAGTTTAATTTCAATTCAATAAATCAATAAAAAGTTATAAAAAACAAAAAAAAAATTGCTCTGCTGTAAAATTAGCTTTTTCTCCCTTACGATAATTTAGCGCAAAGGGGTCGATATACTATATGAATTCCTTGTCATCGAAATGGTCAGCTTAAAGATTTATGTCCCAGCACTTGGTAACCCGAATATCACATAATTGTCAACAGTTCCGGCTAACCGTGATGCGACGTATTTAATTTTGTGGCATGAAGCGTCATCAACTGGTGAATAAAATGTCACATCACTTGGTGACCAAAATATCAAATCGCCTGGTGAGCAGAATGTCACATCATTTGCCTTCAAGTCTAGTTCACCAATTGGTGCGCATATATCTCATAATTAACAATAAAAATAAACCCTAAACACCAGGAATTCTGAGCACCAAATACCCATAAAAAAATTTCAGGTGCTTTATCACCTGTAGAGCACATGTCACATCACCTAGTGAAAGGGACGGCACATCATTTGCGATGCTATGACAATTAAGTAGGTATATAAGTAACATTTCCTGTTTTTATACATTTTTCATGCAGTTTTGGTTTTGAAATTTGTTGTAGTGGTACGAATTGAAAGCAGACAAACGAAATTATTGAAAAGTGCTGTCGCTGCAGCTTGAAATAAGGCAGTATGTTACAATATTGTTCATCACTCTACATACAAATGTTTGCAAATTTTTATGTAAATTTACTACATTATTATGTACTAACCGAATACAGAGTTGCCACTTAGTTTGGCTGTATGTGCTGCACTCGTCTGCGAGCAACAGTGAAATGCATAAACATACGTATGTACATATATAATGTATAATTTTGTTTACTTTATAAGTTTATCTGTACCTCTTACTTTTAAATACTTTGATGCTAAACTGTCGTCCCATTTACAAGGCTTTGACAATTTTAGTTTTTTATTAATTTATTATATTTAGCCTATGAGTGTGAGTATAAAATAAAAATGCTCTTATTATTTACAGTTGAGGTTTTGTCTTTTTTAAGCATTATACGTCCGTCTTTTCAATCAAGCGAATAAGGAAATACTTATAAAATAAGGATATATTTTTTTTTAACTAAAAAGCGAAAAATCATAAATAGAAAAACCTTTTAATTTAACCTATTATAAAAAGTGTAAAATATTATAAATATATTTGAGAGAAAAAATAGAAATAAATAAATAATAAAAATTAACAATCACAGACAGGCTTTTGCCTAGGAATGAATTTTGTGGGGCTTCAACAGCTTTGAGAAATGATGGCCTACTAAGGGTTGTTGACTTTTTCGTAACGTTTTATCAACTTGAACTCGAGCTACGGACAGCATAAAATAAAGTGACTTTGTGGTTTGTTGCATGAAGTGTGGGGTGGGGCCTTCCTAGGAACAGATAACTTGCTTTCATAGTTGATCTAGAATATCAGCAACAAAATATTGTTTTTTTCTGAATTTTTAAGCACTGTGTTAAGAAATATTTTTATTTATTAATTTTTATTTACTATAACGGAGTTTAGTGATAAATCGCAAAACTACCTTAATTTAGGAGCGCTAGTAACTAGGACCTTCTGCTCGAAGAAATCTTTTTGCTTGATGAAATGTTGAGTAAATTTATAATAACCACATGTAGCGAAAGCATAAATCGATGTTGGCAGTTTTTTCCGAGAATGTCACATGAACTCGCTACAATTATTCATTTAAGCTTCTTAATGCCGGCGCTCTAACAACATTAAACAAAATGACTCTGTGATTTATTTTTATGTTGTTGTCCTGCTTGTTTAATTGTTGTTTTCATCAAAGCCTTGTTCTGTATGTGAGATAACAAAAAGCTTTGGGTTTTCTCATACAAAAACTTAAAATAATCGAAAAGTATAATTTAATGGTATTTGCTTTAAGAGAGAAAGAATATAAGAATAATAAATATAATAACGTACTACAACTAATCACTAATTTGATTAAAAGTTTTGATAAAAGTTAATAAAAAAAAAGAACAAACCACATCATAAACTCTCTGTTATAATATTTAAAATATTCATTTAGCTATAAACCAAGCTAAACTCAAGTCTGCTCAATTCATTTTCGTTTCTTCTTTTTTTTAGCTATTTAATTTACTGCTACTTTTGTTTTTATTCAGCTTGAATTCATTGTTGTTGTTTTTGTTGTATTTTATATATAAAAGTATTCTGATTGCATAATATTAAATTTGTCCTTAGTAAAATTTTAGCTCGAATATCAATCCTGCTTAGATCCATAGGTTTTTGTGGACTTTTACTAAAACTAATGTCGCACACGAGAGTGTTGTGAGACTTAAGCGCAGTTTGTGCGTGGCGCCGCTGCCATAAAAAGTGACGCTGAGATCACGCATTTCATTGTCTGCAATTGAAAAGATTTGGAATTATATATTAGTAAATAATTTGAAATGTAACTGTTGCTAAAATTATGAAGTTATTAAAAACATTTCTTTCAATCTACAATTAGTTTGAAGAAAATATAAATGCATATAGCTGTAGGACCTCAGAGGTAGCTTCGCACACATCAGTCACATCACAAGTCAAGTTAATTTTCATGATGTGCCACTTTAGAGGTATCTAACTTCATACACATCAGTCATGGAAAGTTACAGTTCTGTAAATTTCAGTTAAAAAAAAATGCTGTTTCAAGAATAAAATTCAAGCTTTTATGCCAAATATGTACATAGGCGTATTGGAAAATTAGTTGAGATACTGAATGCTGAAGATGGGTACACTGCCATGTGACTGAGGTAAGTGGATACATTAGGTATGGACATATTAGGTAATTGTTTATTTTACAAGTGTTAGTAATTTGACTAATAAAGTAAAATTATTTTCGGTACGTAAAACAGTATGACGTTCTTAGTTACTAATGGCCTCTATAATGGTATTTTTTCAGATGTTGAAACTATTTTCGAAAACGAAAATTTTGTTAGTGAGATAATTGATTAAAATATGTAACTAAGCTGTTCCGCTTTAACTTTTAACTGTATTTGCTATATCTTTGCTATAATAATTTTGACTTTTTCCTTCCACTCATTTAGACAATAGTCGAGAAGAATTTAAAATTTAAACAGACTTGGTAAAAACCTGAGAATATACATATAAACTTGAGCCATTTCACCCCTAAGAAAATTCTTTTAATCTCAACTTACATAAACAAATTTAAAAAAGAATTGTGTTTTCGAACTGGGTAGCATATCACCCGACAGCAGTGTTCTTAAGAATGTGTTCCGAGATAGCGCGTTCTTCAAATTAATTCTAAGATAGGAAGTTTTCGAACCTTCAGCCGAGATAATAAGACCATAATCCTCTCAGCTATCGATACATTTGATAGTTCAAAGTGAAACACAGCTTGGAAAAATAGCTAAATTTTTGGCTATACTTATAGTAAAATATAACAAACAAAATAAATATAGCATGCAAAACAGAATTATATTAGACTGGGAAAAAAATAGAATTATATTGATTTTATATCCGTGACAATAAGCGGAAAAAGCCAAACTCAAGTTTGGTCGAAAACGAGATGGTACCACCATTGTGTTTTCCGTGCTAGCATCTATAATCACACAAAATTTCAAAATTCGTTACAAAAAAAAAACTGGGCTTCTGGGTAATCAATCCTTAAATGCGGGTATTGTTTTTTGATTTAACGCCGGCCGCCGTGGTGTGAAGGTAGTGTTGCCGGCCTACCACACCGAAGGTCCATGGTTCGAGCCCTGGTACAGGTAACATCAAAAGTGATTTGAAAAAAGTTTTTCAAAACGGGGTCGCCCCTCGGCAGTGGTTTGGCAAACTCTCCGAGTGTATTTCTGCCATGACAGGCTTCTCAGCAAAAAATTCGTCTCCTTTGTAGATGCCGTTCGGAGTCGGCAAAAAACTGTAGGTCCCACCAATTTGTAGGGAAAATTCAAATCGGCACACCACAAATTGGAAGAGAAGCTTGGCGCAAAAATCTCTTAGGAGGTTTATGATGATATACCTGTTGTATATCGCGCCATAGAGAGAGAGGTTTTACTTATGTAATTTGAATATAGAAAAAAGATAAATTCAGATTCTTAAATAGCAATCAATGCTGAATCTGAATCAAATAAATTGTCTGGTTTCAGCCTCAACCATTATAACGAAACCGTGCGTGTATCGTTTTTCGAGGTTAAGGCCGAACCGCAACCTGCTAGACAAAGTCTGATAGCGGTTTTTTTAGCGTAACAAAATACACGGAAGTAAATGTAGTGAAATAACAAATCCAACATTAAAAGCTTGATTACACTAAAACTAAATTTTTTCTTAAGAACGGTTCTCTGTGAATTAAATTTACTGTAATCTAAATTGGCTATGATAAATATCTAAAAAATTAATATTATTATCAAAATATTTTGAAACATACAAATAGTTGTATGTATATCTTCCTTTTAACTGGTTTATAAGAAGAAAGAAACTGTAGAAGTGTTGGCATGCAAGATTTAAAAATAATTTTAAAACATTAAGAGCAAACGCAAAATGCATAAAAAGTGAGAAGAAAGTGTGCGGTTTGAAGTGAAACTAACCTGACGCACCGTGATTTAGAAAAGTTGATAGATCAATAAGTCCATCTGAAATAAGGGGACAAATTGCGTGAAATCAGTGAAGATTAAGAACAAAAGTATATTGCATTAAACAAGCTTGGAAGTGTGCGATAGTGTGCTGGGTTGTAAATCCTTATTATTATGAAATAATCAAAAGAAAATACATACATAGTTGTTGCTGAAATATTTTGTAAACAACTAAATACCTCATTAAACAAATGTAATGATAACTTTAGAAATTTCCCTTGAATCGGGTGTGCGTATTTTGTGCAGTAAGATTATTTAAAAAATTATGTCAACAATTTGACCCATTCGTAGTTTAAGAATTATATCGAATTAACAAATGCCGTTTTGTCTAAAAAGAACTTGTTTTTACACTTATTATATATTTTTCATTCGTTATAAACTATTTTATTTATTTATTATTATTTACTTTATATTATTTTTGGTTTTATTTATTTTATTTGATTTTATTTTGTTTTATTTTATTTTATTTTATTTTATTTTATTTTATTTTATTTTATTTTATTTTATTTTATTTTATTTTAATTTATTTTATTTTATTTTATTGTATTTTATTTTATTTGATTTTATTTTATTTTATTTTATTTTATTTTATTTTATTTATTTTATTTTATTTTACTTTATTTTATTTTATTTTATTTTATTTTATTTTATTTTATTTTATTTCATTTCATTTTATTTTATTTTACTTTATTTTAAATTTTAATTGTTTTATTTTGTCTTACTTTATTTTATGTTATGTTAATGAAGTTTATCGATGCTTAAATGCTTGTTTTTGGAGGCCGCCGTGGTGTGGCGGTAGTTCCCCGGGCCTATAACACCGACAGCCCAAGTTTCGTGCCATTGAACAGGTAACGTGGAAGGCTTCTCAGCAAAAAAAGGAGATCCCGCCAATGTGTAGGAAAATATTAGGAGCAGCACACCATAAAATGGTAGAGAAGCTCGGCCTTAATCTCTTTGGAGGTATATATTTAAATTTATATAAAAGCATTTATAAAATAAATTAAAGTGGGCGTGGCATTACTATTTTCAAATTCGACTGTTAATAACTTCAGAACCGTGTAAGACAGAAGTGCGAAACCTGATACGAGGCATACTATGGATGTGTATAGTACGCCCACGGAAAATAGGCTTAATCGGTGGACGACTACGGCCCCTTTTGTACTAAAGTTTTCTAAGAGGGAGATAGGAAAACAGAATATGCCATATCTGCTTCACTGATGCAGATAGAATTCTAAAATTTGGTAGATACAATGACCTTATGATCTTATTAATGATTTGTTTTATTTTAGAGTTTTAAATTCTTGTAAAATGGGCGTGGCACCGCCCACATATGAATGAAAAAATTAGCTGTTCATAACTTCAGAACCGTGAATTTCAACTTTATATAGCTTGTGTCGTAAGCAGAGGACCCCTGAAAAATCGGTGATGGAGTTTGGACGTCAATAAACGGCAAACAACACCCAAAAATATGTGGGCGTGCTACCGCCCACTTTTTCTAAAATTATGTAAACATTGATTAAAAAACGCATACCTCCAAATATCATTAATTCAAACCAAGTATATTAAACTAAATATAGCCTGCTGTATCCAGTGAACCCAGTGAACCCGAGAATCTACTGTTATAAAGATCGGTTGAGGATTCACAGAATGAGCTTGGTATTGCCCACATGTTAGTAGAAAAATTTAAAACCTCTACTGGTCATAACTTTACGAAAATTTACCACTCACCAATTTTACACAGAGTGGTATCTAAAGTTCAGTTTCACCCGAACTTAGACTTCCTACATTTTTTATTGGTTAAATTTTGAAAAAATTACAAAAATCATAAATTCGGACGGACGAAGTGACAGTTATTTCTCCCATGCCGTATACATCTTTTCAAGTTTTTTTGCACTGGAAGTTGCAATTAAGTTTGTACTCCAGCCACTTTAGTAATTTGATCTATACCGCATTTCACAAAAATAAAACTTAAACTATTTTTTTTATAAATTATATTTTTTATTTTTTTTTTCTGTAGCACTATTACTGTTAAAGTTTTGTTTATAAGCCTTTACTACGTAAGTATATTGACTAAGACTTTACGACCACGTAAAATTCTGCTTTTGGAAGCTCTTACAGATAAGGTACTCAGACATAAATACTAGCTACACATATTCATTCAAGTACACATTAAGTGCTCGTTACCTTAAGAAACGTGTAAATTTCCTACTGTGATTCCTTAATAGATAACGCTTTGTATTAAAGAAGGAAGTGAGTGAAAGTACATAATATGAATACCAACAACCAAAAATTGGATGAATTTCTTGTGCTTATGTATAAATATATCCTGCAAAAAAATCGTGTGACTAATCTCTAAATAGAGCGATTCGCGGTTTATCCCTTTAGTCTACAGTTGGCTGTAATTCAACCCTGCAAAAAATCGTGCGAATAATAGCTAAAGAGAGTGATCCCGGATCAATACATTTCGTGTACAGTGGGCTAGAATTGATCCCGACTATTCCGTTATACGCATAGTTGGGATATGTCGATTTTAATTTCTGTAGCCTACTTTTAGGTGTTCAAAGTAAACTTGTCCGACTGTACCCGTAGAGGAACAGAGGGAATTTGTCCTACGCTACCCTTTTGGGCATGAAAGGGACCAATTAGTCTCTTTATAGGACATGCTCAAACAAAAGAGATCACTTCAACCCATACAAAGAGATCAAAACTGGCATTGATCGCATGCTCCTTTGCGACTCATCCCGAATTCATCCTAGACTAATCGCATTTTTTGCAGGGAATATACATAAAGGGATGTTATGGAAATGAGTTTGTCAAACCGTAGACGCTATCTAAGGATCAATGTTTTTTTGCTTGATAGAGAACAAAAAGATAATTCTTGAATAATGATATTAATTTCCTAAAAAAGATCGGGACTTTCATGCCCACTTCGAAAGGCATCTGTGTTTTCATTGCAGATACACACTAACTTCACTTATATGCAATTCAAAATCCGTTGAAAACTGATTCGAATTTAGTAGAACATTTTATTGAAAAAACTGTAAAGCTATCAATGTAATCAGAAGCTTTCGGTTTTTTTTTGATAGTTAGAAGCATTTTCAATTAATCGGCATGTTGATCATACCAACTTAATAAAAAAATGTTAAAGTTCGAGGACTGAAAAGAAGTTTATTTCATAAGTTGAAGGAGATGAAAATCGTTGGAAATGAAAATCGTCAGACTGAGGATCCAGTTTAAATAAGGAAAAAAAAAATGACTTTCTAACCACTTAACCCATAACTTAAAGCTGTCTCAGATCAAATACATGTTTCATCCGCTCTATAAATAAACATTTTATAAATAACGCCCTTGAAAAGAGTGAAGGAATTTTATGGTCGTCATGCAAGAAATAAAACCACACTTGATGTTCAATCACGCTTTGTCATGTGCAAGTAAGAGTAAAATTGAAGAGATTGCAACTGTCGCCGAAGACGGTGACCTGATTCAAGTGACATAATGAACAGTAAGTCACATATCTAAAAGTAGATACAGTTTGGTGTAATATCAACCAACTATTGCGCTAAATGGATAGGAATTATGGAGTTTCGCACGAAATTCAGACTTGAGCTTCAAACGTTGAACAGAAAATTGAATAAGTGCTATGGGAACATAGGCGAATCAGTTTTTAAGAGTTAGGCGGACAACAACATAAACGGGGTCAGCTCCTGATATTTAAAATGAAAAAAACTTGAGTTACGTACTTCTTTTATTTTAGTGGACGTGGCAGATGATAACTTGGTAGTTTGTGTAGACATTAATGACATGAAGAGGAAATTAGTTAAAATTGTTTAGATTGACTAATTGAGCGGGGCAGAAAACTAAGAAGGCATTATGAGAGTTGGATTCGTATTGACCAAATGCCTGGGATGGTAAAACCAAAACTTTCAACTTTTTTTTGTCGGTTTAAAGGGAAAATTAATATAGCGTTTCTAAATAGTTAATGGAAATAGAATAAGTCCACCAATATGGGCTCATGCAAGAAATTCCTGATTAAATTAAGCCGGAAATTAAGAAGAAACCCTTAAGCTCCCCATTGTGTTAGGGGCCTGCTGCATGGGCAACTTATATTTTAGGCCCCAAGCTTCAAGAGATCCTACAGCATAAAAAAGATAAACTTTATTATAATAAAACTACATTCCTCCATTTTTGCAAAATACTGTATTTTAGGTAACACATACATAATATGTGCAAATTTCAAATAGTAGTTCAAAAGAAGAAGTAGATAAGAGCATAGCATTCAATGGTTACAGCAACCGCAACCCAGCAAACAATTTGGTAAAGGGTTTGCAAAACGAAGTTTAAAAAAAGGTTAGACAACATTTACAAAACATTTGGTATTGTAAGCGTTTTGCGTATGTTGCTTAGATTTTCCATGGGAATGCAATGGTTCATAAACGTTGATGGTTGTCAACTAAATTTTAGAGCAACTAAACAACAAATTTTAATAACTTATTTTAGTTTTAATTTTTGGAAAAGTAAGGAAGAAGATGGAACAAGTTTCTGTGTTTGTCGTAATAAAGTTTCGTAAAAAAATTGGTTATAAAAGGGTAAAATTTTGTTTTGAAAAGTTAACGAAATCGCTTTTTAAGCAAAACTCGACTGCATATAAATTTTGGGCATTTCTTTGGTTCTTTAGTACAAAAACTCTGATATTTCAGTGAAACATTTTTAACTTAATTTCTCTTTGTAATTTTTATGTATAATATTCGTGCCAAAAATGCGGTCAATCGGATAAAAAATCAACAAATATCCAGTCATGTAATTAGTATCCATTTCAAAATTGAACTTTATATATCTTCTCTGCTATTTCTAGATCATAGTTAGGTATATAATATTCTGTTCCACCCGAGCTTAGACCTTCTTATTTTATTTTTTTGTAAAGCATTGTTTGCCGAGAAGCATGCATTGACAGCTTAAATGTAGAGACCGACATGCAAGAAGGTGTTGTGTTGGTGGTATTTAGCGCGTACGTTAACGGTGGTTGGTCTTTTTTAATGGACACCTGTCAAGTGATCAAGCAAAAGATAAGTATGGCTAAGTGTATGTGTATCTCCGTTTGTACATGAAGAGTCGTGTGAATATGCTGTTTTTTACAGTCGAAAACAAAAGGCTTTCCTTTCAACAGATATAACCACACATTCGCAATGCGTTTTATTGAATGTATTTGTTTGACGCAGTGACAGTGGTATGTTTTTAAGAACATTTTCTCAAAATCAGATATCGTCACTTTAATGAGTGCCTCGCTGTCCCACTTTTCGAGTAGTGACAAACGTTTTTGAAAATGGAATTTTTCCCTTCTTAGCATTTTTTCAATTGTGAACAGAAAACTAAGATTATTTTAATTTGAAAACTAATAAGTGGTAACTCGGTAAAACCTTACCTTAGTGACAAAAACTTATGTAAAGGAGCGTAGATTGTAGCGGATAACTCATATTTGTACAAAATTTCGTAGAATATGCAAGACGATTTCAAAATAATTGAGGGTGACCGAAAAAATCAGTGTAATGGAATTAAGTGGCAACCCTAGGGATACACATACCTACAATGAACTTTGTTGAAATAAGACATAAAATACTTTCCTTTGATACCTATAGTGGCATATCTCATTTCATTACAATAAAAAACGTCTAAGTGGCAACCCCATAGAAGCATACTGTCTGGCAACACCTACAAATGTAGAAATTCTTAGATTTAGTACAATAGCTAAATACCAAATTTTATCGATATATACAAGAAACCACTCGTTCAAAGTTATAAGATAAATTGTCAATTCAAAGAAACTGAAGCTTAATGTTTCAAGTTTTTATCTTGAAAAATTGTAGGGTTCCACCACTGCGCAAAGCCACCTGCAACTCTTATTGAAGGCCAAAAAGTACCTACTCTTGGCTATGTGCCTGTGCATGTATATCTGTGGTCTCATTGTAACCTATATTTCCGAGCGCTGTAATCTTATTCAATCTATCGCTCAGCCTCATCAAAATAACATACATTTTATTGGTGTCAATGTTTTACGAATATGTGTGAAAGAAAAAGTTATTAAAAAAGTATAACAAGTGTTGTCAACTGCTGCGTTTTCTTATCGTTGGTTATCTTTTTCATTATGTTTTTTATAAAAGTGGCTATACTCACTCACGCGTTTGACGCTTGATGAAAAATGAGCGCAAGATTGTATCTGCTACATATATACACACACTTGTGCTCATATAATTAATCCATTCCCACAACAAATCTATCGTACCGGAATGACCCGGCTTTTTTTACCCGGCCAAGGGCTGTTATTTCAGTGTAACCCTGTCCAATCTGTCCCGTCACACCCTTAAATACTCTTCCAACACCTACATCACTCTGGTGCAACCCTGTGGAAACTGCGCGTTTCCTCGGACTTCCGTTAGAAGAGCCTGATGACAATTTAGAGTGATCGAACCCATTGGACAGGGCGAAGCACTGTTAACAACAACAACAACAACATCGGGAAAATATACAAGTTCTTCTTTCGCAATTTTTGTTAGAAATCCCGAATAAAAGCTTACAAAAATATTAACGGAAATGCATTTCAATTCAATTTGTCTACTTATTTCAGGAGTTAAAATTAAAATGTTGGAACATAAAAAGATTTAACCTTCGGAGATACGAAATTTGTGCTCCTATAATTAAGCCATCTGTGAAAAAACTGGATTAATGCCAAAAACTGTAGATTTTTTTCTCAAAATATACTTTCTTTCAACTAATACTTAGTTGGAGAACCATTTTTGAAGATTACTTTCTTTCAGCGGCTATTCATGGTAGCCACAAGTGGGGTACATTGGGCCGAAGTAATTTTTCCCATTCGTTCTTTATGATTTCCCATAAACCAGTCTTATTTCGGGGATTTCTTCCCGCTACTAGCCTTTTGATAATGCCTCATGGATTTTCTATGGGGTTTAAGTCCGGACTTTGCGCGGGACACTCGAGAAATTTGATACTGTTGGTTTCTTAGCCAGCGCCTAACAAACCTAGAACACTGTTTGGGCTCGTTATCTTATTGGAAAATCAAAGAAAGCGATAGATTTCCAGAGTAATTTCTTTTTGAGTGGGCCGCTATAATATCTCCGTACATTTCGCCCGTCGTTTTCCCTTCACTTGGTGCAATCGGCCCTACCCCAAATAGGGTGAAGCATCTCCATGCCATCACGGATGAGCCACCATGTTTAACGGTTTTTTTTGTGTACATGGTGTTCAGTTCCTGTAACGGCGGACGTCTGCTATAAGGTCTACCATTATTTCCAAATACATGAAACTTACTCGATATGATGCAATTTAATAATTTTCCATCTCTTTTTGGTGATTCTTTCTAGCAAAGTCTAGCCTCCGGTTGATGTTTTTTTAGAAACATTTTGGTAACGTAGTGCGATACGTCTATTCAAGGATTTTTCTGCCTATCGCCGGAGGTCTGTTATGGACGGTATTTTTATATTATAACACTGTTCTATATATGCCCGTATTTCCGTGTATGTCTTAAAAGGATCCAGTATACTCGAGTGAACTATTAGCCGATTGTCGTTCGGGGTCGTGTTTCTTGGTCATTTTCGGGGTACATCGGCAAAAGTTTTGTGTTTTTGATAAAGCTGTTTTGCGTTCCACATTCTTCCTCTAGAAAAACCTAAAACTTCTGTTACTTTACACACTTTTCTTACATTTCTGGAAACTCTCCCATATACTTCTCTCGTATGCAGTTAAATTTCTGTTTTTGGCCATTTGCTTGATTTGTTTCAAAAAAAATAGTCTCCTTAAGACCGGTTTAATTGATTAAACTTTAATTTTTTTGGAGTAACTGTATTTCTAAAATGGCTTAATTATGTGAGCATGGAAAAACCAATGAAGAGCTAAAAAACTTCAAAATTTTCGCAAACGACAAAATTAAACAGGATTTCGTCCACCTCAATAGACGTTGCAAAGATAATAAATAATATTTGCACGTAAGAGATTAAAATTGCAAAATAACTTGAATGATTTTCTCTTTGAAAAATTATTTTTCAGTACAGTGGCTTAATTGTATGAGCAAAAGTGTATATATATATATATATATATATATACCAGGGATCGCAACTTTTGTGAAAGATGTCAGAATCAAACTGCCTAAACTATATAAAGCTCCAGCCATGGATGTGAACCCCAGCTGATAAATTTTACAGTGGACTTGCACTCTGAGAGCAATCTTCGACTCAAAGAAAATTCACATTTCAAATTGTAATACTTCTCTAACACATTGCAGATAGTTTCCCTTCACGAATCAGTAACAACCAATATTACTTTCCCAAAAGCATGGCCGTTTTGTAGACAAAGCCGATTACATACCTCATTACTAGTAATGAAATAATTATGTGAATGTACGGCAATAGAGCAAAGATGAACTTTCACGAAGTTAAAACAATTTACAACAATTTTAATTTAGAAAGGAGGAAGATGACGAACCAGCTACCTCACACTCTTACAACAAAATCTACATTCTAGCGCGATATTATAATAGACATTTTTATGCAAAATATGGTCGGGTAAGTGCGTGTCTTTTTATTAGAGCTCAGGTGTGCTTTGAACAATTGATGAGTAAGAAAAAACGATCCTGCAAACCTCGCTTATTATACCGGAATCAGACTGTCTAAAGTCCACGGCAACTTGAAGAAGGCTTAGCTGTTACGGAGTACAAGAAGAAATATTTATCGTCATCACAATAAGCAGCCAGTCACTTGCGCTTCGATAGCCATGTCAATGTTTCTAGATACAATCCGCTGTGAATTGTCTCACAGTGCTTTACTAGTTCCCATTTCGAATAGTGTAGGGGTAGTTCGGAGCGCACCCCGGCGATGGAAAGACCAAGTGTAGAGAGCTGATATATAAGATTGTAGCTATATTTAATACATGGAGATGTCGAGTGCTTTCCTTAACGTTAGACATCACTTTTTGTTTTTAGGAACAAAAAAACTCCCGAAGGTTTTGGAGTGTGTTGTCGAAAGTGACAGTCCTTTGGCGGATATGAACCCGGTACGCTCCGGTATTCCCTTGCGGTACATGCCCGACTGTCGCGAGAGGCATTAGGAATGACCAGTGCAACCTTCTAGGTCATCTCACCCCCTCCCATCGTAAGAAAGAAAAACGTTGGTAATGCTAGTTGAGAGGGATCATATCCGTGGATTAACCATTAACTTGCACGTCATTACTTTTGTGCATTTTAGTCGCCTCTTACGACAGGCATGCCTACCTCGGACATACTTTAAGCCCCTAACACGTAGCATTATTAACTAAAAGCATTCCCTTGGAAAAAGATAAACAAATAGAGATCGCCTGAACTTCTGAAGTGATCAAACGTATTGCTTTCAAGTAAGTCGGGATGAAAGCATCTCTAATTAACTTTCGCGAAAGTCTGCTCTCTACGAACAAAGACCAAAAGAGTATTCAAGAGACAAATTCTCCCAAAGATATATGGCACATCCGTGATGCTACCGAGAAGTTTTTTAAAAAGCTGTACTTTTATTGCATGCCATTTATGAAGACATGGGCGTTGTTATATTTCTTGATGTTCTCGATGATCGGTGATGCTGCGTAGGAAAGAGAAGGCCTCTGCAGAGGTGGGAAAAGCTTGCGATGGGCATTTCTAGGTGTTGCATAAGTTATGGCTAAGAGGAGATGGCTGCCGTGCTTCATTACAAAGCCGTGGCCAAAAACATCTCCAGTTTCAATTCATCTCACTTTTTTGAATAAAATATTTATTATAGTTTTAGTTTTCGATCCCTACATATTTCAAACTATATTTGACGTACACATTAGTATTTGTAAGTACATAAATATAAGTAAACACATACATACATAGCATGCACTTACAAGCAGTTTACAATTTCTCTGCGTTCTGTTTATGTAAGTAGGCTAACGTATGCCGTATAAAAAGTGGAGATTCGTGTGTTTCCAACTTTTGATTGCCATGAGATTGAACATGCCAATCTGCGGTTGGCGCAGTAAACGTCAATTTTGATTTAAGACAAAAATGTGGAATGCTCATTTGTCATTATTGACATTGCGATTTTGAGATTTTAATTGGTAGCTTATGCAGACAATTACGACAAACACTTAAGCTGAGATCCACTTGATTGAAACGTTACAAAGCGAATGATTTATTTAAAATCTTTCGTGTAAAAAGCATAAATTCTGTATAGTTGATGTCTGTAATAAAGTCCCATATTTTATCAAAAAATTGATAGCTGGGGCAGTGAATGAAGGTTCTAGTAGGTGAGTTGTCTTGATTCTTATTCAGCAAAAGACGGTGAAAGGGTCCTTTGAACTGGAGTGTTTATTTTTTGTATTACCGTGAAGCTCAAGAACGGCTACAAAGACTGATGCATGATTTATCTCGAGTTTTCATGCTAGAAATGCACTCCGAAGGCTCTCCAATACGAAATAGGATCGAAGATATTTTGCTGGACTCATTTTCTAAATTATTATACTAATGTTAATTGTCCAGCGTTGTAGTTCGGCATGGCTTTAATACCTTCTCAACTGAATCAGAAAATTTTGGAACAATTTGGAAAAACAGACCAGACCAGAGCTATTGACGAAAACAGAATTAAAGGCGGAACTTAAACAATAAGCTGAACTGAAGCTGGCACTCAAATTGAGACGGAGCTGGAACGTTATCGGAACGAGACCGAAATTGGAACTGATACTGGAGCTGAGTTTGAAAATTACACAAAAACCACAAATGTAACGAGACTTTAACCTAGACCACCAGCTGAATGTGATACGAAAAAAGGGCTTCGAACAGAGACCGAAATCGGGCCTAGAATCCACCCTGAAACTAAAACTGGAACAAGAACTGAAACGAATACTGAACTATTTCGAACCTTCTCTAAGATCTAAGCCGATAAATTAAATTGGAAATGATATTTGAAGGTCATGGTGAATTGAAATCTGAACCTAAACTAAAACCAACACCGAAACCGAAACATGAACACAAACCGGCACGAAAACCGTAACAACAACAAAAACTGGAATTGAGACCCAAACTATATGAAAATGGGATCAAAAGCGGAGCACCGATGGACCTAAAACTCGAATTGAAACCTAAAGCAAATCTTAACCAGAAACAAGACATAAACGCAATAGAAACTGTAAGTGATGGGGGGACAGAAACGAAAACCAAATTCTTACCAATTTGTTGTGCTACGATAAATTTGCAATTAAATAAAATCAATCAAATTAATAAAATAAATAAATGAGGATGTCGTTAAATTCAATAACTTATAGTTCTCTATAAAATTAACAAATGGTTAAATTAATACAGGACAGTAACAGAAGAAGAAGAATTACTCTTGCAAACAAATGCCACTTCGGACTGAGTAGGCAATTGAAAAGTAAAGTCCTCCCTCGACGAAAGAAAATAACACTCTATAAGTCACTCATCGCACCCGTCCTGCTATATGGTGCAGAAGCGTGAATACTAACAACATCTGATGAGGTGGCTCTAGGAGTATTCGAGAGAAAGGTTCTTCGAAAGATTTGTGGACCTCTACGCGTTGGCGACGGCGAGTACCGAAGAAGATTTAATGATGAGCTGTATGAACTTCACGCAGACGCCGACATAGCCCAGCGAATTAAAACACAGCGCCTTCGCCGGCTAGACCACGTTGTGCGAATGAGCGAAGATGCTCCAGCCAAGAAGATGTTCTTTTCGGCACCCGTCGGTGGAAGCAAAGGAATAGGGAGACCAACACACCGATGGAAGGACCAAGTGGAGACCGATTTGCGATCCCGCGGTGTTTCCAATTGGCGCCAGTTGCCGCAACGAATAAATGACTGGCGAGCTATGTTGGATGGCCCATTTAAGGAAAGAAGAATAACATTAATAATCATTTTAGAATGTATGACTTTTTAGTTTGACGGCTTCTTTTGTAACCTTGATCGAGAATCTTCGATTGGGTATCATCTTATAAAAGAAAATATGTGCCCAACAAAGGAAGTAAAAAACTATAAAAAAAGTCAAAACCGTTTGGAACCCGTTCTACATTTTGAAACAATTTTGGTTTCGTTCTTTTTCAGATCAAAATAAAAGTTACGGTTTCGGTTTCAAAAAATTAGTCGGTTGTCATTCGGTTTCGGTTTTTGGTGTTTTCTGAATAGGGTCGTCTCGTTGATTTTGAACTACGACGATTGTCCAAGAGTAAGCTCAACTGTGAAAAATACCAGTCAATACTTCTTTATCCTAAACTTACTGATCTAGGTTCTGCTCTTTATAACTTTTATGAGTGATACTCAAATGGGAAGCTAAAGAAATGGTAAAACTATTGTACGTATTCTTCAAGTTACATACTTTTGAATTTTTGCGATGCTCGGTAGTAGAAGAGAAATCCCACACTAAGCTGCGACTTTCAAACAGTTTTAAGCATATATATTTTTTTTAAATTACCTATTAAAACTGTATTTAGCAAACTGTCAGTAATCAGGATCTTTGCTTTTCGATTAATTGCTGAATAATTGACTATCTTAGTGTACTTTTTCTTTAAATATATATTACTTTAGATCTAATCCTGAGAATTGAAAATGAAACTTTAAAATGATAGAGCCAAAGTTTAAGCTGGTCAGACAGTGAAAGCAACACAATACATTTCAAATGCCGCACGGTTTTTTTTTTTTCAAATTGTGCTTGCTCCGATAAATCTGCCGTTTCCCCCAAAATATGCTAAACACAGACATACTAAAACTCACTTGGATACAAATTAAACAAAAAAAAAAACAAGTAAGGACGGCGCTATCTTCGGCTACGTGCAAACTTAAATACGCATTGTTGTCGAGGGAGAAATGGCCATAATCCTCTTATCTGAACGATCAGTTGTATGGGATATATACTATATATGGCTCCGATCTTAGCGATTTTTTTACCAAATTTTTTATTATCTGTAAGCAAATATCTCACCAAGTCTCAAGTTTTAATCTTCCAAAATGAGGGATAAATGGCCATAATCCTCTTATCTGAACGATCGGTTGTATGGGATATGTACTATATATAGCTTCGATCTTAGCGATTTTTTTACCAAATTTTTTATTATCTGCAAGCAAATATCTCACCAAGTTTCAAGTTTTATTCTTTAATAATGAGGGAGAAATGGTCATAATCCTCTTATTTAAACGATCGGTTGTATGGGAGATATATGCTATAGTGACCCGATTATACCGGATTCGACAAATGTCTAATATAATACAAAAATACATCCGTGTGCCAAATTTCATCGAGATATCTCAAAAATTGAGGGACTAGTTTGCGTTCAAACAGACGGACGGACAGACGGACAGACGGACGGACAGACGGACATGGCTGTATCAACTCAGTTTTGCGTTAGATGACCAATTTGTGGCCAAAGGTGCTCTTTGTAGCGTTTCTCTAATTTAATTTTTTTTTTGAGCCACGTGCAGCATTTCATGCGTGACAACGTTATAGAATTTTGATTTTGCATACAATTTTGTTAGAAGGTTATGTATGCATGTGGTGTTAAGCGGTTATAGTTATTTGTGTGGCTAGCTGTTTTGGTGGTTTGTTATTGTTGTCCGTTGCCAAAAATATTACGCATTCAAATATCGTCTATTTGCCTGTAGCATGATTGCGGATGGTTTTGTAGCAAGTTAAAAGCGAATTGCGTGTTGAGTTTCACACGGCATAAACAAACACACACATAACGATATATATTCATTTGCATATTTTGGGTCATTCTCAAATATCGTTTATTTAAATTTTTTTCGATTGTATGCTTTTGATAGTTATTGTGATGTGTGTAAGACAGACGTATATGAGTCTGTTGTTTCAAACAAAAAAAAAAAAAATATTTCTCTGTAATGGCTGGAGCCACTTCAAGAATTATATCGGCATTGTTTGTCTAAAATGGCGTCATAAAGTATTGAACTGGCTTCTTTATTTTTGCCTTTCTAGTTCATGTATAGTGCAGTATTAGTTGTGTTCGGTGAAGGTAAAATTTTTAAAAATTTTTACTGGAGAGTGTTCGGTGACACAAAACATTTGCAGCGAGAGAGAGCATTTTTACATTTCATTGAGAGAGAGAGTTGCAAGTTTCTGCTGGGGGCATTTCACTCAGTAAAACTTGCAAGTGAAAAGCAGCTGATCGTGACATAGGAAAGCAACAACAAAAACTTAAAAATGTGAACTATTAACCAGTCAAAAAAGCAACAGCTGTTTTGCTTGCAAGTTTTCACTGATTCCTGTTCGTCGGAAACTTTTTTGTTTTTGGATTTCGAGAGAGTTTTACGTCGTTCTCACTTTACTGACACTTTTTACAAGTTTTGTCACTGAACACAGCTATTGTTTATTTATGTAGCCTGGTGGATCTAAAGCTATTTTTAAGTCACAATAGCTACAGGGAGGGGTGATATCGCTGCACATTATATTCCGCTATGATCAGTTATGAACCCTTATAAAATCCATACCAGACCAACCCACTTTATCACCGAAGATTGAATTTTTATTTATTTTTAAAATTTTATATTATTTACTGGCACCTAGCCTACTAAACGATTTTTGCCGTCACACCGTTCTTAGCGCTAATTAGCAATAATTCGAAACACCAAAAGTCTGAATTCAGAATTGACAACGGTTTTTCGAGTTTACATTTTTGTCAAGTGCCACCTCGGAGTGAATGGCCAATTGGGAAATATAGTAGCCTGGCCTAGCGGATTTTTACATCATCTGACGAAATGCAGGTATACGAAGGCAAAATTCTTCGCAAGATTTACCTAACTCTTCGTATTGCCATAGTTCAAGGATATACAGCTGAGGAATAGTAACTACTAATTCTGCGTGAGGAGCAACTAGCGTCCGATTTGCGTAGTAGTGCTACGCAGTACATAATACACTTATAAGAATAAAATTTGGTGTGTACATTAACGTTAAGGCAGAAAATCAATTTTTAAAGAAATTTTCTAAAATGGGAGTGGCACCGCCCACTTTTGATTAAGTCAAGTTTAGAAATATTATTAATCATAAATCAAAAACCGTTTAAGATATCGAAACGAAATTCAGCACACATATCTATATTAATACTAGGAATGTTCCGGAAACAAATAGGTGAAATCGGTTAAGGTCCACGCCCACTTTTGTACGAAAGATTTTGAAAAGGAACATAGATATATTTAAAAGACAACAACTTTGTGTAAAATAAAAGTATGTAAATTCTATTCCACTTTCAAAGTGTCCGTGAACGAAGGAAGTCGAAAAATATAAATTTTCGAAAACGGGCGTAGCTCCGCCTTTTTATAGTTTATTATTCCACAAAACTTTTTATCCCATAACTCTGGCAAAAATTGATTTATTGAAAAGATATTTGGCGAAAATATTGAATATATAAAGGTAGCTGTTGTTGGTAAAAACGGGCGAAATCGGTCAGCTGCCACGCCTAGTTTCTTACCATAGTTCCGAAAAATTCGTTTGTAAAATGCAAAACGTTATATTTCTATAACAGAGCAAGCTGTATCAATTAGATCATGCACACATAATACACTTTTTAAGCAAAACTCTACCGAAAATTTTTTTTGTAGATTTTGGGAAAGTAGGCGTGGCACCTTCCGCACTTCAACATACAAATTCTGCTATTTTCAAAGGAGATTGCTTGTAGGTTGAACTAGATATTTCAATCAAAATTAGTCAGCTACTTGTCTACTAGTATAGAGTATACTCCTGCCAAAAATTAAGCAAATCGGATAACACAAGTAAAATATCCGTGCAAGTTGTTAATACTCCACTGCAATAGGGAAATTATATACCTTTTTTGATTTTAATACCTTTAAAGAACATGAACTGTTTGTAAGTATGAGAAGAAGAAGAGATGGGCCCATCAATAAGTATACGGAAATAATCAGGACGATGAGCTGATTTGATTTTTGCATGCCCGTCTGTCGGTCTGTCCGTCTGTCTATTTGAATATATTAGATCACTACTATGCCTAGTATAGTATAATGTTCGGTTCCACCCGAACTTAGACTTCCTTATTTGTTATTAAATAGTCTTCCACAGCCTTTGTATATTGATTTCATCTGAAACTACTCCAAGTAAAGTCTTGTAGCACATTTACACACTCTAGCCGAAACTCCCCTTTCTTTGGAACACACAATAAGGGGGGCGACCGCCATGGTGTAAGGGAAGTATGCTGGCCTGCTATAGCAAAAGGTGTCTGGTTCAGTTACCAGGTGACATTAAAAGTGGTTTGAGAAGACATTTATCAGTCCTACAAAATCCAGAGCAGCAATGATAGATTGCTTAAGGCGTGGTTTTCTCGAAAGCGGTGCCGCTTTATAGCGGCCGTTACATAACGCTACCGTAGGTTGTCAAAAATTTGCAATGCGAAAGTAATTACGTGTAAACTAAGAAGACACTGAAGTTCATCGTAATGTAATGTAGCGGCAAGCATAAAATATTACGGCCGTCATGATGGTGGCAAATCTTTCGTCAACGTTTTTTTTCACCGTCGTGTTCAAAACGGTGAGAATTCAATCAAATTTTTCAAATATTTTTACTCAAAACAACAGCAAAATAGTGGAAAAAAAATCGGCCAAATAGACCGCAACGCTCATCAAACTTTACAAGAAAGCGATGACGCTAATGACGGTAAGCATAGCGGCCGCTATATAGCGAACATTTCATTGCGGCACCGCTTTCCAAAGAAACCAAAGCTTTACCTTAAAAAATAAAGTCTGAAACTTTTTCAGTTTTTGTTCGGTATTCTGAGAAATAATTACAATATTTTTCAAAAACAAAATGTGCTTTTTTTGCCACGGTCTTATGTACACATAAATATTTCTGCAAACAACAGTTTTATGGAAATTTAACGTTTTGTACGACGCATCCCCCGAAGGGGAAGAGCTGCACACCTATACAAAATATTTACCGTTACAGTATTTTTATGTTTTACAATTTGTCAAAATACCAGCTATTGTGGTGATGGCGAATGTTGGAAAACGAATGTTAAACGAGAGTTTTGTAGCTATTATTCAGATCAGGGTTGGCTGCAAAACCTATTTTACGAATAATAAACCGTTTTGGAGTATTTGCATTTTTGTTCAAACAATTGTGAAAATGTAAAGTTCTACAGAAAATTTGGGCAATTCTCGAAACATAAAATACTGTGCTCACTTCTGGAGTTGATTGCATGTTCAATTGCGCTTATTTCTACATGTGCCCTACATAACTAATTTCTCATATTTTTAAATAACAATTAAATATAGAATAGTTGGCCAAATCAGCTTGGATTCACAACATTTCCACAACATTTTTGAAGTGGAATAATTACAACTCGGTATAAAATACGCAGACTCATGAAGAAAAATCGCAAAAATAATTGTGTTAAATTTTTTTTTTGTTATGGCCATTTTTAGATTGGGAATTTTGAACTGATTTTTTTAAACATGTATAACAAATAATCTAGATTAATATCATGAAGGTATAATCTCTACATATAATAAAATTGTTGAAGGTATGCACGAAAAATTGGGAGCAGAGAGCATTTAAGCAACAATTTTTAGAATTTTGGTTGTCAGTCGGTATATTTGGACGCGTATCATTTAAGATATAAGATATCCCTTACTTCGATAACTCAACAGGTTTCAAATGTAAACGTGATAGCTGCAATAAGTTATGTGATCCAGTTCCATATCTCACCAAGTTTCGGACTTTTAATTATTAAAATTGTACTAAGCCGACTATAAGTTCTGAGATGCGGCGAAGCGTGGACGGGTTTCCCAGTTTTTCTAAAAACTTTAACAATTTATCTCCCTCAGAAATGGAAATGGGTAATGCTAGCCACCTTTTAGATAGTCCTTATAGTCTGGCAGTTTTGAACTAGCTAAAGTGTTAAAATGAGCGTACACAGCCTTGACAGATCGAAGAGGTTGACAAGGTCTCTAAGTGGAAGAGTTAGCAACTGTAGCAGATGCCGGCTAACTGTAAACTGTATTTGCAGGGATGAAGTCAAACTAAGATTGTCCATTGTACACAAGCTTATATCCAGAGTCTCGAAACCTAATTTTTGCACGAGAATAGGTATAGCAAACGGTTTTGCATTTAGCATCACATTGAATTCTATTTGAAAGGAAAAGTGACTCCACCAATACATCGTGCAGCCAGTGTAAGGCAGTGGCAGAGCCTCTAACTTTTTCCAAAAACAATCCTCTGCCAACAGCAGACACTGTAACTGACGTAAAGCTTTCATAACAGCTTGCTGTCATCAATAATATCGAGATATTCAATACTGTCCGACCACACCATCGTTAATCCTAAAATGGAAGATAACCGAACTACATGCATCTTGCTCCTTCTAGTGAAGGGGTAACTCCTTTAGTAGAACTCCGAATTTGGGTTACCTTGACCCAACATCCAAATGTTTTTGCTCCAAGTCTCTCAGTCTACGCAGAAAGTTCCCTCGTACAATGATTGCCAGGTTTTGAGCATAGGCATCCTCTTGGCAAACCTTATGTTCAATGTGTTATAGAAAGCGACTCGATAGTCACTGGCAAGATATTATTGAAAACTCTTCCGATATCTAGAAAATCACCCAACACAAATTCGTTGTACCAGAGTTCGACAACCTGTATTGAATGCAAATCCGAGTTATCGTAATACGTTTGTAGCGACAAACACATTCCTAGAAGGCTTTGAAATGAGGACGGAGTCATTGGCTTCAAGTATTTGGGAGATACAGTACCACTTAGTCAGACAGTACCTAAACAGATTCTTGAAAATTTGGTGGGTACATTATTTAACCTGTCAACCGATATCCCAATCATTTAGGAGTGCTACTCTGAAAGTAGGAATTGGATTATTATAAAAAAAGTGTTGCAACGTGGCTCATATTGCAGCGTCGCTGAAGGTCGGTTGGAGTCATTAATATCAGTCGACATTTATTTGCTGATTCAATAACAAGTTGCACTGTGGAGCGGCTCAGCCTGAAGCAACGCTCTTTGTTTAACTTTGAAGCCCATTATAAAAATGAGGGAGAGAAATTGGATGCCTATAAAAAGGTTCACAAGAAATTTATTGTTATTAAAGTCGTAAACGCAGTGAGTTTCCTTGCAATTTTGTTTTTAGTAGACATTTGTTTTGGTTGATATTTACGAGTATGTAAGTTTCGTCATCCTTAACAGTAAATATCATTGAAAAGCGCGAGCGCCAATTAAATAATTTCAAGCGAATTCATGTTATAATGAGATTATAAGCAACCATCTATGGTTACTATGGAAAAAGAGTCTGCTAATTTTTAACTTCAAGCAACATCCACAATAGTAGGTCACATACGACATATACACATCGTACATATACATACACGCTTATAGTAGTGAGGCATCTACCGACGCTTAAAATGCAAAGAGCGGAAAGTTACCAATAATTGGAATGTCTTTGGCAAGAACACCAATACCAAGAAAAGCGAATATAACAAATGCAACGCTGTCAATGATGAGCTGCAGCACGGTCCAACAAATTGCAGGGAGAAATAGCTCATTAATATATCATAAATAGATAACGAAAAATACTACTGCCAGTTGTATCAATGGAGATTTATGGAGTTATGAGCATAGTGGTTATGCGAGAATATTCGGGACAGAAGGATTTTCAATGGAAACACCATTTTGGAACGTGGGAGAGGATATACCTTCAAAAAGATGAAAAAAAAATAAAAACTACGACTTTGCCTCCCTTGGTCTTACTTATTATAGTCAATAATCAATTAAAAGGTATGACTGGCTTAAATTGAACTGATTCTTGTTACTAATTTTAAACTATCTTTTTCTTATGTCTGCTGTTATTTAGTACCGCAAGGTTAGTCATGTTATCAAATTTCATAAGTCCTTCGTCAATATGTTATGAATTACCACATTTTTACGGTAACAATGGGGATGTTGATACAATTTCACTACCAATCGATTTTGTAGACAGAGAAAGCTGAAAGATTAATGCTGATTTTTATGGCATGGTATGTATATGATCTCTTTTTACACAAACATCCCTTCTCTTTAAACTTGAAAATCACACTAACTTATAGGTGATAAATCCGTTTATAAAACTGTGAACTTATTTTCGAATTACTGGTCAAGCAATTTGATTCAAGCACTTTCATTTGGCAATTCAAGTAGTAGCACCAGCAGGGACCGCAAATTTTTATATAAAATTTTTATATACTACTAATTCTTGAGTATTATTTTATTTTTAATAATAAAACTCAAATCGTCAAATATTCTGAACTATCTTATTGGAAATTCTACTTTAAATGGAGGAAATGGGTATTTAATGGTGGAAATGGGTAGTTATGAAATGGACATGAAGACAAGGCACTTAGACTTTCATACCTATTTTCCCACCATGTATAGTAAAATTTTTAATAAATTCTCATTGGGAGCAACCACTTCAGAGCAAGAGGGGTGCTCGCTTAAATTTTTAAAGTGAAATTTCCTATAGTTCAGGAGATATGACACTTTGAGTTTTATTATGAAAAATAAGATAAAATAATACTCGAGAATAAACAAAAAACAAAAATAATCAATATTTGTCGTCGTAGAGCACCAGTAAAGAGGTATTTTCAAACACTTGGCACACCTTAATACTTAGGTAATAGAGTACCCAATAAATCAATAAAAAAACAAAAAAAATCATCAAAGTGACCTTCTTATAGTAGATTCAGAATTTCGGAAACAGATCACTTAATTTAGTAAAAAGATTTTTTTGGACTAATAATAGCTACAAATGCATATCTTTGAATTTTCAGAAAGTGTTTATGTTTTGTACCGCTACTTGAAATCGAAATTTGCACCTAGACTAAAGGTCAATTTTGCAAATTCCAATACTAACTTTCTCGGTTTTAAAAATTTTTAAAAATCATATTTTTATTTCTGTAAAATCAAATTTAAAATGCATCTGTTTTTTAAATTGTATCAAAACCCGTGTAAAAATATGTTAGGGAGGACAATTTTGCACACAAAAAAGAAATAGAAGGGAAATTCTCTCTGTTTAGAAAGCGTGGAAAACGTAAAAAGTTTTCCGTTTTGCTATCAAACTTTTCTACATCTAACAACAAAATACATATGTGAAATATCTCCTATAGGTTCTACCTATTCTATAACAATTGATTTAAAAAAAGTTTGACAAATATGTTTTCAATAATACATTTCTTAAGTCCCTTTCTTGTTTGCCCGAATTTTCGGAATCTTGCAAATCTGTTATAAAGGTAGTCTCTAAAATTTTTGTATCATCTTTTTTTTCACAATGTAAAGAGTGTTAAAAAATTTGACGTAGAAATGTGGACAATTTCCCACGTTTTCAATGCTTTCTACAATGAGAGAATTGCCATATTCTCTTGAGAAAAAGAATGGATACCAAATCTTTTACTTGGTCACTTCCTACTTTAATACTTCAAATTAAACATATCTAATTTGTTGATGAGTTAAACTATTTATCCCATCAATAGGGCCATCCATTTTTTCTCAACGGAATATCTTCGAAAGTGAAAATGTGCGCTTGAACTATCTTTTGGCAATACTCTTAAATATAAATACGTTTTCTTGTCACCCTAACAACAATAGTTAAAAGAAAAAACTGATTTAAGCAGCTTCCAAAGGCAACTGCGCTTGAAGTGTGCTGGGTCGATTCACTGCAGGATCTTCTGAAATAGCATAAACTATACGAATTAGTCTGACGAAGAAGCCTAGCAGTTTTCGAAATAGTGCTATAACTATAGCCTGTATATGTTTGTTGGTTTTCAATTTTTCTCTTAAAAATCAAAAATAATAATTGAATAATAATTATTATCAACTGGTCTTGAAGTCGTAAAACTTACAAAATATATTTATTAAAAAATATTTCTTATTACTTAACCATTGGAGAATCAAATAACTTTAATGATCTTAAGCAATTTTCTTTTCTCAAACGTGTCTAAAGAAGTTGTCACATCAAAAAATTATAGACTTCATTCATTCATATTCATAAAAAATAAAATTGATTTATAAAGCTTTTTAAAATGACATTTCCATAAAAATTTTGAAATACAAGAGCTTTAAAAACCTTTTTAATTTTTTTTATGAATATGGGGGTTTGAATTTGCAGCTGAGATAACGCCTTTCAACATAATTGAAAAACCTTTTATTTCAGATTTGTTTTTCACAACGTTCAAACTCAACTGAAAATTTATTGAATCGTTGAATTGGAGCTTTTAATAAAATTGGTGCTCTTTAGCTGATTTCAATGATAAAGCGTTTTTTAATCATTAGGATGAGTTGCCACTCAGCCGTCGAAACGATATATGAGATTTTTTCTAATTTTCTAAAAATTTCACATTTTCAAAATTTAATTGACCAAAAATTTGGAAAACAATTTAAAAAAAATGTAATCTCCTACAATTTTTTAACATAAAAAATTATTAAATGAAGAGGAGTAGCGCCACCTCAGCCCACTGTGAATTAATTCCCTCTGCGTTTGCTTTGCCATCACTGGTAATTTACTACTTAAATAAAATGTTATTTGCTTATTTTTCTTGGTTAATTCTTTCTTAGAAAATGAGAAAGCAAACGTTTCTTCCTTACTTTAGGCTTTAGCGTTGCCTTCTTCTTGCGATAACTGTGTAGTGCTGTGCTGTATGTATTTGTTGTTGTTATTTTATTTGTCTCTAAGGTGTGATGCCATTTGCTATTTTGTTGTTTTTGATACTCAAGTCTTCAACATCTACTACAAGGTGGCGCAAAAGTAAGCTTCCGATGTTCAGCCTATCGGTTGTGGCACGTGCAGTGTGTGCTGTTGCACCGTGTTGTTGGAACCACATGTTTTCCAATCCCAATTCATCAAGTTGCGGCAAAAAGAACTCGTTGATCATTGCTCTGTAGCGCTCACCATTCACAGTAACCGTTTGGCCCCGACCGATTATTGGTCAAATAAATAGTCAGCAATATTCCGCGTTCTGGAGCAGTGTAGCGTAACATTGTTTATTAACGTGTATTTCGCATGTGTTTACTACACAAATGTCAAAACAGAACTGACTTTAGGGGCCAATCGCAAAATTTATACCATTTTCTGATAGGAGGATTACTTTTGCGCCACCTTGTATATAGCTAGATATACTCGTATAGACAAGCTCTTACACTGCGCACTTACGTACATGCATTTGGGTATAAACTTTACTCTAACAATCACGTGGCTGATTGTGTGTAACTCGACTTTTCGCCTTTAGTTAAATAAAATAAACAGCGTGCTTACGTAGTATATACATACTCTGTTAACTCTGCAAACAAGTATGTATAGTCCCATGTATATAGTTTTTTCTAAAAACGCAATTGGGGAATGCAAAAAATCGACTAGTGCACCGGGCAAAAAGCAATGCACTTTTCCTATGCTCATCTGCATTGTGCTTACGCAAGCACTTTCACGCACATGAATTGAAGGCACAACCCAACCGGTAAACAAAGTACTTGAAGAGTACCCAACACCTAGACTAGGTTTTAAGCTTACTAGACTTTTTTGTTATCAGGAAATATTACTTTTAACAAAGCGATGTAAATAGTGATATAAATTTTGACAAATTAGACAGGGGTTTGAACTGTTAATAACAACAATGACATGTAAATTTTGAGATATTGGATAGAAATAAGCCAGTCTAGAACTAGTCCGAAATAATTTAAAATGCCTCCGGTTATAGGAGATAAGTACTCTGCTCACATGTCACATGTGATATGTCATGAATTCGAGACCTAGTAACGGAAACAGCAAAATTAAGCTTAAAAGATCTTTTTGGGATTTTCTAAATTGCATATAATTTTATATCTCTACATAAAATAAGATTGTATAGGCCGCCGTGGTGTGAAGGTAGTGTTGCCGGCCTACCACACCGAAGGTCCATGGTTCGAGCCCTGGTACAGGTAACATCAAAAGTGATTTGAAAAAGTTTTTCAAAACGGGGTCGCCCCTCGGCAGTGGTTTGGCAAACTCTCCGAGTGTATTTCTGCCATGACAGGCTTCTCAGCAAAAATTCGTCTCCTTTGTAGATGCCGTTCGGAGTCGGCAAAAAACTCTAGGTCCCACCAATTTGTAGGGAAAATTCAAATCGGCACACCACAAATTAGAAGAGAAGCTTGGCGAAAAAATCTCTTAGGAGGCTTATGATGATATACCTGTTGTATATCGCGCCATAGAGACAGAGAGATAGGCCGATGTCTGTACATTGCAGCAAAAATTCATAGGAGGGATTATTATTAAACCAATAAAATCCAAATCATGAAAATGAGTGCTGAAATAAGTGATGTGACTAAGTTCCATATTTTAACTGGTTTCGGAGATATAGTGATTAAAGTCAAACTCAGTTTGTTATAAGTTCTGAGACACAACGGGGCTTACTAGTAATAATTTTGGTCTTTTGTTTGGTCTTTTTCGAAGTAGTTTGCAAGCAGTCAAACATTTATAAGTCTACACTAGCACTTTTTCTGCCTTGCTTGGTGTTTCACTGCAATGATAAAATGCACTACGCATAAGTTAATATTAGACTAGTCAAAAAAAAAATGGTTTCTGAACAATTAAATAGATACACAATATGGAGGAAAAGCGAATACTTAAAACCGGCAGCCATAAGCCTGGTTGATGTAATAACTTTATTTAGTATACAGGGCCATAACGGTTATTATAGAAACGAGGTAACGGTCGTATTCCACCATTAACATTGATGTATAAAAATTTTGGTTATAATTAACCAATATCAACCAATATAAATGAGAAATATATTTGTTTGGTTAAAAATAACCACCATCAAGATTTTTATTTTTTGTTTGGTCATTTGTGACTAGATGGACAGGATTTTTTTGTCTGGTGATAAGTCTTTTTTTTAAGTATTTCTGTAGAGCACTTTATCAACTCACATATATTTATTGCTAATTTTGTCCTGAAAGCGAATGTTTGCATAAAAACTTTGGAAAATAATATATCTGATGTATATATAGAATAACCAAACAAAAAAAAATCTTGATAATGGTTATTCTTAACCAAAAAATAAAATTTTTTTTATATTGGTTAAAGCGGCCAAAAAAATATTTTTTATTATAATGGTTTAAAGTTTTTTCAATTATTTTCAGTCCCTGTGTAATATGGAAGGCTTCGATGTGTACTTAACTAAGTACTAAACCTTAGACAGAAAAATGTATAAACGAAAGCAGAGATAAAAATAAAAACTGCAGTCTTAACAGCAGATTTAATTTAATATATAACTCCTTTCAATTACACTGCGTTACAAAAACCTATCCTGTGCTATGAACCAAATATACTTATAAAAAAAAAAAGGGTTAAAAATCGATCCAAAGTCTTTCACACAGGCGGACAGACGGACACTACTACCTTTATACTTTATACATAAAAAAAATAAATTCTGACGTGTACATGAAAATCGCCGATACACGTATATTTTTATTTTTTCTCCCCTTTCTGAAAAAGTATATTTGGTTCATAGAACAGAATGTGTGTAACGCGGTGTTATTCACCCAAGTATATTTTCATAAAGTCTTTTATAATTATTAAATTTTGAAGCCTTATTTCCTCTTTAGGATATCCTTTATGTTTCTCGGCATGCTTTAAAGCAGGCTTAGGCGTGTTTCTATAGGGATATGGGCACAAATGTTCTGAACTCAATACCAAAGATCTTTAAAACTTGTTGGGGTTGCTTTACAGCTTTCCAACCGTTTCACAGTAGCCAATAAATTTTCTAATGGATGGCGATTTGGTCGGGTCGTATCATTGCGGAGAATGACTATGTATCAAGCCAATTTCGAAACAGTTTCGATAAGTACTTTGGATCGTTGTTCTGTTGCAACAACAATTCACAAAAGCCTATTTGGCACTTCGCAACTGTAAAATTTTCATAAAATTTCTTAGTGTGCATTTCTTTATTCAAAATACTTTAAACTAAGTTCATAATACCTACAGAAAATGCCGAAAAACATTACCAAAACATAATTGATCTTTCACCATGTTTGACAGTCTGGATGAACCAATGGCTCTGAGTTACCTTTCCTGTGTTTTACCAAAAATATGGTATGTCATCTGAGTTCAAAAGATTTATTTTATGTTCATATAATACGCTGCCAGCCATGGTCACACGCTAGTCTAACAACTAATGCTGTGCGCTTGAACTTTAACTTTCCGGAGATTAAATAACGTGCACATAGGTTGCATTACTACTTCTAAACATTTTAACTTTGTTGTTCGCGGCCGCATTTTTATATTGGTCTTTACAAATCGAAAAGTTTGATCACGACCCAAGTTTTTAGCATTAAATTAAAAGGAAATAATGTAATAATAACGCCATCTTACGACGTTCCTACTTTATTAAGCCGAGAAAAATGAACACCAATTTGCAAAGAAAAAAATTATTGTTTTTTTTTTTCGCCCAGTATAATGGTTGGAAACTCGCAGGCAACTCAATTATGTGAAAATGTACTGCATATTCGTATCTAAAATAAATAAAAACTATGCCTACAGTGCCACTTCAATCTCTTTAGCTTGCGCTTTTTGGTTCTTCTTTACGATTTTTTATACGGTTAGGAATACAAGTACACCATGCAAGCAAATTTTGAAATAGAAAACTTTTACTTGTTCCAAGTAAATAAGCGCATAGAGAGCTAGGAAACATAGTCAGCAGTAGGAAACAACATTCCATAAATATTAAAGTACATGCTGGTATGTCTATTATATAGAATAGAAGCAACTAAGTAGCTAACTACGAAAGACCTTAGAAAATAAAAATGAGCATACTGGACTTATGAAAGCAAATAAATAATGAGCAAAACAATAGCAGCAGCAGTGGTATCAGCAAAAATAAAATGCAGGGAATGAAACCGCAACTATCGAAACCGTAGACGTAACACTATATGCATAAAATGGTTGCTCATAGTTGTTTCTGACTTTACAGCCGTAGTGCAAGAAGAAACTGGTCTACTACGGTACTTGAACCCTTTTAATTCTTACTTCACTTCTAACTTGATGTGTAATATAGTTGCAATTCGAATAAGTCGAATCTGTATTTCACCATATGCAGTCCATACACCGAACGAATATTACCACTTAATCCAGCCAAAGTCATCGATTCCGCTCCTTCGAAAATGCCGGTGGCACTTGCAATGTCTAAACATTAAGAAATATATAAATATTTCAAACCATTCAGAGGAGCAAGTCATTGTTGAGTGCACCCGCCAAGATATTGACACACACCTAAATTTGAGAACCTAAATTTCCATTACAAAAGCAGAATATTAAAACCAAACAACATCGAAATTGACCCGATATTATAAATTGGTTTCACTTCTTGACAAGTAGTGTATTCAACAATTATGAATAAGACATTGAGCATGAAAGAAGTAGAATCATTAAATAAAACTAGAATAAAAGCTTTGGTTTTTCCTTGCCAATTTAACTTAACTCTTTTAATTTGCTGTCAGTTGTGAGTAGAAGTTTCATGTTAGCAATACACCAAAACACTCGAAGAAAAATCTTAAGACCGAGAATCGATAGATACAATCTAAAATTTTTTTGTTTAACCTACGCCAAAATGCTTAAATCAGTTTTTCAATAAAAATCGCCACTACCACCTCAGCGGGGACAAACTGAAAATAAATAAATAGACCCTGAAAAAGGATGCAGAAACCAATCTAAGTCCGTGCCTACAAATATCTGATGAATACTGCTGATACATTGTTAGTATTGAAATAAAAAAATTTGCAGTGAAAATTTGTTCAGTTCGCAGTAAAATGCGAGCCTTGGGTTAGTGCGCAGTCTTTGCGCGAATTAAGTGCCACCACATCGTAACCAATAATTCTCCTTTTATGAATTATTTTCTCAAACCTAGTGCGGGATGTCTTCTTCTTACGCTTAAGAAAAGTTCTTACATCAAGGTAAGCTTCTCAATATTTCAATGCCAAAGTCCCATAGATACAACCACTTGAACTATGAGATTGAGGCAAACGAACATTAAAGAAACACAAAAAGCTGAACTAGGAAACTCACTCAACTTCATGGAATAGCTCAGCTTCAATCTGGACATTGCAATGTATGGAACACTTAGCTCTCCCGACTCCCCGACTCATACTTCTAAATAGAACACCAGTCAGTCTGTTCCAACTTCCAATTTTTCAACCAGAAATGTCTTAATAATTAGAAAAACATAAAAAAATATTTGTATCGGTTGCCAGGACTCGAAGCGACGCTCCCCACATCAGAGTCAGCTGCTCTACCCACTAAGCTACAGCGTACGCAAAACTGTTTAGAGAAAAATTCAATGAATTGAAAAAACTTGTTATGAAAAACAAGTAAGGAAATCTAAGCTTGGGTGGAACCGAACATTAAATACCCAGCTGCATAAAAGTGGTCGTGGTTAGTTGGTAAATTGTTGTGGAGTTATGACCTATAAAGGTTTCAAACTTTTTCTGCTAACTAAACATGTGGGCAGTCTTATATATAAAAATTAATGTATGTCTGGCCTCCAAAGTATATAACCGATCTTTATGAAATTTTCACAGTAGATTTTTGGGTTCACTGGTTACATTATAGGCTATATATAATTTGGAAAAGCTTACATAATGTACCTCGCGTCATGTTTCGTAATTTTATTTAACACGGTTCTGAAGTTAATAATGGTTGAAGTTTGATATTTTGTTCATTTACATGTGGACGGTGCCACGCCCCTTTTCAATTAAAAAAAAAAAATCATTAATAAGATCATCAGCTCATTGTAACTACAAAGTTCTAGCATTCTACCTGCATCAATGAAGGAGATATGTCATGTTCCGGTTTCCTACCTCTCTTTTGGAAAACTGTGGTCCAAAGTGGGCGTGTTCGTCCACCGATTTTTTTATTTTCCGTGGGCGTACTTTAAATGTCTATAGTATACCTCGTATTAAGTTTCGTAATCCTCTCTGAACTTATTAACAGTAGAATTTGAAATTTGCTTTTACAAAAATCGTATAAAGAATAAGAAAATTGAGGTAACTGAAAAATTATATCATTCTACCTGTATTAGTCAATGAGATATGGGCAGTTCAGTATTTCTATCTCGTTTTCAGATAACTTTTATGAAAAGTAGGCATGGCCGAAAAGCGATGTCGCTTATTTTCTATGGGTGTATGTACCACAACCATGGTATTCCGCCTACCAAATTTCGTTATTCTAGCATTAACGGTTCTGTATTTATTAATAGTCGAAGTTTGAAAATTTGTTCACTCATATGTGGGCGGTACCATGCCCATTTCCAAAAAATTTGGCAAAATTGTCAAAAGGACGACCAACTAAATAAATCAACCAAGTTTTATTATTGTATCTGCTTTTGTTATAGAATTATCTCTTTTTAAACGTTGCGGCGTGCTTATTGTTCGAATTTGCCCATTTTAAATAGCAAGCTACCTTGGCCAGAAAGCAGGCTGTGTGCGAAATTTCACGCAAATATCTAAATTTTTACTCAAGTTATCGTCTCCCCGGACGGACGGACATAACTTAATGGATTCCTGTGTTCATTCTAAGAACTTTGATATGTGGAACTATATATCTATCTCCATTCTTTGTTACAAAGCACCGTTATATGACCAAAACCGTAATACCATGTGTGCTAGTACACACTGGGTATAAAAATTGAAAAAAATGTTTGACGTTCTCTTCCAGTTTCGGCCCCAGTTTTAAATCTAAGCCGCAAGAAATTGAAAATTGCTGTACAGGGTGGCTGATGAATTTCGCTACATTAAGAAACTCAAATAATTTTTTTTCCAGTGTATGGAATTAATTTTTCTTTTATTCATGTTAAAGCCCATTAAATTTGATTAAATACAGCTTAATTAGTTTAAAAAAAAAATGGAATTTAAATGCCCCCCCTGCTCGTCGATGCATGTGCGGCATCTTACCAACAAGTTGTTCATTACTGCTTGGAGAGTTGAGACAGGAATAGCCGCAATTGTTTCTCGAATGGATTGCCTTAGTTCATTCAAATTTGTTGTTTTGCTTTGAAGACTTCCTGTTTGCAATAACCCCACAAGAAAAAGTCAGGTGCAGTAAGGTCAGGCAACCTGGGTGGCCAACGGAATGTAGAGTTTCTGGATATCAGCTTATTGGGAAATTTTCGTCGCAATTCTGTCATAACAGGTTGGGCTATATGAGGAGCTGCACCATCTTGCTGAAACCACACAGAGTTGAAAGAAATTCTCATTCGGCGTAATTCTGGATAGAAAAACTCTCTCAACATGCTCAAGTAACGGTCTCCAGTAACCGTAACGATGTGACCGTTTTCTTCGAAGAAGTAGGGCCCGACAATGCAGCGTGATAAAACTGCACACCACACTGTGACACGAAGTGGATGCAATTCCGTCTCATGGAGTATCTGTGGGTTGGAAGCACTCCATATTCGACAATTTTGTTTGTTTATGTTGCCGTTTAAATCGAAATGGGCCTCGTCAGACATGAAAAGACAGTTCAACATGTTTCCATCCTCTTCCACCATTTGAAGCATCTTCTGGAAAAATTCCAAGCGAATCGGCAAGTCTGCAGCGTTCAGTTTGTTGGCCATTTGAATTTTATATGGGAATAAGTCCAAATATTTGTGCATAATTGACTGTAATGACTGTCTGCTTACACCCATTTGAGCAGATAAGCTTCTTGTCGAAACACGTGGATTGTTTTGTATGGCAGCAGCTACAGCAGCGATTGTTTCCTCCGTTCGAATTGAAGGGTTTCGATGGTAAGGTCTTCTGTTGACTGTCCCATGCTCGGCAAAATTGTTTACAAGTCTTATTATGGTCCATCTGCTCGGAGGATTGCCGCCAAACGTGCGCCTATACTCTCTTTGAACCGAAACTACGGACTCCAGTGCGTGATAGCGGCGGACAATCCAAATTCTTGTTTCAGTGTCCCAGTTATCCATTTTTGTTAAATGTAAAAGTCAATCTGCAAAATAAAAAAAAAATTAACCAGATTCATTAAATAGAAAAAAAGTTATTTAATTTCTTTTTGGTAGCGGCTTTCATTAGCCACCCTGTAGGAAATTTAAAGGTTTGGTATTTATTACAAAAAGGTTTAAAAAATTGCTTAAACCGACGAATGGCTTAGAACTTAAGCTTAAATTCCTAGCCGTGTAAGATTTCTGTTAGAAGGTATTCATTGAAATGCTCCGAATGGTAGTTTCTTCCTATCAACTGCTGAGTGAAAGATCGCTGTATTTCAAACTATTTTTGAAGAATATTTTCTTTTATATTTTTTTTTTGAGGATCGCAATATCTCAGTAAGGGCTCTATCTTCAAACACAATTAAAAAAAAATCAGCTAAGGCTGGCCGTTTTGGAACTGCTTCAATGATATTGCGTGCTTGTCTTCTTCAGAAATATTTTGACACTGTTAGTAACAACAACAACAGAAATATTTTGGAATCTTATGAGTCGTCGATAATCGTTATTTTAAGTATACAATTTTGTAGAATTACCTTAAGGTTTAAACAATCGTTAAAGAAAAACCAGTCTCTGCATTTTATATTTGGGTAATGTGACTTATTCCCATTGAAATATCTACAATTTCTTGTGGTGCACACTTTTTCCCTTTCTATCATATTCGTATCTATTGTGTTGTATTATTTTACATTTCCATTTTGACTTTACAAAATGCACGTATCCTTTATTAAATTTTCGCTTTATTCCCTTAACGCCTGCCGCTTAGGCTATAAGTGTAGAGTGCAGCCTGCAGCACCCAGCTCACGCACGTACTATGCTAATGCACAATGGGAGCGCAAAATATGTTTTTCCATGTCACTGGTATGCCGGTAGTTGTGTGCTTCGAACGTGTTTTTGTATGCACGCAAGATTGTTTGTGTGTGTGTGTCATTTATGCAAAACTGTATTGTGTAGTGAAGCGTCCATTGGCGGCAAACATTTGAATGTCGCTGTTGCACAAACCCGCACATTTACATATATGTATAAGGTAAGCAGAATTTTATTAGACGAATTTTCGTTTCATACCACAGCCCCGAAAAGAGGCATTTGCATTTAAACTGTGATTCACCCCAGCACGCTCCGTATCAAGCATATATTTTGAGGCGTTATTTGTCCCCTGTCCCCCTTTGTGTCATTTGCAACTTTTTTGCTGCTACCAATTTTGTATTCTATGCAAAAATAACATTTTGCATTCAAACAAATTCGTTTTGCACAGTTAAATCTACGACTTTCTTTATTGCACATTTACATTGTTGCTACTGTTTCTGCAAAACTTGAAAAAATACAAAATTATATTTATCTCTGCTTTCTAGTTGTTATTTGCAGACATTTTGCGAAGGGGGAAATTTTTGAGGAAATTTACTTTGTTAGACTTTGTATACATACGTAATTGATTTGCAAAAGCATGCACAAAAATCATTATGAGCTAAAATCTGTGGCAATATCTAAATGAAAACTACTCAAGTAATTGTTTTGAATTTTTAAGTAGTGCGCTTCGAAAGTTGAAATTGTAGTGTAAATGTATGGAACTGATAATAGATTTTTTTGTCCGTAAAATCCACAATTTTTGAACAAAACTCATACTAAGTCACGCAGAATACAATGCTGATGCTATCTCATTTTTGAACAATCTTGAGTTTCGCTGTTTGCGCTTATTGCCACAGAAATATGAAGAAAATGCGGCAGCACTCTAAATTCATCACTGCCCATGTCAACAACTGGTTTTCTAGTTTCAAAACAAGTTGCAAAACCATTAAGCAGAAGCGATCTCACAGAATTTCTTGGTAGAGTAGTTATAAGAGACTGTACATAAAATCATTCACCATGCCAAGTGGATCATTAAAGGTAACCCAAAATATTTTTGAACATTTATCAAATTTAAAAGATCACGGTTTTCTATTCTCACATCAGTAATTTTCGACGATAAATTTTGCTGAAGCATACAAAGGTGTGGCTAATATGTTTGCTGATTTCTTCAAGTAAAATTTTGTTAACAACACCGGCGCCCCTTAGTCAAAATTTTTTCCTACATTCACATCAAACTAAAATTTTGGTAGTCTTTCCTTACCTTCGGAAGACTTTTGTAGCCTCAACTGAAACCCTGATTTAAACCCGATGTAAATAGCATCATGGCTCTCTTCCTACAAAAATACCCCCCTCTCACTAAACCATTGAAAGCCATTGATGAATGGATAAAAGTGCATTTTGTAAAAAAACTACTAAAAAGCAACCAACTATCAACGAAAGAAAAGCAAGGCGTCCTAAAATCTAAAAAGACCCTGCTCCGTTCGTTTCAATGGTTGAAAATTGGTTTATTGAAGTCCGTTGTGGTCACATAAGTAAAAGTGATGCGGCACATTCACACCATCGAAAAGAAATAGGCTCTCCATAAAACGTGAATTTATACAGAAGCTTATTAAATTATGGAATTTGCTGTCCATTCGAATAACCTTATGTTGTAATTTAATTTAACGAATTTGTCTAAAGTTGAATTAAAAACTTGTACACAAAATCTGTCTGGAAACTCCAGTACTCAATGTGCATCTTATAACTTTAAACGCGCCAATCTTTTATATTTGTATATTCAGACAATCTCGAAAATCGCTCAACCGATTTGGATGACATTTGGCACGTAATTAGTGTACCACATTCTAAGAATTTTTACCCAAGTGTTTCCACAAAGTATGTCTTTACGATGTTGCCACCTAATTGACTTTTTTTAAAAGAAAGGAAAGAAGATAATATGGGTATCAAACGAAAGGTATTTTCCTGTGTGTTGAAAAAAAAAATTCTGAGTAGAGTTGCCACTTATTGTTGATATCTGAGCTTATTATATCTTATAACTTTTAACGAGCATTTTTTGTATATTAGTATACTCAAAATATCTCGAAAATGACTAAATCTATTAGGATGAAATTTTCTATGTACATAGTTTACCACATTCTTAGAATTTGGATCTAGGCGTTGCCACATAGGATGTTTTTATGGAGTTGCCACTTATCGGAATTTCTTTAAATAAAATGAAATATGCCAAAAAGGGTATCAAACGAAAGGTATTTGCCTACGTATTAAAAAAAAAAACATTCCTAAGTAGGGTTGCCACTTTTGTTCGATAACAAAAATCCTGCAAAGAAGGACACATACCAGGAATCACACACATACAAGGGGCCGCAAAGTTGTACCATGCAAGGTCATCAATTTCCAGTAAGGCCAACATTTTCCATGACTGAGCATAAAGTTCAGGGACAAATTTTTGTGTTTATCGAAGTGGAGCTATATTCATTGATGTTCATGCGAGGTATGTTATATGTGGCGTTTTTAAGAGTTAAGCGACCAAATGCGTTAAAAGTAATGCTTCCGCAAGAAAATCAGAGATGTAGTCGGAACCTGGTATGGAAGGAAGTGTTGGTTTAGATTTCATATGTATTAAATATAAAAAGTTTTGGATAATTATATCTTGAAAAATAAAGAAGAAATTTGTCGATTATTTGATAACAATTGGCAGACTCTTACCAGCAAGAAATCTTGTTAAGACTTGCCGAAAAAAAGGGGACAACTTTTTCAGCAGCCACCAAGGAGTAATTATGTTGCCAATCAAAAAAATTTAACATCTTTCTATTATCAAGATATATTTTTAAAATGTCTTTTTCAAAAGCTCCATTGCTGGTAAGTAAAATTATTAATACGAACAAATAGAATATCTTTATTGATTATTATCTAAAGCAAATTAAATTGTATGACAATCTATGAAAATTCCGAGCAAAGCTCAGTGGCGCAGGAACTGAACATTAAAGTACATGTCGGTAGATGATTCGGGCTAGTTATTTTTGTTTTTGTTTGGTAATAAATTCAACAAAATATAGTTTTATTTTCTCTTTTATTATTAATCAACTATGAGAAAAATCTTTAAATATAAGGTAAATATCTATATATAAAATATGCTGGAGTATAATCCACTAGCACCATTATCACTTGAATGAGTTGTCAAACTTATTTTTAAATTTTAATTAAACCACTTCTTGCTGCGTTTGTAAAAAGCTTTTGATATTGCATATGAATCAATTTGTTATATTGAATTATGAGTTTATCAAATTTTTTGGCAATATATACTATTCCATGAATGCGATATCCACTAACACATGTACAGATATTTTGCGCACAAAAAACACATACATAGATAATGTATGAATAGCGCACTTTTTTGTTAAGAGACACATGGAGCTTTTTAACATGTAATATGAATACGCATATGACTATTTATAAATCTTTTGAAAAACAAATCTCAACTTGCAACTAGCACGAAAAACTGAACATTTTCAATGCAATTAGAGATATTCTGAAATGCATGCAGCGAAATAAATGAATTGAATAATCAACTGATATATTATCAGTTCATCCGATTGTGCTGCGAGCTACATTAGTCAATATGTTTGAAACAATAAATATATGTACATTTGTACATGTATGGAAATTTGTGGGGTGGAGAATATACATTTTCTCTTTATGGCGCGATATACAACAGGTATATCATCATAAACCTCCTAAGAGATTTTTGCGCCAAGCTTCTCTTCCAATTTGTGGTGTGCCGATTTGAATTTTCCCTACAAATTGGTGGGACCTACAGTTTTTTGCCGACTCCGAACGGCATCTACAAAGGAGACGAATTTTTGCTGAGAAGCCTGTCATGGCAGAAATACACTCGGAGAGTTTGCCAAACCACTGCCGAGGGGCGACCCCGTTTTGAAAAACTTTTTTCAAATCACTTTTGATGTTACCTGTACCAGGGCTCGAACCATGGACCTTCGGTGTGGTAGGCCGGCAACACTACCTCCACACCACGGCGGAGAATATACATACATACATAAATACATAGAATTTGTAAGCCAATGTGGATTTCGGTAGAGTGGGTTGTGCAATGAACTAAAAGTTACGTATACGCCGTGTCTGCCACAGAAGCGTGTGCAAGAGAATATTGAAGTGCGCTGCAGTAGCAATTCGAAATTAACTTTATAATGACAAAATATTTCGGAAAGTTAGTTAAAATATATACATGCAGTGCTTATCTCTAGATTCGTGGAAGAAATTACTGTCGAATAAGCATTTAAAGATCTACGTCTAAGGTTTAAACTCGAACATACTAACATACTCGATAACTTTCCAGAAATAATGTTAAAAGGTTCTGTTAAAAAACACCTAACTAGAATAAGGCTCCTAGCGGCATACAATATTTCGACTATAAGGAAAAGGTGGCTAGAGAGAAAAGGCTAAAAGTCGTACATGCAAAATTGTATATCATTTGGTTTAACATTTTCGCGATAAATGGTGCATTAGTAACAAAGTTTGTGAAATATCGATAGCATCAACTAATATATCGAAATCGATATTTTTGCAACTATGTTAACTTAACTTACTCAGAGTCATGGATTATTTACATAAAGCTATTTATCATTAACCTTTTGGTCTTTTTTTTAATTTTGAACACAGCTTATATGAAAGTAAGAAAAATATGCATAGTGAACAATTATTTAAAATTATGTAATTTCAGCAATTCTACCTTTAGGATAAAAAAAATGCGAAAATGTGCACTTACACACTTTTTAGGTATAACCCTTGACCTTTTGATAGAGAAAAAAAAGGAAATATTCGATTCTGGTCGAAAGAAATGTATCGAAAGTAGGCACCTTAAGTAAAACAAGAGAAGAAGACATTCTTAACAATTACACCTTATAACGGTTGATGAACAGATCATGACACTAACTTTACTGTTATTTATTCATGAGGAACATTTTTCTTGAAACAATATAATTTTTATGTGTTTAGTTTTAGAAGGTTGAAGATTTAGACCAATTTAAATTTTAGGTCGTCTTTGCCCAAAGCGAGACAGTGACACTTGAAAGTGCCGGATTGATTTCTAGTAAAAAGTTTAGCTTTATTAGGATATTTATGAATGACTGGAAAGGAATAAACACAATAACTGTGAAAGTTTATTGATAAATTTTAATTAAATTGTTTTTGTTTTGGTCTTCTGAAAGATAAAAAATCTAGTTTTGTTTAAATTTTTTTTGTCAAAAGCACATGAGCTCATGGTTTGACAGATTTTCTAGAGGATATCTACAAAAATCATTATGTCTAAAACTTGAAACTTTTGATTTAGAGAGAACGATATTTCTCTCTCATTTTCGCTCTCTCACAGTAGTCAGAGAATTTGTAACGGGACTGATTTCCTTCTGACTAATGCTTAAGACTTTTTGTACCTAGCTTCATATCTAGCGACTTGTAGGGCGGCTCATCATCTCTTACAAAAAGTCTGTGGTTTATGACGGTTGTGCACAGTGTAAATCATTCCCTTTGCAACTGCTACTACAACTAGGTATTTAATTTTCTTTAAATTTATTTTCTACTTTCAATAACATAATTTTATTATGTCTGCGCCACATCAAAATATATAGTAATTTGAGACCCAAAAGTCTTGAGCGCTCATAGGGACTTGATGGTTACACCAATCTGCAATCATGTAATGCAACAACAATGATTTAACGCTTAGCAAAAGCAAAGTCAATAGTTTCAAGACAATGAAAATAACCAAATCCTGCTGCACTTGGTCATGCATCATCTCTTTCACAAAGAGTGCTCTATGCTTGCTGCAGGCAGTTATTTTATTTTTGAAATTTATAATGGTAATGTGAATGTGCTACATAGGTTCTACCTACATACATCCATCTCCACCGTCATAGTGGAAACTGAGGTTCATTTGAAGTTTATATGTCATGCAGTAGCATTAGAAAATGAACGTGACGAAAATTGTTAATTTGCTGAATTTGGTTATGGCACACTAGACAGTAATACAAACACCCACATATGCTCTTCATCAACCACGCGTATTACTTTTGTATTTTGTGCTTATAAGCTTTATATGAATACTTATGTAAGAGTATGTTATATGAAGATAGGTTTAGTCTAACTTTAGTATCAAGCAATGCGTGCCCAAAAGGGAATTTCATACAACACTGAAAATCTATGTATCACTGTGTAAAACAAAAGCGTAGCATAAGGTTTAGTGCCTTAATACCATTAAAATGTGAGATTTATATAACGTTTTTCGTGAAAAGTTAGGGACAATAGCTAAATATAACGCTTTAAATTGTACATCCAGATAGTGAAAGGCTAGAGCCAAGTAAGCCAAGTTGTCTTCGTTTTATACATGGTCTAGGGCCTATACCATGTTCCTGCTACTAGTAAATTCTAAAGAAAACTATATTTTTTTAAATCTCTAGCAAGTCCGTTTCACACTTTAATCCTACGGAGATCAGCTGAGAACCTGCTTCGGGCTCTCTAAAAAATGCACCTCGTGAGGCTAGGGCATTATATATTCTCACGATGTCTGAGACTAGCTACTTAGCATACCCAGATATACACGGTGGCTGATGAAAGCCGCTACCAAAAAAAAATTAAATAACTTTTTTTCTATTTAATGAATCTGGTTAATTTTTTTTTTATTTTGCAGATTGACTTTTACATTTAACAAAAATGGATAACTGCGACACTGAAACAAGAATTTGGATTGTCCACCGCTATCACGCACTGGAGTCCGTAGTTTCGGTTCAAAGAGAGTATAGGCGCACGTTTGGCGGCAATCCTCCGATCAGATGGACCATAATAAGACTTGTAAACAATTTTGCCGAGCATGGGACAGTCAACAGAAGACCTCACCATCGAAACCCTTCAGTTCGAACGGAGGAAACAATCGCTGCTGTAGCTGCTGCCATACAAAACAATCCACGTGTTTCGACAAGAAGCTTATCTGCTCAAATGGGTGTAAGCAGACAGTCATTACAGTCAATTATGCACAAATATTTGGACTTATTCCCATATAAAATTCAAATGGCCAACAAACTGAACGCTGCAGACTTGCCGATTCGCTTGGAATTTTGCCAGAAGATGCTTCAAATAATCGAAGAGGATGGAAACATGTTGAACTGTCTTTTCATGTCTGACGAGGCCCATTTCGATTTAAACGGCAATATAAACAAACAAAATTGTCGAATATGGAGTGCTTCCAACCCACAGATACTCCATGAGACGGAATTGCATCCACTTCGTGTCACAGTGTGGTGTGCAGTTTCATCACGCTGCATTGTCGGGCCCTACTTCTTCGAAGAAAACGGTCACACCGTTGCGGTTACTGGAGACCGTTACTTGAGCATGTTGAGAGAGTTTTTCTATCCAGAATTACGCCGAATGAGAATTTCTTTCAACTCTGTGTGGTTTCAGCAAGATGGTGCAGCTCCTCATATAGCCCAACCTGTTATGACAGAATTGCGACGAAAATTTCCCAATAAGCTGATATCCAGAAACTCCACATTCCGTTGGCCACCCAGGTCGCCTGACCTTACTGCACCTGACTTTTTCTTGTGGGGTTATTGCAAACAGGAAGTCTTCAAAGCAAAAGCAACAAATTTGAATGAACTAAGGCGAGAAACAATTGCGGCTATTCCTGTCTCAACTCTCCAAGCAGTAATGAACAACTTTTTGGTAAGATGCCGCACATGCATCGACGAGCAGGGGGGGCATTTAAATTCCATTATTTTTAAAACTAATTAAGCTATATTTAATAAAATTTAATGAGCTTTAACATGAATAAAAGAAAAATTAATTCCATACACTGAAAAAAAAGTTATTTGAGTTTCTTAATGTAGCAAAATTCATCAGCCACCCTGTATGTGACCATGTTCTGTTAAAATGGAAATGCCATCTTCACGCATTTTTTTGAGTTACAGGAAGAACAAGTTTAGTCCCTAGCATCCTAGCATATTTTTTAACAAACACTTTGATGTGGGCTCCAAATAGTAGCTAGAAGTAGACAGAGATGTTTGATACTAATATTAAAATCTAAAACTCAAGCAAAATATATAGTAATGATTTGTAAAGTTGGCAACCATTTTTTAAAAGAAGTAGACTATTACTTATATATGTAAAGATAATGACTTGTTTATCTTAATTTACATTTGCGAATCAAAATAAAAAAAAAAATATTTTTCAACATTAGATATTCTGATTCCAGATTCTGGCCACCTGTTTTTTTTAAATGATTTCTCTTATCACATCTGCCTTTCAAAAAAAAAAAAAAAATTAAAATAAGCCTTCGAACTGATGGTAATTTTTTTCTTAAAACTTATGTTATTACTTAACCACATTGAACCCTATCATACGATACTCTCTATCTCTCTATGGCGCGATATACAACAGGTATATCATCATAAACCTCCTAAGAGATTTTTGCGCCAAGCTTCTCTTCCAATTTGTGGTGTGCCGATTTGAATTTTCCCTACAAATTGGTGGGACCTACAGTTTTTTGCCGACTCCGAACGGCATCTACAAAGGAGACGAATTTTTGCTGAGAAGCCTGTCATGGCAGAAATACACTCGGAGAGTTTGCCAAACCACTGCCGAGGGGCGACCCCGTTTTGAAAAACTTTTTTCAAATCACTTTTGATGTTACCTGTACCAGGGCTCGAACCATGGACCTTCGGTGTGGTAGGCCGGCAACACTACCTTCACACCACGGCGGCCGCCAATACGATACTAAACCTTACAAATCGAAACTATTAAGTAACAAAAATATATTTTTCAGCATTATAACTCATTTACAGGCTAAACGCCGAACTCATTAAAAATAGCAAAGGTCTACGAAAGGTTTTGAAATGAAATCATTTAACTTTACATAACATAGATTTGTTTAATAGGTGGTAGCTCTTTCCATAAAAATTATATATTTTGCCCCCGAACACAATTTATTTATTTATTTATTTATTGAATAGTCTACAAATTGAATAATTCTTGCATACTTAATTTGAAAATGTACATAAAGATAGCATACTGTACAGAAGAATATATTATTATTATTACATATTGGAAGAGTAGTGACGACTCGCTACTTTACACTGGAGAGCAGCACTAGTGTTGCCACCTTCGGCTCGAGGCAGAAGAATATAAATAAAGGTACATGTCTGTAGTTTACAATCGATTAGTTACAGCTTACGAATTAAAATTAAGAAAAACATATGCAAGTGTATAAAGGGAAGTGAAAAACATACAAATTTTACTTTGTAACATAGTAGTTTACAAGTCGGTATTCTTATGTTATACGTAGGTTTATAATATGTATGCTCTGTAAGGAGCTAATGCGTAGTGCCCAGAGAGACTCATCAGAGTTCTGCGAAAAAGGAGGTTGAGACCTAGAGTTTGAATCTCATTACATATTTAAGGCAGTAAGTAGATATTTTTGAATACCGAGCAGCGAATCGCAGGCATTCTTACAGTGTTTATTGAAATCATAGCACAAGCAACGGAGAGGTTCATGCAACTCAGAATTCGATCTGCATATGTTTAATGAAATAGGTTGGAAATGTCCAGATGATCTATAGGGGACATTAAAGGAATGTGCGCCAAGCAAAAGTGGGCTATCTACAATCACTTTTGTGAGTTACACTAGAAACAAAACTCCAAGCATCTCCCTACGACTCTGTAAATTAGGTAGCTGTATAAGTTTTAAGCCCCTACAGTAGGAAGGAAGATTCCTCGACGGGTGCCATGGTAAATTTCTTAACGCGAAAAGCAAAAAACTGGTTTTGAACCGGCGCCAGTTTACCAGAATGAATCTGTGTTGTGGTACTGTCGGTTCCAGATTATGGAAGCATATTCCAATAACGGCCTTACCAAAGAAGAAAACATCGTTTTAGTAACATATGGGTAATTGAATTCTTGAGACCACCGTTTAATGAATGGCGTTCACGTAAGATTCAATACGTGATCTAACGTCAAGTTTACCATATATTGTAATGCCTAAGTCAATAAAGCTGCTGACTTGGTTAATAATATAATCATCAATAGAGTACTCATATGATTGGTAAGATTTCCTGGTGAAGCACTTGTACTTGCACTTTGGAAGGTTTAGTGACATATTGTTCGCGTTACATCATTCAACTAGCCTATTCAGATCTGATTGAAGGCACGCAATATCCTCTGATTCAAGGCTTGCAGAACTTGAAAACGTAAGGGATGAACAAAAGAAATACGATAGGAACAAGATGACTGACCTGTGGAACATCAGAAGTTACATTTATAAATTGAGACTTGCAATTATTACACATAACCTGTTGGTTTCTCTCTTGTAAGTAAGAAGATACCCATACGATAAATAAAGGTGGGAAACCCAACAAGTTTGAATAGCAGAATAGAATGTGAAACATATTTCTGTAAGTTTTACGAGTTCAATACCAGTTGATAATAATTCTTTAGTCAATTATTATTATTTTTGATTAAAGGAAAAATTGAAAGCAACAAACATATACAGGCTATAGTTATAGTACTATTTCGAAAACAGCCACGATTTCTCGTCAGTTCATATAGTTTTGTTATTTGAGAAGATCTTGCGGCGAATCGAGCCCGCGCATTTCTGATTTTGCTAGCGCAGCTGCCTGAAACTTTATCAAATGCCTTACTAAAGTCTGTATATATGACACCAGTTTCGCAGCTGGCCCTAAGGCTTTTGAAAATATGCGTTGCGAACTTAGGCAAGTTAGTCGCAGTAGACTTACCTCTGCAAAACCCATGTTGTGATAGGCCAATGACCGAAGAGACTGTAAAGGCTAATTGCTTTGTGACGATAAATTCGAAAAGTTTGTGAATGACAGCGAGTTTTGCTATTCCTCTTTAGTTTGTAACACTTGATCTATTCCCATTTTTATACAAAGAAATTATAAATAACTCTTTCCACTTTTTAGGAAATTTTCCTTGCTTCAGAGATGCGTTAAACAAAGATGTTAAAGGTTGACAGTGAAACTGCAGCATGTTTGAGAGAATTTCGTCGAGTCCACTTGAATAGGAGACTCTCAAATTTTCAAGATGCACTGGTACATCTTCATAAGAAATAAAAGAAACAGGTGTTAAATTAAGGAAAGGCAGACTGTAAAGATAATTGAAAGGCCCTGAATCTTATAAAGTTGAGTAGTTAGATTTAAAGTCAGTGGCAAACATATTAACAATTTCAGCACCATGCTGAGAAACTAGATCATTAAATTTCATTACGGAGGGAAACCTTTTCGTCTTCCTCTACAAGCTGTAAAACTACTTAGGGTTTGAGAACATTTGATACTTAACATTAATCAGATAATCCTTGTAACACTTTCCTTTTTAACGCGTTGTATTTGTGACACATAACGGAAGTCTGTAATTAAGCCCGACATTTTGTATCGCTTAAATAAGCGCGTCTTCTGCTTTTTTAAATGTTAAAGTTCTTTTGAGTCCCAGTATGTTTAAGTTCTTTTGAGCAGATACTTTAGAGCTCTTCGAAAAAGGCACACATTTGTGAAATACGAAATGCATAATATTAGTAAAATGGAGAATACTTCTTCAATATTTGTAGAGTATTCGGGCCAATTTATTTTTGAGACTTCCGTGATAAGATCAGAAAAGTTCGCTTTTCTAAACAAGAATCTGCCAACAGAAAATTTAAGTAGAGCTTTGTCTAGGCGGGCAGTAAGATTCTATAATCAGGGGAAGTGCTGGGTGATATACATCCTTAGGCAGGACTAATGGGTCACATCTAAATACAAAACAGTTCTATGAGTCATCTGTAAAAATTAAATCCACGCATTTACGGAAACTATTTGGGTGTCTGTTTAATTGACTAAGGCCATCATCTGATAGGTCATTCAGAAACTCATAAAAGATATTACGAGAGGAAGTAGGTAAGAGGAGTCCACCCACGAGGCTCCATGTCACACAAGGTAGATTAAAGTCGCCAAGCACAACGATAGAATCGGAAGGTCGGGCCATAGAAGAGACAGAGCTCACTAGAAAAGAGTGCTACATATAAACCGAAATATGAGATTGGGGTGAAATATAACATACCTAAAAGTACCTGTAATTTGCGGAAAGTTTTATACGCACGCAAAGAAGTTCAACGTTTTCCGAGTCGTCAAAATTTACTTCTTCTGCAGAAAAACTGGTGTCAACAGCAATTACCACACCTTCCAGTACTTTCCACACGGTCTTTTGGTTTCAACCATGTCTCAGTAAAAACAAGTACACCATAGTTTATGCCATGGCTCTTAAGATACAGATCAATAAGCTTAGTGTTTAGTACTCTAACGTTCTGATAATAGTATTTAAGAATCAATTAGGTTTTTGAGACAGAGGCTGCGTGAGATACGTTCGCAACATTTACAGGCCTTTGGCGCGATCTATACTCAAACTCGCGAACAAACACACCATCAGGCCAGAATGATTTATTCAAGACCATATCAAAGCAATCTGGAGAGATGTTGATCTTGAACAATGATATACTTCTATGACGCCTCACGTTGATCTTCATTAACTTTAAGTAAGAAGGTGAAAGTTTAGCTTTTATATAACTTTTGATATCCTCCCGAGAAGTTTCTTTGACAAATCGCGACACAAATTTTTTTCTTCCGAGGGATAACAACTAATTTTATAGGTCGAGTATTCTCGAAACTTAGGGCAGGTTCTTGATTCTCGAGATGGGAAGCATTCTCAGGTTTCGTGGAGGAAGTGGGTTTTGCAGTGGTTTCAGCAGAAGCTTGCACATTGGTTTCCACACAGCTTTTCAAAGTGGTTTGCGCATATGTCAAAAATATTATCGTCCACCACTGCCGGTTTTAAACTGGTTTGTGCAGACGGGATAAGCACAACATCCCCTGATGAAGTTTTGGGTCTAGTGACACCGACACTAGCTGCCGCTTGATGCGAGCTTGGAGAATTGAAAGAGATCAGAGGAGCTAAGCCATTCTCAGAGGGTTTCCGATTCATCGTTGCATGCCTTGCATCAGGCAGTTGTAGCGAATCAAGACACTTAAACGATTTAAATTCCTCCTCGTATTGAGAAAACTTTTTTGTAAGGATACCAGCTCCTTGTCGAGCTCTTTGAAGCCATTTCGCAAGGTCCTATGCAACTTACCAAACTCAGCAGTTTCGATTGACAAAATTGTTTCTATGGAAATGTAACTATTATAAATTAAAATTTAATTTTTTATAAACCCACTCTAATGCTTATTATTCATAGAATATCAACATTTAATGTGTAGTGCATCTAATTTTGCATTGTCACTTCGTTACCAGATCATGGCCCATAGAAGAGTTGTCATATCATGGCATATCACCTTTGCATATAATGTCATATTCTCCGCATGCATATTGTCCAAAGCTTTTCTGTAAGCGTTTTATATGCGTATGCATTTGTATTCCCTCTGTGCTATCTGTGCGTGCATTGGCAAGATAAATGATACCGTTGACTCATGCTTATAACAGATTGTTGCCTATCTGCTGAAAGATGCGAATATGTTGCTCTTCATCTGCATCAAAAGCTCTTTCTTATTGTAGAAATATATTATTTAAATTATCCTGTGAAATAACCAAATCTAGTATTTTAATGGTTTAAAAATGCATTAATTTTTTATTTGATTTCTTAGAAATGTAAAGATATAGCTAATGATGGAAAATTGTGCCTTTAGTGAAGAGACACCGAAACTAACGATATTTTCGGGTTCTGACTTCTCAGCTCTGGACGATGGATTGATTTATGCTGTATACTGTGACTTATGAGCTTGAAACAATGGGAAACCGAGAGCCTTTAATGCAGTTTGTGTATCGACTCGGGCTGAAGAAGCAGTAGCCCGATTTTTCTTGGAATCTATATAACTTTACATCCTTAATAAGATTTAAATGCGTCCTCCACATAATGGTCTATTACAGGCGGCTGCAACTCCTAGTTCTTACTTAAACACTTTGGTGCCCTAGAGTGTTATGTGGACAAGCCTGACAAGAATGTTGGAGGGGTAAACAAGGAGTTTTTTTTTTTAAAAACTGTAAATTAGAAAATTAGCAAGCTTTCTGGTTACTGCAAGGTATTAGCGGAATAAATTACATTTCTGTGTTTTTAATATTTTCATTAGAAATATAGCAAAATCTTTAATAGAAAGCGCATAAAAAGTTTCAAAGCTTACAAAAAGTTCAGAAAATTTTTTCGAACTTGGAAACACTGACAAACAACTTTTGAGTAGGCAGTTTAAAGCCAATCCATTTTAGGCCAATAATATTCAAAGTCAGAAATGGCGAAACTATTTTCAAAAACTTTTTTGTAGAGGCTGTCCAACATGTTCTTCCATACAAAATTTAGATTTGTTCATGAGTTAAAAGGAAGCATTTACGTAACACCCTCGACACTGAAACATTGAAAATATTTCTGGTTTTAACTATTTTGTGTTGGCACGTAATCTTATTTTGTTCATTTATTTGCAAATCCGATATTTTCTTGATTTTGGATGCACTTTTGAACGTAGCTAATATTCCACATTTAAAGTTCTCCTACTAAAATTTTGTCACTTCGTTTTACAGGTTTGCCACTTCCCTGGTTTTTTACTGAATAAAATTAGATATGTTAACAATTAAAAGGAACAACTTAAGTGTTGCCACTTAGGATGATATTCACTATGCTGAAAGCCAATTTGCGAAAAAGGAACATACAAGGTGGCGCAAAAGTAAGCTTCCGATGTTCAGCATATCGGTTGTGGCACGTGCAGTGTGTGCTGTTGCACCGTCTTGTTGGAACCACATGTTTTCCAATCCCAATTCATGAAGTTGCGGCAAAAAGAACTCGTTGATCATTGCTCTGTAGCGCTCACCATTCACAGTAACCGTTTGGCCCCGACCGATTATTGGTCAAATAAATAGTCAGCAATATTCCGCGTTCTGGAGCAGTGTAGCGTAACATTGTTTATTAACGTGTATTTCGCATGTGTTTACTACACAAATGTCAAAACAGAACTGACTTTAGGGGCCAATCGCAAAATTTATAGCATTTTCTGATAGGAGGATTACTTTTGCGCCACCCTGTATTAAAATTGATCGCAGACCTTACCATTTAGGAGTCTCACTATAACTACGCAATACTTGTGAATTGTGTATGCCACTCATACTAAAAAGGTCAAGAAAGTCGAAATCTCTAGCTTGTTTGTACATGCAGAGCTTCAGCATATGTCCTATCAGCAAAATATTTAGAATCTAGTTTATTTTTATGCTATCATGTTGTTTTATAGGCTATATGCTTTCATGAAAAACTGAAAGAAATATATTAGCAATAAGTCTACAGAACCCCCAACAATAAATCTAAGCCCCCGACTGTGATTACACAAGCTGTAAAGCATGAATTCACTCAGGCGACAGTCGCGTTAGTAGCAGAAGGTTCCATATCTTTATTTTAGTAATACCTCAGGGAGTAATTTGGTTTTAAAACGAGACTATGCAATCTTACTAAAATACTTAAAATATGTAAGAAGCTTGAAAAAAAGGTTGTCCAAAAAAAAATGCCGCTGCGGCTAAGTGGCTTAGAATATGCCCGATATATTCATACCGGTCGTAAGGTATTGACGTGCAACTCGATGGTTCATCTGTAGATATGATGCCTCTCATCTCTTATTATTCATCTCCCCTTCCTTACGGAAGAAGGCGTGACCTGACCTAGAAGGTTTCACTGGTCATATCAAATCGCCCTTGCGACAATCGGGCTTGTACCGCAAGGGAGTACCGGAGCCTACCGGGTTCATATAAGCCAAAGGCTGTCTAAAAAAAGTGTTTTAATCTCAGATAACGGCTATAGAATCAAACTTAAATTTTGGTAGCTAAAGCATTTTGGAAATTGAATTCCCTACACGTGTAAAATCTGCCACGGTGATTCTTGAACGGTTTCCTTGAAAGAAGTTGCGCGTATTTTGTACAGCACTGTAAACTCGTATATGCTCAATATGAAGCAAACTATATAGAATGACTTAAATTATACACCTTTCTTTAATTTGCATATTCAAAGAATTAAACTCGCATAAATAATAAATATCCATTTATCATAAAATAATAATTGTTATTACTCAAATCTGCATAATATTTAAATATAAACACAAATCCAACATATGGTCGGGGGTTATTAAAACTGAATAATTTTTGTTATTTAAGTAGTGCTTTATAATTTAATTAAATTAGTAAAAATTGTAATTAATAGATGATTCGATTTGATTATTCATGCCAGGATTCTCATATTTGATTATGTTATTTTGCAAGAGTGTGTGTGCGTATTTGTATAATATCCCTACAATCCAACACCAAATTAGTCAGCGAAAGTACCAGTTTGGCAGTATAGTATTCTGATCTGAGTTCGAAAAAATGAGCTTGTGGTAAATATTCAAATGCCAAACGAATACCTTTGTTTTCAGAACTGATAAGCCCCAGTGCAGCTGTGTTTTATAATATCTCAGACTCCATTACTGGAACAAAGGCATTGCAGTTGCTATGCACTCTCTCTCTCTACGGCTCTTAAATTTTAGATCACATCTTTTCAAGTTCATAATGGGAATATATAACATTGTATTAGGCAAGTGTAAATCGAAATGAGAGTATAAGTTGAATTTGAGAAAAGTTAGTTAAAAATGAGAAAAAATTAAATCAAAATGTTAAAGCATAAATTTGTTTTGGAAAGTATAAATTTCTATAAGAGTTGACGTAGAGAAATATATATTCTTTTTAAGAAATTTTTTTTTTGCTATACATTTTAAATTCAAACTTAAAAAATAAAGTAGTGCATAAAACCAACATAATTTAAAGCATTCAACAGATTATTTGCGCACAGCTCAACGGACATTTTTTTTTCCTTTTTTTTATACATTGAGGCTTCCCCATTTACCCGTAGGCCTTATAGTGTCGCCTACGCTGATGACTATAGTACTCTGGTTTCGGGCAAGGGCCCCCCATTGACGAACTCTGTACAAGAATCAATAGTTATCACCACGACCTTTGCTGCTTCTTAACCGATGGAAATTTGACAATATCTCCATTTAAATTGACGGCGACTCTCTTTACGACGTGAAATATGCGCGAGTTAACCGTCCTAAAATCTTGATTGTGACGTTTGACAATGCGTTCACCCTTGCTAAGAATGCCACCGTAGCAGCATTACAGGGGCAGAGCCGCAACAAGAAAAGGTAAAGAAAAGTTGCTTGCTACATACAAGGCTATCAGGTGAGCGCTTATTGATAACGCGGATCTTATGTGGTAGCCCAATCTTGTTGATACGAGCTGTAGGAAGTTGCAAGTCGGCCAAGACACGGCTATCAGAACTGCCACGGGATGTCTTCTTATGTCATCTGAGTCTCACCTATATCAAGAGACTAAAATGCTTGATGTTAGAGTGCACGCGGAACTTTTCGACATACAGTTTTAACTGAACTGTCATAAACCCTGTTTGGATGACTAAACCGCCACCCAGAGACAAAAAGAAGCATCCTCGTAGGCACTAAGATGAGATCGGGCAACACATTTCCAGGCGTAACCACAGGCGGGCACTAAATGACCTCTACACTGACCAGGTGGATATATTCCATAGTGGCTCGACCTCTGAACGCCTTAATTTACATCCAATCACCTGAAAAAGCTGAAGAGGTCTGCTCCCCCCAGAAAGAATAGCGTCATGTTAGCACAACTTCATTGTGGATATTCATTAAAGATATCTCTCGGTCCTGCACTGCAATTTTGGGCATACTTTCACGAGACACATTTTTCCCTTGACCTTGCGAAGTTTTGTGGAGTCAAACTTTCATTATTAGTTTGGTTCTATTTTTTTTTTAGATTAAGAAAACAGATTTTTTTATTTTTGTATTATAGACTAGTGAACCCTTCCCCGCTTTGCTGCGTCACAGAACTTATAATAGACTGACTCGAATTTTCATCATTATATCTTCCACATATACCACATAAAATATGGGACTTAATTACATCGCTTATTGCAGCACTCATTAAAACTTTTCATTTGATACCCATATTGTACTAAACACATTTTTGGTCACCTTGGTTCACATATCCGTCGATATCTCCCAAGCCAGTCGAGCTATCGGAATTTTAAGCTAAACGTCTGGTAATGTAACGGTAAAAGTTCCATTCAATTCTATTGAGCAGTTTTTGATTGATGCGGGCCCAAACATACATACAGACAGACAGACAGATAGACAAAGATTCTAAAAGCAGTGGATTTGCCTTCTATTGGCTTAATAATGATCCCTGCTATCGATTTTTTTTTTAAATATCTGCAATGTAGAGACATCGACCTGCCACAATTTTATTATATGTAGAGATTATTATTTCGAATTTACTTTTTCTCGATTGTAGTTTCTCAACAAGAAGTTATATATATATATATATATGTTTCTCAATAACAACTTGTATGATTCCAATACAAATTCATACTTTCTTATTTTTATTTACATTTTCCGATTATTGAATTATTTGTCTTAATTCATATAAATGCACTCTCAGATTTGTTCTAAAACAACAGATGTACGACTAGTTGGCTTGGAATCGACACTAATTTTGATAAAGTTTGCAACGTATTGGTTTGCATGCGTTGTTTCAGACTGGTAACTGTTGTGTGTGCATCGGTAAATTAGTTTGATTTTCTTGTGTTTAAAACTGACTTTAATGGAATATTGAAAGGCCACTTAAAACTGTTGTTCATTGTATATGGGCAAGTAAAAATCTGTATATTTATAATTAATTGTATTTTATAAGTAATTGTAAATGAATATGTATATGTGATATATGTGCTTGGGTTGTTCCATCTTGAAGCAACCAATAACAAGAATCAAATATTTTCAAGTGGAATGAAATTTGAAAAAATAAAGAAAAAAAAAACTTTGGAAAGAAACACCAAAATTAGCAAAACACTGACCATATTTGACACAAAATCAAATTTGGGAAGGTATGAACCAAAGGCGTTAATATACAGCCACTTCAGCCCTGTCGGAACGTGAACAAAATAAAAATGAATAAAAAGGTAAATATTAGTAAAAAATTTAAAACACATTAAAGGGCTTGGATGCCAGACTTGTAACCAAACTAAATACATATTTTCCAAGAAAAATATGTAATTTTCTCACACCCATTACATCAACACAGTATCTTATAACGGTAATCGAGTTATTCTTGTATAATCCACACTTTCTGGGAAACGACTTAACTGAGTTTGATGAAATCTGTTAAGTAGACAATGTACTACAAGGTAAGTCTTCATACTTCGGCGTTACAGGAGACCTAATGGTCTACAGAAATTCACTCGAGTTCTAAATATCTACAAATGATTTATTAAAAGACTATCGATTCTCTCCTTTGGTCGATTTAAGATGAAAACAGCCATTTGCTACTAAGCACAAATATTTGTAAAGTGTTGCATTATTTTCTAATTATTGTAATAGGATATACAAATAAAAATACGTATAGATATAAAAATGTTTGCAGTACGTAACATGATATTTATATATTCCACTCACCATTTGAAGATGTTGAAAAGAGGAAGCTATGCGTCAAATCACTCCAACCATAACGATTCCTGGAAAGAACAAAGAATATACAAGAATTGTATTTAAGTCATTACTTAGCTGAATTTCGGAAAGCTTGATTCTTAATGCATACATACATTTGATTACATATACATATGTACATTAGACTAGGACATTTTTTTTTTTTTTGTAGAAAATCATATTGCTAATAATTTTTAGAAAGACGAAGAAAAATATTGTATGCATTGCTAGATAAGAATTTTTATAACTCAACTAACAAAACTTCAAGGCTGTTGCTCGAAAATTGTGGATTTTATGGACAAAAAACTATATCTCAATTCCATAAATTTACACTACAATTTAAATATTTAAATCGCTCTACTGAAAACCTCACGAAAATAACTTTGGTAGTTTGTCTTTATTGTCACAAAACTAGTTTTGTAAGAAATTCAATTCTCAACAAAGATGTTTTGAATAAATATATTTGTCAGATGGACCATTCCCGAGAAATCAAGCTTTGAATGTTGGTGTGGTATTTTGACCTCATATTTTCATCTACCTTGGGATTTGGCTAAGAACACGCAAATAATTATAGAAAAAAGGAAAACTTTAAAAATATAATGGTGAGTCAGAAGCCGTCATCGGTATTTGTCTAACAGGTCGAGTTTCGAACTTAACCAAAAAGAAACGCCAGTGCTTGGTTTTCTCTGCTTACGAACCGTATTTTATGAACATGAAGAAGAGATAAACCCATCAATAAGTATATTGAAAGTACTATGACGATGAACATCTCCTTTTAACGGTTCGATGACTGCATTTTGCAGAGTTCAATCAATTTTGATGGGACCGATCGAGCTAATAGAATCCAAACCAACATCTTTTAGAATTTTTGTTTGTCTGTTTTCATTTTTGGGCGTGTATCACTCAAAAACCGCTGTTAAGAATTGAACTAAACTACGCCTTTGCATTAATAGTTGTTTAGGTTATAATTTAGGATGCCTCTTAATTCATAAATAAGAGTTTTCGGCCAATATGTGAACCAGGGTGACCCGAAATTGTTTATTACAACATGGGTATCAAACGGAAGGTGTTAATGAGAGCTGCAATAATCGATGTGATCAAGTTCAATATCTCAACTTATTTCGGAGATATATCGAATAAAATTGCATTCAGTACATTAAAAGTTCTGAAGCGTAGCGAAACGTAGCCGGGTTTTCTAGTCTAGGAAAATACTGATTCTTATTAATTAACGGTATTAAGCCTTACCCGGGCCGAAAACTACCTTCTTCTTATTATTTTTATGGCTTTGTTATTATAAGAGAGTTACACCATTGAGATAATAATACTGATAACAAAGTGATTTTAGGTTATGTAGAATATTAATTTATTCCGTCTAGTGAAAAAATTTGGTCAGAAACCAAAAATATAAAAAAATCAAACCTTTGAATTCGCTTTAAAAATTTGTGTTTATATTCGTGGTGCTTTTTGCCTTTTTGAGAAATCTCCAAACTAATACTTGATTAATCGAGACCGGCAGGATTTACATAAATTTTCATTCAGGACTTTAGCTTAATTTGTTTTATTTAGTGGCTTGTAGGTTTTAAAGAGTAGTCTTAAGCAAGCTGAAGTAGTAATGTCAGACCTCTTAATATTGATGGTAAGGTCTGCAACTTTTGCAGTAGATGTTTTTAGCCATTTCGAAAAATAATAATATGAATGTCCTAAAAAAAATTGTTGGCCCAATCTAATATGTATTAAAATAAATCGCAACAACAATACTACTTAGTTTGCAATTAATTAGACAATGGAAATGTCACCTACGAATTTATTTAGAACAAATGATTATATGTGACAACGGCATCAATTGTGGTATAGCATTAAAGTACGCACACACACTCTTGCATTTAGTTTGTTCACAGATAAACTTAAGTAATGGCAGTTTATTGTATTTGGCATATACATATAAAGGGTGTTTTTTTTAGGGGTATAGAACTTCGAATTGAAATAAAACACAAGAAAATCGTTTTAAGGTCCATCAATTTGGCTTTATTGGAAGGATAATTTTATGCCATTAATGTTTAAATATGATTTCGGGCATGTGGCCGCCGCGGCTGGCTCGAATAAAGCCAATTCTACAGGTCCAATTTTCAACCACTTTTTCGAGCATATGGGGCCGTATGTCGGCAATAACGCCACGAATGTTGGCTTCCAATTCCCCTAACGTTTCTGGTTTGTTGGTGTAGACGAGCGACTTCACATATCCCCAAAGAAAATAATCCAATGGTGTCAAATCACACGACCTTGGTGGCCAATTGACAGGTCCATTCCGCGAAATTATGCGCTCATCGAATGTTTCCTTCAATAAATCGATTGTGACGTGCGCTGTGTGGCATGTAGCGCCGTCTTGTTGGAACCACAACTCATCCACATTCATGCCATCCAATTCGGGAACAAAATAGTCGGTTATCATGGCTCTATACCGGTCTCCATTAACGGTAGCTGCCTCTCCAGCATTATTGCGGAAGAAGTATGGCCCAATGACACCACCAGCCCATAGAGCACACCAAACAGTCAGTTTTTGTGGATGTAATGGCGTTTCAAGGGTCTCATGTGGATTCTCTTCACTCCAAATGCGGCAATTTTGCTTGTTGACGTAGCCATTCAACCAAAAATGAGCCTCATCACTGAACAAAATTTTGCGATGAAAATCAGCATCGAAATCAATCTCATTTTCGGCCCATACACCAAAATCACGACGCATTGCATGGTCTCGCGGCTTTAATTCTTGCACAAGCTGGATCTTGTAAGGTCGCAAGCCAAGATCTTTGCGCAAAATCTTCCATAAAGTTGATGGACAAAGCTCCAATTGCTGTGCACGGTGGCGAATCGATTCATTCGGGTCCTCTTCAACACTTTGCTCTACAGCGGCAATTGTTTCTTCGGTGCGCACTGTTCGACGTCTCTGCGGATGCGTATTATCACATAGAGTAAACGTAGTGCGAAAACGATCCATGGTTAACCGAATTAATTGCTCTGATGGACGATTATGTCGACCATAAAATGGACGGAGCTCACGGTAAACTTCGCGAACTGAACCATTATTTTCGAAATAAATTTGCACGATTTGCAAGCGTTGTTCTTTTGTCAACCTGTTCATGATGAAATGGCAAACCAAACTGAACATAAATGACATTAGAGTTGCCAGATTTGACCACAAAATGCCAGTTTTATCTCTATTCGAAAAACAAACCCGTAAAAAAAACACCCTGTATTATAGGGCATATGACCAATAGCAAAATGCAACACTATTTGCATATAATTTGGGAAAGAAGATTTGCATATCATTCTAATGTAATTAGTTATTGCTTTTGTTTTCAGCCATTGTTTAATTTATTGTACATGAAAACATAACTATTCAATGCTTTGCATTGTATTCCATTGTCCAATTGCGTATGCAAAACCCCTAAAAGTATGTAAATGGAAATCTCAAAATGAATAGAAAAGCAGACCGCCGGTAGCTAAGAGCAACTTCGAAAATGCTTTATTGTTTTCCTTGCACTAATGTATTTATTCAAGAAAAAAGAAAAAGAAAAAATTGTGGATTTAATCGTACTTACAGTTGTACATATAATTACAACGTGGGTGAACTGGGGCACCTTTGACTGATATATTTGATAATAGTACTTTCGACATTAATTAGCAGTAAAGATTAGAAATAGCAAATTATATAGTTTTAGTAAGTATTAATGGTAATTAGCATGATGCAAGAAAAGCAAGGTATTTCCACTTTTGTCGTTGTTCAAAGAGGGTTGCCACCTCGTAAATAATTTTTTTGATAATTTATATAGTATTAAGGGGATGTTCTAAATATAAGAAAAAAATTTGGGTTGTAAAATAAAAATAAAAAATCGGATCCATACAACTGCTTTAAAATTAGTAAATGGTATGATATATATATATATATATATATCTGCTTCCAAGTCACCTTATGTATTTGTATATCGTTAAATTTTAAAGAAAACGTTTCAGCGGATTTTTAACGCACAGAAAACGCTTTTTATGTTTTTGCAACGCGAATTGTAGCTTTCTTTTCATGGTTCATGTGGTAAGAAACCAAAATGTAGCTAATGTGGTTAGTCTCGGTACACAATATATTTTAATTTCGCCCTAAATACAAAAACCAATTAGCTAAACGAGTTGAGTAAAATAAATGTATTTACTATAAAACCTTTTCGATGAGAGATGATATTGAATACTTTTAGTAAAGATTTTGGAAGAAATTATTTTTGGCTATCTCAATCTCACCAAGCAAGTACGACCGTAGCGTGTTAATGGAGACCATCTTTTGCTTAGCGTCGTTTTCAACATCTCTGGTTATGCTTAAATACAGCTGGTACAGCGTTGCGATCCAATTGAGAACATCGGTTCCTCGGCTTAAAGTCTTCAGCGGAAAAGTGGTTTTTTTGGAACGCATTTGCTTCAACCATGCATGCGTTTACTAAATTCTCCGTCATAAACGGTATCGCTGGGATTTTTGTTTGCCACAAAACACAGAAGCCTTTCTTCATGAATTTTTCTGCCCCGAATTCAAATATGATGCCCATTTTCCAACACGAGGTCGGATATTTAAGTTTTCGTATGCTGGTACTAGTCAATAGTTACGTGGCGTTGCCAAAAATCTTGAAGAATATTGAATACAATAAACACATATTACTCATCTGCAGCGCTTTCAAAGTAAGGGTGGAATGTTTATCCTCAAAATATACTCGCGCATAGTGGAAAAAATTTATATTTCTTGAATTAAAAGAGATTTCTTTACCATCAAAAGCATTTCCGGTAATTGGCTTGCTTACTGGAATACAATTTGGCTGTTTTCTTTGTCTATGGGACAGTCGCGCTACTGAAGACCATTATAGTAAAAAAGTTTGACCTGTTGTTGTTATTGTTAACAGTGCCTCGCTCAACCTAGCTTTTCTACGAGTATATTGGTGTTGGAAGAGAAGGTTAAGTTGAACAGGTAAAGAGGTTTTCGGTACCAGGGCAAGTATTAGGTATGGTGGGGTTGAGTCTAGATAAGGAAAAGTTTAACCTATTGCAATATCCAGAACGAAGTTGTGCTAATATGACTCTATTCTCCGTCGGGAAGACACACTCATCTTCAGCTATTTCAGGTAGTTGGATGTCATATGCCGAGATCTGAGAGATCTTTATACCGACTCGGCATAGAGGTTATTTAGAGCCCGAATGTAGCTACAAAAATTAAATGGCTGTGATGCCGAGTCGCATCATAGCGCTTACGGAGATGCTTAGATTAGGGCGGTTTAAGTAATTGGGTTTTTAAGGGAGAATAAAAATAGTTTATTTTTTGAGTTTGAAAATACTATAATTTATTGAGTTACTGACTGAAATAAACAAATACAAGGTTTTACAAAATGTACTTGAACTTGGAATATTTTCATTATTCATCAGCAACGAATTCTGATGCGGAATGCTTTTAATGCTTAGGGTGACTTAAAATGCGTTAGTACAATGTGGGTATCAAACCAAAAGATGCTAATGAGTGCTTCAATAATCGATGTGTTCCATATCTCAACTTGTTTCGAAGGTGTTATGACTAAAATCAAACTATTTATTCACAATTTTCCAATCATGAATGAAAATTCAAATTCAATCGCCGTCGGCATAATCTCTCTCGAAATCTTGCACTAAAACAATGAAGTAATTTTTATATCAAGATTTGCGTTGTTGTTGTTTTTCTTGTTGCTCTTGTCGCAGTTTACGTCTTGTTGTCATTTCTTTGCACAGCTGACATGCAATGAAGTATCGCTATTCCAGCGTTGTAAATCATTAATGACTCAACGCGAAATCACGTAAATTCTATTCTCAACTAAAACAAGAGCAAGATAAACTAGCTCGTTGATCCCGAGTGGCAGTGCAACATAAGGGTGTGGGTACTACGAGTATATACAAAGCACGTCAAACATTGGCACTTACGCTGTTAAAAGAGCAACAACGTTTATGTCAAGCTTAGTAGAAGCATCTGTAAAATGACACGAACTACTTCGAAAATAAAAAGAAGAGAAAATGAAGAAAACTGAGAAAACAAATGCAACAAAAAAGTAAACAATGCTGCTTTGTTGAAGACAATAGCGTACACTGAAAAATTTATTGTTATAATTGGAAATGAAAAAAGAAAAAAACTAGTTGCCCGTCATCTTATATACCCAGTTGTGAAAATAGCAAAGACTCATGAAGTGAAGTATGTGAACCAAATAATTTACCCTGCGGGTTAGGGGCTTAGAATATGCCCGAGGTAGGCAGGGGAGAGGTCGTAAGAGCCGACTAATATGCACAAAGGTAATGACGTGCAACTCGATTGTTGATCTACGGATATGATGCCTCTCACCTCTCATTACCCATTTTATCTTTCCTTACGGAAGGAGGGTTGACATGACCTAGAAGGTTTCACTGGTCATAAATCGCTACCACGACAGTCGGGCAGTACCGCAAGGGAGTACCGGAGCGTACCGGGTTCAAATCCGGCCGAGGACTGTTAATGCGACAACGCTCCCCAAAACCTTCGGGGAGTGTTTTTGTCGTTAGCAAAACAACAACAACAACCAAATAAATTTTTTCAATGCAACTCCTAAGGAAACCTTGAAACTTGTCTGGCGCCCTATCCGATTAGCGATATGTTTGTTTTTAGAAATTGCTTTATTTCCGCGGAAATTCCCTCTTCTGGAAAACAAAGCCCAATCATAAACTTCACGTCCTTACTTGATATATTTAATGCAGCGAATATCTTTCACTTCCACAAAGCGTCCTAGAAAGTGAAGTCGACGGATTTTCATTTGATAAGCTTGGTAGACTTAAATTATCACCTTTGGTATACTCCTGCTTTCGCTTCACTTGAGGAAGGTAAGACGACCTGGACAGTTCTATGTGCCCCTTATTAAATATTTTTATTATAATCGAACTCGATGTTGAAGTTGCTACTATCCAAACTGATTCGACTCATTTCCGGAAAAGGCAGAACAATATTTTTAGTGCCCAAAACAACAACAACAGAAGGCATCTCTTCTAATATGGTAACTATCATCGATTCCACGGAGTAATTTAGTGAGAGTATTTTCTGTTTGCCAACAGAGGCCGTTAGTTTCCGGCTGAGCTTTTAAAATGTCATCATACGCTTAGCGGTGAAACTAATCTCATTATCTTCATGTACAAATTTTCAAAAAGTTATCCTGCGGGCAGACGGACGAATGAACATTGCTCTCTGTTCTTTCAATCTCATCATCAAGATCACTTATTATTTTTCGATTTGCTTTAAGCCTGCCACTGGATTACTATAAATTTGATCGAATTTCCTATAAGAGGCGGTGCCACCCTCCAACGAAGGCCATCTTGCCCATAATGAGAGACGGAGATGCCCATACAGCACTGATATTTAATCTGGTCCTGTCCATCCTTCTCATTTGCAAAATATTCAAACATGTAAGATTTTATTCCTACTGAAACTTGGAAACCAGCTAAGCAACGAGAAATTAACCGACTAAAACCGTTCTGCTACCTTAGTACGCGCCGAACATGTGTTCATCGTCACACCAAAGGTCCTCTAAGGATCACAGAGTATTCCTATAAGACCTTCAGAGAACATCAGTGCCTTCGTAGATAAAGAGGTACATCTTTAATTACCTCATTGGCATCTGAAACAGCCTGGCGTTATCCGCGTAATCCTATGTTCCCCATAATGACACTTGAGTGGAGAGGTAAATCCAAATTCTCATATCACTCTCAGGAAGTAGGTACTTGGGGGTAAGCTTTAAGCCAATAGGGAAGCGGTTCTTGATATATTTGACTCTGATATGGTCCCTAAATCTCTACATATAAAAAATTATAAGACATCGATGTCCATACATTGCACATATTCAATATAAACTGCTTTTGGAAATATATTGATTAAAATCGGAGCAAGTCTATTATAAGTTCTAAGATGCATCGAAGCCTGGCCGGGTTTTTGGTTGAAAATTTAACAGTTAGCTGTAGGTAATTAGTTTGGGCTGAAGAGGAGCTTAAGAAAATTGGTATCACTCTACATACACTGGGACTTTGATGCTAATAAAGCTTAAACTCTCACCCGTGCTATCTATAACCTTAATGGATGTACCAATCGGAGAGTTTCTATTTTAAATGTTCAGCTGAACAAATCCTTCTAACATAAATATCAGTAGAATTCAACACTGTTGAATTGTTAATATACTAATATCTTGCATAAATATATTCAAAATTTCATTCATACCAAAGTTGTAATACAGTGCGTATTAATACAGCTGGGTATAAGAGTAATAGAAAAAAAGTATATTTGTATATACTTATTGCATAGAAAAAGTTGTCATGGATATACACTCATGTATGCATAAGAAGCTATAAACAAACAAAAAATAAAATATTATGACTTAAACTCACCTCGCTTGTACGGTGGCTTCATAGTGTTGGTCGGGATCCAGACCGCGAATCATATAGCTCATCCCTTGCGTATAATGATGTGATAATGGCATCGCAGGCAAAACAACGTCACGCCAATCATTGCGACCCCAATGCAATACATTGCCATAGCTACTCAGACCCGAACCTAAACCACTGCCTAAACGATGATTGTGTTGGTTGCCAAGTAAACCGCTACCCATACTGCCAACACCACTACCACCATACATTTGCAGCAACGTTGAAGAGGACGAACCCGAATGTGAATCGATGGAGTTGTCGACCTCGTGTCCTTGTGGCAACCTTCGAAATGATAATTTGTACTCCTCGATGGGTGTGTGCGAGTCAACGGTCCAAGAAATATTATATCTGCAAAAAAAAAGCGCACACAAAAAAGATACTAAAATGTTAGGGGAAATTTTATGGAAGAAAACAAATTGCGTGAAACTAATACGTGTGTGTATGTATGTTTGTGTGTATTTTGGCCGCCTCTACATTTTTATGCATTCCAATGCCATGACAAGCGCATGAACTTGCAAATATAAAGTGAGTATGGAAGTTCGGGTGACTGCAGTAAAGTGAAAATCTATGCTTTGACGTATATGGCTAAAATATCCCTACAAGAATTTCAATGCAGAGATTTAAGTATCCAATACAACTCTGAAAAGCTTGTGACTGCTCATTGGAGATTTCTTCTGCTCATCCGCAAGTGATACAGGGCAAGTCATTTAGTACATCTGAACCATTTTTATGAAAGCTGTGAAGAAATGGTATATATAGTGTTAGATAAAGTGAGAAAAAGATAGATTGATAGAGAAATATATGCAGGCGAATAAGTGCGATAGGTAGAAAATAGGCAAGTACATATATATAAAGAGAGGTAAGAGAGAAAGAAGTACTTTACAGTTAGAGAGAGAACGAGTGATGTTTTAAAAAAGACAAAAAAAAAAGCTTCTTTGGGCCTTATTTTCGTTAAGAACGCGCTTTATTAAATCTTATTTTCTCACTTTAAAATGGAGACAAACCCCATTGTTATAGTCAACGTGGACAGTTAAGAAAACGGCCCGAGGCCATGCAATGGAATAAGCTTGTTGCTACTGGATGTGAGAGTGGAGAATTACTCAATTATCCCAGTCGTAAGCAGGAGTTTGAAATTGTTCACTGTAGGGCTTAAGATACCTTTCCGTAACTATTTTGTAACAGGAGAAGTCCGCATCATTCAATTCTTTTGTAGACGCTTGACCAAGTGATTTTAATCCTTTAACTGTTTATGTCGAGTATACTCGTCAGAGCGATGTGAAAATTTTACGCATAATGTCGAGTATACCCGTCATGAAGATAAAAGAATCGCATTCGTATTATTTTAAACGAATCAACTGAAATTTCCTTCCCTGAAAAAGGGCAAATAAAGATCTTTTAAAAAATGTACATTTTAGAATATTTGACTTAGATTTCTTGAAATTTAGTTGGTCTTTTCTTGCTTCTGTTTTCATTCCTATAATCCCTTAGTTTTATCTTTATGTGATATTTTTTTATGAATGAAATAAGTTTAATTTGTTAACAACGAATAAAAATATATATTTTCTAAAAAACCAACACGCAACGTTTGATTTTTAATCATAATTGCCTACTTTTATAGGCAGAAACAACCCTGCAGTCAATTCTACTAGTTTTATGCTAGTCAACTACTAGTTTGCCAAACCGCCACAACTAGTTCGGGTTCTGTAATTTTTCCATGTTAGCAACTGGTATTTTTAACACGGCGATGTCCTACGAGATGGCAATTGTCCGCTTCTGCATCAGCACCATACTAACTGGAATACTAATCAGTCTCTGCATCAGCATACATACTAGTCTGTATATACATCAGGATCATACCAGTTTACATATTAGTCAGTACATACGCCGGTATCATACCAGCCTTCATACTAGCTAGCCTATGCATCAGTATCATACCAGTTACTATACCACTGTAGGTTAGTTCATTTTGGGTTGAAAAATACACGAAAATTTGCAAAATTAAATTACAAACCACTTTAAAGAAAATTCAGTCATCACATATAATATATGCTTGTATCAAATAAATATTACTTAACTATATTTACCAAACAAATTTCGCTAAAAGTATAATCGCTATTCATAGCAATTTCGCCCTTGGACAATATTTCTAAAAAGTAATTTTCTTCTTTTTAAAATATTCCTTTTTCAATGAATTTCATAATTGATTTCACAGGCATAAATCTTTAAATTTTCTTGAAATATTTTAGGGAAAATATTAAAATTTAAATATTAATCTCAGATAGAATCTAATCCATACTTGTAACAATATCTTAACATAAAATTAAGGAAATTCAAGGTAGATTAGCTTTTTATGGTGAATAATTTAGGTTTCGGAATTATTTGCAAATAATTATGAAGATAGCTCGCTTATGAATTTCTAGTATATAATGTGCAAGTTGTTAGCAACTAAATTTTTAAAAAAAATGCTATTTTTAACCACTCTGTATAAGTACGTGTCTCTGCTCGCCATTTGCAATTTTGCAACTTCTAAACTATTCCGTTATTCCTTGTTACTTTATTTATGAAAACTGCATTTCACAATCCCAATAAGTCAACCCTAAAAAATAAAAAGAATTCAATACTTTTTTATGAAATTTTTAAAAACCGTTTCATCACAAAAAGGTTACTTTGATTATTCCAAAAAGAAATGTTATTTAGTAACTCAATTGCTTTGACAAGTGATCGTTTGCTGACTCACTTTTGCGTCGCTGGTACGCCGTTATTCAGTAGTGACGTCGCAAAAAACAAGGGTGATTTTGTTGACATGCACATATGTACATGATCTGCAACACAAATGTACTATTTAAAGCACGAAATTCTCAAAAGGATTATGATTTTTCTATAAGAAATATAAATATTATTTTCAAGAAAGTTTTATATTTAATTTAATTAAATGAATATTTAAATCCTCACAGCCGGTTTCACGAATGATATTTAAATGAAAAATGATTTTTTTATCCGAATTTTAGTGAAAAAAAATAATTTTTCACTTAAATTGCTTCGTGAAACTGGCTGTCAGAATATTGGTTGAGGAGAAAATTAAAATGTAGCACATCTTTGTTAACTGAACGATTGCTGTCCGAATACTGAGTTGTTTTCTTTTTCGCTCGCATATGCATGTCTCGACAATTTTAGAGGGTTGTTAGTGAAACGTTTCAGTCGCCCAAACTGGTATGAATAAGACCACGACCTTTTAGTTAATGAACTAGAATGTTTACGAGCCAGTTTGTCCGTTCACTGCTGGGAATTTACTCTGTTTATGTCGAGTATACTCGTCTCCACTGGAAAATAATAAGCAGGGCGAGAAAGTTTTTCGAAACAAAATTAAACAGTTAAAGGGTTAAGGGAAACCTAGAACAATACTACTTGAGGGCTTATTATTTTTCTGACCCAAAGCAAGAGGCCAAAATGAAAGCGTTAGTAGCAAACGGATCTAAGTACGTGTGACATTGGTTAGAGATATTGAAGTTTGAAATTGATTACTTGTTGTAAACTTTATATAAATTTTTGGCTGTACCTTTATTGCCCGGCTAATAGATGGTACTACAAAGTTCGAAATGACCTGGATTTTTTTGTCATCAAATAAGCTGTATATATAACTATACAAATATGAGTAACAGGGACATTTTTAAGATACTTTTGCTTCATATATCTTTCCTGACCATGTAATCGTATACTGACTTCAGCACTGTGTTAAAAAGTCGCCATTATCGTCATTCACTGGCGATTAACCAACTAGTCGACTTTGACTGTTGTGAATCGAAAACGTCAATCATCCTCTTCTAGCAATGATTGAAGCAAATTTGAAACACCAAGAGAGTTCAACTAATTCTAAACCTGTTTTCCAATCTCAGTCGAGGCCTCCACTTTCTTTAGCTACCAAATACGGCTGTCGATGAGAACCTTCAAAAGCTCATCATTAATTTTCCTTCGATACTAGCCGATGGTATCACGTGAGGTACTACACATCTTTCGGAGAACTTTTCTCTCGAATACTTCACGGTCCATATCATCTTCTTCGAACACTTTCCATGATTCTTATTCCGAGAAAGGACTTTACTTATCAGCTGTTTATTCAGTCCAACGTGGCAATTGTTGGACATCGTGGTTATAAGTAGCAACAGAAACAAGTAAGACAGTCTAAATTCAGGGCGAAATCGCACATTGTATACCTAGCAGTGATCTAGCTAGTAAAGATTTATTAGTTGCATTTTGCAGTGAGACTAACTAGTTAAGCGTGACTGATATTTTATGCGTTTATTATGTGCTTAATTTTTGGCACGAATATTCCAATGAGAAAAGCTTAACAATTTTCATGAAAATATCGCGATCACTTTGCGAGTAATCGCCTTCGAAAGCAAGACAAGTTTTGTACAGAAAAGTTGGCGGATCCACGCCTTCTTTCACAAAATTTATTTTTTCGCGAGTTTTGCTCTTAATTCCCTTTACGTGTGCCAGATAATATTTATTAAACTTGCACAGCACAGAATTAGGTGTGACTATTATCAGATTTCTTCCTTCTTATCTAAATGTGGAAAATGAGTGCCTCAAATTTTGCTCAAGTTATATTGTTCACAGACGAATGGAAGGACCGACATGGCTTAATTTACTTATCTTTCCTTCCAAGATACTAAAAAAATATGTATTTCGATTCATTTATGGCGTTGCGCGTTGTCCTTAAACCAACAAAGCTAATATACCTTGTGCGCTTAGTACTACTGGTTTACAAATAAAAATTGTTTCAAAGAAAGTCAAGAGCAGAAATCCTATGACAAATTATTCATGTCAAGCGAAAAAAAATATTCACTTAGGTTAATGAAGAAATTAAATTGTTTTAAAAACACCAAACAAATTATATTGCACTTGTAAATATAAGGGAGCATATCTACCAATTCTTACATGCATATCTTAGTTTTCACCCTAACAAGAAGAAGGTGTGGCCCTTTCTCAAGGCAAAACTTTGCTTAGTATTCGCATTCCTGATTGCTTTCTTATAAACATGCACACACACGTACAAGCATCTAACTGTAAACTATTGTTGGTGTGGTCACCCACAGCCATTTCGAGTTCATCGTCGTCCTCATCATGCGATTGCAACAAAGTCAAGTTAACGCATTCACCATAGCCATTGCCATGTGGCTCGTTATGCAACTGCCATTGTTTTCGCACTTCAACTTCTTAACAACATAAACATTGGCATTGCACGACGCTTTGTTCCTCGGCACATTCTTGCACCTCCCACATCGCAGTTTTCTTAACAATTATTTGCCAAAGGGAATTACGCTTGATTTTGTTGCTTGTTTTGTATATAAACATGTGTGTGTATGTGTGTGGACAGAGTAGAGTTTGGCTTGGTTGGCGTCTTTGTCATCAACATATTGATGCAGCAATCAAATGCCTTTGCCCTTTGGATTTCTATCTATGTACAGCTGTGTTCAATATAATAGTAGTGAAATTAAATTGGATATCGTTCGACGAAGTAAGAAGCTGAGATTTTAGCAATTTTAATTTTAAACAAAAGTTCGGGAAAGTTAATTAAACTTTTGAAAATGTACATTAAAATTTCCATATTTTTGGGCAGAGTTTTTATAAAATTTTTCAGTATGCAGTTTTGTAGACCAATACATTTTTTTATAACAATAGCAGACCCGGCAGACGTTGTTCTTCTAAAATTTTACTTGCCTACATTTAAAAATTGCACTCTTTTCAGTCCCCAATTTTTCCTTCAAGTTTTGCTTTTCCCCCATCCCCATATACTATTACTCTTCTTTACCCTCTTAATTTTTCTCTAACACCACCTCTGTATCTCAAATTTCTAATCCTACTCCCCTTCGTCTCCCATTTTCTCTACGGGTACTGTTATGTACATACTTTCGAAGATATATCAAATTAAATTTTATTTGATCCTGGTACTGCTTTCTGTCTCCACGGTTTTTTGATAAATAAATAGAACACATATCTATATATATCTAGCTATACCGAGTTGCTAATTTAAATAACCTAGAGGCTTTGCCAAAAACTAAACTGTGTCGTTTCACAGTGATCGACAATAAATTTAGGACATTAATGAAGCACAAACAAAACACAAAAAATTTGAACGTGACACCTCCCACTTTTCCAAAATTATGTAAATCTTGACTAAAGAACACATATATATAAATGTCATTAATTTAGACCAAATATGGCTAGAGTTATGACGAATTGAAATTTATATAGCATGGGGCGTGGTACAGCCCACTTTGCCAAAATTATATATAGCCTATGCTTTAATAAGTGATGCCAAGAATATACTGTAGAAATTTCATAAAAATCGGTTAAATAATTTGGACGCCTATAAAGGACACACATTCATTTTTATTTATAAGGCTGTACAAGTTAGAACTCGCTCAAAAATATCGAAACATTTTCCGAATTTTTTTACTCAAGTGTGTGGAGTGATTTCTTCTTTCAACGCATGAAGAAAAATTAAATTTGTATGGAAAAAAATACTGGACAGACTTGACAAAAAAGAATCTAAAAATTCATGCCTACTCAAAAACTTTCTAGAAATTCTAGCCCAAAATATTGGAAATTTGATGTAATTTTTTAAAAGTTTAATATAAATTGTGTCAACTTTTAAATTTATTTTTTTGTGGTTTCTGTTATGGAATGCGCTATATTTTTACTTCGTCGAACGATATCCTAATTAATTTTACTACTATTATTTATATGGGAACGAATTTTCGTCATCCCTTGTCAATTTTGGTTTTGTAACAAACCGGTTTCGGCGAACCGCCATCTTCAGTGCTTGATTTCGTTCTCCTTCTTCGAAAATTCGTTCCAATATAAATCCAGTATCCACCCTGTCGGAAAAACACAAAACCAAATCAACTCACTACTATTATATTATACACAACTGTATGTATTTAGATATAATGTTTCTGCTTATAATATGCGCGTAGTTATTGCCTGTGCATCAATAGTTCTACATAGTTTATTAATTCAGTACTGCCCGCATTCAATGTGCATTTTGAGTCGTTTTATCTACAATGACATTGTTATGTTCCACATAATGGCTGTGAACTCTGCGAAAGTGCTTAGCCAAGATGGATCGAAGGAACACTAGGTATTTAATTTGTCTTACAACTGTCATAATAATCGCTTGCATTTCAAAACAATTAAACCCTCGGCGATTACCATATGCAAGGAACGAAGGAAATTGAATGTTCCGTTGTTTGAGATTTAGGCAAAGAAAGACCTGACGGCTCTTCTGGCTGCGTAATATTATGCGAATGGGTACTAGCGGTTTAGCGGAGAAGGTGTTTCTGTAGGCAAGCACATTTGCCAGCAGAGGAATAGAAGGTTGAATCGCAATCCTGTATCACATGGTGCTGGTATTTCAACACTATTTACTACCGGTTAATCGCCTGGGGGTCATTACGTATCAAATCGGACCAGCCAGCCATTTTTAGCAATAACTGACGCCAATTGGAAGCAAACAAAGCGGTTCAAGTAATCCTCCTTTTTTTTGGCTGCGGGGCGAAGTCTCGCACAATCACGGCCATCAGCGGCACTAGCAAAATGTATACCTGTTTGTTGGTGGTAAGACCGGCAATACTATGTGCGTCCATGTCGTGCACTATTACAGATAATAGAGGTACTTCACTGAGACTAATAATGTTTAGGGAATCGTTTTCGAAAGACGAATCGGTTTCAAACGGTTGCGGTTATGAAAAATGAAACTGTGTAAACGGTTAGGGTTGCAACTCCACTTTTCAGAAACAAAACAGTTTCACTTTAGGTAACAAATGCTAACAATTTCGATGAAACGGTTTCAATTAAGTTAGGGTTACTATTTTGAGATTGAAAAATGCATTAGTTTCAAACGGTTAAACTCATGATACCGGATTTTAAAATGTGGACCTGTTGGATATATGAAACGGTTTGAAACGGTTGAATTATGATTTCGAATAGAAAAATTAAACGGTTTCAACCAGTTGAGGTGACGACTTCAAGTTTGAAGAATGAACCTGTTCCAAACCTTTAACCTGAATCTTCCCACGATTACCATATGGTAATGCAAACATGCCGTTGCAATTTTACGTATTATGTCTGAAGTAAATAACAAAAACAAAAAAGAATAACTGTATTTCACGCAGAGGAAAATCGAAGCGAGGAAAATGAAAATGGACTTCATTTTCGTGCTCAGGAGATCGAAATACATAAGTATACAACATTTCACAAAAATCCAAAACAAAAAAAGTTATGGGACTTCCCGGGTTAAGGTTATCATCGCGGTCTCAAAAAGTGCGCGGTTCAAATCTGCTTCGTTATCTGGAGCCGAGAGCTTCTTTTTTCATTCGAAATACATGCTGAAACATGATCAAATTTGTGTAAACCTTGTACAGCTCCTTGGTCAATATCTTTAATCCCGCGGTTTCCATCACGAGAAAGACCTATAATATTCCAAGGGCCAAACCAACTTTTTAGGACACTGTCCTGGATTCAGAGGCGCACATCAGGGCATGTATGATGAGAGATTTTACTTCTTAGTTTCGTACTTAGACCAAAGTACCCTGCAGTCAACTGCCAAACTGGTTAGTAAACATTCTAGTTCATTAACTAGAACGTCGTGTTCTTATTCATACCAGTTTGAGCGAGTGCAACGTTTCCGCTTTCACAAGCAACACCAACCCTTTAAAATTGTCGATACATGCATATGCGAGCGAAAAAGAAAACAATTCGGTATTCAGGCAGCAATCATTCAGTTAACAACGCCGCCCTAGATTTTAATTTTCTCCTGAACAAATACTCTGACAGCCAGTTTCGCGAAGCAATTTAAGTGAAAAATTATTTTTTTTCACTAAAACTCGGACAAAAAAATCATTTTTCATTTAAATATCTTTCGTGAAACCGGCTGTAAGGATTTAAATATTCATATAATTGAATTAAATATATAACTTTCTTGCAAATAATATTTCTTATAGTAAAATCAGAATCCTTTTGAGAATTTTATGCTTCAAATAGTAATTTTGGGTTGCAGATCATGTACGTACGTGCATGTCAACCAAATCACCACTATTTTTTGAGACGTCGCGAGTAAGCAGTGCTCTAATGAAACCACGAAAAAAAGTGAAAACGAAACGATCACTTGTCAAAGCAATTGAGTAAGTAAATAACATTTCTTTTTGGAGTAATCAAGGTAACCTTTTTCTGATGAAAACGTTTTTAAAAATTTCATAAAAAAATATTGAGTTATTTTTCTTTTTCAGGGTTGACTTATTATGATTGTGAAATGCAGTTTTCATAAATAAAATAACAAGGAATAACGGAATCGTTTAGAAGCTGCAAAAACGAAAATGGCGAGCAGAGACAGTAACAGAGTGGTTAAAAATAGCACTTTTAAAGAAATTTAGTTACTAAGAACTTACTCGAGTTACCTGCATGGTTATTTGCATAGAACTCCGAAACTTATAACGTTTTCCATAAAAAGCTAATTTTTCCTTGAATTTCCTTAATTTTATACAGGGTGGCTAATGAAAGCCGCTACCAAAAAAAAATTAAATAACTTTTTTTCTATTTAATGAATCTGGTTAATTTTTTTTTTATTTTGCAGATTGACTTTTACATTTAACAAAAATGGATAACTGGGACACTGAAACAAGAATTTGGATTGTCCGCCGCTATCACGCACTGGAGTCCGTAGTTTCGGTTCAAAGAGAGTATAGGCGCACGTTTGGCGGCAATCCTCCGAGCAGATGGACCATAATAAGACTTGTAAACAATTTTGCCGAGCATGGGACAGTCAACAGAAGACCTTACCATCGAAACCCTTCAGTTCGAACGGAGGAAACAATCGCTGCTGTAGCTGCTGCCATACAAAACAATCCACGTGTTTCGACAACAAGCTTATCTGCTCAAATGGGTGTAAGCAGACAGTCATTACAGTCAATTATGCACAAAGATTTGGACTTATTCCCATATAAAATTCAAATGGCCAACAAACTGAACGCTGCAGACTTGCCGATTCGCTTGGAATTTTGCCAGAAGATGCTTCAAATGGTGGAAGAGGATGGAAACATGTTGAACTGTCTTTTCATGTCTGACGAGGCCCATTTCGATTTAAACGGCAACATAAACAAACAAAATTGTCGAATATGGAGTGGTTCCAACCCACAGATACTCCATGAGACGGAATTGCATCCACTTCGTGTCACAGTGTGGTGTGCAGTTTCATCACACTGCATTGTCGGGCCCTACTTCTTCGAAGAAAACGGTCATACCGTTACGGTTACTGGAGACCGTTACTTGAGCATGTTGAGAGAGTTTTTCTATCCAGAATTACGCCGATTGAGAATTTCTTTCAACTCTGTGTGGTTTCAGCAAGATGGTGCAGCTCCTCATATAGCCCAACCTGTTATGACAGAATTGCGACGAAAATTTCCCAATAAGCTGATATCCAGAAACTCCACATTCCGTTGGCCACCCAGGTCGCCTGACCTTACTGCACCTGACTTTTTCTTGTGGGGTTATTGCAAACAGGAAGTCTTCAAAGCAAAACCAACAAATTTGAATGAACTAAGGCAATCCATTCGAGAAACAATTGCGGCTATTCCTGTCTCAACTCTCCAAGCAGTAATGAACAACTTTTTGGTAAGATGCCGCACATGCATCGACGGGCAGGGGGGGCATTTAAATTCCATTATTTTTAAAACTATATAAGCTATATTTAATAAAATTTAATGAGCTTTAACATGAATAAAAGAAAAATGAATTCCATACACTGAAAAAATTATTTGAGTTTCTTAATGTAGCAAAATTCATCAGCCACCCTGTATAAGGATATTTTTTCAAGTATGGATTGGATTCTATATGGGATTAGTATCTAAATTTAATAATTTAAAGATTTCTGCCTGTGAAATCAATTACAAAGTTCGTTCCAAAAAGGAATATTTAAAAAAGAAGAAAATAACTTTTTAGAAATATTTTCCAAGGGCAAAATTGCTATGAATAGCGATTATACTTTTACTGAAATTTGTTTTGGTCAATATAGTGAAGTAATATTTATTTTGATAGAAGCATATCATATATGTGATGACTGAATTTTCTTTAAAGTGGTTTGTAATTTAATTTTGCAATTTTCGTGTATTTTTCAACCTAAAATGAACTAACCTACAGTGGTATAGTAACTGGTATGATACTGATGCATAGGCTAGCTAGTATGACGGCTGGTATGATACCGGCGTATGTACTGACTAATATGTAAACTCGTTTGATCCTGATGTATTTGCAGGCTAGTATGTATGCTGATGCAGAGACTGACTTGTATGCCAGTTAGTATGGTGCTGATGCAGAAGCGAACAATTGCCATCTCGTAGGACATCGCCGTGTTAAAAATACTTGTCGCTAACATGGAAAAAGTACAGAACTCGAACTAGTTCAGCCGGCTTGGGAAACTAGTATTTGGCTAATATATAACTAGTAGAATTGACTGCAGGGGTAGCAGTTGTTGAAATCACGCTTGTCTCAGCTAAATATCTCGGCTGACACTCAAGTTTTTCTTTCTTTGGTAAACCGACAGCTCGAAGTATTACTTTAGGATAGTCAGTCGACATCGTTAAGGATGGAGTTAACAGCTTCGTCATACCAGCGATTTAGCAATGAGGGGAACAAGTTACAACAATGGTCCAAAATCCGTTTCAGCAGCATTTTGTGGAACTTGGGAGTATAAACCATTTTAGGCTAGTCTATGTAATCTATCCAGTCTAGAAAGTATTCTCTGGACACCCACAGGTTTTAGCAGCAATAGGCGAGGACTTGGGTCTTCTTAATACTTTGATTTGATAAAAGGTAGCAGCAAAATATGCCGTGGCTTATTTGTTGGAATCGCTCGTCAGTTTTCGTAGCTCAGAGGAATCTAATATTTTTAAAGGGTGAATCTGCAAAAGCTCCTCAAAGCTTCTGAGTGAAAATTTTAGAAAGTGAAATAGAACTTATAGTTCGAGTGTGCTTTATTGCTCAATTAACTCAGCAATTCATAGCAGTGCTTATTAGAATCACAATTGGCACTTAAAGGAATTTGATCTAAAAGTACAGTATTAAAACTCTTAGCATCTACGCTGTCTGCCAGTGCAAGCAAAAATATTTAATTCAACATTCAAGTAGCTTAGGGCATTACTTCACATCATAAACTAAGCAAATTCTCAAGAAGTCATTAAATGTGTTTTGCAACAAACTTGGATTGTTGCTCTAAATTGTTTACTTAAGATTTATTATTGTATGCTATAAATTTATTTGCTTCTTACTATTTAGTTGTGTTAGTGAGCTATTAATGCACCATAGTTGCAATGAAATTACACTTTCTTATCTTCATTGAGAACCCTCGCTCATTTTCAATTGTTTTGTTGCCGCTACAGACAATGACACATTATCGCGCTTAGCTCAATGACATCAGTCAACATTAAAGGTGGGGTTTCCTCGAAAGCGGTGCCGCTATATAGCATTGCAATGTAAAAGTAATTACGTGTAAACTAAAAAGACGCTGAAGTTCACCGTCATGACGGTGGAAAATCTTTCGTCTACGATTTTTTTTCCATATATCCGTCATATTCAAAACGGAATGAATTTAATCAAATATTTCAAATATTTTTACAGAAAACAACAGTTGTGACATTTCTGTTGCTTTAAAAATAAATATTAGAAAAAAATAAAAACAAAAAACAACACAAAGGTCTGCAAAATAATAAAAAAAAATCAGGAATATTGACCCCAACGCTCATCAAACGTTGCAAAAACGCGGTGCCGCTAATGGCGGTGAATATAGCGGCCGCTTTATAGCGAACTTTATATTGCGGCACCGCTGTTCTAGGAAACCAAAGCTTAAGATGTTGAACGTTTTTTATGCGCGAGCGATCGCAAAATAGTTACTCATACGCCATGTCGGACAATGTGCTGTTGAATGGGAGTGTAGTGTCATTAGTTCATTGTTAGAATTGTTATAATGGCGTTGATGCCATTGTTGTGCTATTGTCATTTCAGAATTTTTAAATGTATGCAAGGTATCAAATTTGTTCTAGCTAAAGTATGCTTGGATTTATGCAATTAGTGAAAGGTTATGTAAATTTTTTTTCTAAACAATTACGTTTTGTAAAGTTGAAGATTCAACAACTTTGTCAAACTTCCATTTTGCATATCCTTAGCACTTTTAAAAAACAAGAAAGGCCTGAGTACCAGGCACTCCTGAAGTTTGATGTGTAAACATGAATATCTTGCACATAAATTTAATAACCGCAAAACTTTCTTTTATTTTAGTTACATTCACCATATTTTAATCAATTCTTTTCTGATCCTTTCCTACACTTTCATTATACTTTCCCTAGTTTATTCCCTTACTTTCCATTCCTTTCCTTTCTTTCCTTTCCTTTCCTCTTTCTTCCTTTCCTTTCCTTTGTTGTTGTTTGGGGAGTGCTGTCGAACTGATAGTCCTTCGCCGGATATGAATCCGGTACGCTCCGGTACTCATTCATTTTATTTTATTTAATGTTAATTTGTTAATATTTGTTTTATTTTATTTTATTTTCTTTTCATTTTATTTTTTTTATATTATATTATTTTATTTCATTATTTAATTTTTTTTCATTTTATTTTATTAATTTTTTTTTATTTTATTTTATTTTATTTTATTTCATTATTTTATTTTATTTTAATTTTTGTTATTTTATTTGATTTTATTTTATTTTATCTTGTTTTATTTTATTTTATTTTATTTTGTTTTATTTTATTTTATTTTATTTTATTTTATTTTATTTTATTTTATTTTATTTTATTTTATTTCATTATTTTATTTTATTTTATTTCATTGTTTTATTTTATTTTATTTCATTATTTTATTTTATTTTATGCTATTTAATTTAATTTAATTTTATTTTACTTTCGGCCTTTATTTTGGAAATCATTAGGAACTTTTGTGAGCCCTAGACTATATATATATATATATTAAAACATCACAGGGAATAGTTTTATAAATATATATATTTGTAGACTGATACTATCGATATTTTGACTTCATTCCGAAGCCATTTTTAGAAATAAAATACATATAAAATCATATTAAAAGATAGTTGAAATTAACAATGCCTACTATCCTGAAGTAAAGTAGGTGATTTATTGTTAGAAGTGGAAGTCCTTATCTACTTGGAACTTATGGAATTCCATAAATAAAATTTGGTGGCATGAAATATATAGGTAAAGGTTACCCCTCCGAAATGCTACCCAAGCACTTAATAAGAGTGTGGTGTGCACGTAGAAAAAATGTCTAGTGGATATTTTACCAGCAATTTTCTCAAAGTTAATCATAATACATATAAAAATAGAAAAGTTCAGAATGTTAAGCTCAACTTATGGGAGATTAAGTTCTAGATGCTATGCTGAGCATCATTAACTGTGCTTAGTAGGCAATTAACAGTCAAGTTTTTGATTAGCTGCTTAAATGCATAAAGGCAAAAAGAGAATTTGTTTACTGAGTTGCTTATCGTTTATTTTCTATCAAAATATTAGCCTATGAGCTAGATTAAGTTGAATTTATTTAGACAATACACATTTCATTGTAAAAATTGTGTAATCATGCAAAATCACAATTTTATTAACTTGGCGAATTATGACTCGTTATTGAGCTAAATACGCGATTGTGTGATAATTGGCTGTTTGGCTATGAGCAATAAGCAATAAACAGTAAAAATAAATGATAGGCTTCAAAGGAAATTGACACAAAGTTTTAGTTAAGCAGTAATAAAAATAATTATTGGCAATTGTGATATATGAAATTTTGTAGACAATAAATGGCTATGTGCTGACAAGAACATGTACATATATGGCCAATAAATGGAACAACAATGGCAAGGTCATAAAAATTAATGTATGCATGAATATTGTATAGCTGAGGTAACTGTAAGTATGTTCGTTTAGCTATAAGTATGTTGAATAGTACATTATATATACATATCGTCCTAGCGTGCCCAGAAAAAAAAAGAAGTCATGACCAAGCAAAGTCGGTATTATATTAAAAGCCGAAGGCAAAATTCCTAGAAAATGTCTATGAATATCAATGTGAATAGATGGCTGTTTATAGCATGCAGCGCTTAGTACGAAAGTAGTAAGGAGCATTGGAATCGGCCCATTCCGATTTGAATGAAATTTGCTGACGCGTTTCCTTTTTGCGAAAAAAAATTTTTTTTTTTGAAAAGTTATGCAAATTCAAAATTCACTTTTTCCCCGTTTTGTAAAGTTAATTTTTCAATACCAAAGCTTGTGGGAGTAGTAATTAAGTGAAACCACATAAGAGAGCTGGAAGGAGGACGAATAGAAAGAACATTGCTTAGCATGTCAAATCGCCACATATTTGGAATCGACCAATACCGCTTTGAATAAAATTTTGGGCTTCATTTTAATATAAAATGAGATTTGGTGTAGAGTTTCTTTCGTTTTTGCAAAATTTTTTTTTGCTCAAAGTTATTCAAATTCAAAATCTAACTTTGTTTCCTGTTTGGTAAAGTTTGGTTTTCCAATATTTTGGAAATCCCCTTTGTTTGTTGGAAAATTTCATGGCTAACTATGATTTTTTAGATCATCGAAAATTTTCTAGAATTGGAAATTTAAAAATTTTTTTTAAAATATTTTTATCAAAATATTTTTTATGCCTCTAAGCACGCCCTTTAAGAAGTTTATATTTTTACCTACAATAGTGTCCGAATTGTTGCAAAACTTAACTTTACTAAACAGGAAAAGAGTGAATTTTGAATTTGCAGAACTTTTCACTAGAATTGGAAATTTCAAAAATTTTTTTTTAAATATTTTTTTCAAAATATTTTTTTATGCCTCTAAGTACGCCCTTTAGAAGAGCCAAAGTTTATATTTTTTAACTACAATAGTGTCCGAATTGTTGCAAAACTAAACTTTACTAAACAGGAAAAAAGTGAATTTTGAATTTGCAGAGCTTTTCACAAAAAATTGGTGGTCGACATAGGTGTAATGTAGAAATAAGAAACATATTGTAATAATCTTAAGTTGAGCTTGAACGAATAAAGTCAGTGAGCGGATAATAGTTCGCTTGGCCTTTTTAAAAATAAATATTCGAATGTAAAATGAAACTCGAATATTAATAAAATTGGTTTTAGTCGATTCAAACTATGTGGCGATTTGACATGCTAAGCAAAGTTCTTTCTTTTCGTGCTCCTTTCTGAGATTTCCCTTAATTACTCCTCCCACCATGTTTGCTATTATCATCTTTACCATCATAGCCATCATTATTGTCATCAGAACTACAATTCTTCATCCACTCCTTGTCCACTATCGTTTGTTTTTCCCGGGGCTATTTCCTTTTTATGTACTTCCTGATAATCGCATATACTTCCTTTTTCTTTATTCTCTATTTTGTTGTTCTGGTTAGGTTCGAGTGCACTCTCTGAGTTATTACTTTCATCGTCATCATAATCACCATCTGCATACTTCTTTTCTATCCTTCTTTTCCACCTTCATTTGTCTTACCTTTTCAATCACATTTCTTTTCCCCCTTTTCTATGTCTCTTTTTCTTTTTCTTCTGATTTAAATTTTTTTGTTCTGATTAGGTTTGTGTTCATTATTTTAGTCGCTACTTCCATCTTCCTCATCATCCCCGTCATTATCGTCATCATAACTGTATCTCTCTTTTTCCTCTTCTTCCCCACTATCTTTTATATTTTCTTTACCTTACTTTTCCTCTCCCTTTTTATATATTTTTTTTGTTTATTTATTGTTTATTGCAACTCTCAATTGAGCGAGGATAAGAATCTCAGATCTTTTTGGATTTTTTATCATTCACTTTCATACAGATATTTGTAGTTTTCTTTAAGTTTATTTAGTGAATTCTATTTTTTGCAACTTGCTCCGGTCCACTTACCTGTCCTTATATTGACTGATTGGTGGCGAATTAAAAACGGCAATATTTGGTTTCCCGCTCAGTTGTAATGTTTTGCGTGCTTTACCAAGTTGATTCTCAGCCACGCAAGAATAATTACCAAAGTCCTGAGGATGTACTTTGCGTATAATTAATGTATGACGTGAGCCACGATTTTCCATGATGTGACGTTCGGTGGTGTCCAACTGCATGGTGTCTTTAAACCAAATAACCTGTAGATTTCAGCGTAAAAACATAATTGACCACCATAAATGTGAAATAAATGTGATAAGTGGAAGGTGGAGTGAAGGGGTTAAAATAGACGTGTGAGTAATAGTTGGAGGATATTTTTAATGAAAATATTATTAAAATTAAACATATAGCAAAGCGGATGTTGAGGTAGCGGGAAGTTGAATACAAATAAGGCATTCATGTGTGAGTAATTTAAATAAAAGTAATTAATTAAAGAGGGGATATAAAGTAAAGCAATAAAACAAAAAAATTCGAAATTTCCGTCATATGAAAAAAAGGAAATATGGGTGAGAGTGGATGATTGTTGATTGCCGCAAATGAAAATGTGTGCATAAGTGTCGCAGTACCAAAAGGTGTTAAGTAAATAAGAATAATAAACAAGCGACACAGGTTTTCCAGGGCAGATACGTGGCGCACCGAGCAGTGATAACGTAGATATATGTATGGGTTTCATATAAGTGTGCGTGCAAATTTTATTGTTCAACGGAAGAGGGAGTAATCAAATTATGACGATTTCCCCAATGCACAGCGAGTTACCCGAAAATGAAGAGGAAGTTAAAGATAAACAAAAGTGATATGCGTCGTGAGCCAGGAGCCATGAGACACAACGCCGGAATGAATGGGAATCGCCAAGCAACCACAAACATGGAAGTCAAACGATATCATGTCATGAGCGTCCGTCGTCAGCACAACGTCAGCCAACATACAAACAAACATATAAGTTGTATAAAAAGTCAGCCGTTATCAGTAAACGTATATGTAGGTAGCGCAGAAAGCGTCAGTAAGCACATAAAAGCATCGAAGGTGCAGCACACGTACATAAACGTACATACATGTCAGGTGAGCATGTCAACGAAAATGTCGCCACAAACAGATTCACAGCAGTGGAACGGAAGACCGGAAGGAAGTGAACACATACGACCAGTTGAAAGATGAACATGCGGATATGTGAAGCGCACTTAGTTTGTGGTAATGGGAAGTAGGGTAAATGCAGATGAGTAGGTAAACACATACAGCCATTTCACGTGTCGCGCATACACACATGAAGGCATTGTGAAGGTAGTGGTGTGGCGGAATTATGAAAACAGCAGGCGCGGCGCTTAATATATAGGACAAATAATTGGGCAACGACCGGAAACAGATGGCGGCAACAAACGGAGCAGGTAAGCGGTGTGTAAAAAATACAAAAAAAAATAATATTATGGAATAAAATATACAGGAAAAGTGATAAAGGAATGATAAAAAATGTAAAAAGTAAAGGGATAGTATGGAAAATATGAGTTTAGCATGAATAAAATTAAATTGGCATGTTTATAGGAAATACAGTTTACGAAAATAGGAGAAAGTATATCACAAAATTTTCAATTCAAAATTTCATGAAATTTGTTAAAATTTAAGCAAAAGTATATAAATTAAAAAAAATTTCCATTTGGTGAAAAAACGCAGATTAAAAAAATTATTTCGGTTTAAATTTTTATTTAGATATATTTTTAAGTTAAATAAAAAGAAAAATTAAATGTATATGAGAGTAAACATTAAATTAACAAAAGAAGAAATAAAAACATTATTTTACAAAGAATAAGAAGAATAATAAAAATATGTATAAAAATCGACAAAGTTTTTCACAAAAAAACATTTAAAGAGATATATATATCAAATTATACAAATTATTAATCAAAAGATGATAATTTATATAATAAAAGTTCACATAAGAGAATGTATTGTTCCAAAACAAAGATTTATAAAAAAATATGTTTATTATATGAAGTGAAAAAATTAAATAGAAATGATATATGAAACATTTATGAAAAATTGGTTTGGACAAAAAAAATTTTTTTGAGTAAGTTTGTTAAAAAAAAAGACAAAATATTGGGAAAAATAGTATAAAGTTTTATAAGAACATATACAGAAAATTATAAAAAAAATATATTTTTTATGAAATGAAAAATAAATGACATTTTGAATTGAAAATATATAATGAATGATATGAAAAATATATAAGCATTTGGTAAAAAATTTGTTTAAATGAAAAATAAATGACAATTTTGTAAAATATTAAATTTTATGCATGACAACATTTTTCAAAATGAAGATTTGCAAAAAAATATTTTAATTGTTTAAAATGAAAAAATTAAATATAAAATATTTGAAAGAAAAATTTAAAGCGTTTCGAACAAAAAAAAATTTACTTATATCACAATTTTAAGTATAATTTTTAAGTGAAAATATATAAAAATTTTATGGGAATATCAAAATGGATATTTCTTAAAAAGTTATTTACAAAATAAAAATTTTTATTCAAAATAGAAAATTAAAAGTGAATTATAAATAAAGATTTATTAAAGGCTCCGTAGAAACGTGAAACAGATTTATTAAAAAAAAAAAACAAATTTTATTTTAAGTAGAAATATTTATAAAACAAAGTAACAAAAAAACTCGAACAAATATAAACGATTTTTTTAATTAAAAAAAATTTCAAAAAGTTATGCAAAGTAAATGAGAGTTCATTAAGCAAGGTAGGCATATTCATTAAAAAATGTATTGATTGATTAAAACAAGGGGAAAAAAATATTTTTTTTTTAAATATGAATATTTTGGTAAATTTTATGATTTTTAAAACACATGAAATTTTTTTAAAGTTTTACAAATATTGAAGAAAAATTTTAAGTGATTATGAATAAGGTGAAACAAAAAAGATTTAAGAAAAACTCCAAGAGCCAAAAAATGGTGCGATGAAAGCAAATAACGCAGAATGGCAAGAAAAAATGTTTTCATGCAGAAGTGGCACAGTTATTTAAAAAAAAAGTTTCAAAAAGTTCAACATTCCACACGTAAGAGGAAGAAGGATATGGAGAAGAAGAATGTGCCGTCATATAAGGTATGAGCGTAAGTGAGTAGGTACGTGAACGTATTTTATGTTGTGTGTGCAAAAAGGTGTAGCGATAGTCCCAGTAGCGTGAGGTTGCACCAGGCACGCATATGTGTTCAAGACGTTGAAGTATGTGACAAGAATGCGTGCGTGTGTTCAGTTGAGCCCAAGGGGTTAAATTCCATTAAAATTTTGTGTCATTTCAAGGCAGGTAAATGTTCACATTTTAGTTTTGTTTTTTTGTTCACAAGGGCGCGCATTTTTTCGTTATTTTGTAAATTTTTTTTTTGGGTTTTTTCATAATTTTGTTTTGTAATTTTTTGTTATTGACATTGTTATGACGTTTATACCATTCGCGAATGTTGTTGCATGAACAATAACAACGTCAAGTTAGTAAAATAGCAACATAACCGATTGTGCCACAATTCAGGAGAGATTCACATTCGCAGAATATGTCGCATTGTTGGGCGTGAGCCAGGCAGTTGGCCCCAACAAAAAAGTGAGTGGAAAAAAATATAAATAAATTACGGCGAACAGGCATATCACGAAGATAAACACGTTTGTTTGCCATATTTGTATAGTCAACCATTCATTCAGCAAAGCAATTTAGTATGTTTGTTTGTTTGTTGATTTGAGTGCATGTGGGTATCCAGTTATGCGAATATAGAGTTGTGTGTATGAGTATTTGTTTTGAACAATAATGATTCAAGTTTTTTCATCGTTGAAATTTTTGTATGCAAAACGAAAATTGTTTGCATTGCCATCGAGTTTAACACGTGATATCGTTGTTGTGTTATGCCGTTATGCGTTGACATTTTGATAAACGGTGATGGCGTCATAAAAATACGCGAATTTCAAAAGTTTCGAGAATTATTTTTATTTTTTTAAATTTGTGTTTATCAGTTGTAGGCAGCATCAGCAGCAGCAGCATCAGTTGTAGTCAGTTGGATTGATTTATAAACGAGAGAGAAATGAGTGAAAAAAGAAAGAAATGTTCTCAAGTTAGTATATGTACAAATATAGTTTTATTTGTTTGACATAAAATCTTAAATGAACAACAAGCTCACTTTTACGTCGTGTTGCCGAGTTAACTCCACCCAAAACGTCTGCAGTAAAGAATAGTTTTAAAGAACGCTAAAACTCACAAGTTTTTTTTCAAAAACTTCCTGTCTCACAGTTTTACCCAAAAACTCCTCATTATTCGTTTGATGAATGTCTTCTCTCATAATTAGTTACAAAAACACAATACCAACGTTAATTCGATAACATTGCAGATGAGATACAGTGGTTTCGAAACAAATTGTTGTATGAAATATTTTAAAAATAATTTGAGATCAAGGTTGAGTCCAGACCTTTCAAATTTGATTAGTAATTAGTAGTCGAAGCCTACTAAGGCTTTTTTAATTGGTTATGACTATTTTTTGAATAAAAGGTTGATTGCAAAAAAAAATAATAGTTAAAAACAATAAAAAAAATTTATTTTGATTACTTTTAATTTTTGTTTTTGATTATTTTTGATTTTTTCAGCAACAATACTAAAAAAAAAGTTAAAATCAAAAAATAAAAAAAAAATTAAAAAGTTGTAAAAAATTATGACTTTTTGTACATTTCTTTTATTAATTGGAAAATAATCATTAAAAATTTTAAGTAATTTGTAATCAATCATTAAATAGATTCTCAAGAAAGAAATTTATCAAACCGGAATCATTAGTATTAGTAATCATTATTTAACAGGTCTGGTTGAGTCACCTTGAATAGAAACTCATTCAAGTAAAAAATAAAATTATATATTTAAGGACCAGTTCCGACATTGTATCAAAAACAATGCCAAACCTATCCTGAAAAAGTTAGCAAAGCAATGCCGTCCTTGCGCCGAAAAGAATCCTGACCGTATAAAATCAAGTAGTCTGGACAAAAGCTCTATTTGGTCCATCATTTATACCGAACGAGTCTTGTAAATCTTGAGAGAAATCTCCAGCGTGGATTTTAATTTATTCCGAAATCAACCAAAAAATATTCAGAAGAACACATTTCAACTAAATGCACACATGTGTATAGTTTTGCGGGATCGCGGGTACTTATTTTCTTATTCTTAAAATATTAAATATTAATTGACATTTTTTTCGTTAATTTAAAGTATTTGATCAACCAGTAATATTTTTGGGAATAATTAATAAAAATGTGTTTGTTATTTTTTCTATGAAACTCTTTTATATCGCGAGTTCTTCTTGAAAACAATTTGAGATGTCGCCTTCAAAAATATTCTCAAAAAGAAATTTTTTAAAAATTGGGTTTGCTTCTATTCTTTAGATGACCTTTCTTCTTCTTTAAATGACGGTTAATCGCCTTAGGGATTATATATAGCTTAGTTTATGACCGTTATTTATATCAAAGTGTAGATTGAACTAATTAATTGTATGCAAAATGTCTTTCTGGGTTAATTTAATAAAGTCAGAAAATGCTTACATAAATTCGTCTTTAATAAATCGAGACATCGATGTTTTCGCAGAAAAACCATCGAAATATCGATATGTGTGAACACAGATTTTTTTTCCAGCACTATTGTTCACGTCAGGATTAAATAAGAAAAGTATTTAATAAAAAAGTGTTGAGTTCCGTGTTCTAAATACTTTTTTTGATTTTTGTACTTTTTTAAAGTCTAGCAGTGTAAGAATGCTGCCCGCTCTCAGAGCCTCTTAAAATCTATAGATTTTTCTACCCTTTCTGTCCACTGTGAAACAGAGGGGGTACTGGATTCAAGGGGTTGTGAATTCGAACTTATCTTCTATTCGTTTCAAATGACAAATGCACCAAGCGGATGTAAATTCCAATGCAAACTAAAATGTACATATACTTAGTGATGTTCTCATATGAGTAACTACGAGTATATAGTCAAGTACTCTGCTCATGTACCGAGTTTTCGAGTATCGAGCTCGCACGTCAGTTATCGCTTTACGCCTTTTTTGCTTTGTACTTTCCAGACAAATTTTTTTTTACGATTTGCCTATTTGAATTTAGTGTTAACCAAACAATTCTTAGAAATAAATGCATTTACCACAATCTACAGTTTTTATATGTTAAGGCAGCGCTCACATTGATACCGATTTTTCCGGTCCGACACTATCGAAAAATTTAAGCATGTTCTTTTTTTACGAATGGCTAATATTTGTTTAAATTCGGTTATTTTTTGTTTACATCGGTTGAGCTCGTTAAAATAAATGTGTGTACATTAGACTGGGTCGATTTATTAACCGATATCGCGCCATTGATTTGTCGATAGGTTTTTTGAAAAAAAAATTTTATTTTCGGGTTTTGGAAAAGTCGATTTTTCCACCAAAACAAGTCCCAAAACCCGAAAATAAATTTGTTTTCAAAAAACCGTTATCGCCAACGTTTTTAGCGCATAGTTTTAAGTGGGACAGGAAATATGAGACAAATTCGTTTTCATCGAAAACATTTTTGCATGTATGCTGAAAAAACCCTTAAAAAATGGCGAAATGGTAAATTTTTTGACCAAAACACTCCCCAAAACCCAAAAAATTTTTTTTTGTTTCAAACAACTGTTATCGCCAACGTTTTTAGCGGACATTTTTGGGTCGGAGAGGGTGTACATGAAAATTTTAAAATCAAATGAAATTTTTGTTAGCAGTTTATGAAAAAAGCCTCAAAAGTCAAAGTCTAAAAAAGTCAAAAAAAATTAAATTTCGCAGGATCGAAAATAATCTTTTTGGGTATGCGTAGTTGAACTTGTTTTTCCTGAGCCCAAAACCTATCGAAAAATCGATGGCGCGATATCGGTTAACTTTCGTCCATACAAAGCGACCCACCCTAGGTACATGTGTGTTTGCTATTGGGTCAGAAAAATCTGTGGCAGTGGGAGCGTAGCCTTTAGATCCGTTTTCACAGGTTTTTGAATGAGTACGATATTAGAAGTTCTCGAGTACTTCTCCTTGATACTTTTTTGGAATCGACTCCTTCTCCCGAAAATTTAAACGAGCACAGGTATTAAGTACAGTGCGTTATCGCAACAACACTACATACACTACAATAATGTGTTTACAAATTAATTAAAGTTAAATGCACAACATTTTATTCGCACTTAGAAAGATATTATAAATAGTATTCATGGTACGAGCTTAAAGCCAAGATTAAAAATTTTTCACATTTTAATTTTTATGAAAATTGTTATTGTTTTTATTTTTTTAGTAATCACTTAATTAATTATTAAAGGTTGTTTTAATTGAATAGAATAGGAACAATTTCAAAATCAACAAAAATTGTTGGTACAAAAAAAACGATATTATAAATATTTTATAAAATAAGGCTCATGATGTCGGTAGTGATATCACTTCAATGGAACGTGCACGAATTTACTAGCGATTGCTGAAAATATTGGAACCTCGATACTATCATGCCGTAATTTGTGGTTATATATTTCAGTAGCTATTCAATTAGCGCTGGACGCTCCCACATCCCAAAATAGGTTAATCTAACTTGCTCTTCGTATGACAAAGTCACTCTCTGTGGTTAAGCTAAAAACGCTTTTATCGATTTAAATGACAAATTTCATCAAATATGATATCCACCCTCATCAACACCTCTCACTTTCCTGGTTTTGGCTATTGAATCTGTTGCCTTTTCAAGTATTTATCAATCACTAAAACATAGGCAGTAAATTTACCTACTTTACTTAAAGCAATAATTAACTATAGTTATTATCTTACGAAAAAGTCCTTAAGAGAGGCTCCTCCACCAAAGTTTCCCCTGCACAAATACACCATCTTAGAGTAGAAATCACTTACATATTTTTTGGTGATTTATCGTATTTTCAAAGTTTGGATACCTGCTTCCTCAACTATTTTATGAATCAAAAACACCCTTCTAAACATATAATAATAATGACGTTAATAATATTATAAACATATATAAGATATATGGGACTATGCATCTATATATTGTTTATTAGACTGTGCCGGAAAGTTACTTTCGCAGACTGGCGCAAAAAAATGTTGTAAGAGTTTAAGATCGAAGTATTTATGCTTAGAGGTTTATCATTGCAACTTTAGATGTTTTAGAACTGATCTAATTTTTACTTTACAATTTGAAGAAGTAGAAGCAAAAAAAAATTTCGCTGTTTGTTGGACATTCAGTTTTCGTTTTTTTTTTAAGATTTCCCTTAAAAACTGGTAAAAAAACAATAAAATCCATACAGAAGAAAGATACATACTCTCAAAAGAAAAAAATGGTTAATTTTGCTTTCTTGATTTTCCAACAGGATGAAATGTTGATGAATATGTTGAAAAGATTTTCTGTCCACCATTGTCAAATTTGGTTTTGAGGCAAACCAGTTGCCGCGTTTGGCAATCCTCAGTCTGCAGTTTCTTTCAGACCGTTCTGGGGGAAAACTGAAATTGCTTTGTGACGAATACAAATTTGACAAGGGATGATGGAAAAGCGGTTCAATATACATCGAATTGCGTGGTCTTAAAAAGTGTAAAAACATTTTTTTATAACGGTAAATCTAGATAAACTTTTTCTGCTTCAAAACAACAAAAAATAAGCGAGCAAAAATAATTATAAGCAACCACAGTTTTGGTTGCTATCCCGCAAGCGACAAGCTCACATTCTACTTTCGAAGAAAATTTTAAATTTTGAAAAAGAGTTTAAATTTGTTATTTTATTTATAAGTCACTCAGTGCTTACGAAAAAAAAACGGTTAAGGTTACTTTTCAAAAAGTTATTTTTTTTGAAATAAATAAAATTTCTTTTTTTTTCTTGACACATTTCGAATAGGATAATTCGATATATGTACTTCCAAGCCTCGTAAAACAAAATTAACAACTGGCGGGGTTTTTAGTTGTTAAGGTCGAAACTCTACCTGTTTTTGTAGTCTGATGGTGGATTCAGATTTAGAATTTAATTTCATTTATTTTTTTAACCAAAGCAGAAACGTAGAATCATAAGGCCATACCAATGTTTGAAGATTTATTGCTATGGAACGGTCTACCTGAGTAAACTTTCCATAAACAAGATTTTGTAGGGAATTCAATTTCTATAAAATAATTTAATAGGCTGGCGTTGAAAAAAAATTGAATCAGTCCTTAAATATCTAATCTAGTAACATAAACTTTATATTTTTTCGCTATACGGAAAAATAATATCAAGTTCTTTTTTTCGTCCAGTCTAATGTATATAAATGTAATTACAGAAAGTCTTCATCAATTTTTGCTAAGTTCTAATCAATCTTTCACACTTGCTTAATTTTTCATATTTCGTGCTAGTTATCCCCACTTACTAACCTGTCAGTTCTTTATATTGAAAGAGTGGTGCCGTGTACATTCACTTCACTTGAAACTAAGCCATGAGTAAAGGATAAACTGCTATTGTGAGAAACAGTTTTATCGCACTTCAACAATGACGCAGCTACAATTTCAGTTCGACATAATCCGCTCATCAGCGTCAACGGTAATAGTAATGTCTTCTTCTATAACAAGAAATGACAGATAACAATTGGCAAATGGCAACCAATGACTTGCAGCTGTATTATTCACATAAGCTTGTTGTCTAAGCTTTATGGAGGGCGAGTAGTTTTTTTGAGTTATTTTTTTATATTATTTTATTATTTATATAATATTATTGGTTTAGAGAGGAAAAGGGTAAGCTCGTGAAGAAGTTTTTTAAAAGGAAAGTGGGGAGCTGCTATTGGAGTCAGATTTTGTATTATATGTTATATATTTTTAATAGAGAATAACCATATGTATATATATATATATATATATATATTCATATCAGGCATTTACAAATATAAACAAGACCCGGGAGGCTGTCAAAGGAATGAGCACGATCACAAAGCCACATACGACAGTTGAGTAGGCTGTATCAGGGAAAGTAAAATTGAAGTCTCTTGCTGAATAGATAAGGTAAGCTCGATCAGGAAAAGCTGAGTTACACTTAGCTCGCAGTTCCCTGAATTCGAAGTAAAACCGACTTGCAGCCGTGCCGCTAGGGAAACTTACCGCGAAACACAGACGGCTGTTGCTTGGAAATTTCTAGGAAACTGCTATCCAGCGGTAAAATCTGTATAGGGTGGTACACATGCCTTATTCGTGCAAAAGTCCAGCCAAAACGATTCTATACATATTTGGCCATAGGAAATATATCCCGGAATTTCAACAGCGAAAAGGACCCCAATGACATACGAGTATTGCCATGGATACATTGCCAAAAACTGACAGATATTTTGAGAGGCGGTGCTGAAACTGAGACCATTATGCACATACTACGGGGGAGCTGATACATTGAAAATCAGTAAATTGGTTGCCCTTTATGTGCGGTAAAGCCGCAGTACGGTCTTGTGGTGAGAATCCATTTCACGGAGAGCATATACTTAAAGAGATAAGTTTTCGTGAGGCCAACATGCGATATTTTCGTCTATAGTTGCTATAAACCACCTAGTGCTACCCTAAATATTTATTAAGAAGTTGTCGGGCTAAACAGTTTAGTGCATGAGTCGAGTTCGTAGCAAACATCATCGAAGTGTTGGAATAAGCGCTCCTTAATATAGGCAAGCAACACACCCCAAAGGAGTTCAAGTCATCCTCCAACTCTTTTTTCCATCTTAGATGACGTCTTCTCCCTATTTCGCTGCCTAAAACGGGTTTCGATAGCGCAAAGCTTCTGGATAGGAGCTTGTTTTTCCAGTGGAGTCCTTGCGCTTGAATTAACTGTCCCAAGATCATATCTGCAAATAGTTAAGAGCTTTTAATCTGTAAAGCTCTAAGCTTTCATACTATAAATAAATACGTCGGCTATTTGAATTAATACCGAATTAAAGCGTTTATTCGCAAAGCTTTTTACAATTGTGCCCAATTCCTAAGCAAACCCTCAGGGGTATAAGACAGGAAAGCGTATCTCACCTCAAACCATAATATTTGTGCTTTGTGAGTTATATTTTTAATATCCATACCAGTTTACAGCTTTGTGCGAGTGGCTGAGTTTGGCGGGTGTTGCTGATTCAAGTTAAATGAAGTACGTGATCAATAGAAAGTTGAATGAGTGCCGTCTTGTGAGAATGTATGTGTGAATGCCGTAAATGTAGCATAAGCCACGCCACTCTTTCGAAAACTTCCTATTCGCAAAGCGAGGAGGATGTTCTGGAACAGTCAACTTCTAAATTGTATTCCCAAGCAGTAAGCAGCTTTCTCCAATACTTTTCGAGTGCTAGTAAATGCAGCATTTTAGTACTATTTTTTTTTTGGTTTTGTTTTTGTTAATTTTCCTCATTTATTTCGCACTTCAGACGTGCCGTTTCACTAGTTCATTTAACGCTACTCAACACCTTACTTCCAATTTTTTGTTGTGACAACATTATATGAGCATGTTTATTTTGTTGTTGCAATATGTTTTACAACATTTTCATTTTTCTTAGCGTCATGTGCTTACTTAACCTTCTTTACCCGTAAATTCATATGTATATATACTAGTGTAGAATTATACTGAAGAGCTTATATCACAATGTATGTCGATATTCCCTCAAATTTTTCCGCCTCGACGCGCAACAACAACTTTCTCCCTAAGGCATCCATTTATTTTTTTATTTTTTTGCCACTTCCTCCGCTAGTATATAAGCATGAATAAATAAGGACAGTGGCTCACGTTTCACGCAAGTGTGGGGAGGTTACTAGTTGCATTAATATATTGACGAAATCGGTAACTGACCTCCGCACATGCCGCTTTTGAGGTCTCGTTATGAATGTCTTGCTTTATTCCACGTGATTTGGCCGAGTTAGAGCCGAGCTTCCTTTGGCGAAACGATGAGCAAGGTGAAACGATCACCAGCTTCCACAACAAGCGGGTCTACGTACTAGAATGGTACGGGCTTTGCCTGACTGAGAGTAGTTAGTTCAATATAGGAAGATGGAAAAGATATACAAATAATTTTCAAAAAAGATAATACCGACGAATATAATACGTCGCTGATTCCTTTTTAATATATTTTGTATAGAAGTGGGCGTGGTCCTTAACCGATTTCGTAAATTTGTCTAGGGCACATACCTTGTAATAAGGATCCACTTAGAATCTCTACACTTGGTGACTCTACCGTCTTTTTGGAAAGCACAAAAGTTGAGTGAAAGCCGCCGAAAAGGTTAAATAGTAGTGCACCAGAAGATTAGCTTACCTTGAAAACGACAAAACCATAAGAACAACAATGCTTTGTTAGTTGCGGTTTTACTTTTAAGTGGGGTCAGGGACCCCATTTTTACTCCAGCCGTGTGCAGGTCGGTGCTATCGAAGTACATGCATCCTTTTATATCAAAATTCTGACCTTCTTTACCCTTTCGAGTTTTGTTTTCTGCCTTTTACTTTTTTGCTGATTAGTGCAGATTGGTATTTTTCGCTTTGCTGCTCATCAATACTAATTTTCCTGCTCTTATCGGTTGATGTGATATTGCTTATAATTCTTTGCTAACTTTTACTGCGGTTAAGTTTACTTTTGCCCAAGTCACACCCAAGTCGTTATGCTTCAAGTGTATAGCTCAACACCAAGATCTACACATATATATGTATATATTTATGGCTCGTGAGAGTGCAAAACTGCTTAACAAGCTTTAAAAATAAGTTGTTTTTGCATTGTATGCTCGGCTTGTCGAGCTGCTAATTGTCGAACAAACTAAACTGTCCATATACTTACAATTGCGAGTTCTATGCTTGAAAGTATTTAGTGATAATTTACGAATCATTATGGGTGCTGTATTTCCAGGTTGACATATGCACACTTTTGTCTCCCGCTACCTGCTGCAAAAACGATTTTACTTTACTAGTGGACGTCAGCCATCATCTCAACACGGCCCTGAAAATGTTTTCTTCCTTCCAAAATGGTGTGTTTCTCAATCATTTCCCGAACCTAATGCAGTTATACATACGAACATGCGGGATGACAATAATGGCCTACTTAGGCCTTAGCTAGCATCGTCAATCCGAGACAAATTCAGGTTGCTTTAATAATATTGCTATACCGCCTAGTCGTTTACGCTCTGTGCCTAACAAGCGCGCCAGCTATCACTGTTCAGAATTGGAAATATTTAGGGAGGCCAAGTCATTCTGCATCTGTTTTTGATATGTAAACTTCTTCGGACTCGGTAGGGGATGCCCAAAACAGTTACGCGTCGCTGCCTGTAAGCGTACCTCTACCGCTGCTTGTAATCATGCCTTTGCATTTATAGAAATCTTGTGTGTGGGTATGCAAGTGCTTTGGTGATTGTTATTATTCTGTAGTCGTGAATCTAAACACGATGAATGCTATCAATCGGCAAAAGACAAAGGCAACTGTTTTTATCACAAATATACGTCAGAATACTCAAGACGGTAGTAAATTGGTTTTGTTTGAGTAGTCTTTGTGGTTATACGAGGTGTGCAAAAAGTATCGCGAATTTTGAATTTTCGCTGGTTACGTATATTCGAATTTCGAATTTTTTGTGGCGTTATGTTGGTACTCATGTCTCTCACTTATGCCGACAAGCTCGGCCATTTTGAATGTTCAGTTAATTGTTGACAGCCGCTTTGCTTGCACGTGTTTTGGATCGTCTTCGATTTTTACGCGAAATTCGTACCAAAATTGCTCAATTGTGACCAAAAACAGCATCGCATGAACATTGCTAATGAGATGTTAAACTCTGTCCGCGACAACCCAAATTTGCTCCAGAGGGTCATAACTGGTGACGAATCGTGGGTTTATGGTTATGACGTGGAAACCAAAGCTCAATCATCTCAATGGAAGCTGCCGCACGAACCAAGACCGAAAAAAGCGCGCCAAGTTCGGTCGAATGTGAAAGTTTTGCTGACCGTTTTCTTCGATTGCAGGGGCGTGGTGCATCATGAGTTCTTGCCACAGGGAAGAACGGTCAATAAGGAATATTACCTGCAAGTTATGCGCAATTTGCGCGAAGCAATCCGCCAGAAACGCCCGGATTTGTGGAAGAACAAAAATTGGCTTTTGCACCACGATAACGCCCCTGCTCACGCATCTTTGCTTGTGCGCGACTTTTTGGCCAAAAACAACACACTAATGATGCCGCAGCCACCGTATTCCCCAGATCTGGCCCCCTGTGACTTTTTCTTGTTCCCTAAACTGAAGAGGCCCATGAAAGGACGACGTTACGCTTCTCTTGACGAGATAAAGACGGCATCGAAGAAGGAGCTGAACAAGCTACAAAAAAATTATTTTTTTGAAGTGCTTCGAAGATTGGAAAAACCGTTGGCACAAGTGTATAATATCTCATTGGGATTACTTTGAAGGGGACAAAATAGATATTCATAAATAAATAAAAAATTTTTGAAAAAACACAAAATTCGCCATACTTTTTGAACACACCTCGTATTTATGGAATGAAATGCAAAAAAAAAAATTTACTAATAAAACATAAAATAAAATAAAATAAAATGAAATTAAATTAATTAAAAGGAACTATGATAACAACTTAAAGTGTAGAACTATCAGGCGTCTGCGCAAAGTCTCTTCAGTGTCTTCAGAAATTCAATGAAGCATTCAAATCAGATTGGTTTAGACCCCGAAGATTAAACATTGCAATGCACCACCGATAAAGTTTCGTAACAAAAGTCTTCAGCTTCTTTTTTTCCAAACACAAACAATACTTTTTATTAACAGCTTCACTATTACCCGAGGATTTTAGCTTTGTCTACAAAAATAAATCGAGATAGATATATAGGTGATTGAGCCACAACAGTGTGATCGTGCCTACGTTGTTAGTTCGCATGCCTAACTTCAGTACCTCATAACCAGGGACAGCAAATAATGATAAATTTTATTTTTTTACTCATTCTTGAGTACTATTTTATTTTTCATAATAAAACTCAAAACAACATGTAACCTGAACTATGGAAAGTTTCAAAAAAATTTGAACGAACATTACTTTTGCCCTTGAGTGGGTGACTCCAAAAATTCTACTATAAATGTTTGAAAATGGGTATGAAAATATTCGTGCCTTAATTATCACCTCATAAATACCCACTTCCATTACTAAATACTACTTTTCTCCATTTAAGGTAGAGTTTTCAAAAATGTTTCTTTAGGATCAAGAGCTTTAGAGTAAGAAGTTTTTTAGTTAAAATTTTTAAGCCGGAGTTCCAGATAGTTCAGGATATATGATGCTTTGAGTTTTATTATGAAAAATAAAATAATACTTATGGTGAGTGAAAAAAAAATAAAAGTGTTCATTATTTGCGGTCTTTGCTTATAAATAGTACTTGATAACTGAACTAAAATTGAGCTATTGGAGTCAAGTTAAGGGTAATATGGCGACCAAGAAAGCTTGCTGTTGTAAATAAGTAAAATCAAATGATTACAACGCTCCTATTTTCGATATCGAATACTTCGAAATTTCTTCATAATATTACATGCCCTGGATTTTTGTCCCGAACCTCATAACTACAGCTGCTTATATACCTATACTTTCCAATTGTTTATTATCCTTCTCAGCCTCATGCCTTTCTTAAATAGTTTGAAATCTGATAGAATAACTGTACACGTGTCTGAATTAAAATTTTTGTGCTGATTCTTGAATCTGTAATCCTCTTCAAAATTTCCTACCTGCTCTAATAACACAAGATAAGCAATTGCTTTACACCGGAATTTATAACCGTACCCATGTAAGCATAGTTTCTATTTTTACATCACGATTTGGTTTGCTGACAAGAAGTGCCAATGTATGTATCAAGATAAGTTTATAAGTAAGAATATAGCAAATACTTACATACATATAAATACTTAAAAATATGTCGAAACTTTAACGAGCTTTATATGTTGAGCGCCTTACAAATTGGAGTGCCTTTTCAAACTTTTGAATTTTTTGATTTACTTAGTTAGCAACAATACAAAGGATAAGTAAAGTAAATAGGTAAGCACGTAAGTAGGCAAGTTCTTTCATACCGTATGTGTATGAGTGTGCAGAAAATTTTGCTGCAGCAATAAGTTTTCTAACTTAATATATGATTCAAAATTATCTGTTCAAGTACTGTTTCAATAGGGTAATGGATAATCAGCCAGCGTTTTGAAAACGTCGGAAATTTTAAAGTGGGTCCATCTGATAAAAGTTTGAGCATATGTTGTATGAAACACTTGGGTTGGTTAATGAATGTTTATGAAGTAATTTATCTTATATAAAACAGCGAATGTTTTTTTTACTTTTAAGAACTGATGGAAGCTTTGGAAAGGGGATAGAGAAATAATGCGTGTTAATTGGAAACTTTTGTAGTTGTTTCAGATAAGTGTCCTTTCGATCCTTTCTATGAAAACCACGCAGTGGAAATGTAGTATTAGATTATCAGCAAAGTTTTGAAAAATCTAAAATAATATCTGAATAATAATTATAATTTTTATAAACTGGTCTTGAGCTCGTCAAGTCAAAAAAATATGTGTAATGAATAGACCGTAAAACCTATAAAAAAAAATAACATAAAACCGAGGCAGGGGCTACACGTGCAAAAAACCATTTTTTTTAAATAGTAAGAAGCTTCTGCAAATCACTAAGTCAAACACACATGATTTACTTATATACAGAATGCATGTACAAAAATCAGAAAAATGTATTTAATGGTGGAAACGTTTATTTATAAGACGAAACCCTGTAGGGAAATCAGTTAACTATAAGTCGACTATTAGTTCACTATTTTTCAGTTAGCTCTGTCTTTCCCTCAACTACTTTACATTGCTTTAGCTGACTACTTTTTCATGGTGATTGCAGCTGACTACAAGTTGACTAATTTTATATTGACTTGTAGCCAGCTCAATAATAGGCAATTTTTGTTACTTTTGATTCCTATGATTATTAGTTAATTTATATATATAAATTTTAATTATATTATGGTTAATGTATGTTCTGTGTATTAAGCATGTGTATCCTGCTCTCAAAACATGATCAGGAACCAATGTCTTAAGCCATAACCATTTTGAGGCATGCAAATTTTCAATGAAATCTTAATATATGTATAATGAAAAATTATTGATTCTAAAGTGACACATAAACAAATACAATTGAGTATTTTTGTTAACAAATATTTTTATCTGATATTCAATTGTTTAAAAAAAATTTAGATATATTTTTCGATTGAACACTGAATGACTTTGAAACCAACTAATAGTTAGACACAATAAGACGACTAAAAGTTAGCTAGTATAGTAGTCGGCCACAGAGTTCCCTACAGGGAAATGAAGGCACACATATTTTCATATCGATTTTCCAACATTTTCAGTAGAATTTATAGAAAATTCTCTTTGGGATCAACCACTTCAGTGCAAGAGGGGTGCTCTTGTAAATTTTTAAATAGGAATTCGATGCTTTGAGTTTTATTGTGAAATAAGTAAAAAGATGATAAACAAATGTTAAAAACTACTTTTATATTTATGTCACCAAAAAACAGCTGCAAATTTGTCCCTAAACAAACACATAGTATCTATGAGTTTTGGTTTTGAAATTTTAATCACACCAATTGTGATTTATTTATAAAGTTTGAAAATATAGAGGTGGAGTGCAATTAATAGACTTTACCTTTTTTGTCAACTGCCGAACTTCTATATTCTTAAATCTCATAAATTGATTACAATTGTTATGATTAAAATTTCAGAATTAAACATTATAGATACCATGTCTTTCTTTAGGGACAAATTTGTGCCCTCTTTTTGGCGATGTAAATATAGTAGTCTTTCAAATTTTTTCTTCATTTTTTTATTTACTAGTTTTTAGTGCTACCTACAAAAAGGCAATTGTAATTATTTTAGTTTTATTTGCACATGTACATATTTACCAGCCTACTTCGAATTCAAACGAGTAACACAGCAGCACAGTTGGCCCAATGCTACTCTGATAACAGTTATTTTCGTTCTGCAATGTGGGTGTACGTATGTCAAGTTTAAAGTCTTTAGCTCAACGGGAAGTTACACAAAAATCAATCACAACCTTCCATCACGTTTTTCAGCGAACTTCAGTTATCTAGATCATCACGCCATTTAGTGGAATTTTATGTATTATATTATTAATCTATGTGTAAAATTTCAAGGCTTTAACTGACCGGGAAGTTACTTAAAAATCAATAGCAACATAACTAATTTTAAAAAAAAAATTTTAAAATCTCGACTCGTTCGCTACCTATCAGACAATTTTTCATTCAAATCGCATTGTTACGGAGTTCGGAACTTGTTACAAGTTTCAAGTGTCTAATCTAAAAAGATTTTGAAAGATTCCGTAATTGCGTATTAAAATGAGCGGACAAACAAGAAAGGAACTTAGTATAAAGGTAGTAATAAAATAAACATCATTCTTGAGTAAACAAAAAAATGATCATTATTTGCGGTCTCTGATAAAATCCATATCGAATACGTTACCGGGGTCAATCAGATAGATTCCACGACAGTCGGGCTAGTGCTACAAGTTTTTCGTCACGCCCCATTCTAGGAATGGACGCGCCGAGTAAGCACGGCGAACTATGCTGCATAATAATAAAAATAATAATAATAATAATAAGAGTGTAGTGGTGTTATAACAACAACAGCTAGATGTTGTTCTACCTATGCATCATATTGCTACATAACAACTCTTGGTCGTATAGAGAAAGGCAGAGTGAAAATCTCACAGCACGACAGTCTAGGTTAACATAAAACAAACCGGTATTCAGCCCTTAGACAAACTCAAATCCATTAATTGCTACATTATTAAATTGCTTTCCTTTATACATTGATAGCACTTTGAAAAACATGAGTGACATTTTTGCGTATGTTATTATTAAATACTTAGTTAGTCAGTCAGTCATGTTATCCGATAAATTGAATATACGCTCACTGTGGCAGACGACACCTTCAAGTGCTTGTGACACCACGACTTGTGAACTCTACATCAATTCAGATTTAAATATACATATATAGATGCTTTGTAGATGAGCACCGACTATGTAAAATTGAAGCACTTTTATTAAATGATAAGCAAAACGGAAATACAGTGACTCAAAGGTTTAGTCGAGCAACGCTTTTTTACGATAATATGTTTTATAGTCTTAAAATTATTTTACGCAGCTCAAGGTATTTATTAAATTTGCAAAATGAACAGGCTAAGAAGAAAACTAATATTATTTCTTGGACTCGCTTTAGAAGAGCTGAATGACCACTCTTAGAGTGTACGTGCTCATTAGGCAGTCCGAATTAATAACAACAACAACATAAGAAGCTCTGAAAAAAAAACTTTATTTCTTCTTGGAAGAAATTGCAACTTGAAATTGATAAAATCCAAATTTAGCCACTCATTTTTTTTATGTATAGCAAATTACAAAAAAATGTGATAGTAACGATAAATTTAATTGGAATTTTGAATCGATTATATTTATACAACTTTGGAAAATAGACGTTGCAGCTTTCATAATTGAAGAAAAATTCAAGCACATTGACAGCTCACAAATAAAAATTCATTGAAGCTTTGATCTTTAAATTTGCTAGAAGTGCTAACTTTTCTGCAAAATTTTCGAACACGCTTACGGTAAGATTTTTGGAAATGGAACAACAGAAATTAAATAAATTGTCGGATGCAATGAAAGCATAACAAAAAATGTGTTAAAAAAAAAATTCTTTACGTGCGCAAAAACTTGGTGTCTTTGAACAAAATTTTCAAAGATTTAATTTTTTTCCCGAAGGCTACATACTCTGCTGAAGAAAATTTAAAACGTTTGCTGTTGCATATTGGGATAAACGATACTTTAAATAAACAAGAAAATTATCACAAACCAAAAAAGCACTTCTGATATGAGAACCCCTTTTTTAGATGACAACAACCGCAAACGAAATAAGGATTATGAGATAAGGGCATGTACCTGGAATGTCCGGTCCCTTAATGGGGAAGGTGCCGCTGCCCGGCTGGTTGAGGTCCTGAGGAAAGCAAAAGCTGACATCACCGCCATACAAGAGATGCAATGGACGGGGCGAGGAAACACGATCAAAACACCTTGCAACATCTACTGGAGTGGGCCTGAAGCAGATTCGGCGTGGGATTTGTGGTGGGAGAGAGACTCCGTCACCGAGTACTGTCGTTCACACCCGTAAACGAGCGTCTAGCCGCAATCCGCACAAAAGTACGATTTTTCACCATACCGTTTATCTGCGCTCATGCACCGACGGAAGAGAAATTCGACGTGGAAAAGGATGCATTCTACGAGCGCCTGGAAGAAGCATACGAGCGCTGCCCCCGTCATGATATCAAAGTCGTGCTTGGCGACTTTAAGGACCTAACATCGACTCTGATCACTACCTAGTAGCAGCCAAGATTCGTACCCGCCTCTGTACGACAAAGCAGGTGCAACAAAAAACGCAGGGAAAGCTGGACGTCGAAAAGCTGTAATCGCAACAGACCGCCAATTATTTCGCAGATCGCCTCTTACACCTGCTCTCCGAGAGCACAATTCAACCTAGTGGAATGCATGAGCAGTGGGATCATATCTCAGGAGCTGATGGTTTGCCTAGTTGAGCTATTCAAACACGGAGGCGAGGAGCTGGTAAGGCGCATGCATCAGCTTCTATGCAGAATATGGTTGGATGAATGCATGCCTGAAGATTGGAATCTAATTGTTCTCTGCCCAATCCACAAGAAGGGCGATCCTGCAAACTGCGCTAACTATCACGGTATCAGCCTTTTGAGTATCGCATATAAGGTCCTATCAAGCGTATTGTGCGAAAGACTGAAGACTGATGTGAACAGACTGATTGGACCTTATCAGTGTGGCTGGTAAGTCTACCATCGACCAGATTTTTACAATACGCCAAATCTTGGGAAAACCCCGTGAAAAAAGAATCGACACACATCATCTCTTTGTTGATTTTAAAGCCGCTTTGGATAGCACGAAAAGGAACTGCCTATATGCCGCTATGTCTGAATTCGGTTCCCCGGCAAAACTTATACGGCTATGCAAAATGACCTTGAGCAACACCGCCAGCTCGGTCAGAATTGGGAAGTACCTCTCCGAGCCGTTCGAAACTAAACGAGGTTTCAGACAGGGTGACGATGTGCGATTTCTTTAATTTAATGCTGGAGAAAATAATATAAGCTGCAGAACTTAACCGCGCTGGAACAATATTTTATAAAAGCGTGCAACTGTTGGCATATGCTGACTATATTTATATCATTGGCCTTAACAACAGCGCCGTAACTTCTGCTTACTCCAAATTAGAAAAAGAAGCGGAGAAAATGGGATTGGTGGTGAACGAGGGCAAAACGAAGTACTTTCTGTCATCATGCAAAGAGCCAGCGCATTCGCGCCTTGGCAACCAAGCCACTGTTGGCAGCAATAATTTCGAAATAGTAAAGGACTTCGTTTACCTAGGAACCAGCATTAACACCAACAATAATGTTAGCCTAGAAATCCGACGAAGAATTACTCTTGCAAACAAATGCTACTTCGGACTGAGTAGGCAATTGAAAAGTAAAGTCCTCTCTCGACGAACGAAAATAACACTCATCGCACCCGTCCTGCTATATGGTGCAGAAGCGTGGACACTAACAACAGCTGATGAGGCGGCTCTGGGAGTATTCGAGAGAAAGGTTCTTCGAAAGATTTGTGGACCTCTACGCGTTGGCGACGGTAAGTACCGAAGAAGATTTAATGATGAGCTATATGAACTTTACGCAGACGCCGACATAGTTCAGCGAATTAAAACACAGCGGCTTCGGCTAGGCCACGTAGTGCGATTGAGCGAAGATGCTCCAGTCCAGAAGGTATTCTTATCGGCACCCGCCGGTGGAAGCAGAGGAAGAGGGAGACCACCACTCCGATGGAAGGACCAAGTGGAGACCGATTTGCGATCCCGCGGTGTTTCCAACTGGCGCCAGAAAATTTCAAAACTTGAGAAAAAGGCTTGAAACTTGAACTAAAAGAGCAATTGCTTTTATTAATAAGACCCAATGTATAAGCGTTTTCAGCATTAATTAATTAGAAGGTTTAAAATAAACTTTCCGAAAACTCAAAAACGAGTTTTCATAAATCCTTTAAGTTTGGAAGAGAAATTAAAATCTTTACAAAGAAACCAGAACAGAATATTTTGTAATATTTTTATCCCAATTCTTTACATTGAAGTTTGTGTGAAAGGCGTCAAAAAAACAAAACTCAAAGCTTTACTCTGCTTGTTAAAAATTGACAAATTTCAATTTCAAAAAGGCCTTGAAGAACGCTTAATGTAAACCATCAACCATATTGCAGGCACTGTAGATTTGTTAGACTATTTAAGTATGTTACAGCCGCATTTATTATGCTCGTCAAGAGCACAATTGCACATGCTTGAGCGCTTTCAACCGCATAAAATAATGACACCTTTAAGTCTTCATATATGGTGAGAACTCTTTCCAGTGTCACTCTCGCTATTCCATGGTAACTGTAGCTTTTACAAACCAATCAACAAATCTGTAAGCAAATATGGCTGTCAGTCAATCAATCATCCATGCCATCTGCTTCCAACCAGCAAGCGAAATATCTTATCTCGGCTTCATTCAGCTGAGAGTATTCATGCAATTTTCATTTTGAAAAGCTATTCAAGAGTTTCCGAGTTGATTTACGTGCAAATCCATCAATTCATTAAAATATTAAAATATCCAGCTTTGATTTTATGTATGGAATTATTTATAGACAAACATACGTGCATAATATTATTTACATACACATATACAAATATTCAAGTGGGTTAGGTAGTGTGTGTTGCATTTAATGTTAGATGGATTTACAGGTGCAGTAGAGGTGGCTATGTGTAAATTGCGCTTGAGCAGGTAATGCTGCAGTGTTGGCTGTTTAATCGGTTTGGTTATTCAGCAATAATAATTTGAAAATTAATTTGCAAATTAATTTGCTTCACACTAGTATACCTTTTGGGCGTAGGTGTATGCACTTGTATGCATGTGTGTGAAGTTGAAAAGCCTGGTGGCTATATTCCGCACTCTTTTTAGGTTACTGGATGCATTACTAAATATGCCGCCACCCTGAAGTGAAACAACGAACTAGTCAGAAAAAGTTTAGTTTTGAACAAGAATTTTCTTACTCAACTCAAACTAGCCCTAAATAGATCAAATCTATACCAATATGGGTCGAATAACTGATTTTTGCATACAAGCTGTGACTTCTAGGTGCACACCCAAATGTTTGCATATTGTCATACTAATAGAGCCCATATGAAAGAAGCTTAATCCTATTTGGAACTAGTCCACGACTACTTGCATATACCTCAGTACATCTGAACATAAGTGAATAAAAACAAGTAAGGAAAGGGCTGTCTTCGACTGTGCCGAAGACTTTATACCTTTCATGAATACGCATCACGGTGTTAAGTGTCCGATCCTTACTTACAATAAGTACAAACTCTGCAAAACTTTTAGTTTAAAGATACAAACCCCATTTATCGAAACTATCGATTGTATGGGAGCTATGCGTTGTATTGATCCGATCTTGCTGATTCCGACGAATGATTATTCTCATGCAAAATGGCGGCTCCATACCAAATTTCATCAATAGATCTCAAAAACTGAGGGACTAGTTTGCGTACAAACAGACAGACGGACAGACGAACATGGCTAAATCGACTCAGCTCATCGCCCTGATCATTGCGGTATACTTATTGGTAGGTCTATCTCTTCTTCTTCTCATACTTACAAACATCGGGCCAAAGTTATAATACCATTTCATGTTCAAGAAAGGTATAATAAACTCCAATTTGATTATCAAACACTCGTCAGTTCAAAAATATAATTTGTTGATGGTATTGGTAATTGTCCCTTCTGTTTTGTTGTTGTATGTGTTTATGACACATCATTATCTATCATTATAGCATTTGTGGTTATTTCTCAGAATGACGATGACGATGACATTTTCAAGTACCTTAATTCGTTTTACATTATTCGGATACAAAAGAGACATTCACAGTAAATCAGCACGATATTAAATGCATGTGTGTTCATAAAGGCAGCTCTGGTGGCATGGTGTTGGCAAATTTGCTGCACAGCTTTGATCATTAATTGAGGACTTCGCAGCTTTGGTCTCACATCTTCTCTCCGTAGCCGTAGAAAGGGGTGAGTTGAAGAAACGGGTATAAAAGGTCACAGGAATAATGTCCCGTTGCAAAGAGATTACTGAAATATTGGGGGGGGGGGACATTTCTTTACTCTTTTAGATGACAAGAAAGATGGTGAAACCGAGCCAACGAAGATTTAATATTCCCACATACTACGAAAGTGAGTTTCGAAAAAATGACATATCGTGCGCTAGCTTATTGTCTGATGAGCTTTTCTGGTATGTCTTAGAGGAGTTGGACGCCATGGTTCGACGAGTAAATGCCGGACCATTGCAGCCTAAGTATTCTCCACCAAGGTAAGAAAAATCATGCAAAATACGAGTACTATCGAGGCATCAGAAGAAGACTGAAGCACATAATGAGCCGGCTGGTCGTATTTTATCAGTGCAGATTCAGAATAAGTAAATCTACTAGCAAGACTGAGAAATTCAACGAAGGAAACGGTTTGACAACAAATGGTATTTGTGACTCTTGGGTGGGTTGGAATTACTGCATTTTCGAAGCGCCAGGGGAGACGAATTTTTGCTGAGACGCTTTTTCATATTTTCCACACAATTTGATGATACCTGTCCGGTAACTTGAACTTGGGACGTTAGGAGACCAGTTAGGGCCTAGCAAATACGCGCTGTGGGTATGCCTGCAGTAAGGGCGACTTTGAGGGGTCAAATCTTTTCCGTTTCGGTCCATCTCATAGCAAAAGGCACTTTTATTTGGAAAGTAAGAAGAAGCTATGGCGGGTGATCCAAAATTTCCTTCTCTATTGTAATAAAAGCTCTTATAATTAATTAAAAATAATTATTAAAACAAGAAAAACAATAACAATATTTATATAAAAAAATACAAGTATAACCTTTGTGCTTATTTATAATCACGAATACCTTAAAAATGTATATCGCATTGGAGACATAATTAAATTTTTTTAACAAACATTATTTTTATTTGAAAATCACATTTTTCTAAGATTCAGGATGCTATATTCAATCATTTTAAAAACTGTTCGAATAAGCATTGTTGGTGTAAAAAATTACAAGTTTGAAATTAGTAGAAATTACTATCGATTTCGACTAATGTGACGTAAAATATTGCACACTTAAAAACTGTGCAAAATATTCGAAACCAGGTTTGAAATCTTTTAATTGAACTTTTAAATATTTTATGTCTTTGTAACTTTAGGCCACGGGCTAATGTCTTTTTAATATTGGAATCAGGGCGCTTAATTTGTTTTTCTATTCGAAATAAAATTTGTTTACTCTCGAATGATGCTCTAAGAAGTTTTCGAGTAGAGCCCATTCGTAGTTTGATTCAGATTTGTTTCTTTCTCCATTCGATTGTAGAAAATTTGCTATTCCCTATTACGAAAACATATGCCAAAGTTGAAAACGGGAATCCAAACAAATTTAATTTCTTATAGTTATAATAAAACAGTTAGTAATCCTTTCATCAAAAAATCATTTTCATGGCAGCAAGAGTTAAGCAATCGTTGTTGACAAAAAATAATTGAAGAATGTAAAGTAAAAAATTGGAAAAATGCTAAATAAAAACTTAGATAAGAAGTATTTATATATTTTAATTTATTTAAAAAATCTATGACTAATTTTATATATTTTAATTTATTTAAAAAATCTAAGAATACTATTTTTTTTATGAAAATCATAATTTTTTTAGGAAAGTTATTGTTTGTAATAATTCAAAAAAAAAAAATAAAATAAAATAAACAATTACAAATTAATTGTTCGATGACCTATGTTCGAACTTGCAAACGCACGCTTGTGAGTCAATGTCTTATACTTTACTCAATATTTATCCAATGTGTTTTTGTATTTTGCTTTGCGTTTGAAATTTGCGAAACAGCGATGACTACTATTATTGAATACTAGCCTATACCCGTGGGTTTCACCCCACATTACTATAAAAAAAATGCAGTTGGGAGGTGCCACGCCCCCTTTTCCTTGTCCCCAGTTTTTTTTTTGGAGGTGGTAGTGATTAATCTCATATAACGACTTACCAAATTTAAGAGGTCTAACGTAAATACTTTCAGAGATACGGACTGTGAAAAATTCCATTTGTATGAGAGGTGTCACGCCCCATTTTTAGCTATCACCTTACCTTACCAAATTTCACTTGTCTAGCCTAAATACTTCCAGAGATACGGACTATAAAAAATTTTCAGTTGTATGGGAGGTGCCATGCCCCCTTTTTCCGCAGTTTTTCTAAATGTGGTAGGGATTAATGTCATATAACCCCTTACCAAATTTCAATAGTCTAACGTAAATACTTCCAGAAAAACGGACTGTTAAAAATTCCATTTGTATGAGAGGTGCCACACCCCCTATATATATCAAACTATTTTTTAGCCCATGACCATCCCGGTAAGGTATCCAGTTCCTGTTTCAAATTTGGTTACGATCGGTTTATACGTTTAGGACGCAAGTCGATCTATATATACATATATATATATATATATATACATACATAATTTGAATTTTATATATATAGATATTCTAGGGTAAATTCGAACGAACTACTGAGTACCGATGTGTATTAAAATCGATTTATGCTCCCCAGTAGAACATCATTTCTAATAGAAGTACAGAGTTAGGGCCCTGGAGTGCACAGCGAAATAAACAAAAAAAATAATAATTTTAACTATAAAAAAAAATATTGAAAAGCCTTTTCGTTTTGACAAATAAAAAGAAATAAATCTATGGCGCGATATACAACAGGTATATCATCATAAGCCTCCTAAGAGATTTTTGCGCCAAGCGTCTCTTCCAATTTGTGGTGTGCCGCTTTGAGTTTTCTCTACAAATTGGTGGGACCTACAGTTTTTTGCCGACTTCGAACGGCATCGAGAAAAGAAGATACATTTTTGCTAAGAAGCCTTCCACTTTTTTCAAACCACTTTTGATGTTACATGTACCATGGCTCGAACCTTGTACAGTTGGTGTGATTGGCAGGCAACACCACGGCGGCCGCCATTTTGATAAATACCAACACAAAAAATAGGCCTGATTGGAATGCAATATCTCCAAATCTGTTTACATAAATCTCCAAATCTATTTAAATAATGTTTTGGTTCCTTTATGCAATAAAAAAAATTGATGTTTTTCGAAAACGTATTCCAATATCCGTGAAGTACTTATCAAAATTCGATTTTTCTCGTATGTAGTTATTTTGAAAAATTGCCTCTAGAACTGCTTCTGTTAACTGTTGTAGAACCGTGGTCGAGATAATCGATTCCAAGGCATATTTTTGCCAAATTTCCCATAGTGCGACGTCGCATACTTTGCTAGTAACCACCGAGCGCGATTAAGTCTCAAAAACTTAATTAAATAATAATCGCATTTGTTAATCAAACACAACAAAGAAATATAAAAAAAAAACCGCATAAACGCGCTAGGTTAACATGAGTGTGTACATATGTATAGCGCCAAATACACTATGTTTGTATTTGGTTTCGACTAAAATTAACTTTCTACTGAAATTACGTCTGAGCCGATACAAAATAACGGTATGCATATTTGCTTACTCGAGGGAGAATACCGCGAAGCTCTTGCATGACCTTTCACGCTATTTGCAATGTAATTTAGCGCTCAGGTAATTTACATAATTAACGATAAAATACAACACGCTCAACTAAAATGCATTGTACTTATATTACACACACAATGCAAATAAAGCACATATATATATAACTTCTGTTATAAGCAATAAAAGCTTAAGTCGACATATCATAATCGCATGTTTTGAACTATTTATTTATGAAATCCTGAAATGAAGCCTTTGTACAACTCACTTTTTGGTTAGCTATCTTAACCTCTTCGGGTATAAAATATGTGGACAAAAGTTTTCTTTGTGAAATAACTGTCAATGTTTCATTGTTTTTCTCAAAAAATATAACAATTTATTGGGAGCATATTCCCTTGCTTTTCTACATTTTTAGTTTCTCTCTTTACTTCGCGACAGACGATATTTTCAAATGGACTGAAATATGCAAGATTGGATCATATTTTGTCCCAACTGAGTCAATATTTTTTTTGTGTACACATAAACACTTTTACTTTTTATAATATATATTTATTTAATTTTAATAAAAAAACATTCAATTAGCTTTTTCTTTGAATTACATGAGAATATTTTTTTTTATTTTGCAGTTATATTAAAAATTTAAAATTTCGAAAAAATGTTTTTTAATATTAAAAATAAAAATAAAAATGTTTTTTTGAAATAAACTCTTAAGACACCAGTTATTAGAAATAAGTCATAAAAAATTACTTTTCGAACGTATTTTCGGTGCGGGATTGAAGAAGTTAAATTAAGTTGAAATATTCTGTTAGATCATTATTTCTTTTTGAGGAATAAGTTAGAATATCTTACGCAGACTTAAGATGTTATTGCTTATGATCACAGTTATATACATGCCATAGCATAGTGATTTATGTTTGTATAATATGAGGCAATTACAATAATATTAGACTTTGAATATACTGATATAGATAATCGCAATATCATGGGATTTGAAACGTGCAACTAAATTTCGATGTCTCCGTACTAATCCAAGCTAAACTAAATCAGTCCATTTTTTAAGTCGATTGCCTAAGAATACAGGGTGGCTAATGAAAGCCGCTACCAAAAAAAAAATTAAATAACTTTTTTTCTATTAAATGAATCTGGTTAATTTTTTTTATTTTGCAGATTGACTTTTACATTTAACAAAAATGGATAACTGGGACACTGAAACAAGAATTTGGATTGTCCGCCGCTATCACGCACTGAAGTCCGTAGTTTCGGTTCAAAGAGAGTATAGGCGCACGTTTGGCGGCAATCCTCCGAGCAGATGGACCATAATAAGACTTGTAAACAATTTTGCCGAGCATGGGACAGTCAACAGAAGACCTTACCATCGAAACCCTTCAGTTCGAACGGAGGAAACAATCGCTGCTGTAGCTGCTGCCATACAAAACAATCCACGTGTTTCGACAAGAAGCTTATCTGCTCAAATGGGTGTAAGCAGACAGTCATTATAGTCAATTATGCACAAAGATTTGGACTTATTCCCATATAAAATTCAAATGGCCAACAAACTGAACGCTGCAGACTTGCCGATTCGCTTGGAATTTTGCCAGAAGATGCTTCAAATGGTGGAAGAGGATGGAAACATGTTGAACTGTCTTTTCATGTCTGACGAGGCCCATTTCGATTTAAACGGCAACATAAACAAACAAAATTGTCGAATATGGAGTGCTTCCAACCCACAGATACTCCATGAGACGGAATTGCATCCACTTCGTGTCACAGTGTGGTGTGCAGTTTCATCACGCTGCATTGTCGAGCCCTACTTCTTCGAAGAAAACGGTCACACCGTTACGGTTACTGGAGACCGTTACTTGAGCATGTTGAGAGAGTTTTTCTATCCAGAATTACGCCGAATGAGAATTTCTTTCAACTCTGTGTGGTTTCAGCAAGATGGTGCAGCTCCTCATGTAGCCCAACCTGTTATGACAGAATTGCGACGAAAATTTCCCAATAAGCTGATGTCCAGAAACTCCACATTCCGTTGGCCACCCAGGTCGCCTGACCTTACTGCACCTGACTTTTTCTTGTGGGGTTATTGCAAACAGGAAGTCTTCAAAGCAAACCCAACAAATTTGAATGAACTAAGGCAATCCATTCGAGAAACAATTGCGGCTATTCCTGTCTCAACTCTCTAAGCAGTAATGAACAACTTTTTGGTAAGATGCCGCACATGCATCGACGAGCAGGGGGGGCATTGAAATTCCATTATTTTTAAAACTAATTAAGCTATATTTAATAAAATTTAATGAGCTTTAACATGAATAAAAGAAAAATGAATTCCATACACTCAAAAAAAATTATTTGAGTTTCTTAATGTAGCAAAATTCATCAGCCACCCTGTATAACAAATCATAAATAGTCGTTACTCAAAATACAAACTTTAAACGGTGAGGTACAAGGAAACGTTGTAAGCCTGGGCCGTTGGTAATAAGATAACTTTACCCGACAAATTTTCAAAAATCTCCATATCGTCGATATTTGATGTATGATTTCTACGTAGAATTTTCTGCTGATTTTAAATATGTAATCAGATAGTTTTCGCGATATTTTGAGCTAAGATATAGGTTTGTTCACTTAATCTCTTATTTTATTGTAATTTTTTTTTTACTGATTACGAGTATAATCCGGAAAGTGCCAAAATGTTTACTAAGAAAGAGGCTATTGACTGATATTGTAACACCAGGAGGTTATTTAATATTTCGTTAAAAAAAATTACATAGAAGAAGATGAATGTCGAATGCATAAACAAAAATTGTTGTTCGCCATAACTCCGTCACTTTAACGTAGATTTGAATTATTTTTACTTTGGTGGAAATGGTATTTCATCCTCTCAAAAGAAATGAAATAAAACAAAAATCGAGACGGTTATGGCGGAGCTATTGACAAATTGATAATCCTCCTTTTTTCCTTAGCTCAAAAATTGAAATTTCAAAATATCTCGAAAACTGTTTTACTTTTAAGCTATCGGATTACATATTTGAGATCAGCGAAAATTCTACATAGGAATCATGTATCAAATGTCAAGGATATTTTTTTGTCGGGTAGTGTAATTAGCATATTCCAAGATATATAATTTTCTTATTGGAACATTGAGAGCAACGATAAGGCGGTAGTGTTGCGTCACCCAATCACAATCAATAAAAGAAATATACATAGCAAGTCCCAAAAAAAAAGCGGTTTGCAACTTGTACTATACGCACGTCAGCAAGATCACTAAACACATCTGATCAAGCTACCACCAAAAGTGAACAGGCAACCTTCTTAGCAGTTCGAAAAAAGAAATCTTTAGAATATAACCAACAGTCGCTGTGATGGAGACTGCTGAAAGTAAACAGTTGAGCATTATCTATTAATTCTTTAGGTGACATCAAAACCAGCGTATTGTTAGCTTCATGGTTAGCAATGCGTGCCAAAATTTCTCTGATGAGTGAAGTCTAGTCAAAAAGTGAAAAATTATTATTCTTGGCCTTGAGCTCGTTTCATGAATATTTTTATAATATTTTACAGAAAGGCGAATAAAAGATACTCTAAAAGTTTCAGAGCTTAATATCAATTTGTAGAGGTCTGTCATCAGATTCTCCTCAAAAAAAGTATGCGTGAATATTTTCGGCTGAACATTTCCAGAGTAATCAAGCTTAAAACAAAAGTTATTAATGGAAAAGGATAAAAACTTGTTATAAAAGATAAATGTGCGGCCTTAAATTAGGTGTCAAAACATTTTTTTTTTCTGTTCTAATTATTTTCACACAATATATAAAATACCAAAAACAATAAATAAAATACTAACAACATATAGAATATTAGCAGGCAGTCCCTGCTTCGCTGCGTCTCAGAACTTATCATGGATAAGTTCGAGTTAAATGATTATTTTGAAAATAATTCTGCAGATATTAACATTGAAAAATCTTATTTGATTCCGTTAACCTCCATATTTATTAATTTGTTAGCTACTAATTGCTTTTAATTCCTCAAGTTTCTAGCATGAATACTTCCAACGGTATGCAGTATCAAAAAATGTATCGGCTTAGTGATGCCACCCCACTTAAATGTATTTAAATAAAAAGTTTCTTATATTTTATGTTGAATAATATTTTCATTTGATATAAAATTTGATCAAAATCCGTTAAGTAGTTTCAGAATCCATTGCGTTCAAAGTTCGTTACACAAGCAATATATGTAATATAATAATTTAAAATGTATATGAATTTTACTTTTATTAAATTCTTATGACTCACTCGGAGTCAATCTTTCCTTCAAGAATCTATATATATATTGTGATATTTTTTTCTATATTGATTTTTGAGTTGGCCCAAACTCAGCGAACTAAGTCATCAAATCAGAAAACTATACCAATGTTTAAAGGTTGATAGCTCTGGAACGACCCAGCTGACTATAAAATTCACTCACAGCTGTTTTAAGGGTAATTCAGTTACCTAAAAAACTGTGTGCAGTTAAATATTTCTTCCTTTGACAGTTTTAAAGAGAGAATATCAGTCCTCGTACCAAAAAAGACTGATTTGTGAGCTGCATGAGCTTCACGCAGACGACGACATAGTACACCGAAATACCCGCGGATCCGCTGTTTAGCCTACGAAGCAGAGGAAGACGGAGGCTCTGGTGGAAGGTGCCTCCAATTCGCGTCAGGTGGTATCAAAATTACCCAGGCGGTTAGCTGACTATTTAGAAAAAAAGATCAGTCCTAAAAAATTGAAAGTAGCAAATCATAGTTAATGATAGACATTATAAACGATTCTGTGTTTTTGACAAATTGGCAATATTTATAGCTAATCAAGAAAAAGATATTTGCATCATGTTTTTTTAAATTTTTTGTCAAAAACAACAAAAATAATTTTATTTTTGACGCAGACTGCAAAACACTCGATACAAATATTGTTTTCTTGATTATTTATCAAGATTGGTTATTTGTCAAAAACATAGAATCGGTGGTATATCTATACTATAATAAGATGATAGAAAAGTCGTGTCTGTACATTGAATATTTCTTTGAAAAAACGACCGAAGATGAATGTTGTAGATTTCATCTGAATCACTTTTAGAATTTTTGCCTGTCTGTTGGTCTATTTATCTGTTTGTCTGTTTGAATTTAAAGATCTTGGAAACCACAAAATAAATTTTTATCAGACTGTCACTGCTGGATAGCCTGTAACCTGAGACGGTTACAATACTCTTTCTTATCAGATCGCATGATAAACCAAAAAGATGTACATGTTTAAAGTGAGATACCTAGAGGAAAAAACTCCATTCAAATAGATTTATATGAATCAGAATACACTTAGTTCTCAAAAAAATATCAAAGCGGGCCTCCTTAAAGTTTTTGTTTCCTTTTTTGTAATTTTCACCCAAGGCGGATATCATGGCGAATTTGTTGCTGTATACATACACATACTTCATGTGTTTTGTTTTGCCATTGGCGGCTTCTTCTGTCAGATTGCATAGAATTTTTTATTTTGACAGAAGAAGCCACTGCTTATATGTTCTTATGAGATCACCTGTAAGTGAATTCGGCTTGCTTTCACCTAAATTGAAAATCAATTTCGAGTATAGATACAGTGGCGTAACAAAAAAATTTACGAATTTAGTTTTGTAAATATATCCATCCATCCACACCTATTTAATAAAACTCTAGAAAAGTTGTGTACACAAGAGCAACGCCGGGTACCCTTCAAGTTATGAATAAAGTTATAAAATAGTTTTTTTTTTCAAAATTTGAAAATTCAAATGTAAATATAATTTTACTGCTGCTAATTTTTTTTGATGCATTTCGTTCAAAATTTGTTTAGGCAAGCAGAAACATTTAACTCCAGCAACAAAATGACGAATAAATAAAAAAACTGCCAACATACAACAGAAAATAATATAAAAACATTTTACACTTCTTTTGTTCCGGCCTAATATTTATTTCAAATCAAGAGCGGAGCATCTTTAAGGTTGACTAAGGTGAAGAAAAATTTCGCGGTTCTTTGAAAAAATTTTGAAATCCTTAAGTCTATAAATTTTCACTTAATCATTGTGCTATGAGATCCACTCGTTACCATTCCTTTCCTCATGTGTGATCTGAACCCTAATACTAATTTTTCAATTTTCGCCTTTGCAATTTAGTGCATGAGGAAAATAATGCAGTGAAAAACAAACGCTGTTAAATCAAAGACTCCAGGGAATAACAAAAATATTTATGCTCTAATTTCGATATACGTAGTTTTAGTTTCAAGTTTTAAGTTAATTAAATAATGTCTGCTTATATAAACAATTTTTCTTCTTCATTTACAAAGTAGCAAAAACCAGTTATTCACTAAAACATAAAAACTAGACAAAGTTAGCTCGAATTAGCAGCAAGAAAAACATTTTAATGTTGTACAATTTTATCAAGAGCCTTTGTGCTTGTACGAGTACCTCGAATGACGCTATTTACCCATTACGAGCCAACGAGCATATGCAATGCAATGGACAATGTAGACAGTCGAATGGCCTCCCATGAACATAAAAATGAAAATAAAAAGTGTAATGTGAATATAGCAAAAGAAACTGAAATACAAAGCGAAATCAGCTAATGCAATGAAATGAATAACTAAATGGAAGCAAATGTACAAATTGCATGCGGAAATGTTGTTTTCTGCACAATTCTATTACGAATATATGTAGCTACTTTAGTTAGTTAGAGCAACTGCCACGCCCTATGTGGTCAAACGAATAAAAAATTTGTTAGCGAGTAATGTCATTAAAATGGCTCAAAAAAAGGGAAGTGCGCTATAACTGTTGAAGGTTGTGTACGGGGTATGCTCATGAGACTGCTCTAAATAAATGCTTTTTTTTGATTTTTGGAGCAACCAATATTTTATTTGTTTGTTTTTTAAGGTTTGAGCTTTACGACTGTTCTATTCTAAAGGCAAAAACAAGGTCTTCCTCCTGTAGGCTTAGACATTTTTCACCTTGCTCAGGAAGTCTAAAATTTTTTTTAAATAGTTTTTTTCTGGATTTGAAAAAAAAAAAATTTGTAAAAACTCTTGGTCTTGAAAGTAATTTTTAGAGAGCTATCGGTGTCAGCTTAGATTCTTTTGGACTGATCTTTATTTTGCTTTATAACTATTTATTATAGTTAATTTAGCAATCAAATCTTGGCATGTTTTGCAAGTTTTTACTCTGAAACATTTCAAAATTCTTAAATATTTATATAGAAGAAAGATTATTGTACATTCTTAAAGAAATTAAATGTACTAAACCACCGTTCAAAACATTTTTTTTTTCATGAAGGTACTCTTCAAAACTTATATAATGTGGAAATTAAAGAGAAATTTTTTGAATTTCCGAAGCAAAAACATGAAATTTTTTTGTTCTGAAAATAATTTAATGTACAAATATATGCAGCTTAATTTATTACGACACCAGTTTTTGGCAAAATATTTTATAGCAAAAATTAAGGTCACTTTTAAAAAGTATAAGCTTGCTATCTTTGACCTCTAAGTATTAAAATTAAGGCCTGCAACTTTTACATTGCTTGTTTCCTATTTTTAAAAAGTACGGTGAAACAATTTTTTTTTCTACACGATCTAATGTTTATGCATACCACTCATTCACCAAAACGTTGACTAGTAATGGGTCACAGAAAAACGGTAATAAAGTGAAAATGACAAGTAATGGTTAGAACAGCTGGTAACGCACTAACGAAGTATTGCAATTTCCATAAAATTTTGTATTTATTTTTGGTACAGTGCGGTCCGACGGTCTTCAAAAGTTTGTAAATATTTTTTTAAGAAAATATGTACTTGTTGTATTATGTGTGGAACAGTAATAACTTGTTTTTCCTTACAACCGGTAATACACTTCCTGTTTAAGGGTATTACCCCCGTTGGAGGCGTGTTAGTGACATGGGCAGGACACTGGCGTACAAGGGTCGGGTACACAGAAATACATTTAAAATCAGGATAAGCCAATCTTATATGTACATTAAAAAAGTAGTGCCTCTCCTCCAGGTGAAAACTCCTTCGATGGCTGCATCTGAAACAATAAAGTTTTCCTATCGAAAATTAGAAAAATTGCTGCTCATCGAAGTAATGAATAGTTAAATAAGTGGCTCTTGGACGAATACCACCCGAGGCTTCGCGCTAAGAAAAAATCGATCGAGTGCCACTCAGACGTTCTAGAAAAATTTTACCAATTCTGGATACAGTTACATTGAAGCGCTGAATATAAAGAACTTAGTATAAGGGACCTACTTATATGGGTTTTAATATTCTTATTTTGGCCGACATTGTCATAATCTTGCAATATATTAAAACATGTGATATTCTGTTTTTTAACAAAAGCAAAGGGCTACCAAAGAACCGGATATAAAGCAAATCTTATCATAAATACGATTTTTTTGAGTAGATCTATTAATTATTCTATACTCCTGGGAACAAATAAGTGTACAAAACTTAGTAGAGATGGGTTAAGTAGTTTAGAAGTTAAAGACTTGAAAACACACTCACTCACAAACTTACGCATCTCTCAAATAAAAGAATTGTCACAGGTCGATGTTTGTACACTGCAGATATTCAAGACAACAAATCAACAGTTTTTCGATTTTTGTTTGTCTCTCTGTCCATCTGCCTATATGTTTGGGCGCGCATCACTCAAAAACTGCTAAATGGCATTGAATGAAACTTTCACTGTTGCATTACTAGACGTCTAACTAAAGATTAAAGTTATACCTTATTTCAATAACTTAGCAAGACTCGGTAATATCTACCACTATGTGGGCTATCAAACGAAAAGTGACAATGAGTGCTGCGATAAGCGATGTGATTGACTGGTATCGGAAATATATAAAGATTATAATCGATTTCAATCTATTATAAGTTCTGAGACGAAGCGAAGCTTGACCGAGTTTAATAGTTTATAATATTAATAAGAATTTCAGAAGCTTGAATAAAAATTGAAATTTTATTCTTTATTCACTCGTCACTGAAATTTTTTAAAACGCCCATCCCTGATTGAAATGTATGAAGTTAGCTGCTTTTCCTACATTTTTTGGACTACTTCTTTTGAGTATTTTTAGCATGCAGCACAATATTACTTTCCACAAACACAGCAACAAAAATATCTTAATTTTCCATCCGTATCAAATAGTCGTTTTGAGTGAGAAGTAGATTTGAAAGCTTTTACCGCTGTTCCAACGATATATTTTTAATAAGGTTTTTGCTTTACCAACCCACTGTCAATCCTACAAAACGCAATCGGTTTTGCAAGTTAGCAAATTGACATTTTTGTTCACCGCCTCAGCGCAATTATTTTTATACGCTTTTGTTAGATGAGTAGCTAGCGATTGTACTTTCTGCATTGCGCTTGTTGTTGCGGTTGATTTTTGTAGGTTCCGCTTATAATGTTTCTGCTGTTTTCATTTCTACGTCACACATTATATAGAGAAGTTAACTTTTTAACTCTGACCATTGACCGCAGACGCGTTTCTACTTAAGCATAAATTTCACAGTGGCGATTGCCATTGCATGAAAATACACATAATTATCGCTATGAAGCGTGAGAGGGAAAAAATGGAGAAAAATAAAAAAACTTGTGCAAATAGACAGTTGAAATAAACGCGGTAAAAATAACGGTTTCTATGTGCTGGCAAACTCGGCATTAGCGTTGAATGGCACCGCACGAACGCCACTCACATAAAAAATTCTCACAGCGCTCTTCATATTTTTCAAATACATCTACTTGAGCTCTCTCACTGCAGTGAATATCTGTCGATTAGCGTTTTGGGAGCAACTTTCAGTTGAGCTTGTATTTCATTAGGTACTTGGTTTTTGTTCAAAATGTTTTCATTAAGCATATTCTAGGAATAATTTTAAGTGAATCATACCTCAGGTTGCGTTTCTCCATGAACTATACACACCAACATAGCCTCATGTCCTTCACCGGAGAAAACTATTGGACGTTCCACAGAAATTTCGGGTGGATCTGCAAATAAAAAGAACATGTTTAGAGAAACTTTCATTACATTTATAATAAATGGTATCACTGGTATTAATATCTAGCCAAACGTGATTTTCCAACTGAAAACTTTAGCATTGGGATATTATACCAGATGTCAAACTAGTACCAAGTATATCAAACAAATTTTAATTCTAACATATTAAGTAAAAAACTTAAATATCTCAAAGCCGTGTGGATGAGCCAACCCCAGTATTCTCCAAATCTTAATGTTTGTAGCAAGATAGTGGAAAACTAGTATTTTTCGAACAAGTTTAAATTCGGAGTAAGTATGTATGTATGTACTGGAATAAACCCCTTCGCATATGGATAAATAGCTGAAGTGGTAAAAATGAAGAATACTGAGTTTCGAAGCACTTAACAGAATTAATTTATTAACTTATTACCAGGGACAGTAACTGTTATCAGTTTTATTATAAAACTCGCAATTTGATCATTATTTTCAGATTTTCTTAAATAAAAATCAACAATAATAGGTATCTTCAAGTTTTATTTTTTTGATTCAGGATGATGTTTATCTTTTGAGTTTTATTTTTTCTGATCGATTTGACAAAAACAATTGATTTGACAAACACAAGGACGTCTAAGTTCGAGTGGAACCGAACATTATATACCTAGTAGTAATCCATTATAGCATACCAATTTACGCAGGTCTATTTTAATACTTTTCAGTTCGTATTATAAAACCAGATTGTTTTCAACAAAAACACTTCTGCTATGAGTATTGAGGGGTAAAGTAATTTTAAAAAAATATTAATGTATGGCGCGATATACAACAGGTATATCATCATAAACCTCCTAAGAGATTTTTGCGCCGAGCTTCTATTCCAGTTTGTGGGGTGTCGTTTTGAATTTTTTTACCTACAAATTGCGGGACCTACAGTTTTTTTTGCCGACTTAAAACGACATCTACAAAGGAGATGCATTTTTGCTGAGAAGCCTTCCATGGCAGAAATACACTCGCAGAGTTTGCCAAACCACTGCCGAGGGGCGACCCTATTTTGAAAAACTTTTTCAAAGCACTTTTGACGTACCTGTCCCAGAACTCCAACCTTAAACCTTAGGTATGGCAGGCCGGCAAAACTACCGCCACACCACGGCGGCCGCCATTAATTTATTTGTGTATAAATAGCTTCCCTATCAACAATTGCTAACCACATTTTTTCAAAATACCAATACATGCACAATTTATGTTTCAAAAATTTGCATTCAAATAGACAGACAGACGGACGGAGAGATGGACATTACTAAATCGACTCAGCTCATCGTTATTATTATTACAGATCGCCTTTTTGCCAAGTTATTGATTATAAATCTTGGTTGGTACAATCTCGTCAATATATGTAATAATTAAAACATATTTATAGACGCATACATATGTATATGTACATTGGTTGGCATGAAAAAAGGCTTTTTGAGTTTTTCGAACTGTGAAAAAAATTAAAGCTTAAAATTTAATTTTTATTCTTGAAGGATAAAATACCGCTCAAGGAATAAGTTTTACTTTTATTGAGAAAAAATAAAACTCAAACATGAATTTTACTTTCGAGCAAAAAAAAATAAAACTCAAAAAATTGTGGTTATTTCTGATCAAAAACATAAAACTCAAAAAAGATTGATTATAAGTAATTTATATAGGTTTTGCTCAAAATTTCTTCAATCAATGCAGATTTCCGTTGAGCGTTCTTTACACCGTCCTCCGATACTAGGAAGCCTTTGATTTTTTTCATTAAAAATATAAAAATAATCATTATCGGGGGTCCCTACTAATTACCCTGTCTAATAGCAAAATAATGCTTATTTTGAATATTAACTGGTGTCTTTTTTGAATAAAATTTTCGGTTCCAAAGGGGGAGATTTTCGATGGTACTATATTCCGGTGTATGCAAAAACAGTTTTAGAAGAATAGTTTTTGGGTTTTCATAATTTTTGCAGTTAAATTTTAAATTCAGAGTGATATTGAAGGTTTTCTGGACTAGCTTAAAATTTTGTTATAGAAAGGAAATAAAAAATTCTAGTAGAGTATTGTAGTTGAATTAAGGTAATATAGAATTTAAAAACTAGCCTAAAGTTGCAGAACTATTTTGAGACTTTCTCAAGATTATTTCGGAATTGGTCAATAAGTATAATTACTACAAGGAAATAAAAAAATCATAGCTAGTTTTCTAATTTTCTTCACCTTGAGCTGATCTATAGTCATGAAGAATTCAAAAAAAAAAAAGACTCAAATTTTTTTACAACGTCTTCATTGAACTAAGGACACTAACTTTGAATACCAAGTTTGAGAAAAGCAGAAATATGCAGTGTTTTTTATCACAGAGAACATAGTCTGTGCGAATCTTGGCCAATCTCTAGAAGTATGTAGCTATCTACGTACAAACATAAATATGTATGTTAATATATTTTCCACTCAAAGTAATCGCAGTCAACTGCGAAAATGGGGAAGTAAAAAAATAAGTAAATATATATTTCCAATTTGCACTTGTAAAAGTACTTGGCTACACACTGTCCGAGCAGTCAGCCTTATTTCTACACTATATTTATTTATATATATATTTATTAAAAATAATTTTGTACTGCACTTCAGCTACTCAACTTACATAGTACGTGCAGGACGACTTGACTGGATGCTGGCTGTCCGACGCCATTGTTGGCTGTACAAATATAAACACCGCCCTTATGCCGATCCACATTCTCAATTGACAGGATGTGTGAGTGAAGTTTCTCTTCGCCTAAAAGGAATAAAAATGGAGACGTAATAAAAATATGAATGAAATAAATTTGAACAGAGATTGAGTGATTGATTATAGAGGCTGAACAGGAAGAGGTTGTGGGGAAATAGAAAAAGCAGGAAAATAGGAAGGAGGAAGTGGTTCTATAAATAAGAATGCTGCGAGAGCTTAAAACATGATGCGAAGTAGTTAGTGGTGAATTATGATAATGAAAAATCTTAAAATATGAAGGATATTGGAAAAAGCGAATATCGAAATGATTATATAAACATTACTAGCAAATATCACAAGTCCAAGAGAGTTCGTTTAATTTATGTCTATAAAATTAATGGACACATTGAATTACATCAATTCCCGGCATTGTGTTGAAGAATTTAAATACGATATTTGGAAAAGTTTGCTGTAAGGTAGGCGTGTCTTATTCTGTTTACACTTTTGATTTCCAGCAGAAAACTTCAAAAGCGAAGAATGGACCTTTATTTTTGCTTTCGCTTAAATTCATAAATATTCAAAGAATAAAAGAAAGATAAAACTAAAATCCAAATTAAAGCATTTAATTAAGCTTCAACCAATTGCAATGTAGGAAGATGACGAGCAAAAGGATGTATAGATATATACACTGGTGGAAAAAATAATAGAGCCATCATGAAGTAACAAGTCAAAGTTCTTACCATTTTCACAACATGCATCTTTATTGTAAGAAATTAAAACTCTATAAATTGTTTTACATTTTTTAAAACACATATCAAGACGTTAGCAAAATATATAAGGAGAGAGCTTAATACAATATATAACATAGCGGCAAATAATGGATACAAGAAAGCACTTGTGGATAAACTCAGAAGTAGCCATGGAACACAAAAAAGAGTAAACGTAGAGGAAAATCCAATGGTTTGGACGGCAATGACATACACTGGAAAAACGACGTACAAATTAGCAAACTTCTTTAAAAGATATAACATCAACACAGCATTCAGAACATCTAACAACGTCGGACAAAAACTAAGAACCGACACTAATTCTGATGACCCATTCAACAGACACGGAGTGTATAGGCTTACTTGTGAATGTCAATACAGCTACATAGGACAAACAGGAAGAAAAATAAGCACACGATTCCGAGAGCATATCAGGGACTACAACAAAAAAACACGAAAACCCACCATAATACCAGAATCTAATTTCGCGAACCACATGTTCGAGAACAACTGCACCCCAGCTAACATAAAAACAACGGCTCGAATACTTCACGTACAAGGAAAAGGCCGGCGGCTTGATGTACTTGAGAACATGGAGATATACAAGTTAAAAACATTTGACGGCAGGATCATAAACGAACAAACCAACACTATCTCTGACGAAATATTTGAACCCTTAAAATTAGTTTACAAAAAACAGCACAAGCCAGCAGGTACAGCAACCAAACACGTAACAATGAACAAGCAAAAACGAAATATGAACCAAACTGCAAAAATCACCGATTTCTACCTACCTCAACCTACCGCTTAGCTAACAAGCGGTATGTCTACATACCTACAAAAACAACCCTTGGGACAGATAACAATTCGGACGTATCAATACCGCGCACACACACACGCATATTAACGTTACCTACCACGAACACATATATTGACATTACCTGCCACAGCACCCACGGACTATAAAAACAACGCAGCGGATAGACACAGACCAGAACGAAACTAGGCATTGAAAATGGCAGAACGCCGAAACCGGTTTGTCACAAAACCAAACTTGACAAGGGATGACGGAAAATCGTTCCAACAAAAATCAAAATATATAACATGTCATAACATGACTTCACAAAAAACAACATAACCTAACATAATAAAGCATACCATACTATTGTATATAAGAATATAATGCAAAATAGCAAAATAGTGCTAAACCCATAGCATAAGAAAACATAGTGTAATTTAAAACGAAATAACACAATGAGACACACAAGAGATCAATAGCACAACAAAAAAAAAAGTAAAAATAACATAATTTAGAAAACCAAAGCATATCATTAAATGAAAAACAAAAACAAAAGGTAGAATAGCAAAATAGTACACTAGAACATAAGATATCAGGATACGTCTTAACATAAGAAAACATAATGCAACATATGCAAGATAACACATTAAAAAATATAACCTGAAATAAATGGGCACAGCAAAACAAAATGTATCAGAACATAACATAATATAACATAACATGGAAGAGGACAGCATGACGGAAAATAACATAATAATACAATATAACATAAGAAACTTAAATCAAAACAACATAATAACACGGACAACATAACACAACATGGCCTACCATAGCATAACAAAATGTAATGTTGTCTAACGTAATAAGATAACATAACATATTCCAACACAGCTTAGTACACCGACCAGCAGAGTAATACAATATAACATATCATACTCGTCATCATATCAACGAATCATAACATGCATAAGAAAACTTTACTTTTCACTGTAAACACATCTACTCCTAAAATCACATAATCACAATATTCACATAAAATTATGAGTGTTTTAGCAAGTAATAGGTCGTACCACGGCATAACTTAACGTAACAAAGAATGGCTTAAGATATAAGAAATAACATAACGGAACATAACAGAAATTTGACAAAAAATATTATACTCTAACATAAACATAACAAGAAACCCGTACTCTTACACAAAATGGAATAACATAACTTAACATGACATAACATAACATAACACAGCATAACTTAACTTTTAGTAATATAATATAACATAGAAAAAACAAACAAACCATGAAATTTCATAACACACCATAAACTCGCATAACAAACTCCTATAACTTATCATGGTATAACACATGCCAACACAGTATAGAATTGAATAACATAACATGATTTGCAATTAAAGTTTTATTAAAGCTAAGCGAGGTTTAAATTAACGAAAAATGCATTTACTTCTTAATTCTATTATTTTTCCCAACACTGTAACTGTGTTTGTTTATGGAAATATACAAATAATGTTTATTTCAAAGTTAGTTTTAGTTTAACTTATTCAAATCTTACCATTGGGTAAAATATTATTCTTGCGACTCCAGGTAACGTTCGGCGTTGGATTACCGGAAGCAGAGCACTCAATACGAACCGATGAACCTTTTTTGACTTGCAAATGTCCACCGGTACTAATGTGATGGATCCTTGGTGGCACTGTAGCAAAGGTAATAAACAGCCAGTTGCACATGGATAATAAGAAAGATATACAAAGAAAAAGGGAAAGGAAATAATATTAGAAATATGTAAAATAGTTAAGTGTTGAGCAAAAGGCAAATTGAAACGCAGAACAAAGCAGATCAACAAGGTGTGACGTGGCGTATACGCAATATATATCTTGATTCAACATTTCAATGCGCAAAGTGTATTTTAAGTAGTTTTCTTTTGGTTTTATTCAAGCAAATATGCTAATTTCAAATTTTGTAGTGTTTTCTGCAATGCAAATAATCACACACACAAAACTTAATTCAATTTTTGGTAAATATTAAACATAACTTAACCCCTTTAAGACCAAAGTTGCTACCGATTTTTGATCATTTAAATCTGTATAGTGGTTCATATTATTTTAATATTATTATCATAAGATGATTTAGATGACTAGTTTTATAACTGGAATCATGTTTAGTGTAATAGCCCATTCTCTCTGCATTTACATGTCTTTGCGTGACTTGCCTTTGTGCTTAGGAATCAATCCGGTGGATAATTATTTCGGGTTGCTCACTATCTCCTTTGATAGTGTTTTGGTTAGTCAACTGCATTGTTTTAGCTTACAAAATGTTGATTTTGTAAATTGTTTAATACGATGGTCTTCATATTCATTGCTTCAAATCTTTGCCTTGGACTTCAAGTTTTTACACATCACAAGTGTTATTCCATAAATTTCAACAAGCTAACTTTAAGTGCCTGATTTCACAATTTTCTCACCATTTTCTGTTTCTTTTCCGAACCCCTTTCGCCCTTTTGCAAGTGCTATTATGTGCTCACATTTTAAGATGTTTTCGCATTTTTTCCCTTTAATTGTAAACCTCAATCCATTAGCAACTTTGCATTTTATGTAAACTATTATGTTGTTAAGTGGATATTTGAAACAACGCACACTGAATTATGCATTGCCATTTCAATATATGAACTTAATTATATCGTACCTAATATTGTATTATCTAAAAGGACAGGGAATAATAATATTCACAATAATGGTTTGATAATGCAAGTGGTCGCAGAAGAAGTGGTAAGTGGAAGAAGTGGCTCCGACTATTGATGTAACCTTCGGTCGGAAGAATAGATTGGTCAATGAGCGACTTTATTGTTCAAAGATATATCAACTTGTGGAGAGTCGATTTTTAAGAAAATAATCGAGGGTTTCTACAAATCGATAAACCAACAATCGGTTTTTTTTTGTGTTAAGAGACAAACCTTTTTGTAAAAAAAACGATTTTTAAAGCAAACACATATATACAACTTGATTTTTTTAAAGGAGGATGCCTATTCGATGCACATATTAGTAAAAATATCTTTTAAATTGTAGTGTGTACATAGCCTAAAGTTTTTTTTTATAAATTGTACAGATGACACTGTTTACAACAAATCAATATAAAATACATATATATCTCATTCGATTTATTGAAACTCGTTGTAAGTCGTTAATCGATAATTAAAAAAGTAATAGATAATTTGTTTCTTAAGATAGAATGGAAAATAGCTTTTTTGTTGTGCCATATGTGGCTTATAAACTTACTGAGAACATAGAAGGCAAAGTGTATTTAAAAAAGTGTGATTGACAGCTATGTATATATGATTTTCTTTTAAGGCACTAATATGTCAACCGAATGTAAACAAATGAATTAACCCTTTGAGGTGCATGTAGCTTTTCACAACTCATCTATAAGTTTTTTTTTTGTTTTTGTTTTACTTTATTCGACAGCATTGTCAAAGATAACGAGAAAAAATTACAAAAACTATACGTCAAGTGCGGGGAAATTGAACTCCACAAGTTAAAGGTTATTCTACTATAAAATATTTATAATTTGTTACTTAAATAAAACAAAATTTTTTGCAAAACTGTTTTAGCCATTTTTTTTTGCTTTAATTTGCTATTCACCATCCATTTAAGATTGAAGTTTTTTAATCTAAACATTATGCGTCACTTTCAAAAGTAAGATTTTTCATACAAATATATGTGTGAGATCGGTTCTAGTAATTTAAATATTGAAATTTCATCATTCTAGTTACGTGTGGTCATAAACTTTCATAAAACCAGTTTAAAGATGTTTTTTCGCATTAAGAAAATAGTTATTGGTTTCCTAAGGCTCCCATCCGAAATTCTGGGTATGCATTCATACACATGCAACGTAGTTTGCTCATATTCGCCGAACCCCATGTTTCGACTGATGCTACTTGCTTCACAGCATCAATCGAATTTGGAAGTAAGTTCAATGCTTTTATCGAGTATTAGGAGCTCTTTGAAAAAATTATTTAAATGTTTCGTCCATGGTGTCCTCATACTTGTTTCAGTAATCCTCTCTGCTTTCAACTCTGCGATGCGTGTTTGTTGCTTTCATACTTCGTCTTGTTTCATTTGTTTCATCAGTTATTTTGTTTTAATAGTAAGAAATGAAGGCATTACTGAAGATGGACGAACGCCGAAACTGGTTTGCCAAATCCGACAAGGGATAACGGAAAGTTTCTTATAGAGTATTTTAAAAAATTCGGCGAGTAAACAAATTTAAGTATAACCATTACTTCCCTCCTACGGAAATTTAAATATTTTGAAATCTTCACTCTTGTTTTGATATTAAGGAAATCCACTAAGTCTTCTCTGTCGCAATTTATGTTCTATTCATGCTATCATTTTTGTTATTTTATTACAAAAGCTATGAATTTCAGGGCAAGTTAAGTTTCTTTTCTTGTCTTCTAGAATCTTTCATTTCTCTGTCAACTAGGCAGTGATCCAACATCAACTTTTGGCTGAGATCTAACGCAAATATGAAGACTCCAGCTTTCAATAATTGACTTCCATAAAACTGAAGATTTCTGTGAGAAATGTTGCGGTAAAATTCGACTGAAATCCTACAAAATAATCGAGTTTCTTTCTTTTTCTACTAGTAAACAAGTTTTTTAGTATCAAAAATAGAGTCCTATTTTTACAACAGAATTTTCTCTCAAATGCCTTCATTTCAATTAAGGTCGAAAAAGAAATATTGAAATTTCGAAAATTCAAAACAAAAATTATTTAAAATTTGTTTTTTAACTGAAATATTATTTGGAAAAGGGTTAAAGATTTTTCCATTTGACATCATAGTTTTGTTCCAATTGAGAGAAAGGTCAAACGTAATCACACTTTGATAAAGTTATACCTTAAGTTATAAAAAATTATAGTGAGTAAAAATATTCTACTTGCATTTTTAATATTAAGTTCCTAAAGATGTGTTCCTTACTTTGTGAAAATAGCAAACGCATTCACTTGTCTGAGTCACAACCAAAGTCGTGGTTACATCTTCGCATCATTATTTGTCAGTTCTTCGAAAATTTCTTTTACATAAGTACCTCAATAACAATGAAGAAAAATTCAATTTGTAGCTATTTTCAAGTAAGTTTTTTTACCATCAAAAAGTTTTACTTGTAAACCATATTGCCATGTTATGTGTTGTGGTTCGTACTATTTTTTTGTCGTTAGACATTGTGATAATAAATCTACTCACACATATGCTATAAGATATACATATATTAGACTTCACAGCTTTAACTTTTTTAGGACTGATTTAATTTTTTCTTAAAACTTACTTCTTCTTCTTCTTTAAATGGTCATCTAACCGCCTGGGCGATTTTGGCCGTCCAACATAGCCAGTCGTTTCTTCGTTGCGCCAATTGGAAACACCGCGGGATCGCAAATCGGTCCCCACATGGTCTTTCCATCGGAGTGGTCGTCTCCCTCTTCCTCTGCTTCCACCGGCGGGTGCCGATAAGAATACCTTCTGGGCTGGAGCATCTTCGCTCATTCGCACTACGTGGCCCAGCTAGCGAATTCGCTGTGTTTTAATTCGCTGAACTATGTCGGCGTCTGCGTAATTTTCATACAGCTCATTATTAAATCTTCTTCGGTACTCGCCGTCGCCAACGCGTAGAGGTCCACAAATCTTTCGAAGAACCTTTCTCTCGAATACTCCCAGAGCCGCCTCATCAGATGTTGTTAGTGTCCACGCTTCTGCACCATATAGCAGGACGGGTGCGATGGCTGACTTGTAGAGTGTTATTTTCGTTCGTCGAGAGAGGACTTTACTTTTCAATTGCCTACTCAGTCCGAAGTAGCATTTGTTTGCAAGAGTAATTCTTCGTCGGATTTCTAGGCTAACATTATTGTTGGTGTTAATGCTGGTTCCCAGGTAAACGAAGTCCTTTACTTATTCAAAATTATTGCTGCCAACAGTGGCTTGGTTGCCAAGGTGCGAATGCGCTGACTCTTTGCATGATGACAGAAGGTACTTCGTTTTGCCCTCGTTCACCACTAATCCCGTTTTCTCTGCTTCTTTTTCTAATTTGGAGTAAGCAGAGTAAAAAAACTTAAACGCCATACAGTTTTGTAGAAAACTGAATTTGTAGAGAATACAATTTCCCTCAAAACTGTTGGCGGCCTAATTTTTGTACTTCCAAAGTTTGACAATTCTAAAGCAAAACTGAAAGCAGTATTAAAAAATCTAGAACTCTATAAACTAATAGCCTTTACAACAGTGATTTTGAAAAATACTATCAACACATTTTCCAAAAAAAAAAAAAAGAAAGAAAAAATTGGCCCAGTCTATACGCACATATATATATGATATATATCAGTATATTCCGTTTTGGGACTAAAATCCAGTTTCGGTTCTGTTTGGCTGGTTGATGGTCGCTTGTAGGGAGCAAACTAAAAATTGAATAAATATAAAAACCGCATTCGAGTATGAGACAAACCGATAAGTAGACTATCTCAGTGGACACACAGGCTGTTCTAAACTTTTGCAGCTGTTGTTAAGTATGCATAAGGAATGTTTACTAGTGAGTATAAAGACATGTGGCTAGCCATAATACAAAAAGTCTATGTTGTACAGCAGATTGAAAATATTCCATAGTATAGTAATGCGCAAAAGATAAACTGATTTGTACCGATGAAAGCAAATACTCGTACTTCGATTTAAAGTAAAAGTATTCGTTCATAAATTTTTATCTGTGCATTGAAGTATTTGAAACGCATGCTAATGTGGTTCGAAATTTAACATTTAACAAAAGCATTGTTATACCTAGTTGTTCTACCTAGTTGATCTACAGGCCTTATAACTTTGTTCGCTTGAACATATAGAAATTTTCGATCTATTAGTTTATCCGCATGTCAGTCCTTCAGTCGGTTCATTTGTCCGTTCACCTGCAAGACAACTCAAATACAAATTTATAAATCCTAGTAAAACTGATTTGCATTTAGAATAGATTTAGTATTGATATAGGGAAAAGTAAGTCTATAGGCCTCAACGTCTATAGAACTGCACCGCCTACTTACACCGCATTACGCACATTCTGTCCTATGAACCAAATATACTTTATAAAAAAAATTATACATAAAAAAAAGCTTACGTGTACATGAAAATCGCCGATACACGTGTATTTTTATTTTTTCTTCCCTTTCCGAAAAAGTATATTTGGTTCATAGGATAGAACCAATGCAGTGTTATAAAATAATACATTTTGTAGACTTAACAGCCCCTAATTCCTAAAGCGTTGAAGTTATCGTAAACCAATTTTAAAGTGGAGATAATATAGTTATTAGATAGATATCCTGTGAGAATGGGTTAACCGGTTTGACGACCACGCCTACATAAGTATTAAAAAATATTTATTTAAGCCTGCATTTCTTAATACAATTTTTAATTTTTTTCCCTCATCATTTATTGCTCAGTGGTTATCTACCCCTTTATCTGAATTTCTCTTTTTTGTCTTTCTCTCATTCCCTACCACCCTTATATTCACTTTTTCTTTTCTTTCTCCTTTGACTCTCCCTAATACCTTAATAGCGCCCTGGCTGCTAGAATATCTTTGATTACAAATAAAATTTAGATTTTCTTACCTTGTCTTATTGTAACTTATATATACTATATATCAATTGAACACGTCTTCGCTGAAAGTTCAACAACACCCTATCTCAGACAATTTTCGAAAATACCGTATTCTCAAACTTGTTTTCTTGTGAATAAAAAGCTTGGCATCGTCATAATCATAATCATAAAACCTCCCAGCCAACTCCCGAGAGAGACGCTAGGTATTTTAATACCAAATTCAATTTGACATAGCATTAATTTTCTAGGATTCCCATTAGAGGAGATTAATAATAATATCTGTCCAGGAACGTGTAGATAATTCTGGCTGACATATGAGCAATGAAAGAACAACAACAACCAAGTTTGTGGTTCTAAGATTCTCAAAAAAAATTCTACTGAGACGCTGCTATTCAAGAGAGAAGTTAAATTATGGATGATGAAAGATAGAGAGCTTTAAGATAACTATCTACACGGTTTAAGATAAATCAGAGTAAGAGTCAATAACTTCTACCAAACAGCAGTATCATACATAGGCTAATTTTAAATGAAATCTAAAAGTTATATAATCCATTGATTATCAGCCACAGATGTGGCATGGGAATTTTTTGACTGAATTAACTGACGAAAGTCGCCTTAACATGATAATAACCGTCTTAATCAGGACATCGTCTATGCTAATTTCATCATTCGGCATCAATAGCTTCTCCTGTTCCGCGCTATCGACGAATTATCAACCCCTGAGAGCATATCGTTTTAGGTTCTAAACAAAAGTAAGCTTCGAGTAAATTGGGTAAATAATAAATATAGTCACTGACGTAATGCCGTAGTAAAGCCAACAATGGTCTCAGTTCGTAATATATCAGTCCTTTATTAAAATTTTTGAATTTTATACAAACTTGAATTATTAGCAAACATAGCAGCAAAAACAATAAACACTGTTTTAACATTTAGGCCATTTCACATTTGGTGTTCAGAATTCAACCACATCGACAAATGAAAATCATAATTAAAATGCATTTCCGATTAATTTTGTGAAATGAAAAGTCAATCATATTCAATCACATTTGCGTGCCTGCAATTACAACAACATATCAAAAAAGCCAAAAACAAAAAGCCTACAATATACCGTTTGCGTGCAATATTTTGCTACCCAAAATGCAATATTATTTTTCAAATAAATTTTCATTATGGTTTGCATTGTTATAAAATCATCTAAATGCACTATATACATTTTCAGACATGTATACATATGTATATACATACAGTTACTCACATAAATAAGTATACACCCCTTTTTGGCAAGTCTCACCAATTTTCGCTTCGGCAAATTTATTTTAACTAATTTCGTATAAGAAAGTTTTTCAAGAGCTTAACCCGAAAACTATAAATTGTATTTTAAAAATGTATGAAAAATTCGCTAAAATTCGACGAATTTTCATAGAAATTTTCAAATTTTTTCTCAGAATTTTCAGAATTTATTTGAGCATGCAGATTTGTACCCGGTTCATTTTCAGTATCATCAAGTGTAAGTCTTAAGTCCGTAAGAAATGTGACGGATTTTTGGCAATTTTTTTTCTGAAGAGCTTAATTGTTTTTCCCCATATAAAAAAAATTACGTTCATAAATTTATATGAAGAAAAATCCTAAAGCCCCCAAAAAAAAAATTGCCAAAAATCAGCAAAACTTCTTACGGACTTAAGACCTACACTCAAATAAATTCTGAAAATTCTGAGGAAAAATTTCGTCGAATTTTTGCGAATTTTTCATACATTTTTAAAATATAATTTATAGTTTTCGTGTTAGATCGTGACCAAATTTCTTATACGAAATTAGTTAAAATAAATTTGCTGAAGCGAAAATTGGTGAGATTTGCCAAAAAGGGGTGTATACTTATTTATGTGAGTAACTGTACATATATACGAGTATCATAGAATTTTTACGAAATATTTGTATACCCTGTAGGGAAAGTCTCTTGAATATGATATTGAAAAGTACTTTTAGGTTTGAAATTTAAAAAGATTTTGTTGATATAGCAACAGCTCTTAAGGGCCTGAAAAGCTGATGAAAAGTTCATATCGTTGATAAGATAATGTTTATCGATTTCAAACCTATTGGTGCCTTTTAATACCTATTAAGAATTCACAATCATAGATTTTCAGGGCAGCCCTATGTGGTTAAGAATCTACGTAGGCTGTGGAGAAACTATTTTATAGTCTTTAGTCCATCTTAAAAAACTTAACAATTATAAATTAAAAGTATTTTTTTATTCATTTTTTTATTTATGTTAGTGATACATATTCCAAATATCAGCCAAATGGTTTTTGTTGTCAATAACAAGCGCCACCTAGCGAGTTAGGAAAATTGTGTTAACATATAGTCAGATATGTTTCAAATCCCAGACAAATGGGCTAAATGCGATTGGGCGACCTGGGCTACTTATTTGAATTTTTTTTTGAATAATAAACTGTCACCGTAACCTTAATGATGGAGAAAATCTCAATTACCAAGCTCAATGACAACTTCGTGAAATATCGAATGAAAACTGTACGGGATTCGATTTTTGCAAATGAAGCGAACCGTGCTCCAATTTCGAAAATTTCAAGATTAAAGCTTAACGAGAGATTAGTTGAAAACCGAATTCAACGACACCAAAGACATTCATTCACATTTTTAAAATAGAGCGACTCACGCGCCACAGAGCGTGTCAATCTTTTTAAATTTTTATTATTAACTAGTAAACCCCGCTTCACTGCGGCTCAGAACTAATAATAGACTGAGTGCAATTTTATTCATTACATCCCATACCAGAACTTAATTACATCGCTTATTGCAGCACTCATTATTACCTTTCGTTTTATACCCATATTGTACTAAGACATTTTGAGTCACCATGGTCCACATATCGGTCGATATCTCGTAAGCGGGTCAAGCTATCGGAACCAATGATATCTTAAATATTAAGCTAACCATCTAGTAATACAACAGTAAAAGCTCCATTCAATACCATTAAGCAGTTGTTGACTGATTCGCGCCCAACCATACAGACAAACAGAGAAAATTCTAAAAACAGTTGATTTGGTTTCTTTTGGCTTACTATTAATTCCTGCTATCGATTTTTCTTAAATATCTACAACGTACAGACATCGACCTTTTACAATTTTACTGTATGTAGAGATTATATAATACATACTCTAAATATCAGCTCAATCGGTCCATAGAAACCAATTGTAAATTTTCATTATACCGATCTTAGCTCCAAGTAGCGGGATTTTTGTAAGAAAATATTAATATTTAATGAAAAACAATAAAACAGGGAAAGGGCTGTCTTCGACTGTGCCGAAGAATTTATACCTTTCATGAATACGCATCACGGTTTTAGGTGTCCGATCCTTACTTACAATTAGTATAAACACTGCAAAACTTTTAATTTAAAGATGCATAGCCCAAACCACATTTATCGGAACAATTGATTGTGTAGGAGCTTTATGTTACGTAGGTCCGATCTGGCTGATTTTCACTACACACGTTACAATACGTTCCTAGCTTTTTCATTGCAAGAGTTATAGGCCAAAACCCGTTCATCGGAACAGTCGATTGTATGGGAGCTATGCGTTGTATTGCTCCAATCTTTCTGGTTTCGAAAAATGATTAATGATTACAAAATGGCGGCCCCTTAGCAAATTTCAGCGAGATGTGTCAAAAACTGAGGGACTACTTTGCGTTCAAGCAGACAGACGGACCGACGGACAGACGAACATGGCTAAATCGACTCAACTCATCGCCCTGATCATTTCGGTATGCTTATTGGTGGGTCTATCTCTTCTTCTTTTTATACAAACATGGGACCAAAGTTATAATACCATTTCAAGTTCATGAAAGATATAAAAAGGCACAAGCGCCACCTATCGGAATTTGTACACATTTTGTGAACAAGGAATGGCATAATGACTTTGAACCTATGTTTGTAAGTATGAGAAGAAGAAGAGATAGAGGCATTAATAACTATACCGAAATTATCTCGACGATGGGCTGAGTGGTTAAAGTCTTAAATTTGGTGTGGCATTGCCATTTATTCATCAGAACCCTCCTAATCGGACGAATATAAAAGAGACAAGCGATTGTTCTGCTAAACGTATTTTGGGCTATAACTATATCAATTTAGTGAAACTAAAACTTTGTGTTCATTGAAAATAGGAGACCCCCGCGGCTTAGGTGTTTATAATATGCCCAAAGTAAGCATACCGGTCGTAAGGGGTAACTTAAATGCATAAAGGTAATGAAGTACAACTCAATGGTATATTTATGTATGTAACGCCTCTCACCTCTCATTACCCATATTCTTCTTCCTTACGGAAGAGGAGGTGACATGACCTAGAAGGTTGCACTGGTCGTACCAAATCGCACCCGCGACAGGTACCCCCCAACCTTCGGGAAGTGCTTTTGTCGTTACAAACAACAACAACAAAATTAGACATTTTTAAATTTTCCGTCTCTAGAATATGTTATGCAGGCTCCCGTACTTCGAGCAAAACATATGGCTCCATTCATAAATTCATTAGCGGCAGTTATTGTACACAAAAGCAGCAGTACCTATAACCACCATGAATTTACTGTTAATTGAACTTTTACACAGCTGCTAAAAAACATAATCATATTTCTCACCAAAGTCACAGAACAAAGAGTCAACCGACTATGTGAAAACGAAAAACGTAAAACGAAATATCGCAGGCTACAACGGAACGAATAAACGAAAATAAGGAGAGAGCATCAAATATTTTAAAAATTTTATATAATATTCTGTACAAAGTGCGCTCAAAATGACAGGCTAAAGTGGCACAAATATTCGGCGAGTAAAATGAGCATCCAGCAGCCCGAGCGTCCACTAGCGAGCTGAGTGCTTTTCTCGGCGTATGAATTTCACTCATACATAATTTTGCTCCACTTTATGTGTTGTTTCGTTTGGGATTTTTTTGTGAGAAGCGTGAATTACTTTTAAGTTTGTGCGCTGACGATGAAAAAATGATGTTAGCGAACAACAAAAGTTTCAATTGCAAAATTATTTTATCTATTTTGGACAACAATAAGGACAAAATGGCGGCAGTGGCAGTGACAAAGACAACAAGCAAATGGACTTTTTACAAACAGCGACAATGAACATATAAAATTATGGTATAATGAGGGGCACTACTTTGAGTTGAGAGTAGATATTTTGCTCTTGTAAAATGCGCAGACAGAGACACGAGGACGCAGAGCTAACAAAGTTTTAATATTGTGAAATGTGTAGAGGCACCGAATATACTTTTCCAAATGCTGATGCGAAGCACACGCTGAAAAATTACAAATAAAGTGGTTAAGAAAAATATAAGATTAAAATTTAAGAATACAGCATTGGATGCCTTCAATTGACATTAGCTTGATTCTATCATAGTGAGGGCAGCAAGGTGAAACGTATGTACCAAAATTTTCAAAAGACGGTTTAATCCCCATAGGAAGCATAGTGCGTTAAATACCACCATCACTGGGATAGATACTGGTACATTAAATCATACCCCCAGCTGCCGGGATGGTCAACGAATATTCCATAAAGAAATCATAAGAATAACACTCTGAAGAACCTTCGGAACATCTTTTTGCCGCTATCACGAAAGACTCTTCGACAAACCCTTCTTTTCCAATTAACTAACTAAGAACCGTTAAAGTGTTTGGAAAACGTTGGGTTCTGTGTCTTCCGGATTAGCTTTGCGACCCAGGGTGCCCGCTCAAGTCAAGTTGGTACAAGTCTCACTAAGAAATATTGGGTGAAATATGGACCATTATGTAGAACATGAGATTCTCTCCTATAGTTGTTTTTCTCACTATGATATCATTTGGCTTTTTGGGCTCCAAATAACTACTCAATAATATGAAGGCTTATTTTTGGGAGTCCAAAAGAACACAAATTCAGTTTCAATGCTTGCTGGTCGACCGATCATTGTCCTCAATCCACACTTGCATCCCGCAATGCCACCAAGTTTATGGAGTCAGAATTAATTGGTTTCGTATTTAGTAGGGTGGATTAAAATTTGAAATTTTTTTGTATACAGAAGAAAATAAAAATAACATTCTTATGTGCAACATTTTGAGGCGATCCTCTTGATTTTTTAATAAATATACAATATTTACAAAAGAGAAATTTATTCCAGTCCAAAATCATAAAAATATTTAAAAATTGTGGAATGAGATTTTTTTACTTTTCTTACAATATAAAAGAAAGCCAATTAATTTTTTGATCTTTTAGTTAAATTAGAAAAATAATAAAAACCATTTTTTCAACTTCTGACGTTCCAACTTCTTTCCAGGAGGCAAGATAAAAATCCTGGAACATATTCATGATTTTTTTCGGTTGCTTATTAGAAAATGGGTTTTTTAATTTTTTTAACTTTTATTTTTTATTTATTTTTTCCAAGGCGATTCTTGCTAAGCATATCAAATTTTTGGTGCGCTGGTTTCAATTTTTTTTTTACAAATACGCGAAACATATGTACATGTTTTCTGCCAACTCAGAATGAGAAGCTTTTTCATGGCAGACAAGCGACCCCATTTGAAAGCTCTTTTTCAAACAACTTTAAGTGTTATCTGGCACGTTATTTAAACCCCATTGATATAGTGGCCAATTATTCCACACTATACTATTATTATTTTTTTACTCCACACTATACTATTATTATTTTAAATTTTCTTTTTTTATAAAGTAAAAATTATATCTTATTGTTGATATTCGCGTCTTCTTTTTTCATTTATTCAATATTTCGTTTTCGTAAGGGTATCTATTCAAATTCTAATTCGTGCAAATGTTGGTATTTGCTCTCATACAGGAACTGGTTCTCATATTAGCATTTATATTTCTACTTTTGTATTTTGGTTCGTTTTGGAATTTAAATAGGCGTTCGTATTTGTATTTTGCTAGTCGCATTTGTAATACAGGGTGGCTAATGAAAGCCGCTACCAAAAAAAAATTAAATAACTTTTTTTCTATTTAATGAATCTGGTTAATTTTTTTTTTATTTTGCAGATTGACTTTTACGTTTAACAAAAATGGATAACTGGGACACTGAAACAAGAATTTGGATTGTCCGCCGCTATCACGCACTGGAGTCCGTAGTTTCGGTTCAAAGAGAGTATAGGCGCACGTTTGGCGGCAATCCTCCGAGCAGATGGACCATAATAAGACTTGTAAACAATTTTGCCGAGCATGGGACAGTGAACAGAAGACCTTACCATCGAAACCCTTCAGTTCGAACGGAGGAAACAATCGCTGCTGTAGCTGCTGCCATACAAAACAATCCACGTGTTTCGACAAGAAGCTTATCTGCTCAAATGGGTGTAAGCAGACAGTCATTACAGTCAATTATGCACAAAGATTTGGACTTATTCCCATATAAAATTCAAATGGCCAACAAACTGAACTCTGCAGACTTGCCGATTCGCTTGGAATTTTGCCAGAAGATGCTTCAAATGGTGGAAGAGGATGGAAACATGTTGAACTGTCTTTTTATGTCTGACGAGGCCCATTTCGATTTAAACGGCAACATAAACAAACAAAATTGTCGAATATGGAGTGCTTCCAACCCACAGATACTCCATGAGACGGAATTGAATCCACTTCGTGTCACAGTGTGGTGTGCAGTTTCATCACGCTGCATTGTCGGGCCCTACTTCTCCGAAGAAAACGGTCACACCGTTACGGTTACTGGAGACCGTTACTTGAGCATGTTGAGAGAGTTTTTCTATCCAGAATTACGCCGAATGAGACTGTGTGGTTTCAGCAAGATGGTGCAGCTCCTCATATAGCCCAACCTGTTATGACAGAATTGCGACGAAAATTTCCCAATAAGCTGATATCCAGAAACTCCACATTCCGTTGGCCACCCAGGTCGCTTGACCTTACTGCACCTGACTTTTTCTTGTGGGGTTATTGCAAACAGGAAGGCCTCAAAGCAAAACCAACAAATTTGAATGAACTAAGGCAATCCATTCGAGAAACAATTGCGGCTATTCCTGTCTCAACTCTGCAAGCAGTAATGAACAACTTTTTGGTAAGATGCCGCACATGCATCGACGAGCAGGGGGGGCATTTAAATTCCATTATTTTTAAAACTAATTAAGCTATATTTAATAAAATTTACTGAGCTTTAACATGAATAAAAGAAAAATGAATTCCATACACTGAAAAAAAAAATTATTTGAGTTTCTTAATGTAGCAAAATTCATTAGCCACCCTGTATTATTTATATTTTATCTTTGTTCGCATAGGCATTCGTGTCTCTTTCCACTTACATTCTCATTTTTGAATTAGTATTCTTATTCGCGTTATCACTGACGTTCGTTTTCGAATTCGCTTACGTATTCACATTCTTTTTCTCATTTTTATCTATATGATTCTACTTATTCATGTTATTTTTTAACTTATGTATATGGCTATTAATTTTCATATCACAGTTCTTGGTCCTCTAAGTAATCCCATACGTAGTCGCCATCAAATTTTGATTCGTGTTCTTATACAAATATTCGTTTTCTAATTCATATTCTTCTACAACTACAATTCTGTACCCTACCTCGCAAGGACCCGCAGTATCAACAGTTGTTATTACATTTTGTTTAAGCGACATAAGCTATAACGATTTACTTCGTTTATTTTATTTGCGCTGCACTCTCTTGTAATTAGCAAGCAGCTTATAAAATATCCCAAAGATATAGTTTATGTTTTTTAATCCCAAAACGGGGTTTTTCACAACGAAAATGAGGAAGCCAATCCCGCGCAATGCCTCAGAGCCAACAGTTCTCGCCCCCAATTAATACATACAAGGTGTAACAGGTGCACCGCACCCCGTTCTATATAGGAAAAATAATTTGAATAAATAAAATAATAATAAATAAACATAGAAAAGGGATCCCTATACTAAACATGTGCTCCGCACACCCCCTTTTCCTCTTTAAACCAATAATATTATATAAATAATAAAATAAAATAAAAAAATTACTCAAAAAAACTACTCGCCCTCCATAAAGCTTAGACATGGTCGTTCGAGCCGGATTCGAACCGGACTTAAGAATATCACTAGACGACTAAGCCGTCTAGGGGGGCGAGAATGTTTAAGCGACATAAGCTATAACGATTAATTTCGTCTATTTTATTTACGCTGCACTCTCTTGTAATTCGCAAGCAGCTTATGAAATGTCCCAAAGATATAGTTTATGTTTTGTAATCCCAAAGCGGGGGTTTTTCAACACGAAAATGAGGAAGCCAATCCCGTGCAATGCCTCAGAGCCAACAGTGCTCGCCCCCAATTAATACATACAAGGTGTAACAGGTGCACTGCACCCCGTTCTATATAGAACAAATAATTTAATAAATAAAATAATAATTAAATACATATTAGAAAAGGGCTCCCTATAATAAACATGTGCACCGCACACCCCCTTTTCCTCTCTAAACCAATAATATAATATAAATAATAAAATAAAATAAAAAAATAACTCATGAAAACTACTCGCCCTCCATAAAGCTTAGACACATTTTAAAATGCATACCAATTCTCGAACTCTCTCTCTATGGCGCGATATACAACAGGTATATCATCATAAACCTCCTAAGAGATTTTTGCGAAAAGCTTCTCTTCCAATTTGTGGTGTGCCGATTTGAATTTTCCCTACAAATTGGTGGGACCTACAGTTTTTTGCCGACTCCGAACGGCATCTACAAAGGAGACGAATTTTTGCTGAGAAGCCTGTCATGGCAGAAATACACTCGGAGAGTTTGCCAAACCACTGCCGAGGGGCGACCCCGTTTTGAAAAACTTTTTTTTTTCAAATCACTTTTGATGTTACCTGTACCAGGGCTCGAACCATGGACCTTCGGTGTGGTAGGCCGGCAACACTACCTTCACACCACGGCGGCCGCTAAACTCGAACTAAAAATTGATTTAATCGAACAGCCAATCGAACGGCTCAAGCAATCAACAGACACTCATGAATTTCTTGTCGAATAGTTAACTCGTCAACGGCGCCGATTGCATAAGTTTGGCGACAAGTACAGTCGCATCTATTACTTTTTGTCAACAATAAAGTTCATTCGTTTACCAAAGTTTATACATTTCAATCGTCTTTATGAATATTTGCAGCTGAGAGTTTGCTTTAACTGCCATATCGCAGGCGGAAATTTGATGTTAGGAATGTCACAAAAAAAAAAAAAATTAAATGACGTCCACAAAGACGAACGACCGCAAATTCGCTTGCCAAGCAGCTTTCAAAAAGTTCAAAAGTAAAAAGACCAATTGATCAAATTTAATGGTTTACTGCTTTGGTTAGAACTGCGAAAATCACTCACTCGAGCACTTGGTGATTCAAGCAAAAAGCAATCCGCAAGAACGCAAACTTTCTTGCATGTAATTTATGTAGATTTATATGCTATAAAGAGAACAAAAACATCTTTAACCACACAAACTAATAAAGTTGCAACAAAGTGTAGTTTCAAAATATTTTTTGCGAGTAATCAAAGTTTTGTTCAATTAAAATTTAAAACCAAGTGAAAGTTCATGATAAGAATATGAAGCATATGTATACGGTGGGCAAAAAAAAAAGAAAGATTTTTTTACTTTGGACTGGGCCACGGACACTGGTGTCCCTTTTTATGTATTGGGAAGAGAAAAGTTGGATTGCAATCTTCAAGCATGCATTCGTCTGACTACAATATGCATAGCAGCTGATACATATTAGTAAAGACGCCGCCGTACTGGAATAGCTCAGCAGTTAACCCCTCAGCGCTCGCTTCTTTATTGTTTTTCGATCGGATATTCGCACCTCGTCATAATCGGGTTGTACAACATCTATTCCATAATCCCCGATTGTGAGATCGCGTTAGATTTCTTTTCTAGGTTCTTGTTCAATCCCTCTTCATAATAGGGCAAAAGAATCTATGTCTTCATTACTAAAGGGCTCTCTGAACATTGACCATCAGGTGATCGTTCTCAGTTTTACAGGAATTCGCCCAGCGTTTAAGGCCTTCTGTCATTCGCATTTTTTTAAATAAAACTTTCCTTCGCTATTCCTGTTGGCTACCAATTCCAGCTCTTCGCGCCGAAAGCCGCTTCGCTTCATTGTTTAACTCACATTCACTCTCAGCGAGCCCTTGTAGGAACGTTCGTGGGTATCCAATTATTATTTCAGCTGCTGTACGCAGTTTTCCGGTGATACTCTCTCTCCGGTCATGCATTGCGCTGCATTGACAAACTTCCAGAGAGAAGGTGCGAGAGAAAATATGTGAAATCCTTGACAATCATTTGTGATTGCAACTTTGGAACGTATAATTGTTTGTACTCATTGTGAGTAAGCATCGGACACATAACACCGTGATGCGTATTCTTGAAAGGTTTAATGTCTTCGGCTGTTCCCTTTCCTTACTTGTTTTTTACATTTTTGTTTTAACATTCCGCTATCACAGAAAAATTTTTCCAGTGATTCAAATTAGTCAAACTTAAGTAGAATGTTAAAAAAATGTTTGGAAAAAAAATAAAAAATTCATATTTATGAAAAAACAAAAAACATCCCTCTGAAATGTGTATGATATCTTTAGATATGTCAGGGGTATAATACTTCGGTCCAAACTTTTTGAAAATTCTAAAAAATTGTAAAGTGAGAATTCTCAAAAATATTTTTTCTTATACCACTAAGTATCCCCTTTTAAAGCGCCAAATTAGTTTCCGGAATATTGAAAAAATAAACTTTAAAACAGCAAAAAAAATTAAAATTTGTAAATTATTTTTCTTTGTAAGATCTTTCGTTTTATGATAAATGCAAACTCTTCACACAATTTTATTCAAATTGCAAGGGGCCGATTCTAACTATGGACATGGAAAATCCCCCTTCACTAAAAACAAAATTATCACTTAAGTTGAAATTCTTCCCTTTAGTTAAACTAAAACCATCAACAAAAGATTTGTGAAAGCTTTAAGAAAGCCTGTAGAGCTCTTCAAAATCTGGTCAATAACATTGAAAAAAATGTTTTTCTAATTATAAATTCTAAATTTATTTACATTGCACTACATGAAATAACTCTGATGTGAAAAACTTTTGTGAATATTGGAAATTGAGTTTCGGTATAATTTCATTCAAATGAGCTTAACACCGGTATCACCATTGTATGAGTTCGATTTTACTGTTTCCGAGATGGTAGTGGATTTACAGATATACTCGTAGCTCGTTTTATCAGATATTCCCCCTACTTGGCTCGTACCAAAGTATTTTTGAATTACAAAATTCCTTTAGAGCTATTGGGCTTCATTTTCACACGATGCTGGTTCTAATTTTCTAATTCAAACTGCTTTTATTTATTGTTTTATTTTGCAAACTCCAAATTCTTGAAATATGCTTCCAATGTAGATATTTACGTAATTTTAATTACTACCATTAAATACGTAAGTTGCAGCCATCTATCCAATGCTGTTTACCACTTTACTCTCACATGTGCATAAAATCTTTTGAGTGCTTGGTCAGCAGTCAACAGTCAGGCTACGAACCACTAAAACCAAGCTCTCACTCATTTCCAAACCAGTTTCTGCTTTTGTCTATGAAATTTGCTTATTTTTGTTGTTAACTTATGTCAGAATACCCACAAAGTGTCAAGTGGGCCATCATTACATCATGTTTATGGATTTAAGTTGCATGTATAAATGTGTGTGTGAGTGTGCTGATCCCCTGCAAAAAATTGTGAAATTAATTTCTGAAGAGAATGTTTCACTTTTATCTTTTATGAGCATAGTTGAGATAATTTAAATTAAAATTTTAGTTTTAATTTTTGTAGCATACTTTAAGTTGTACAAAGTGGGATACAATTAGTCTCTTTATAACTAGGACATGGGCAAACAGGGGAACAGTTCAACCTACACAACGAAACCAGAATTGCCCTCCCTCCTGCGGATTAGGGGTTTGCTCGAGGTAAGTATGCCTATTGTAAGAAGGGGTCAATGAAATCATTTACAGGGTAGTCGCAAGGTGTTTGTACCGGAGCGTATCGGATTCTTATCTGGGAAGGACCGTCAACATTAGTATAACCCTTTTGGGTTCGTCATGTCAGAAGTACTACTACAATAATAATAATTGTCATAAGTATCACAATCCTTTCGCAACTCACCAAGGATTCATCCTAGACTAATCGCATTTTCTGAAGGGTTAGAAAGAGTGTAGTTAGTAGCTCATTCGAGTGATGCAACACATGTTGTTCGACATCATTTTTAAGTAATACTTTAACTCTTATACTAGATGTATGTATGTCTATGTGTAATTGGATGCAAACTTTTGATTTAGGTTTATGCTTGCATTTTTCGTTATTGTTATTGGTATAGTTGTTGGTAAATGTACTTTTGTTGCAAATGAACTACCGAGGCTTGTCTTCTCATTTGTTCATTTAGCCACATACAATAAATCACAGCAGCTTTGTTATCACTTGACGCCAACATATGTTGCAATAATTACATGCCACGCCCATTGCGCTTTGGTCAGTATTCAGTCAATCACCCAGTTGGTTAGTGAGTGAGGTCATTCAACAAAACAGTTGGAGAAGTGTTAGCCAAAACTTTTAAATTGGCAATGAAAACATTTAAATTGAGGAAAGTAAAAAGGTGACAAACTTCCGGGGTGTAAATGTATGTAAGTATTTGTTCATATCACAGTTGTTGGTATTGTTGTAACAACTCGAAACTTTTGCCTGAGCTATATTAAAAAACAAAACTCTTCTAATTCACTAATATCGAAAGTAAGTTTTGGAAGACTCTTAAAATCATATATGTAATACTTCGATTTTGCTACAAAATACTCAAGGCACTCGCCAACATCAGAGTGCAGATATATAGGAAACGAACTTACTAAAATGAAACATTTCGTTTGGAAAAATCCATGAGCGTATTTTACATTTATTGAAAAGTATTTTGGATAAGTTACAAAATTGTAATCTTGTAGTAGATCTTGTTGTATAAACTTAAAATAACGCAAGCCTAGCATTAGATTCTAGTTGACTGAGGGGTGACCATATCCAAGGGTGGAGAACAGTTGCCAAAGTAGTTTTATGTTGTGGATGAGGCAAGCTGACATATGTTTCCGACCATGGGCTGGTGAAATTGCAGGACTACGGCTTTTCGATGCGGGGTCGCCACTCTTATAGTGTTTTTTTTTACTATGGAGAGATTCTGTCGAAATTCCATCTGGCTTAGCAGCAACCGTTCGTAGTTAAAACATTTTATTTTTAGAAAAGAATTAGAAACATCAAATACAACCAAACCTTAGTTGGTGAAAAGAAAAGCACATCTTTAATTTTCTCCGAGGTATATTGCTCCAAATTACTACTATTTTCTTCAATATCGTCAAAGCGGTTGGTTCTCAGTGCTAAATTTCGATAAAATACTTGAATCTATTTATATAAGCTTGAACCGATCCTGTAACGATTTGACTTAACAAAAATACACGTACGAGTATACAATACAATCTCAAAAATTTAGTTTCGCTGTCTCCCTTTGATTTTGATTTCAAAACACACTGCGGGCATAGCATGCTAGAAATATAGAAGTATTACATATATGCTTATAGTGTACATTTGTATATATGTATGTACCAAGGACTGCAACCGAAATTGTAACCGCTTAAAGGCGATTAATTTTTTGAAACCGAAACCGCAACCGTAACCATTATTTTGATCTGAAAAACAACGAAACCGAAAACGTTTCAAAAGGTGGAACTAGTTCCAAGCAGTTTTTACTTTTTTTAATATTTTACGTCATTTTGAGAACACATAATTTCTTTTACAAAATGGGACCCTGCGACTTGCTTTCTGGGCTAAAGTTTATTATGATTTCCTAAAAGAGCCAACTTGAGCAGCACTGTAGTGGATTCGATTTCGTTAATATGAACAAAACAATTGTATGAGCTACATATATATATTCAAATAATTTTTTTTAAGGTATCGTGAGTATATTTACATATAAATTGACCCGATTTTCGGTCAAACTAATTAGACCAGAAAATATTAAGGTAAACTTTTTGAAACGCTGATTAATATTATTGTCATATATCAATTGTGTTAATTTTTCAGTGACCCATAAGCTATTGAATTTAATGACAACCCCTTTTTGAAACTCCGATTTCTCAAACAACCTAAGATCAAATTCGATGCAATTTTCATAACGGATATATACATTTTTATTGAATCGATGTGTAAATTTTTAGAATTTATGTTGACTACTCGTTATCTATACATGAGGTGAACAATATTTATTATTATATTTTAGAAAATCCATAATGTCCGCAGAAAAAAATTCCTAAAAATGAGATCTATTTTCAACCACTTAAGTTTTGTAATAAACTTAAATAGTTTTTTTGTTCACAAACTTATGTTCGTTTTTTTTATTTCGGAACCGAAACCGGAACTAAAAGTAAATAAATGTTCGAGAACGCTTCGGGAATGGAAACATGTTGCAAAACCGAAACCCAAACGGTATTTTAATTTGCTTCATACATTGATATTTTTATATCTACCTATGTCCACTAGACTAGCCAACTTTTTTCTTATTTTCCAAACTCATCTTCTACATTAACCTATTTTGTCTAACTCTATACGTATATAAAGAAATAGTTCGAGATAGGGGTCTATCAAATTCACAAAAAAGATAAAAAAAGGATCCATCCATTAAATTGATTTTCTGCTTAGTTGTAAAAATAACACAAAGTTGCAGACCAAAAATTGAAATAGAAGATTGACCTCTAATATCATCAAAGTTAAAATACGAGACAACTAAGTGTAGGTAGCTTGGTTTATTTATGGTTTGTGCGCTCTGGTATGTGTGCACTTTCAATTGTCTACTTATGGTATTTCTTGTAAAACTTCTAATCAGAATTGATGAATAATTTGCATATATTTCCCAAAGGCATTTTCCCTTTTTTATGATTTTCAACCATTCTCTGTGACGCACACTTTTCTTAAACGAATTTCTTATGTTGGTTCTTCAGTTCATATACACACATACACACATATATTCTCTTTTGCATGTTTGGAGCGTCCGCTAGGGATTTTATTGCTGTTGCTTGGCGATGCTTTTTTTTAGCTTTATCTCCTTCTCCTAAAATTGTATGCAGCAAAAATGTTCCGAGGTTGCCAGGATATACCAAAGGAAGGCAAAAATACTCAAATCTCTAAAGCACGACACGCTTATCAGTATAAAATGAACAAACAAACAAAGCAGCAAGCGAGTGCACACAAAAAATGGTAGTAGAAAAGTAAAAGGTCTACAAAACAGCAGCAACAACAATAAAAACAACAACAACAATAAAACGAACAACAAAAGAATCACAAATACTATGCCCGCATGGAAATTTGTTGCATTACTAAAGTGCTTCTGCTGCTCTTCTTGATGCTTCATAGTCAACACGGCAAAAGAAATAATAGTTGCAATCTTTCGCTAACAAGTTGCAAAAAAACACCTCATTTTTGTTATGAAACTTATGAAAAACAAAAATAAGATATGAAGTAAAACTATGCTTAATGAGCTAGTTTGAAAAAATATTTTTAAAAACGGGTTGTTAAACTGGGTGATTGTGAACAAAGCTGACGACCCTTTCGAAGCTTCAGGTTGATTTAACTTGTTTGTGTTCTCAAAAATAATGGAGTTGTTAGTGCTACCTAACGTTAAGCAAATCAGAAGATTAATAGAAGTCATATACTCATCATCGAGTTGCACCTCACTACCCATTGCTATACCTGGCTTTTGAATTTGGCGCCGTCTGTCCATTCAGAGGTGCTTATTTAGGCTGGCCTAGGGAAAGTAAGTTGCTTTGAAAATGTGTAAATATGTTTTAATCAATCGTGCCAGTAAGGTGAGACACCTGGGTCTGATAGCATCTAACCGATCCAGTTTGGTTACGATTTGAATATCGCACTTTTAAAATTTACCAGCTCTTTCGACAAAATTAGTTAGAAAGCAAATTCTTTACAAAACAAGATCTGTCAACACGAAGAGGCAGAAGCTGTCAGAATTAGGTGGAAGAGCGGTCGATTCACAAAGTTCTATGCGCTGTCCCTTTCGGAAGGCAACGGTACTCAAATTTTTTGGACCACGCTTTCACCACAGTCCAGCAGGGATGATGGAAGTGGTTCTTTCGCTTCTTTTTAAGTTCATATGGGGCAGTAAGTGGTTAAAGGGAGTAAGGAAAATGTAAATGTATGCTATTGTTTTCTAAAAGAACTTGGTTCACGGATGCGGATTAATCAAGGATATATTGAATAACGCAATCGTTGGCGTGTAACATAGATATCATTGGCATTAACAAATGTACCGCGACCACTGCATACTCAAAACTAGAAAAGAAGCAGAAAAAATGGGTTTGGTGGTGAACGAGTGTAAAACGAAGTACAGTGCTGTGACCAAGCAAAGAGTCAGGGTATTTACGGCTTCATTCAATAGACCATGTGGTGCATATGCTGTGGTGCATATACTGGTGCAGATGCTGCGGCGGAGAAGATATTTATATCGGTAACAGCCGGTGGAAGCGGTGGAAGGGGGAGACTACCATTCCGGTGGAAAGACGAAGTGGCGGCCGTTTTGCGATACCGCGGTGTCTCCAATTGACGCCAATTCCCAGTGTTAATAAGAAATTTGTATTTAAGACCCACTAATGTTTTTGCTACTGCATCAAAAAAGATGATAGCTTATAAAAAAAAAAAAACATTGCTAGCATTTACTCTCAGCTCATGTCAGCTCAGTTAAATTTAGTTTTTCGCCTTCAGCTATAACAAAAAGCATACCGGCTAAGGCATCATCAACCCTGGCTGGTGCTTCAGTTGCACACCATGAAAAATTGAATTTAATGCCTTTCCTACGCACACAGTTCATACAAAAATTAAACTCTGCGTTGGAATTGCCTTTTGCGTAGCTTCGAGCATTTGCTGGTACTTTCTAATGACTTTTGCTCGTTGCAGCTTTGTACAAAAGCCGCCTCACAACGCTCTCCGTATTCATGTAGCCTGCGTACTTATCAGTAGTTTTCGTCATTGAGTTCGTATTAAATTCACTGTGCTCTGAGATATGCTCAAAAATTGATCGCAAGATCAGATTGCGTTATCTCCTCACCTACGGGAATTTCATTTTCTTGGGAATATATTTTGAGTCATAAACTAGGTACTTAGTATTTTGTTCTTTAACCTAATTTTAAGCGAATTTTCTAGATAGCTCATCATAGAGTTCTGAACCATGCGATAAGGTTCAAGTAACACAAAATCAATCGCAATATTCCCTATTACTTTTCAAGTTTTTTAAATTATCTCAATCGGTCCAGAATATTGTTTTTATTTGATTGATCTGTCTACCAAGTGTCATGCTACACCCTAAATGAAAGTAAATTAAAAATGAATCGCAAGACTCCAAATTTTTTAATGAATTTTAATTTCATATCTTGATCTGTGCGCAACCTAGAGGATTTATTTTCAGGTACAATTACAAAACGAGTAACAATAAACGAGCACACACACAAAACAAATCAGAAAACAAAAATCACTGACTTCTACATGGCTAACGAGCGTCAAAACCCACCCTTAAGGATACACTTAACATTACCTGACCTAACATCCTCAAACTAATTATCCGATATAACACCACCACTAATAAACGAGCGTTAAAAACAACCCTCATTGCAGGTACCCGTTCGGATACGTTCGCAAGACACGACTCATATACACGAACACTAACACTACCTGATATAGCATCCAGACTATAAATACATGACAACAGATAGACACAGATCAGAACGAAATCAAGCACTGAAGATGGCGGTTCACCGAAACCGGTTTGTTACAAAACCAAAATTGACAAGGGATGACGAAAATTCGATCCAATATAAATCCAGATTTATTTTCACTTGCATTGCAGTGTTCCGGTGTTCTGAACTGTTTTTTAAATTTCAAGTGTCTAGGTTAGAGGGAAGTTTCTTAAACTGAGTTTGCAAGTTTTAAGACTTTTTATGGAAATGAGCGGGCAAACGCGAAAGGGACTTTATACAAAGATAGGAAAAACTGTTACATAATTTCATTATTTAATTTTATTGTTTTTTTAGTTATCGTAAAAAAATCATCACTTATTTTTTATTGTTTTCGCTTATTAATTGCCAGTTTTAGGGAACAATTGAATTAAATAATTTCCATTAAAGATTTCACCTAAACAATCTGTTACTATTGCTAGCTTTAATTTAGCAAATCTCATTTGAACAAACCAATGGGTTTGAGCAATAAAAGGTAAGCAAGTGCAGCCCATCAAAAGGTTTTAAGAATGTTCATAAATCGGCTGAAATATTCAGGTTTGATATGAAGATTTCGCGTAAAAGCAACTTCTGCTACTAGTCAGATTTCTTTGGACTCGTCTAACTTTCGTATATTAACTTCGCTCATCTGTTCTTCTTGGATTTGAAAGTACCATCTCACTTGAATTCAATCAGGAGACTGAAAGTGAGAAGTATGAGGGGTCTAGACGATCATCTGTACTCTTATGTTTTTGCAATTGAATATTTAAAGCAATTAAAAGGGATTTTACTGTGTGGTGTTTCGTAGGAGCGTGTCTCAGAAGCTTTGCGGTTAAAAAATGATTAAAATCGGATAATAGCCACTCCCAATTTTTATGCATCGATCATTCTTTGCCGTACATTATATGCCGAGCATGTAATATTTGCTTGCGTCTGTATACAGATTCTCTTGTTAACCGTATTGAATTTAACTTAACGATTTGGGAAGTTCCATACAACGAAAGCACTACCAACATACAACACTACAAACAAAAACAAGAAAGCCATTAAAACTCTTAACATTAAATTTTGTTGCATTGACCTTTATTCAGTGTATGGCGCCTGTCTGGTTCAATTTATTAACATGCCCCAGGGGTCAGATTCCTTTAGCATTGCCCTTGTGGCGCGCATTCAACGCAGATGATTTCCAATCGATTTGGCGCATTTAAGTGATTATTATGAGTTTTAATACCAAAATTGTAAGACCTTCATATTTTTTTCCGGAAATGAGCTTTAACGGATGTAGTAAAAGCAACTGCAGACAGCCAAAGCGGAAGTACTCTGGCTATTGAGTGCTACTTTGGAGTAATTGGGCAGTCGATAGGAAATTTTTGTAAGTATTCATGAAACGAGCTTTTTAAAAATAAATAAAACTTAAGATTAGAACAATCGCACATGCATATTCCTACTAACTTCGTTCTGAACAAAATATATTTTTTTATTGAGTTGATTTCAGAAATTCACGACTACACCCGTATTTTTTTTTGATCGAAGATAAGCGATTGTTCACAATTTTAGTCGTGTATAGATTAATTCCCCGATTCTGTGACCTTGAGAAAGTGTTAATATTGATAAATAGTCAAGAAAAAATCAGGTAATTTTTTAATCTTCGTCAAAAATAACAGTATTTTCAAAAAACATGGCAAACGTATTTTTTTCTCTTCTATTTATAACCACAAAGTTAATTTGTATGGAAGTTGCCACGGCTCCACTTCCAATAGCTCCGTCAGAATTTTTGCATTGATTTCGCATATTCTTCATCAAGCTTTGATATTCTGCTACAGATAATTTTCAGATAAGTTCAGTACAGCGAATGCCATTACCCTTTTGCAGTCAGTATGGTATCGATATCGTATAACTCTATACCAATTCAATGTCCCTACCATTAACGCTTTTAGAGATATTTATCCTAAAAGTTAAGTTTGTGTGGGAGGTGACACGCCACCCCTTTTCGATAACTTACACTTTTTTGTCGTAAGTATGGTATTGATGTCGTATATCGCGATACCAATTTTCAGATCCCTACTATGTCACCTTTTAGAAATAATACGCCTGTAATATCAAGAGTGGTGCCACTCCCTTTTCACATAACTTCCTTTTTTTCCCGTGAGTATGGTATTGATATCGTATATATCCATACAGGTCCCTTTCTTGAATCCTTTTACAGACATTCAGCTTCAAAATTTAATTTGAATGGCACGTGCCACACCCCCTTTTCCGATAACTCCCTTTTCCGATAGCCCGATACTCGATAGCGTATTTCTCTGTACCAATTTTCATGTCCCTATCATGAACGCTTTTATAGATATTCAGCCTAAAAGCTAAGTTTGTATGGGAGGTGCCACGCCTCCTTTCAAGCAAACTCCTTTTTCAAATTTAAGCGTGATGAACAAAGCAGGATTCATTTTTGTATGGACAGATGCATGAATATCTACATTGGCCATTTCATTATCTCTGGAAGGGTGAGTATAATACGCTTTTCCGAACTTGTTTTTTTTTTTGTCTTTCGAACTATGACTATCACTCAAAGCTAAGGCTGACAAAAGATCGTCGAAAATGAGTATTGAATCTTGTTTTTAGAAAACTTGGTTTTCGATATTTTTAGAGATTTTTAAGAAGAAAAATATTCTATATCGGTCGTATGCTGCTTTTAAATCAACAAAGTCATGCAGAGTGCTAATTCTTTTAAAGTGTTTCTCCTTAAAGATTCGACACGTCATGACTACCTGAACTTTGGTCGATAGAAAATTTACCACGGCTGAAGTCACATTGATTGCGCAGTGTGGGGGATTGTCTTTCTTATGTGATATTATTTGCTAACATATAACACTTTTATTTCGCAACAAAATTCCCAAGTGCGACTGAAATGAAGTAATTCAAATCCTTCCTATGGAAACACTTGAGTTGATACGAAATAGGAGTAATAAAATTACAATTCTACATTGTACGTTGTGTTTGTATATCATCCCAGTGTTCAAACAATTTAGTAGCAAAATATTTTCAAACTAGTATAAATACGAATCCGTTAGTTGGGATTATCTTTTTCGTACAGAATTATTTCATTATCAAACTTATTCTAAATATACCCAATAAATCCTAGTTACATTTGATTAGTAATTGGTGAAGTCAAAATAAATAAAATGCTTTCTGGCATAGTGGAAAAATAATTGCGCACACAGGAGAGGTCACAGGCTAAAGCTCTGGTGCTGGAAACACCAAATTAAAAAAATAAGTCCTACTGGACTATGTCCTTCAAACGCTTCATATTTGCTTCTTTTTTTTTTTGATTAGTTTCAGTCAAACCAGAAAACTCTAGTTGTAAACTAGTATTTTTTCTAACCAGTTGGTGTTTCACCTCTTGTGTATGATTTATATAGTCTAATATATCAAAGCACTGATTTGAACGTGATTGGGAACGTGAGCGCAAGAGCAATTTTTATGGTTTCCTGAACTGAATTGATTAGCATTTGAATGAGTAGAAAGCACGCATTAGGGGAGTTTTACCATATATAACATTGAGAAAAAACTCGAATTGTAAATTGGTTAGGGAATTCCCAATTGTACAAGGTGGCGCAAAAGTAAGCTTCCGATGTTCAGCATATCGGTTGTGGCACGTGGAGTGTGTGCTGTTGCACCGTCTTGTTGGAACCACATGTTTTCCAATCCCAATTCATCAAGTTGCGGCAAAAAGAACTCATTGATCATTGCTCTGTAGCGCTCACCATTCACAGTAACCGTTTGGCCCCGACCGATTATTGGTCAAATAAAAAGTCAGCAATATTCCGCGTTCTGGAGCAGTGTAGCGTAACATTGTTTATTAACGTGTATTTCGCATGTGTTTACTACACAAATGTCAAAACAGAACTGACTTTAGGGGCCAATCGCAAAATTTATAGCATTTTCTGATAGGAGGATGACTTTTGCGCCACCTTGTATGTATATATGTATGCTTAAAATAAGAGAATACTGCCTGTTGAAAACATGTTTCTAGAACAGGCTTTGAGCTATTTTTAAAAAGTTTTAACATATTTTTTCCTGGACACAAAAAAGGACTTTTTAATTAAAGCAACTGTGCCAATGGAAAGTGATTACTTGTATCAGTGGACTTATTTATATGCAAAACCATGTTTCTATGTAACGAAATGTGCGTCTCCCTAGAGTTATTTAAATTTTTTAATCAATTTATGATAGAACAATAAGGAAGTCTAAGTTCGGATGAAACGAAACAAAATATACTTGGTAGTGATCTATTATGGCGTCCATTTTACGCAGGTCAATATAATACTTTTCAGGCCCCATTATATGCTCAGCTGTATATTTTCAATAAAAAACACTTGCTTTAGGTGTTTTGTGTGTTAACTTGAATTTTTTTTTATACAACTAAATAGGTCAATGTGGTACTTCATATTTATTTATCAAGTGAAAAGAAATTTATAGAAAAGTTTACGAAAAGTAATGCCATTAAACTTCAGCGGGTAATAATTAGTAATTTTCAAATAATTCTATTTTACAACACAAATAACATAGCAAGGAATGTTATTGCATTGTGGCCTTTGACTTAACGGCATCTTTGGAAGTTATTTATTACGGTTTAAATTATTTTTAACGAAAATCACAATTCAGAGATGCAACATATTTTCTTCTGTTAAATAAAATATAAAAAACTTTCAATAAATAATTAAATTAATAGAAAAATAGAAAAACAATAATAATTTTCATAAAAAATTTTAATAAAAATTATTATTTCATAAAAATTATTATTTTCATAAAAATTATTATTCTTGGTCTTGAGCTCATTTATAGTCATGAATACTTTAAAAATGTACAGACCGTAAAAAGGAATAATTCAATTGAAGCGTCGGTACATAAAACAAAATCAAAACCGAGAGTACGCGGTAAGGTATTTGCCGGTAATACAGGTACACAACAAAAATCCATGATGATCAACTACTGACTGCCAGATGGCGGGGGATTGTTTAGATATGGTGAAGTGAATAGAAATAGAAGTTCAGCTAACAGAAAAACTAGAGTTCTGTAAGCTTAATGGTTAGCAGAGCGTGCCTAAATTTACCTAATGAAGAAGTCTAGCAGGTTCCGAAATGGATGTGTGAGAAAAGATATGGCGGTTTTCTCTAAAATTTTCATTTTCATATTTTTGTAAGTTTTACGAGCTCAAGACCAGTTGATAATAATTCTTTGTTAACCCGGGAAGTCCCATAACTTTTTTGTTTTGGATTTTTGTGAAATGTTGTATACTTATATATTTCGATCTCCTGAGCACGAAAATGAAGTCCATTTTCATTTTCCTCGCTTCGATTTTCCGGAAAGTGCGGAAAACTAGCGTTACCATATGGTAATCGTGGGACCTCTAGGGTACATGTTTTTAATGAAAGACAAAATGGTTTTCGAATGTCGTTTTATTTTTAATTTTTCAAAAAATAACTGTTTTCAAACATTTTTATTTAAAAAATAAGTAAAATAAATGAATTCACGACAATGAAAAAAAAAAAACATTTTTGAACTGAAATTTATCATGGTTTTGTGTGGTACTGAGCAAAACATTGTACGCAAAGTCCTACGTTGCATTTACCACATGCAGTTCGTCCATTAACTCTGCATCCGTCACCGGCACAATGCCTACGATTTGATGGTACCACAAAATGTCCACCCTGATCATAGCGCAGAGCATGTTCAACTCGACCTGGTTGGTATGCATATCTGTGAAAGGGCGCAGGTCCAGGACTTTTGGGCGGTATACCATAGTGTTTGCAGTAGTATACTGCAAGTTGTCGTCGAAATTCTAACTGACTGATATGTTGATCTTTTCGGTAAAGTTGCCATGCATTTTGAATACAAGCATCTAACAGCCAGGTAAAAATGCTAGACCACCACTTTTTTCCCCTGTATGCGATGCGGTGCAGGGATAGATTTTGATCTAATCGGTCTACTCCGCACATAAATTTATTATATTCCGTGATTGCGCAAGGACGGGGTACATTTATTTTCGATCCACTTGCCTTCGAATAACGCTGTGCCATTGATTTCGGATCCTCACCAAAGCAGGTAGATAACATGCAGACAACATTGTTATCTTTCCATTTCACCAAACAAATACCAGTGCTTTTCATTTCAATTGATTCAAAGTAACCTCTTTCCATTGACTTGAAGTCTTTTTTAGGCACTAGTGGACAGCTTGCTGGAATTCTGTTTTCTCGGATTGTTCCAGTACCATTATATCCGCATGACTTGAGATATGCCAACAGAGGATAACTAGTAAACAGGTTATCGAAATAAAAGTGGAATGACAGCGATTTCAATTCATCAGGAAAATCGTCGATCATGCTGACTAAAGGAGCGGCGCATTTTCCAAACTTTGCTTCGTACTCCAAATTCGATCGAGGATTCTTCCCCTGGTAAATTTCAAAATTCACCAGATGGAGTTCATAGGGACCAGACTTTATATCCAAATCGTAATGGCTTGCCCTTTATAAATTGCTTGCATCCATGTTTACCAAAATAGGATATCATACTTTCGCCGAAAGAAAGATTTTGTTCCGGATGGAAATTTTCTATCATTTTTGCTTTCAAATGATCCGTAAGAGGACGCAGTTTCCACATTTTTTCAGGATTTGGGCCGTCTTTTGAAGAAGCCTTGGAATTTTCTTCGAAGTGGAGATTTTGCAAAATCTCTTGAAAACGATTCCGACGCATGGTGTTACTGACAAGATTGTTCCGAATGTCTTCATCCTGACTCCACAAATGTTTGTTTGGAGTGATAATTGTAGCCAGTGACGATCAATATGCCTATGAATGCTCTAAGTTCGTTGACTGTTATATTTGGGTTCGGTCTATTCTGTTCCACCGAATATAACGCACTTTGTTCGCAAATATGTTCCAATAATGTGTCATCAACAAATTTTTCAAACTGTTCGTGTGGCAGTGAATGGCGACAATCCTCGTAATTTGCGCTTGGAAAAATTGGAATTAGAGATGACGATTTCTTCTTGACCCATTCAAATAGTTTCCATGTTTCCTGATGGCAGTGCAACGTTTGAAGGTTTCGGTTCAATTTTACGTAAGCGCTTCCTCATTGGAGATTCTGAACTATTAGCCGTTTTTTCTTCATCCTCCATCTCTCTAAAAGTGCCTTCAACCTCAATAACAGGCAAATCTCCTGGATTTGGTGCTGAAAAATTTAGGGTTTATAAGATTAAAATGATGGTATGCTTATACCGTCTCTAAACATGCCTCCCATATCCTCCTCTTCATCGAAACCTTGCATACGTCGCCCACTAGCCATAACAACTTCGCAGCCACCTCTTAGCTGAGCCGGGCAAACATTATCTGGAATGCCCGCACAATCATCTTCAGCGTCATCTTCGCCAGATTCGTTGCCATCCACAGGAGGCTCGATATAAAGAGTGGTTGGAATATCACACAGTTGATTTTGATCTTCTGCTTCATCGAGTTCTTGAATGAAATCAAGCATTTCTTGCAACGATAAACCGCTGTAATTCACAAAATATCAATAAATATGATCAAAAATCTCAAAAAAAAACTACACCAAACGTAACTAAAACCCTGTACCCTAGACGTCCCACGGTTACCATATGGTAACGCCTTGAGTAAAATACAAAAAAGTTACACAAAAAATCAAATTTCAAACAAAACTAAACTTGCATTTACTAGTTTATTTCATTAGCTACCAACTGATGTAATTTTTTTGGAAATATATCAAAAAATCAAAAAGTTATTCATATACTTACCGACGTGCCATGTTAAAAAACCACAATAATTCACTTTTTTTTTTTCACCTGACTTTGACGTCTTATAGCTTTGCTAGCTGCACTAAAAATAACAAAAAACTTATGTTTTTCCGTGAGCTGCATTTATTCTGCGTGAAATACAGTTATTCTTTTTTGTTTTTGTTATTTACTTCAGACATAATACGTAAAATTGCAACGGCATGTTTGCATTACCATATGGTAATCGTGGGAAGATTCGGGTTAATTATGATTATTTTTGATTAAAGGCAAGATTGAAAGCAGCAAACATATACAGGCTATAGTTATAGTACTATTACGAAAAAGGCCTCGTCAGATTAATTCGTATAGTTTTGCTATTTCAGAAGATCTTGCTGCTTTGCAAGCGCAGCTGCTTAACCTATAGGCCATGCTGCGTGTAGTTTGCAAGCTTATTAGATCAATTTTTCATTTGATTGTCTTGGTCTTGAAACTTATAAAAATGAAATGAGCAGACAGTAAAAACCAGTAAAAAAAAATTCCCTTTTCCATTAAATTAAACAACTTTTAATAATTAATTAAATTATTAAAAAAAAACAATAATTTTCTTAAAAATTATTATTCTTAGCCTTGAGTCCATTTACAGTCACGGAGACTTTAAAATAGAAAAAATTTAAAATTAGATATTACTTTTAATAATTCCTGGTACATGTATATTGGAACTATTTTCCGTCATCCCTTGTCAAATTTGGTTTGAAGACAAACCGGTTTCGACGATGTGCCATTTTCAATGCTCTTTTTTGTTTAGTGAAATGGCACATCGCCGAAACCGGTTTGTCTTCAAACCAAATTTGAGAAGGGATGACGGAAAATAGTTCCACTATACATCAGCTTTCCACCCTGTCGGAAAATCATCAAAACAAAATGAATCAATTTCAAGGATGTTCTTACATACTTAATTATTAATATTATGTATCAAGCAAGAAAAGAAATTTTTAACTATTGTAAACTTACTATCTTTTTTTGTTCTTTCGATGTAAAGCAACTCCAAAAAAACTTCTTTATTGAATTTGTTGTTCGGTCTCACAGTTTATGCTGTTTTCATTCATATATCATCATCATATTTTTGTTCAATTATTAAAACTTTGAACTTTAGTGGAACCTATGTTACCTTCCGAGATTTCTAACTCCTGCCATTTTTGTCCCTGTCAACTAGACAATGGACTAACGACGATTTTGGAGCCTAAGCCTAAATCAAGTCCAACAATGCTTACGGTCGATGAAAATGAAATTGAAGGTCTAGAGTCCGTTGTTTATCTTGGTAGTATTGTCTCAAATTAAAGCGGCGCAGATGAGGACGTTCAGTCCCGCATAAATAAAGCAAGAATGGCTTTTGGGCAATTGACAAACGTGTGGAGGTCCAGCCAAATATCTTCAAAAACGAAAGTACGACTGCTTAATTCGAATGTTAAATCAGTGCTGTTGTATGCTTGCGAGACTTGGAAAAGCTCTACCCTAATTCAGAAACGCCTACAAGTTTTAATAAATAAATGTCTGCCGAATCCTGAAAATCCGCTGGCCCGAAACAATATCAAATGACGACTTATGGTCTCGAACCAATAAACCTAAGGCAATTACCAAGCGCAAATGGTCGTGGATTGGCCACACTTTCAGAAGATCTTCAGTAAATACAGCCAGACAAGCATTGTGATGGAATCCACAGGGAAGCCGTCGGCCTGGTGCACCAGCGAAAACTTGGCGCAGAATTGTGGGTAAAGAACTCGAGGACGCAGGATACACCTGGAATGATGTCACAAGAACAGCACCAAACATAATACGATTCAAGTCGGTGGTTGAAGCCCTATGCTCCAATAGGAGTTAAAGAAATGATGATGATGATGAATTTACAACACATACGAGGTGTGTTCTAAAAGTATGGCGAATTTTGTGTTTTTTCAAAAATTATTTATTTATTCATGAATATCTATTTTGTCCCCTTCAAAGTAATCCCCATGAGATATCATACACTTGTGCCAATCTTCGAAGCACTTCAATAAATCATTTTTTTGTATCTTGTTTAGCTCCTCCTTCGATGCCGTCTTTATCTCGTCAAGAGAAGCGTAACGTCGTCCTTTCATGGGCCTCTTCAGTTTAGGGAACAAGAAAAAGTCACAGGGGGCCAGATCTGGGGAATACGGTGGCTGCGGGATCATTAGTGTGTTGTTTTTGGCCAAAAAGTCGCGCACAAGCAACAATGCGTGAGCAGGGGCGTTATCGTGGTGCAAAAGCCAATTTTTGTTCTTCTTTGCACATCTTCTCGGCCTTCTGAGAACTTTTTGTACCACCGATAAACGTTGCTTCGGTCCAAGGTAGCTTCTCCGTATGCCACAGTCAACATTCGGAATGCATCCGCGCACTTAATTTCGTTTTTCACACAAAATTTGATACAGGTTCTTTGATCCATTTTTTTGAATACATAGGTAAAAATCGAAGACGATCCAAAACACGTGCAAGCAAAGCAGCTGTCAACAATTAACTGAACATTCAAAATGGCCGAGCTTGTCGGCATAAGTGAAAGACATGAGTACCAACATAACGCCACAAAAAATCGAAATTCGAATATACGTAACCAGCGAAAATTCAAAATTCGCTATACGTTTTGAACACACTTCGTATATCTTATATATTTAAGAATTCAAAACCAAAAAAATTTTAAATTTTTGTTGCTACAAATTTTATTATATTGAAAGGGGTTAAGCTCGTTTTCTTTTTGACTTTATAGTCTTGCTAATACTACATTTACACTGCACCAAATGCGTAATTTTGGGCGAAAAAATCCAAATGCGTCGCATTTTTCCATATAAATCGCATTTCCCAAATGACTGATTTCATCGCAGTCGCTCGCATTTGGGCTGCAACAACATAACATTTTTGCGAAACGCATTGCGTTTGAAGTTTCGGTTAGAGGAAATGTCAAACAAAATGCAAATCAGCTATTGTAAATGGGTTTGCAATGACGTATTTGAATTTTTCAAATGCGGTGCAGTGTAAATGTAGTATAAGATTGAGAGAAATGTAAAACTCAATCACAAGTTTGTTGAATACATTTTGGTTAAGATGATCAAAATGAATTAGTAGCTTTACTAGTTATAATAATGGTTTCATTACTAGACTCGGAAATTCCAACACATTTTCTCAAAAACTTCAGGAAGCTTAAGCTTCAGCACGAAACTACACTGTTGTGTAGTTCGCCAACGAACTAGTTCAGTTGAACGAATCAGTTCAGTAAATGAACAACTATATCGTTCAAATATTTTCAACTTCGTTCAGGGATTTTCAATGTTGCACCATCTTTGTGTATGACGCTAACGTAAGTAGTTCAAATGCTCCACTGGTAGCGAGCAATAACAACCAAAGGCGATTTAAAATTTTGCTATGTCAACCCAACTCAATATTGAAGCAGGAAAACAGCTTAAGTTAGTCGGCATTGGCTCTTACTACAACAATAAATTTTACTTCCGAACGGTCAACTCCTACCCGAGTTTCAAAGTGTCCATGTTTGTTTCTTGTGCTCATGGATAAACAAACTGATTGAAAAGAAAACTTTGTATTAAACGACTGAAAGAAGTGAACGACATAGATCACTTTAAAAAAAAAAACTAGTTCGTTCGATCTTTAAATTGAACGACAATGCTCAACGCTAACGAAAATCACGCAAACTGAACTTTTTTATAAGCGATAATTGCAAAACTGCCAAAATCAAAATGGTAAAATCTGTTTATTATTTCTTCAAACATTATACAAAAGCCTTCCAAAACGTATCCCCTAAACATATCTAATATCGAAATGAATCCATTGTTAAACAAATAAACTCAACGTGACATACACAAAGTTATTATCAAGTTCATTATCCTTGACACAATTACACTAGTTGAGCGACTGTAAATGCTATTATATTCATTGGCTTTGTTGAATGAAAACGCATTCTTCTGGAAGAGAAAATATTGCATATGCGGCGTCATTACGAAACGCAGTCACGTGAAAATGGTTTTCGAAAAATTGATTACGATCAGTGAGCGCTTAGTTATCAGTGAAGCCAATTGCAGAAGTGCGTTCGCATCGAAGTAGCGGAAATCGTTGACATACTTCCGATGCTAACGCTATGGCTGACATTGAACAAAACACAATCGCAAAACATAAACTAAACTCGGTTGCATTATTTAAATAGCAAATAACAAACCCATTATATTACAAATAGATATTGAGCGCTTAGCAAAAGAGAAAGCTAACTGCAAAATCTCTTGTTTTAAAGTGTTACAATACCGGTCGATATGTCCACTCATTTGAATAACAGCGAAGCTACTCAATAAAAAAATACTTGACTTTAGTCCTTTGTCAGATAAATATTAAACTTAGTCCATTAGTAGCACTTTTGGACCCTGGTTCGTTGCACCTGCTATATCTGCTACCACATGGAACTTATCGTTGTCAGAATCCCACCTCCTAAGCAGTGGGTCTTCACAATAAACCACACTAAGCCGATTTTTGTGAAATAACACTGTAGCAATTTGGGAGTACCCGATAAGCTATCCACAGCTTTAAAAAGTGTCCTGATATAATTCCGAAAAGAGTAAATTTTGCTACATATCCGCAACTACTTTTGCTAGCTACTCAATAAAAAAATCTTATGTGACGATTTGACAGACGATGAATGGGGTTGGGAGAAAGGTTATTAATAAGAAAATCAAATAGTAGAGAAAAGTTAGTATACATAAACGAGGCAGAAGAAAAAGAAAGGTGAACTAGAAGAAGAAGAAGAAAATCTAGATTAGGTGATACAGTAAGAGGAAGGCTCATATATATGTAGGTTAGTAAATTTTTGGGCAATACACGGGCTTCCAGCATTATATTTTGCGCCTCACAACTACAACCTTGCAGTTACTCATCATGCTAGTTGCATTTTCGGTCTTTTTCTAGATAAGCTTCTTTTGTTCCATTTTGCCGCTTGGTAGTCATTTAAAGTATTTTTCGTGCCTGGTGAAGCACTTTTTTCTATTTACGCTGTGGTCAGCTTAGTTTCTTGTTTCTGATCAGAGCACCTATGTACGTGTGATCTTGTGAACATATTTGGGCTAAAATAGTGCTTCTTGCTCTAACTGAATTTTGTCGCAGTAAAGAAGAAAGCTAAGCCGAACTGCTTTTTGCTGTTAAGAACATCTGTTGTAGCAGGAAAATATTATAATTAGTCGACGGCTTTTTAATTGGTAATGATTATTATTTTTTTGTTCTCAAGAAAGGCAATTATTAATTGATTACGAAAACAATAAAAACCAAGTAAGGAAAGGGCTGCCTTCGCCTGTGCCGAAGACTTTATACCTTTCATTAATACGCATCACGGTTTTAAGTGTCCGATCCTTACTCACAATTAGTAAAAACTCTGCAAAGCTGATAATTTAAAGATCCATAGCCCAAAACCCATTTACCGAAACTATCGATTGTATGGGAGCTATATGTTATGTTGGTCTGATCTGGCTGATTTTAACTACACACATTACTTATGCAACTCATCACCCTTATCATTTCGGTATACTTATTGGTTAGTCTATCTCTTCTTCTTCTCCTACTTACAAACATCGGACCAAAGTTATAATACCATTTCATGTTCATGAAAGGTACATATAATAATCACAAAAAATTAAAAATAATCAAAAGTAATTAAAACCACTTTTAAAATTTTTTTATTTTTATTTTAATAATCGAAAAATATAATAATTTTTTTATTATATTTTTAAATAATTGGAAAATAACCAATAATAAGTGAAAGTAATGGTAATCAATAATTAAATGGATTCTCAAGAAAATAATTAATCAAACCGGTAATAATTACGATTACTAATCACTATATCTGCGAAACCAGTTGAGATATGGAACTTAATTACATCGTTTCGTTTTATACTTATATTGTACTAGCACATTTTGGGCCACCTTGGCCCACATATTGGTCAATATCTCCGAAACTGGTTTAGTGATCAAGATTAAATCTTAAATCATAAGTTAGACGTCTAGTAATGCAACGGTGAAAGGTCCATTCAATTTAGATGCCCCCAAACATACAGACATACAGAGAGACAGACGAAAATTAATAATGATCCCTCCGGAATATCTGCAACTTACACACATCGACTGGTTCAATTTTCTTATATATAGTGAATTTGAACAATTTTGCATTTAATCAAAACTTAAAGAATTTAGATACTTTCTTAGTCCATTTAAAACATTTTTGAATAAATTTCCAATTAAAGAAACTTATTATATATTTTTGACTGAGTAACTATAGCTTAAGAAATCGAAATTTTTTAAAATAGCTCCCATTATTTCTGGCTACGCATATACTTCCGCCTCATAGGAGAGCTTAACGTTTTGGAATTTTCTCAGATGCTAAGACAAAGCAGCCGAAAAAGCCCAATTAAATGCAAATTACTATTAACTTATATTAGGCAGAAAATATGTATGCGAGCATGCCACTCGAATGCATTCAATTAGTTGCTCTGCTTTGTTATATTTTGTGTGCCCGAATTGCCGATGGTGACTTGTTTAACATCCATGAACTTACCTAATATTTCAACGGTGTGTGTAATTTCACGTGGTTCCATGGTTGCTATTTGACAAATGTAATCACCTGCATCCTGTGGTACTGCATCGCGTATTTGTAAATTGAATCTCTCTGCACGGGAAACGCGGGGATCTGGTGTTACTTTAACATTGCCAGCGGTAAGAATGGCAATGCCACGTTTCCAGGCCACAACATAAGGATCTGAAAAGGAGAAGAAAGTTGAAGGTTAGTTAATAGTCGTTCAAATATGGGTAATAAGGTTTTAAAAAAAATACAACCCTGGCCCAAATAGCCTCAAATGAAAGTATACGATAAAAAATGCTATATTTACAGGACTGCTCTTTCATCTTTCTACTTTAGCTAACGTTTCACTTACAACAAGCAAGTATTGGTAAGTTTTTCCGAAATGTATTTGATTTTTTACATTTTACAATTACATTTGAGGTTTTCGAAAATGAATTTGGGCTTTTCTAAAGTAAAGTTGCTTGTTTTCTAAATTTAGCTAGAACTGTTGTGGTAACAGAGTGTGCTAGAGCCGGATAGTACTGAATCGATATAAGGAAAAGGATTGTGTACTTCCGTAGCCCTACTCTAGACTTTCTATCTGCACCTCCCAGTTTAGGAAAATACAGTGACACTCTGGGAGTGAGGATAAAAGTAAGAACATCAGGAAAACATCTTTTGAATCGTCTGCACATACTTTTATGTCTAGCAAATTGTTTTAAATGAAGAATTTCTATTCACTGTTGTAAACTACATAAATAGCAACAACACAAAAAACACACTTATTATTTATTCGAAAGTAAATTTATTTATTTAATTTAAATAAACAACAAAAAAAAATATTTCTTGCCCTTGAGTCATGGTACTTTATAAAAATTAAATTTTGTAGAGTTGGCAACCCTTTTTTTTAAGCTATATCAAGCCCTTTCGTATGAAATCTAAAATTTGAAAATTAAAATAAGTAAAAAAGTTAAAATTAACTTTTGAACAAATGACAACCCCTTTCATGAATACCATATATTCTTTCACTTAGTAGCCTATTGCCTATGTAAACCAGTCCAAAAAGCAAAATGTCATTAAAATGGCCTGAGGTTTCACATAATTATTGTAAATGAGATATTAAAAATAAATTTTCGAGCAGGTGGCAACAATTTTTATAAAATTGATATGCTATTTTTCATCTTTGGGCTAAGCCTTCTGAAATCCATTTTAAAAGTCAAAGAAGATATTTAGAAAAATATCGTTTACGTTAACAGTGTGCCTAGTTCTATGGGCATTTACTATTTGATAAAGTTCTCCAGGCTCCATAAAGAAATTTTCACTTCACTTCCTTTTCGCCATGTGTGCAATATCTGCATACGCTCTCGCCTGAAATCTTCAAGTGCCCGCAAAAACAGCAGAATGTGTATGGCTAGCTCTTCGCACATATTACGCCTGCCAATTTACCCATCATTAACTCCAGCCAAACATGACGATTCGTGTGAAGGAATACTGAATGCAACAACTGCAGTCGCCAGTACGTCGTACGATCTATTCGTACATCAATTGGTGACTAATGTCTGTTTTAGTTGATGGCTAAGCGTCATATCCGTCATCGCGCTGTCGCTCTTAATCAGTGGTTTCCTTTGCAAGTGTATAGGGATGTCGTGAAAGGGAATTCGAAAATATCTAAGAAGCTTTGAGCTTAACAGGCAGCTTCAATTGTAGAGTTGACAGGCATACTTGTGTATTAGGTTCAGTTAAAGGAGCATACAATTTCGCAGTATTTGACTCATTGCTCGCCTCGCATGCCTTTTCAATTTGAATCATTAGTGAAGATGACAAATGCGAGAGCAACAACAACACAAACCTCAAACCATGAAATCAATAATAGAACTAACAGCTTATCCACTTAGCGCCTCAGTGCACTTTTGAGATAGAATATGGATGCAACAAAAGTGGATACTTAATTGAATTCCTAGAATGCTTGCAATAGATTTCAGTAATTAACCGAAGACGGAGAAATCAAAAAATGTGTAAACATTGTAAACTGCAGCGGGGCCGGTCCACTATTCAATTTTAATATATAAGGTTGCAATGTTTACATGTATTAGAATTCTGCAATGCACAAACATGGGCCTGTTACAATTTTATTATATATAGATATTTGAAAAAAGAATTTAAAAAAAAATTTTTTTGGTTTAATAAACCTTTTTTTATGAACTTTTTTTTAGTTTTGGCATATATCCAAAATTGTTTTCACTCATTTCCGTTATATTGCATTTATTACCAGCTGTAAGAGTCAAGATTTTGTAAAAAAACTACGACGTTCTCTTAGTTTTGCTTATTGAAATTGAATATAAATAATTCACAAGCTGGGTTAGACAGTTTTGCCCTTAATTTTCAAATATTTCATTATAACGATACTTTTTTCAAATCGGTTTAAAATTACGACCTGCAAATATTATTGAAACTTTATCTTCAAATTTTCCTCACTGTGCGACGCTGAGAAGATCGGCTCACTTCAAAACATCTGAACGCGGTACTCTTAAAGACTTTAGCCAAGCGGAAAGCGGCCGCTTTTTGAAATTTATAGGGACCTCACTCATAGTGAGTTAAACACTTGCCGATACCGACTAAATTCTAACATACCAAATATATGCCCTGCATATGTTATGACCTCTTATGCCATCAAATATATCTTGAACTGAACCAACCTTACTAACACCAATTTCGCTTTAGTCCAACCGTGTTGAAACTGACACTTTTCTTGGACTTCCGCTTAAAGACTTAATAACGATTTTCAGAGTTAATAACAACAAGCACAGCGCAGCTTTCAAATTCTGTGACGTATTTGTCTAAGAAAATACCAGAGTTGCAGTATGTTATACCGCACCACACGAGCGAGGTTTTAAAACAATTTATTGGTTTTAGCATTTCGAAATCTTTTATGTACTACATTCCAAACATTCAGTTACCTTCAAGGCTTTTTAATTTATTTCTATTCAGGTTAAAACAATAACTGAATACAAAATAGTATATAATCTTTCAAAGGGTTTTAAACTAAACCCAAAAGTTGAAGGGCAAGTATGCCCTATTTGAAGTTAACCAAATTTTGTTTGATCATACACGTATTCAAGTATAGATTCGCCAGTAATCTTCTGTTGGTCCCCCCAAAAGTAATGTTTAAGACGCAGGTTTTAAGATAATCCATGGGTTAACAACTTGGGAGACCTTTGTAGTGCACTCTCTCAAAGAAGAGATAACAACACACATATTTCGTACCAAAAATTATTCGTTTTGAAGTGCTCTTATACTTCATAAGAAGTATTCTTTACAAGATTGAACCGAGAAGTACTGATTTTTAAAATGATGCTGCAGCAACATTTATACATATGTATATCTATGTATGTACCCTGCAGTAAATGACGCTATCTTAAAACTACCGTAGAACTATCGCATTAAGGGGCGGTACTATTTCTCCATCTAACCGCACGCAATGCTTTCAACTAACACTTCTAACATTGTGATGTCCTACAAAGTGGCAATTACCCCCTTCTGCAGAACTCTAGAACGCGTTTGAACTCTTTCATTGGTAGCTGGTTTAGAGATGGTTCGGAAATCAATAGTACAGGGCTTCGAACCCAATTAGAAGTGTATAGTTTAAAACTAGTTCAAATATTTGCAGCTATGTAAAAATGCAAAAAAATAAACCAGAGAAAATTTAAAATGGAACTATTCGAGAAAATAAACAAGACAATTAGGCAATTCACAAGATCTCGTCGTATGTGCTATGATTTTACGATCATATTGTCATTTCTCATATAAAATTTTATTAGCACAAGACAATTGAGCAGCCTATGTATATCAAGTGTGTAATTTTAGTTTTCAAATTTTATTTTTCTATCAACAAATGACAGGTTTTCAATAAAACTCAACTTGATATATTTGAATATGACATACAACTCAATGTAGTGTTCACAAGAGTTGTATTAAAAGAGATAATTCATAAGAGACCATGTAAATTGCCTAAATTTATTTAAAAAAATAGATCTTATTTTGAATTCACACTTCGTGGGTTTTAAAAAAAAAAAATTGTTCGGTTTTCATTAAGAAATTTCAGTTCTATTATGAGTAAGTGCAAGTCTAAACTCGCTAAATGTTGGTAAACTCTGCAAAAAGAAATCTGAATTGCATTATACATTTATTATTATTATATTCAATTTCAATATAAGTTAGACCCCAACGCTGTTGGTACAAGTATGGCAACCAACTGGTGCACCCGTTTAGCACCAATTCGCAGCTAGCCTCTTTATATAGAAACTGACACGTTCCGCGACTCTCCCATTTTTACTGCAGGGTATACACAAATGCATCCATGACGAATATCTATGCAGATGCGTGTACATATGTAGAAACAACTATTTTTGCATGCCTGTATCTTTTGTCAATGCGTTTGCTTCCCTTCTACAACTTTTAATGAGTGATTCGCGAAAATGCTATCAACACTTCAAATCCCCTTAATTATTTAATATTTCTCTCAGTACAAAATATCTATTGACGCATGTATAATGGATATATTTTTAAAGGGGGGAGGGGGAAAATTATTTTTGTAAAAAAAATCAATATCGTAGAAAAATGAACTTGAGTGTATGCATTGATTTGTTAAGTCGCAAAGATTTAATATTTTCTAAGTACGACTGGTACGTAAAGGGACCTTTCAACTTAACGCGACAGTTTATCGTTATACAAAATTATTGCGTTCTAAGTATTGGCTGCTCACTAAAAGTACAGAAAATACTTCTGAGAATATCATTTCTATAACCTTTAAACTTTTCCACAAAAACGCAATTCTGAAGGCGAAATAGTATGCTCTTCTCGGTTGCATAAAGTCGTCCCCAACGTATTCTGCAAAAAATAAAGTCCATAGTCAACAAGCTGATTAGACTTTGTCATTGTTGCTTCAGACTTAATAAAGCGACTAGTTAGATCTTCATGATACAGAGTATACAATTCCTTTGTTAATTTCAAAGCACGTTTAACTGCGCTAAGGTGAGCTTAAATGTACTGTAAGTGTTGACTCCTAATTCTGGAAAAAGAGCCGAAAATATTTTTCGGGTGGTATACAAAGATAAGGCAAAGTATCCGCTATCATTAGATAAAGAACAGGTGATGTTCCACTATAAGAGCCATGTCAAGTTTCTCTTAAACAAATTTGAAACTGTGAAGGATTTCTTCAGTTTGGGAAGCAGAATATGTCTCGTGAGTTCTACTGGAAGCTAAATTCAACAAATAATAACTCTTGCTTAAAAATAATACTTCAGATTGATCTTCTTAAATTTTAGGTTTAAGTGAGATCTGATATCTTCTTTATATATTTGAAATTCTGTTTAAATTAAAGTACTTGTAAAAGTCTATAATATGATAATATGTCTAACTCTGTACTATATATGTGAAATTAATAATAATGATAATAACTTCTAACCCCTCAGAAAATTTAAAATTACAAAATGTTGGACTGATAAGACAATTGAGAGGTAATACTTATCTCTCGACGATTTAAGATCACACTTAATCTAGCAAATATATATATGTATAGTGATACTTTATTTAAAGAGCCAAGTAATTTAAATTATTGTACAAGCAGACACTCACACACACCTTTGCATTGCTCATTGAGAGTGAAACATGTCTAAGATAGCCATCCATATGGTATGTTCTTAACCATAATGCATGTTGAGAGGATATCACTTAATGAGGCATTCAATTACGCACTGTACGAGATATTCAAATCGTTTTTTAGAACGCTCCGCAAAAGTTGTGGTTGCAAGAGCAGTAACAAAAGCAACATCAGTATCAGTTTGACTGTAAGCTGTCCTATTGTTAGATTCATTTTAATGGCGATGCCATAGCATAAATACAAGAATGTGTATGTAAGGTATTTGTTGGTATGGAAACAAATATCTTATTGCCAGTAATTGCAAGTAACTTTAGACGTAAATTCTAAGCTACCATAAGTATAGGGATTCCACTTGCGGAATTCTTGCTTTTTTGAATCCCGAAAATCTCGGGATGTATTTCCCGCAGTGGCACGATTTTAGGGATTTGTAATGTGTCACTAACGATGCGTGATTTTCTTATGAATCATATCTTAATTTTGTTGTTTGTGCGTTATAGTTTTGAATTTTTAAATTTGTCTGGCTATGCCACAGGTTTTACAATTTTCATGAGAATGAGCCCCGATATTCACTGCCAGATCCTTATTAACAACTAGTACTATTTGTGCAAAACTCAACGGTATTGCTTTGTTGCATTTGTCGAAACTATGAATTACATCAATGCGATCTTGCGTCATCTTGGTCCGCATATCGGTCCGTATCTCCGAAACTGTTCGCGCCATCGGAACAAACGATATCTCTAGTTTTAAGTAAAACGTGTAGTAACTCAATTCCATTAATCAGTTTTTGAGTGATGCGCGACCAAACATACAGACAAGCAGACAGACCGACAGGAAATTTCAAAAACAGTTAGTTTATCTTCTATTGGCTTAACAATGATCCCTCCTATTGAATTTACTTAAATATTTGCAGTGTACAGACATCGACCGTTTGCAATTTTAATCTATGCAGAGATCGTAGAAACCCCGGCCCAAGTTTTATATAGTTATATAAAGAAAAGATTTATTTAAACGCTAGTATGTTTTTCCTATTTGGGCTTGGCTATTTTGTCGAAGAAGCTAAAGCCTAGGTATGCCGATGAGATTAAATCGCGGACTATTCGATAAATCTGATAAAGCCGTTCTAGCGCAGCGAAATCCATTGTGTTTATTGGGGTGGTACCAAAATCGTAGCGAGAATTCATCACCACTTTAGAGATAGACCAAGAAGTAGTGAAAGCGGCTTTTCATTTATAGTCCATCATTCTGGGAACATTTTTCTAATTGATATCAAAGCAAAGCCAGTAATTGGCATGAGTTCTACAAAAGGCAAATTAGCGTGCTTTGGTCAGAAAGTGAAATTACCTATTAATAGAACTTAAATACATCCTCGTCTCTGGTGATATTGCCCTACACCTGGAACATTAGGTCCGGTGGTTGATAGTACTTCCACCTTCATGCAGCACTCAACCACGACTATCACTAAAGCTTAAAGCTTTGAAAAATTGTTAAGTTGGCTGTTCGTGGGGAAGAGATAATGAAACAGTCAGAGGTGTGGTAAAGCGGTACACAAACCAAAGGATCAGAATTTTTCCAATCAGTAAAAAAAAAATTTCTTCTCCTATCTGTATGATTTGTATGTCTTTTGATAGATCTCTGTGGCAAGAATAAGTCCTTCGCAAAAAAATCTTTACATAATTTTTTTTTTCAAAAATGTATTGCTGTTGGACGTTTTAATTGAGTATATTTTAATATACTTTTCTTCTTCTTCTTTAAATGGCCATCTAACCGCCTGGACGATTTTGACCGTCCAACATAGCTCGCCAGTCGTTTCTTCGTTGCGCCAACTGCCGCCAATTGGAAACACCGCGGGATAGCAAATCGGTCTCCACTTGGTCCTTCCATCGGAGTGGTGGTCTCCCTCTTCCTCTGCTTCCACCGGCGGGTGCCGATAAGAATACCTTCTGGCCTGGAGCATCTTCGCTCATTCGCACTACGTGGCCTAGCCAGCGAAGCCGCTGTGTTTTAATTCGCTGAACTATGTCGGCGTCTGCGTAAAGTTCATACAGCTCATCATTAAATCTTCTTCGGTACTCGCCGTCGCCAACGCGTAGAGGTCCACAAATCTTTCGAAGAACCTTTCTCTCGAATACTCCCAGAGCCGCCTCATCAGATGTTGTTAGTGTCCACGCTTCTGCACCATATAGCAGGACGGGTGCGATGAGTGACTTGTAGAGTGTTATTTTCGTTCGTCGAGAGAGGACTTTACTTTTCAATTGCCTACTCAGTCCGAAGTAGCATTTGTTTGCAAGAGTGATTCTTCGTCGGATTTCTAGGCTAACATTATTGTTGGTATTAATGCTGGTTCCCAGGTAAACGAAGTCCTTTACTATTTCGAAATTATTGCTACCAACAGTGGCTTGGTTGCCAAGGCGCGAATGCGCTGACTCTTTGCATGATGACAGAATGTACTTCGTTTTGCCCTCGTTCACCACCAATCCCATTTTCTCCGCTTTTTTTTCTAATTTGGAGTAAGCAGAAGTTACGGCGCGGTTGTTAAGGCCAATGATATCAATATCGTCAGCATATGCCAACAGTTGGACGCTTTTATAAAATATTGTTCCAGCGCGGTTAAGTTCTGAAGCTTGTATTATTTTCTCCAGCATTAAATTAAAGAAATCGCACGATAGGGGGTCACCCTGTCTGAAACCTCGTTTAGTTTCGAACGGCTCGGAGAGGTGCTTCCCGATTCTGACCGAGCTGGCGGTGTTGCTCAAGGTCATTTTGCATAGCCGTATAAGTTTTGCGGGGAAACCAAATTCAGACATAGCGGCATATAGGCAGCTCCTTTTCGTGCTATCGAAAGCGGCTTTAAAATCAACAAAGAGATGATGTGTGTCGATTCTCTTTTCACGGGTTTTTTCCAAGATTTGGCGTATTGTAAAAATTTGCTCGATGGTAGATGTACCAGGTCTGAAGCCACACTGATAAGGTCCAATCAGTCTGTTCACATCAGGCTTCAGTCTTTCGCACAATACGCTTGATAGGACCTTATATGCGATATTCAAAAGGCTGATTCCGCGATAGTTGGCGCAGTTTGCAGGATCGCCCTTTTTGTGGATTGGGCAGAGAACACTTAGATTCCAATCTTCAGGCATGCATTCATCCGACCAAATTCTGCATAGAAGCCGATGCATGCGCCTTACCAGCTCCTCGCCTCCGTGTTTGAATAGCTCAGCAGGCAAACCATCAGCGCCAGCTGCTTTATTGTTTTTCAATCGCTATTCGCACCTCATTATAGTCGGGTTGTGGAACGTCAATTCCATCATCTTCGATTGTGGGCTCGGGTTCGGCATTTTCTCTGGTTTCTTGCTCAGTTTCTCCATTTAAAAGGGCAGAGAAGTGATCCCTCCATATTCTGAGTGTTCTCTGAACATCGGTCACCAGGTCGCCGTTCTCATTCTTACAGGAGTTTGCCCCGGGTTTGAAACCTTCTGTCATTCGCCGAATTTTTTGATAGAATTTTCGGGCATTATTCCCGTTGGCCAGCATCTCAAGCTCCTTTATTTCAGGCTTTTCTGCCTCTCTTTTTTTCGCCCGGAAAAGCCGCCTCGCTTACCTCTTCAACTCGCGGTAGTGTTCACACACACTCCTCGTTGCATTCGATCTCAGCGTTGCCTTGTAGGCTTCGTCCTTTCTTTTCGTTGCAGCGCGGCACTCTTCATCATCATATCAGTTGTTACTTCGCGGTCGCCGGAATCCAATTACTTCTTCGGCTGCGGTACGGAGTGCTCCTGAAAAATGATCCCACTGCTCATGCATTCCACTAGGTTGAATTGTGCTCTCGGAGAGCAGGTGTGAGAGGCGATCTGCGAAATAATTGGCGGTCTGTTGCGATTGCAGCTTTTCGACGTCCAGCTTTCCCTGCGTTTTTTGTTGCACCTGTTTTGTCGTACAGAGGCGGGTACGAATCTTGGTTGCTACTAGGTAGCGATCAGAGTCGATGTTAGGTCCTCGTATTGTGCGAACATCTAAAACGCTGGAAGCATGCCGTCCGTCTATCACAACGTGGTCGATCTGGTTGCGTGTTTTTCGATCGGGGGACAGTCATGTAGCTTGATGGATCTTCTTGTGCATAAACCTAGTGCTGGATATGACCATGTTTCGGGCACCGGCGAAGTCGATCAGCCTGAATACAGTTGGCGAAGTCTGATCGTGGAGACTGAACTTCCCGACAGTGGGGCCAAATACACCCTCCCTACCCACCCTGGCGTTAAAGTCGCCAAGCACGACTTTGATATCATGACGGGGGCAGCGCTCGTATGCTTCCTCCAGGCGCTCGTCGAATGCATCCTTTTCCACGTCGTCCTTCTCTTCCGTCGGTGCATGAGCGCAGATAAACGATATGGTGAAAAATCGTACTTTTATGCGGACTGCAGCGAGACGCTCGTTCACGGGTGTGAACGACGGTACTCGGTGACGGAGTCTCTCTCCCACCACAAATCCCACGCCGAATCTGCGCTTGTGTTCATGCCCACTCCAGTAGATGTTGCAAGGTGTTTTGAAGGTGTTTCCTCCCCCGTCCATCGCATCTCTTGTATGGCGGTGATGTCAGCTTTTGCTTTCCTCAGGACCTCAACCAGCCGGGCAGCGGCACCTTCCCTATTAAGGGACCGGACATTCCAGGTACATGCCCTTATCTCATAATCCTTATTTCGTTTGCGGGTGTTGTCATCTAAAAAAGGGGCTCTCATATCCGAGGCTTTGTTGTTGAATTTCATTGGAACGTTGTTTTATGTGGTGGGTCCCAAACCCAACGCACAACCCGTTTCACGGGAGGTTGAATTCTATTACACGTTTGTATAGCGAGCCGCTTGATCCAAGACAGACGCCCGCTTGCAGCCGCACCACCTGGTGATCAGACGCTGCTGTTTGAACCCCCCCAGCAAGCCCTTAAACCGATTATGTCGGAGTGGCCTTACCAGGTTGTCGCCTTCTCACGTTTAGCTCACCACCAAACGGGTGTTCGGTGTAGTGAGCTGCTTGAACCGCATGCAAAAGAATCGCTCTGGCCATTCCCAGGTGAATGGCGATCAGAAACTTTCCCCACTTGCGTGGACTTCTGCACACGGCCCCACCCTCCCTTAATATACTTTTGCTTAACTTAAAAAAAAACAAGTAAGGAAAGGGCTAGTAAATTGGTAAAAACTCTGCAAAACTTATAATTTTATCGGAACAATCGATTGTATGGGAGCTTCTTAGCTTTTTAATTGCAAAAATTTATAGTCCAAAACCCATTTATCGAAACTATCGATTGTATTGGAGCTATCCGTTGTATTGCTCCGATCTTGCTTATTCCGACAAATGATTAATCTCATGCAAAATGGCGGCTCCATAGAAAATTTCATCAAGATATCTCCAAAACTGAGGGACTAGTTTATGTACAAACAGACAGACGGACAGACGAACATGGCTAAATCGACTCAACTCATCGCCTTGATCATTTTGGTATGCTTGTGGGTGGGTCTATCTCTTCTTCTTCTCATACTTACAAAAATTTAATAATTTTTGTATATCCTTTATCAGGACATTTGGTTTGAATCAATGTTCTCCGTCTGGAAAAAATTTGAAAAAAAATATTAGGTACACTGGAACTATACAAACTGATCTCCAAAAAAAAATGGTGACCTTTACAGTTTAGGTAAAAAATTATGAAAATACAATAGGCATTCACATGAATATATATACGAATCGTAATAAAAGAGAATATCTAAATACCCCAAAAATCAAAGGAGCCACAAATTGTATTTGCAGGTCGAGTAAATTTTGTCGGATCATGACTTGATTGCAACATTTTTTTTTTTCAAACGAGATCTTCTCGGCGACTAAGGAGGCCGTAAGAAACAGGGAGATCCCGGTAGCCCTAAACTTCGGGAAGACCTGTAAACTTAAGGTTCAGAAAGCGGTTCAATCCTTCCTCCAATATCAAAAAGTTGATATTTTGCCCTGTTCGGTACAAAAACAAATACAATTTTTTTAATTAGCTTCACCACAAGACTGGTTTAAGCGTAATAAGCAAAAGAAACTTAACATAAAGCTATAGGAATAGTGCCGTGAAGTAAATACAACTAAATACAAACAGTTGCAAGCGGAGGGCTATGCAACCAAAAGGCAACAACAAAGTGCAAAGTATAATAATAAATTTAAAACTGGTGGTTGAAGGAAAAAGACGTAGATCCGCATTTGAGTATGTATGTATGGGTACTTACGTATATAACAAATACCTACTATTATATGCAAAACACCTCAATTTCCGGTTTAGCAATACAAACTCAGAAAATCTACATGTATTATATATTTATGCATATCCTTAAAACTATTATGTGCATGAAATGTAAGCACATACGATTGGACTGAGTCAGTTCAAATACAAATAAAATTCAAAAGAGAAGCCTTTTGAGAAGATTTCAGGGTCACACAAATTTTAGTTCGGAGCGGTTAAAACTTTTTATTCACTCATTTGTTTAAACATTTGTGGGCGCTTTGGCGATAATTGTTGAAGACATAAAAAGGTCAAGTCGTCCTCCGCTTTTTTTTTATCTCAGTCCTAATTCTTTTTCTGCTTCAGATTATTAACTTTAATAGGAAAACCTTTTCAGTACATACACGCATGTGCGACACTCACGCCAATTCGCTAGCCTTAACCGAAAAACACACATAGGCCGAACATACCATTTTCCTCGAAAGTGAATTGCAGCACATGCCTTATAGTCAGTGAAGCCTTTGGACTTTGGTTGCATTCAATATGCTACTATCTGCGCAAAGCTCGTACAGCTTATACCCTAATTTAAATCTTCCAATACTCTAAGGGCTATCGCATTGTCTTTAACTACTGTTCATTATTTCAAGCCATAGAGTCGGATAGTTATATTAAGAAAGTTGGTGTATATTGGAATGATTTTCCATCATCCCTTTTCAAATTTTGTTTTGTAAATAAAGGGCTTTCGGCGTTCCGCCATCCTCGTTCAGAATGAAACTAATCACTGAGGCTGGAGCAACGCCGAAACTGGTTTGTTACAAAACTAAATTTGACAAGGGATGACGGAAAATCGTTCCAATATACATTAAATTTCCACCCGGTCGGAAAATCAACAAAGCAAAATAAATATATTAAGAAACTTATAGACATGACCTTTGCTTGCCTCTAGAAGACTTAGGTTCTCATTTGCTATTTAAATCGACGATATTATTTCGTTGCACAACTTGGTGCCCAAGTAGACGGTATCCCTCGGATTTCCATGGTAGGTGTCGCTTTTTGTATCATTGTATGCTGCGTGATTTGAAGTGAAGCCGCTTAAGGGTTTTGCTCAAAATGCAAGACTGCACTTTAAATGCGATGTTGAGAAGGCTAACTAGGGAGCAGGTTTTGTGATTTGTGGCTTGTTTACTTTTTTTAGCTAGTCTCTTGGTAGACTGTGAGTGATTGGGGGGCATAACCATTATACTGTTAAGCATAAAACGAGTTCTCTTATAACTTGTGTAAGCTATGCATTTCCTTTACAGGTCTCCAAATTGGTCATGTAAACATTTTCCCAGGCTTTGAATATAACTGTCCTTAGCTGGGTATTCCGGCAAACTTTGCGTTCACTATTCTTATTAGGCAGCGCCTCAAGTTCCCCGAACAAATAATAAAGTTTTTTTTCTGTCATCAATTCGCCTGATTTAGATGAAACATTCTCCATTGTAAGAGTTGTTTTTTAAGGTGAATCGAACTCTAAGGTTAAGTCAACGATAGCATCTTGTGACTGAGAAATATTATCTTACTCAGCTCGGTTACATTATTACCTCGGGGATTTTTTTCAGGATTCATATTTTTAACATATTTAAATTTTTAATAAACTAGAAACTAAGAATTGTTAATAAATGTTTTGTAAATGCTTCCAAAAAGTTAACTTTTTGAGTAAAATATTTTTTTAATTCTATAATAGAATCTTTAACAACTTAAATAGCAACATTTTTCCCACATTACCTTGCTACTCAACTAAAAGCGCTCTCTCTTTATCCTTCTTAACACTACATACTCGTACATACAAATATTTATTGCAAGTGATATGCGACTACTTGCAGATTTCAGTGGGCGGTTGGCTGAGTTTGCCAAAAAGCAGTTAGCTGAAATGCGTTGAGAAGACGCATAGCTGTAAAAGGAACTATAAGTATCCATATACTGGATATCTACATACTAGGCATGAAAACCCCTAAATTGCGCAATACCGTATTTCACGCCTAATAAATGCATCCATAAAATGTACGTAACTACCATCCCGGACATCCTGGAATCGTAAATAACCCAAAGCGTATACTTCGGTATATTCACGACACGTAATTTTCAGGATCCCTTTAAGCATGGGATTTCTTTCCCTTCAATACTTACAATCCATGATTTTACAAACTCTGTACTCTAACGGTTAAAAAAGGTGAAAAATTGTTTAAGACAGTATCTTATCTCAAAATATATGTATAACAAAAAATTGAAATTTTAAAATTATTTTTTTATATAAAACGATATTTATTTCATTTCTAACAACAATTCAAATAAGTACACAAATTTTTTTCTCTAAATTTTGGAATTTTTGAAGAATATTTTTCGAATAGTTAAGAGATATTTTTTACATAATTTTTTGAATGGATCATCTTGATAAATGATTTTTGTGAAAAGCGTGCTTATTTCTTTTCTACTATTTGTATTTTCAAAATTCAAAATTGACATCAAAACCTCGCAGTTTTGTTAGGTTTGGAGTCAGTGTTAACGAATCTTTTGTTATAAAAAATGTTTTATTGAAATGAAAAAAATCGAATATGGAATAAATTAATGAACAACAAAAAGTTCCAATAATTTTTATAAATAAACATTACATATATAGTTTTTATTAAGATAATTTGAGTCCCGTATAGCCCGGTATTGTAAGAAAGAAGACTCGGAATTTGCTTCCCTAACGCCAACAGAAATTAAGCCCAAACGCAAATATCGGCAAAAGCAAAGAAGCCCGAGGTAGCGGTCAAGTGAAAGGAGTTCAGCTTTTCTAAAACACTGAACACCACACACCGAACACTGAACAGACTGACCTCGGGTTCGTAAAGAAATATTGGCTGTATTGTGGTTGCCTTTTGAGTTCTTAACTGACCCGTAAGACTTTTATTTGGTATTTTTTCCTATAGTGTTTGTTGCTTGTTGCTTTATAATGCCAAATAGCCGTAAAAGTCAGCTTTAATATTACTATTTTAAGTAATTTCCTTCTATGCTCATTCACTTGTACAATAACAAAACTAAACAATTTATAAAATAAGTATTTTGATATACACGCATACGCATGAAATATTTACACACATACACTGTTACCAACATATCTACATATTTCTTTCTTTTCTGTTGTTTTTGTGTTCACTCTGCATGGACGCAACGGACATGCTATTTGTCTGAGTGAAAGAATTTATTACATTTTGAGAAGGCCAATATTGTTGCAAGTGCTACGAAAGATATATGACTTGAGGCTAAATAATTTAAACAGACCGGCATTGAGGGAAATGGCAAACGGTAGGCGGACATTGTCTCTAATGGATTTGCACTGTGTGGATAACTTATAAACTTTGGGGAATTATATATATTCAGTGCTAAGAGTACATTTATTTGTTTGAGAATGTTTGTAGTTGAGTTTATGAGTACATTCCAGGCAAACATAGAGTCAGCCATAAAATAGTCATAACACAAACTAGCAGCGTTTCTTTCTTTCCTCTTCTTCTCTCCTATTCCTTTATCTCTTCCTTTTCCTTTCACACTATCGTTAGAAATACTCCGACCTCGACGTCAATCTTGATCACTGTCTCTATCTATAACTTTACTTCTACCGGTACCCCTATCCTTATCTATACCCCTGTTATTACCTTGCCCCCTCCCTCTTTTATCGATGCCAGCCACGCCTTTTTTGCACCAAATTTACTTTTGAATACGTCTAACTTATACTTGTAGATTTCACCCTACGTTTCTACAAAAAAATCAAAAAAAAAAAGATGATACAAAATTTGTAAAGACTACCTTTATATTTATGTCTCCAACAAACAGCAGCACATTTTTCCTTAAACAAAAGTATGATATCTGCATGTTTTGATTTTGAAATCTCAATAATTTTAATCAATTTAGAAGATTTGAATGTATAGAGGTGGAGTATAATTAATGGGCTTTTAATAATATACCAGTTGCCAAGCTTCCATTTGGGCTTCAAAAAGGTGATTGCCTTAGTTTGGAAACGTGCACTCGAGCTTTAGATTTTCTAGTCTTATAAATTGATTACAATTAGTGTGGTTAAAATTCCAAAACTAAAGCTCACAGATACAAAAATAGTAGGGACGAGTAAAACAGCAGTATAGTTATCACAATGCTACTCTGATAGCGGTTAATAGTAAATATTTTAATAAACATGGGCACTAGGTTGTTGTTGTTGTAGCGATAAATTAACCTGCCTGTATAACGGCGTTCACTGGGCGAGAGCTGACAAAGGAGTTTACCGACTCTGTGTGGATGAGTTTTGAGGGCCCGTTGAAGCACCTTTGGATCAAACGGCGAAAAAATATGGTGTCGAATATCATCATAGTGCTTACGGAGATAACTCCTTATTCTCCTGGGAGGCGGATTATCATTGAACAGGCTCCTGTTGGGATACTGCGGTTTATAGCGGTTGGTATCAAGTTAACAGTCTTTAGCTTGCAGCTTTTACTCAAAAAGCTTTATCAAGATTCCCCCCCCCCCCCTTTTTTTACCTAGAGTCCTGAACTTTGCCATCGTGTCCTGAACTTTGTGCTACGTTTCAAGTCCCTAAGTTACCAGGAAGTTAGCTAAAAATAAATCGCAAGATTCCAGTCGCAAACGAATTTTGAAAATAGGTAGATCCGTGCGCAACCTAGTGAATTTTATTTTATCAAGTATTGTCATTGGGTTCTGAATCATGTGTTAATTGCCCAGCCTCTAGCTTACCGGGAAGTTAAATAAAAACAGATCACTAGGTGCCCGCCATTTTTCAGCGATTTTCAGTTGTTACGATAAGCGCACCACCTATTGCAATTTTGATTTTTAAAAATTATAATGTCATATTTTCCTTAACTATGTGTCACTACCTAGTAGCAGCCAGGATTCGTACCCGCCTCTGTACGACAAAACAGGTGCAACAAAAAACGCAGGGAAAGCTGGACGTCGAAAAGCTGCAATCGCAACAGACCGCCAATTATTTCGCAGATCGCATCTCACACCTGGTCTCCGAGAGCACAATTCAACCTAGTGGAATGCATGAGCAGTGGGATCATATCTCAGGAGCACTCCGTACCGCAGCCGAAGAAGTAATTGGATTCCGGCGAACGCGAAGAAACAACTGGTATGATGATGAAGAGTGCCGCGCTGCAACGAAAAGAAAGGACGAAGCCTATAAGGCAACGCTGAGATCGAATGCAACGAGGGGTGTGTGTGAACACTACCGCGAGTTGAAGAGGAAAGCGAGGCGGCTTTTCCGGGCGAAAAAAAGAGAGGCAGAAAATCGTGAAATAAAGGAGCTTGAGATGCTGGCCAACGGGAATAATGCCCGAAAATTCTATCAAAAAATTCGGCGAATGACAGAAGGTTTCAAGCCCGGGGCAAACTCCTGTAAGAATGAGAACGGCGACCTGCTGACCGATGTTCAGAGAACACTCAGAACATGGAGGGATCACCCGAGCCCACAATCGAAGATGATGGAATTGACGTTCCACAACCCGACTATAATGAGGTGCGAATAGCAATATCCCGATTGAAAAACAATAAAGCAGCTGGCGCTGATGGTTTGCCTGCTGAGCTATTCAAACATGGAGGCGAGGAGCTGGTAAGGCGCATGCATCAGCTTCTATGCAGAATTTGGTCGGATGAATGCATGCCTGAAGATTGGAATCTAAGTGTTCTCTGCCCAATCCACAAGAAGGGCGATCCTGCAAACTGCGCCAACTATCGCGGAATCAGCCTTTTGAATATCGCATATAAGGTCCTATCAAGCGTATTGTGCGAAAGACTGAAGCCTGATGTGAACAGACTGATTGGACCTTATCAGTGTGGCTTCACACCTGGTAAGTCTACCATCGACCAGATTTTTACAATACGCCAAATCTTGGGAAAAACCCGTGAAAAAAGAATCGACACACATCGTCTCTTTGTTGATTTTAAAGCCGCTTTGGATAGCACCAAAAGGAACTGCCTATATGCCGCTATGTCTGAATTCGGTTCCCCGGCAAAACTTATACGGCTATGCAAAATGACCTTGAGCAACACCGCCAGCTCGGTCAGAATTGGGAAGTACCTCTCCGAGCCGTTCGAAACTAAACGAGGTTTCAGACAGGGTGACGATGTGCGATTTCTTTAATTTAATGCTGGAGAAAATAATACAAGCTGCAGAACTTAACCGCGCTGGAACAATATTGCAATGCAACTGTTGGCATATGCTGACGATATTGATATCATTGGCCTTAACAACCGCGCCTTAACTTCTGCTTACTCCAAATTAGAAAAAGAAGCGGAGAAAATGGGATTGGTGGTGAACGAGGGCAAAACGAAGTACCTTCTGTCATCATGCATAGAGTCAGCGCATTCGCGCCTTGGCAACCAAGCCACTGTTGGCAGCAATAATTTCGAATCAGTAAAGGACTTCGTTTACCTGGGAACCAGCATTAATACCAACAATAATGTTAGCCTAGAAATCCGACGAAGAATCACTCTTGCAAACAAATGCTACTTCGGACTGAGTAGGCAATTGAAAAGTAAAGTCCTCTCTCGACGAACGAAAATAACACTCTACAAGTCACTCATCGCACCCGTCCTGCTATATGGTGCAGAAGCGTGGACACTAACAACAGCTGATGAGGCGGCTCTGGGAGTATTCGAGAGAAAGGTTCTTCGAAAGATTTGTGGACCTCTACGCGTTGGCGACGGCGAGTACCGAAGAAGATTTAATGATGAGCTGTATGAACTTTACGCAGACGCCGACATAGTTCAGCGAATTAAAACACAGCGGCTCCGCTGGCTAGGCCACGTAGTGCGAAGATGCTCCAGCCCAGAAGGTATTCTTATCGGCACCCGCCGGTGGAAGCAGAGGAAGAGGGAGACCACCACTCCGATGAAACGACCAAGTGGAGACCGATTTGCGATCCCGCGGTGTTTCCAATTGGCGCCAGTTGGCGCAACGAAGAAACGACTGGCGAGCTATGTTGGACGGTCAAAATCGCCCAGGCGGTTAGATGACCATTTAAAGAAGAAGATGTGCTTAGGCTCAAGTCCATAGGTTACCAGCAAGCTAGTTAAAAATCGATCGCAAGATTTCCAAAAGCAAACGAATTTTCAAAATAGGTTGACCCGAAATTTTACTGACCAAATAGCGCTGTCACCAGGTTTTGAACAAAGTGGCAATTTTCAAGTCTCTACCTTATCAGGAAGTAGCTCAAGATTTACAGCAAGATTCCCACCCATTCTTCAGCATTTTCATATATTTATATCCTTGCGCCATCTAGTGGAATTTTGTGTAGAAGGTATTGCATGGCATTTAATTGCTGGTCTATGTGCCAATTTTCAAGTCTTTAGCTTACCTGGAAGTTACTTAAAAATCAATCGCAAGATACCAAATTTTAAATCAATTTTCCGTATACGAGGTGTGTTCAAAAAGTATCCCGAATTTTGAATTTTCGCTGGTTACGTATATTCGAATTTCGAATTTTTTGTGGCGTTATGTTGGTACTCATGTCTCTCACTTATGCCGCCAAGCTCGGCCATTTTGAATGTTCAGTTAATTTTTGACAGCTGCTTTGCTTGCACAAGTTTTGGATCGTCTTCGATTTTTACGCGAAATTCGTACCAAAATTGCTCAATTGTGCCCAAAAACAGCATCGCATGAACATTGCTAATGAGATGTTAAACTCTGTCCGCGACGACCCAAATTTGCTCCAGAGGGTCATAACTGGTGACGAATCGTGGGTTTATGGTTATGACGTGGAAACCAAAGCTCAATCATCTCAATGGAAGCTGCCGCACGAACCAAGACCGAAAAAAGCGCGCCAAGTTCGGTCGAATGTGAAAGTTTTGCTGACAGTTTTCTTCGATTGCAGGGGCGTGGTGCATCATGAGTTCTTGCCACAGGGAAGAACGGTCAATAAGGAATATTACCTGCAAGTTATGCGCAATTTGCGCGAAGCAGTCCGCCAGAAACGCCCGGATTTGTGGAAGAACAAAAATTGGCTTTTGCACCACGATAACGCCCCTGCTCACGCATCGTTGCTTGTGCGCGACTTTTTGGCCAAAAACAACACACTAATGATGCCGCAGCCACCGTATTCCCCAGATCTGGCCCCCTGTGACCTTTTCTTGTTCCCTAAACTGAAGAGGCCCATGAAAGGACGACGTTACGCTTCTCTTGACAAAATAAGGACAGCATCGACGGAGGAGCCGAACAAGATACAAAAAAATTATTTTTTGAAGTGCTTCGAAGATTGGAAAAACCGTTGGCACAAGTGTATAATATCTCATGGGGATTACTTTGAAGGGGACAAAATAGATATTCATGAATAAATAAATAATTTTTGAAAAAACACAAAATTCGCGATACTTTTTGAACACACCTCGTATATGGATCGGTGCGGCACGTAGAGGATATTTTTACAAGTTTGAAGTGCCTAGCTCAAAGGGAAGTTACCTAAACTGGAAAGCATGTTATTTAAATATTTTGCTAATACCCCTGAGCGAAGCTCATATGCACATTTCTAGACTATTCGTGTGCAGCTATAAGGGAATCTCCTGCAAAACCAAGCGAGAAATTTCAAGAAAAATTATTCCACTTTATTTCCCATGTCAATACTTTTGGTTTGATGCCCACACCGTAAGCGCTCATTACATCTGGCCTTGATGCAAATCAGTCCGCCGCTTCCCAATAAGCGGTGCTACATCCTGGAGGCTTAATTTTGTCACATTTAAAACATAAAATTGTTTGTCTTATAATTTAAAGACCCGGTGTAAGCTCGAGGCGAATTCGATTGCAATATACTTCTGAGATATTAAAATGTATAAAATAGCTTGTAAAAGTACGATACAAATGCGTAAAATAAGCGTATGTATACACATACACACATGCAAACACATTTCATAGCAAATTATGTTTATTTTTAAGCCAAAGTTATAGGACAGGTTTACCTTGAAGGCCCAAAAAGCCTTTATAATGCTATATTTTTTATGCTGGTACTAAAACGTAAAAGAAATTGATAGCATTTTTTAAAGCTCATTAAACAACTGCGCTCTGGCACATATACGTAGCTTATCACGTTTCTCGTTTATGCACTCAAACATAATCACCAACGGGGCGCATAATGTAAATTCAAGGAAGCTAATAATTTGAAACTAAAAAAAAAATAAAGAAATCTTACTCTGGGTGTAGCTGAATATTACATATTCAACTTTGAGCTTTAACAAAAAAATTGGAGCTATTATTATTTCCTCCATATAAGCCAAGCCTATAAAACATTTCTTTGTCGAAACTAACAACTTTATTAAAGTTCGTCTATGGCTTAGAGCATATATGAAATATGGGAGTGGCTCGTTTTTTAGTATAATTTTCGCACTTATTGGAAACATGTCCACAAATTCTCATGAAAGTTTATTTATAATTAGAGTAAGAGCCACTTTCGATAACAGCGAATTGCGAGCTTTCACACGGGCTGTACTACGCCCACTCAAAGTTTGTTTTAACATGGCTAAACTTATTTTATGAAGGTTGCTTTTGGACAGGAGATTTCTTTCTTGCAGAGATATTGGTTTAAGCATTAACTAAGAGGCTGTAAAAAAGACAGCTTTTTAACAAACATATTTCGAGTTAAAATTTCATATAAAAGTGGTTGTAGTCCTTAATCTATTTCCTCTATTTTTCTTCTGAACTTTCCTTCTTTGAAACGGGTTTCGATTATAATACTTGTAAAATTGACACCTGATATTGCCATAATATAGTGCGTCTCATAACTATAGAATGTTCGAAACTTATATGTATTAGTCATTTAAATTTCAATATTTTTTTTAAAGGATTCTAAAAAAAATCGCCGTATAACTCTGCATTTTGATTTTTATCTCAAAAGAGCTTAAAATATTCGAAAACATTAAACAAATTTTTTTTTAAGTTTGACGAGCGAAAGACCAGTTGATGGTAAATATTATTCAATTGTTATTTTTATTTAAATGGAAAAATTTAAACAGCATAAGAATATCAAGGCTATTCGATTCCACGTTAAATTTCTGAAAGAGTACAATGACTTCTTTTGAAATAGAACTATATTATAGCCTGGATATGTTTGTTGCTTTTTAAATTTTCCATTAAAATAAATATATAAAAATAATATAAATCTGTAAATTAAGTTTTCGTTATCCCGATCTCAGCGCCACCTACCGGAATTTCTCTTCAGATAATATTTATTTTAATGCTAGTAATCAAATTTCCTAATTTTAGCCAAATCACTCGTTAAAAACATTTTAATAAATAGGGTAAAGAAGAGGTAGGGGATATGGGGGTGTGGTGAAATGTAAAAGAAGAACAAAAAGGACGATAGAGGGATAAATGAAGAGGAAACGCGAAATGGAGAGCGAAGAGAGTAATATTTTTCAAATTTTGAAAGTCAATTTTTCGGCAGCACAACGTCTGCCCAGTCTGTTAAAAATTACATAATAATTATTATAAAATATGTAAAACCACATTTTATCATTTTTTTTTATATGGATCTTTCCATGTCAAATCGTCAAGGAGTTGGAACTCACCCCTTTATATTTGAATGAAATCTATTGGGGAGTTTTCATTTATCATGACGCAAAGTTTCGCCAAAAAAAAAGTTTATTAACAATTTTTCCAAAAGTTATGCAATTTCCAAACTTTACTTTTTTTTATCAAGTTAATTTTTTCAATATTCTGGAAACTTCTGCAGTTATAAAAATTAAAGAACTATGGAAAATGTAAGTTCGCCATTAAGTTTTAGCTCAAAGTTTTTTGTATTAAACGTATATCTAAAGGTAAACTGAAGTTTTTAGAGGGATTTTCTTTGTTTTTTTTTTTTTTTAAATATGATTTTTTAAATTTTGTAAAAAATTAAATTTTAATTAAATTTAAATTTTTTTTGTTTTTGCTTTCCATTAGAAACAATTTCAGTGATCAAAATTGTGTAACTTTCTGTTTTACTAATTGAACTCGACTAGAAATTTAAAATAAAATAAAACAAATTTGCGAAATTTTAAAACTCATATTAAAAAAAAAAAAACAGAAAATCGTTTTTTCAAAGTTTCCGGATCTCTTTGGATTCACCTGAGGTGCAATACAAAAAAATTTTATTCCAAAACTTAATTACTTTTCTAATTCGAAAAACTTTAAATTTTCTAAATTTTGAAGTACTTTTTTGTTGTATGTGATAAAGTTTTTTTAACTACTGTAGTCTGCCAAATATTGAAATATTAGTTTCAAAAGAAAAAAATTAAACTTTGAATTTGCAAAACCGTTGAAACTATTTTCCTTAACTTTTTTCCTTTGGCAAAACTTCGTTTTATGATAAAAGGAAACTTCCTCCATACTTCGTTCAAATCGGAAGAGTTCGTTCTAATTGAAGATGTTATATGGAAATACCAATACTTGAAATCAGAAAATACAATTCTGCGCCCCTCAGATTCTAGTATTATACTATAGTATAGCGAAGTAAAAATTTCAAATTTTAAATTAGCTTTGAATTTTGAAAAATGCTTTTCTTGAAGTCATTTTCTGCTTATTATATTTTTTCGACATTATGGTTTAATATATTTCAAAATTTTTTAATTTTTTCTTCGTATGACGCTATTTGCAACAACTTCCTACCACTAGCCCTCAGCACTCTTGAACGCACTTTTTTTTGATGGATCAGTTTTTCTATTGAAAACTAGAGGGACCGGCAGACTTTGTCCTGCCCAGATATTTACCTGAATGGATCTAGAAATATTGGCTTTTCCTATCCCTATCATTATCTTTATCACTATCCCTATCCCCATTCCTATCCCTATCCCTATCCCCATTCCTATCCCTATCCCTATCCCTATAGATTGATCGATCCGTTATTGAGCTTTTCTAACAAACAAAAAAATTATAAAAATTCGCACCATACAAAACGTATGGGAAAATAAAAACTTTTTTTCATGAATTTTTCGGAAATTTTATTAGGTATTCTCCTATTCTGGCCAGAGAACAATCTAAATTATTGTGAATCATCCAAATCGGTGCAGGCGTTCTTGAGTTATGAGCGTTGGAACTAACGTCACTTAAGGATACATTTTAAGTAGTCTGCAAGTACTTTACTGTGGTACTAAGCATTGCTCTTAATACTATACAAGATTTCCAATAGTAACTTTCTCACATTTTAAAGCAACGTAAATATACTTTTCATCTTTAAGTAATTATTACTTGTGAGGAAGAGAAAGTGCTTGAGCCTGAAGATTATCAAATACATACACAGTATTAAAGTCTCTTGTAGGATACATATTTTAGCAACAACAATACTACTCACCTGTATTTGCAACCTCACATGGCAACCTTATTGTATCACCAGCAACAAATTTAAATGTTTCCGAGCGTGAAATGAACATTGGCTCATGTTTGCTCATTAGACTTGACGTGGCCAACACTGCAGGAAAAATAAAACATAAGCAAGAAATTCATAAATATTGCATAATCAAATAATATGTTTATGTACATTAGCAGTAAAGTAGAATTTAAGGTTCTTAGAGCTTTATTAAAACTCCGTAATGCAATCTAAATTCGTTAAATAAATTCAAAACTTCAGCAAAATCTTTAATGTAGTTAAGCAGTTACAATTCAGAGAGAAAAATAATAAATTATTTATCTATGTCTGTTGACGAATTGCGGTTTATTTAAGCAAATTTCCTTTCCACAAATTGTGTTCAAAAGCCAATCTCATTGCTTTTAATTTTCATTTGAATTTGATTATTTATTTTTCGGTCTCTAACGTTTGTATGTTGTCAACTTTAAATGAAAGAATGCATATGCATAAGTATATACGTATGTGTGTATATTACTTAGCATATGTATACGTAGAGCAATGCCGGGTAAAGATTTGATTAAGGGAGTGAAGGAAAATATGAATAAATCTTATCAGACGTTGTCTTGCCGGAAATTTTACTTGCCTACATTTAACAAATTGTACTCTCTTCCCTTCCCACTTGGCGTTCCTAGTCATTTATTGCTATATCTTAACTTTTCTTTCTACTTCTACTTTTCCCCACCCCCGTATCCAATTATTTTTTTACTCTCTTGGTTTTCCTCTAAAAGTTTCTCTACTTCTCAAGTTTTCCATTCCTACTACCCTTTTTCTCCCTTTTTCTCTGCGGTTACTGATATGTACATGTTTTCGAAGATAACGCCGTTTAGCTTTTTTTTGTCTTGGTACCACTTACTTTTTACAAGATTTTTTGATATATAGCATACAAACCTATATACAAAATATCATTAACTTGAAAAAATTAATTCCTAGTTATACCGAATTGCAGCTTTATACGAGGTGTGTTCAAAAAGTATCGCGAATTTTGTGTTCTTTCAAAAATTATTTATTTATTCATGAATATCTATTTTGTCCCCTTCAAAGTAATCCCCATGAGATATTATACACTTGTGCCAACGGTTTTTCCAATCTTCGAAGCACTTCAAAAAATCATTTTTTTGTATCTTGTTCAGCTCCTCCTTCGATGCCGTCTTTATCTCATCAAGAGAAGCGTAACGTCGTCCTTTCATGGGCCTCTTCAGTTTAGGGAACAAGAAAAAGTCACAGGGGGCCAGATCTGGGGAATACGGTGGCTGCGGCATCATTAGTGTGTTGTTTTTGGCCAAAAAGTTGCGCACAAGCAACGATGCGTGAGCAGGGGCGTTATCATGGTGCAAAAGCCAATTTTTGTTCTTCCACAAATCCGGGCGTTTCTGGCGGATTGCTTCGCGCAAATTGCGCATAACTTGCAGGTAATATTCCTTATTGACCGTTCTTCCCTGTGGTAAGAACTCATGATGCACCACGCCCCTGCAATCGAAGAAAACTGTCAGCAAAACTTTCACATTCGACCGAACTTGGCGCGCTTTTTTCGGTCTTGGTTCGTGCGGCAGCTCCCATTGAGATGATTGAGCTTTGGTTTCCACGTCATAACCATAAACCAATGATTCGTCACCAGTTATGACCCTCTGGAGCAAATTTGGGTCGTCGCGGACAGAGTTTAACATCTCATTAGCAATGTTCATGCGATGCTGTTTTTGGTCACAATTGAGCAATTTTGGTACGAATTTCGCGTAAAAATCGAAGACGATCCAAAACACGTGCAAGCAAAGCAGCTGTCAACAATTAACTGAACATTCAAAATGGCCGAGCTTGTCGGCATAAGTGAGAGACATGAGTACCAACATAACGCCACAAAAAATTCGAAATTCGAATATACGTAACCAGCGAAAATTCAAAATTCGCGATACTTTTTGAACACACCTCGTATAACTTGGGGGCTTTTCCAAAAACAATATACAGCTTGTGTCGTGCGCAGTAAACTCCTGAGACATCGACAATAAATTCTGTACGTTAAGGAAGCACAAGCAAAACACAAAATATGTGAGCGTGACATTGCCCACTTTTCAAAAATTACGTAAATGTAGACCAAGTGACACATTTATCCAAATATTATTAATTTAGACCAAAATTTTAAATCTCCTCTGGGCGTGGCACCGCCCACACCTCCGAAACTATATATAGCCTATGCTATAACCAGTCAACTCAAGAATACACTGTGAGAAATCCATGAAGATCGGTTAAGTATTTTGAACGTCTATAAAGGACACATACTCGTAGACACACATTAATTTTTATTTATAAGATGTGTTTTATAGTATCTAAGAACATGCGAGAAAATCATATGCTCCATGTCAAAATTTATTTTTACGATCCTTTGGTACTTGAAAATAACTATTATTTTGGTAATTTGGTCTAACTTATTTAAATGATTCAATGGGAGCGTAAGATTAATCTAAACAAGTGGTGTATCATATCTCTACATATAATAAAATTGTGACAGGTCGATGTCTATACATTAAAGATATTTAAGAAAGATCGATAGGTGAGACCATTAGTAATCCAATGGAAGCCAAATCAACAGTATTTAGAATTTTTGTCTGTCTATCTGGAATGTAACTCTTCCCGTTGCATTACAGACGCTTAGCTCAAAGCTTAAGATAAAATTTGTTCCAGTTTCGAAGATATCGATCAAAGATGTGGACCAAGGTGACCTAAAAATGTGTTAATACAATATGGGTACAAACGACAGGTAACAATGAGTGCTGCAATAACCTATGCAATTAATTTCCATTTCTTATCTGGAATGGGATATATTGCTTAAAATCGAACTATTTCTCTTACTAGTTCTGAGATGCAGCAAAATGGGCTGGGTTTACTAGTCTCAAATAAAGTAAATTGTTCGTCAAAGACATACAAATTTATCCAGTTACTTAATAGCTTAATAGCCACGCTATAGATCCCCGTCTCCTTTACTACTAGTTTGATATTAGTTGGGTGGACTCACTGTATCAATCATTGAAATTGCTACAGTTGACGAAGATTCCGAAGCCCATGAGTAGGAGGAAAGCAAATTGTTTTGCAAGCTAAGTTACTTCAATCAGCCGTTATTTTTTAAAGAAAATACACTTTTAAAGTTTATTTCCAACAATTTCTCGCTTATGGCAAGATGGCGACTGTATGAAGGTCAATCAAGTTAAGTTGATATCTAGAGAAATAGATAAAATAGACCTAATAAAACTTGAATTAATATTTATGAACTATTTGCGATGAGAACATAAACAATGTAAGAGCTTTAGTGTTGGTATATTAATGCGCATTCATAAGTACAAGGTGGCGCAAAAGTAAGCTTCCGATGTTCAGCATATCGGTTGTGGCACGTGCAGTGTGTGCTGTTGCACCGTCTTGTTGGAACCACATGTTTTCCAGTCCCAATTCATCAAGTTGCATGTCAGCAATATTCCGCGTTCTGGAGCAGTGTAGCGTAACATTGTTTATTAACGTCTATTTCGCATGTGTTTACTACACAAATGTCGAAACAGAACTGACTTTAGGGGCCAATCGCAAAATGTATAGCATTTTCTGATAGGAGGATTACTTCTGCGCCACCTTGAATATGCCAAAACGCTGCCTTTAAATATTGCAGAGCAGATGGAGTGTCTGGTAGATTTGAAGCGGCCACCATGGTTTGGCGATAGAGTTCCTGGAATACCACACCGAAGGTACAAGGTTCGAGCTATGGTACGGTAACATCAAAAGTGGTTTCCAATTTTTTTCAAAACGGGGTCGCCCCTCGGCAGTGGTTTGGCAAGCTCTTAGAGTGTATTTCTGCCATGGAAGGCTTCTCAGCAAAAATTGATCTCCTTTGTAGATGCCGTGCGAAGTCGGCAAAAAAGTGTGGGTAGCTCTAATTCGTAATAAGAAAGCAGCACACACCAAATTAGAAGAGAAGCTTGGTGCAGAAAATCTCCTTGAAGGTTTGTGATGATATACCTGTGCATATTGCGCCATAAATTTTTTTGTTTTTTTTTTTTGTAATTAAGTATTATTTAGGTATATTTGAAAAAAATCCCCTACAACAATTACATTTTTTTCATTAGCACACTACAAATAAGGTGTGAAGCTTTGATTCAATATCATTGGAAGTATATCGCCCGTATTAATATGTCTGTTATGTACTCAGGATTATTTTTACCCATTTCAGTTAACTATTTTCCTTACAAAACAAAAACAAAGATTAAACACGTAGATTCCACCAGTTTGCAGGGAAATTTGGAAGAGAATAAAACAAATTCTTTTTATTATTATTAACAATTATAATTTCCGTTTTGGCAACGAAAGTATATCAACTGAAAATGAAACACCCTAATGCATTTATGTATTAAAATGTATATATAATATAAACATAAGCAACTTCACATATAATAACGTTACCATGTAATACTCTTCGATGTTAATGCGCACATACAAGACATATATATATATAAATATAATTATTACACAAACGTGCTGAGCATGGGCAAACTTCGCCACATATTCGACTGCATATTTTATAGATTATGAACAAACGACAAATATTCATTTTATTTATGAGCCTCAATGGCACATTTCCCAAAATTATAATGTTGATAATTAATTTGTATATGAATTTCATCGAGAATATAAAAATGTCTATTGCCTGTTATCTATGTATGAAAGTATGTGTGGTGACCTCATAAAATAGGTGCATAGAAATATTTAACAATATCCATGCATATGTATTAAAGTACATGTATTATCTAAGCAAACACATAACTACGTATGCACTATACGCATATTACTGCGCTTGTTACATCTATTTGGGAATTCCATGACACAGCTTGGTGGAATCTGTAAATATGACACGTCGTATGAGCAACATTTCTATACGAGCTGTGAGAGTAATGCATATTTAGTAGGTAAGTGCAGTGATTTAAGCACTTGTTGCCCATGTCAGACCATCTGATTGTTTGATTTTGATTGCATGTCCACATTAAATTGTTGTATGATTAAATCAAAATGGGTAAGAGCATAAAGATTTGGAAAGGCCCAAATATGAACACATCTCCACATTACTTCTTGATGTGGTTATACTCGTACACCGATTTTAGTCATGCCTATAAAAAACTATCCTCTCTGTGCTGAGCGGAGTATACAAACATAAGCCAAGTAAATTTAGCTTGTGTATATTTATTTATTACTTGATAAACGCTCTTGTCATATTTGCTTAGCATATTTAATCCTATTAAAAAAATATTTTAAATCTTGTTTTAATTTATTCAAATTCGCATACATAAACGATAATGCCATATATGTCACTAAAGTTAATCGCTTTAAATTGATGTCATAACAATGAAACTTTTAAACCCAACTATGTAGGCGGCCGCCGTGGTGTGAAGGTAGTGTTGCCGGCCTACCACACCGAAGGTCCATGGTTCGAGCGCTGGTACTGGTAACATCAAAAGTGATTTGAAAAAAGTTTTTCAAAACGGGGTCGCCCCTCGGCAGTGGTTTGGCAAACTCTCCGAGTGTATTTCTGCCATGACAGGCTTCTCAGCAAAAATTCGTCTCCTTTGTAGATGCTTCGGAGTCGGCAAAAAACTGTAGGTCCCACCAATTTGTAGGGAAAATTCAAATCGGCACACCACAAATTGGAAGAGAAGCTTGGCGCAAAAATCTCTTAGGAGGTTTATGATGATATACATGTTGTATATCGCGCCATAGAGAGATAGAGAGAGATGTAGAAATAATACATGTGTGCTTATTCACATAAAAAACTTAAGTTGGATATCAGTGAAAAGAAGATTAGACCCGTTCTCTAATATACATGGGATACAAAGCGTTCTCCAACAAAAAAAGTTCTGAGTACGAATGAAGTAAAATTAAATAAATAATATAGAATAAAATAAAATAAAATAAAATAAAATAAAATAAAATAAAATAAAATAAAATCAAATCAAATAAAATAAAATAAAATAAAATAAAATGAAATAAAATAAAATAAAATATTAAAATAAAATAAAATAAAATAAAATAAAATAAAATAAAATAAAATAAAATAAAATAAAATAAAATAAAATAAAATAAAGTAAAATTAAATAAAATAAAATAAAACAAAATAAAATAAAATAAAATAAAATAAAATAAAATAAAATAATATAAAATAAAATAAAATAAAATAAAATAAAATAACATAAAATATTAAAATAAAATAAAATAAAATAAAATAAAATAAAATAAAGTAAAATTAAATAAAATAAGATAAAATATAATAAAATAAAATAAAATCAAATCAAATCAAATAAAATAAAATAAAATAAAATATTAAAATAAAATAAAATAAAATAAAATAAAGTAAAATTAAATAAAATAAGATAAAATATAATAAAAAAAATAAAAAAAAAATAAAATAAGAATAATAATAAATACAACAAACTAAAATAAAATAAAAAAATAAAATATATAAAATAAAATTTAAATCAAATAAGTTAAAATATACTTTTGTGAATTAGCTCATGTCTCTAATATTATTAAAAGGACTTCCAGAATAAGGGTATTGGCTTCGAAAAATTTTTACTAGGTGTAGCCACCCAACTTTTTAACTTTTGTGGTTAGATAATTAATTGACGTTTGTTATGCTGTTATTCTTATACTTAAAAAAAGAAAAGACATCGATTTTGTGTGGGTTTCTCCTAACGGAACTGAATCCATCACATTTGGGAGCTAGTAGCATGCAGATCAGTTCAAATGAGCCGTGGACCAGAGCAGCAGCAGGGAAGAGATATTCGAAATTTTTTTATTATAGCAAGAAACTCTTATTTCAACAAACCAAGTTAATAACTGGAAAAATGTATACAATGACAGTAATCCAAAAAAGTTCTTAAATTTGCTCGTATTAGTATAAAGCCTCCACCGCAATCAAAGACAGCGCACTCCATACTTGTTTTCTACACATTTTTATTGTGAAATCTTGCTCGACAACCTTTAAACCTCTCAATTTAACAAATTTGTGACTAACTAAAATCCTCACTTATATACGAGAGCACCACAATTATTGTTATTTATTTCTTGGCTAAATTGTAGGTTTTTTTATTTGTCCCATCTTACTAGAATAACTAAAATTAGGCTAATCAAATTGTGTTAAAATTCTTAAGCTTATAAAATACCTGTTCAAACTTATTTAATTATTTTCATTTTGACTCTAGCTTGTAGGTAGCAATATTTAACTATTTATTCACTGATATAAAATTCATTCATATTTTAAGCTTTATGCTCATCCTTCATATTTCGTCTTGCTCATAGTTGCAGCAACAGGATGACACTGATAGGGAATCGGTGTTGTTAGATTTATAGCTATTAATTTAAATCTTTCATACCTAGAGTGACAATCTTCAGTTTTGTGTGAAATTTATTGTCACACAAATCTTATATATTTTCTTGCATATATAGGGCTTTTCATAACTATAGCACTATCGGAAATCACATGTTTTATATGCGTATTTAATGTCGATGAAATTTCAATATCTTCCTAATAGGGTTTTAATTTAAAGAAAATTATTATTGTTTTTATTTTTTTTTAATTTTTTCAAAGAATTCGAATAATTCACCGTGATTGAAGGAAACTATAGTTTCGGTCTTCTTTTTTAAAATACGAACGTCGTTACGTAACTATAGAATACTCAGATTTATAAAATAAAATTTGGACTGTAACATTTTTCTCAAGAATCATATAAGTATTTATTCTAAATTTTATGCACATCTTCTTAAATTAAAAATCTGAGAGTACTTTAGTTATGAAACGCACTATATACCTTTATATATATCTACCCTATGTATAGGACGTTGTTGGATATCTATCATGCATGTCGATTGTTATTGCTGGCACATTTCTGTATTTATACATATTTATTTATGTAGGTAAGTAATTGGATATTTTGCTCTACTTGTGTTTGCCTATTTTCACTACCAATTTCGAATGCAATTTAATTTGTCGATAACTTGGCATATTGTGTTGTGATGTGTCAACATAGATACATATCTATCTATTTATGTACAACATTTTTAGCATCTGTCTCCCTTTGTGTCTGTCTGTCCCAGTCTGTTCTTGTCACTGCAGTTTCATCGTTGAATTAATTGTTATCAATTTAGTAGACATAAATAAATGGTAGGAAATTGTGATTAGACTTATATTAATCGATTGGGAGGTGTTCGGAGCAAGAATATTATTAAATATCCCTTGGAAAATTGTTTACGTTTCGAAAGTGATTAATTTTCAATAAGATGCTGTTAACTTACTAGGCGCGTACAGAAACAAAAATAAGAAAAATGATGATGAGGATGGGTTGTACAAATTAATATCTATATTAATAATTAATACGGGTATGTATATATGTAATTACTTCTGAAGTATATCTTTATTTTTCATGGTGGCAGTAAAAGAGTACTTTGGGGAAGGAGAGAGCGGGATGTAGTGGTAGTGCGAGTGGGAGATTGAGAGGAAAAGAGAGTTGGAGACGGTATGGATCTTCATATATCATTGCTATATATTTATAAACAAAAATCTTCTGCCTGTCTGTACTGGAGTGATCTTCTTCTAAAGGCCTGAACCGATTTTGGTCAAATGGTATTGATGTAGGAAAAAGGTAGGAAGGTTTTACCTGGTCATTTCTATTTCTTTTCGATATCTTTCTTTAAAGTGACTCTATTAGTTCAATTATTTCTTCAGGCTAGATAGCGGCCGCAGGGTTTGCTAGTTTTCTGTGCATCTGCGTATCTTTTAGAGATGCCCAAAGCTCTCAAACAATCGCTATGGATCTATAATTAGTTAGCTGTACCATTCAATTAAGATCAGACGTGGAATAAAGACAATTGGGGAGCAAGAGCGAAAGCTAGAAGATAAGTAGTAATAAATAATGATTAGAAGAAGGAAGAGAAAAGAAAGGTAAAACGAAAGGGGAAAAATAAGAGGCAGAGGGATGGCAATAGGAGGAGGAAAGAAGGAAAAGCTGGCAATGAAAGGGAAGGGAGGGAAGAAACGCGTTAGGTAGAAACATCGGAAGAGAGATGGATATGGCGCGAAGATGAAGAGAAAGCGATAGATGAGGAGGGGTATTGTAAAATTGTTTCAAATTAATGTTTATAGAGTTCAACGTCTGTCGGAGTACAAAATCTAAACATACATTTTCATGCGAATAAAACAGTCAGAATGTTGGAACGATTTTTGTAATAAAATTGTAAGAGACAATAATTATAAAGCATTTATATTAAAGGGTACATTTAATTTGAATATTAATAACTGTTGGCTAGTACAAGTACTTTCCACTTGAAATATTCTATCTAAAGTGTTTATTTTGGAATAGATAGTTAACTATCCTCATTAATTCAAGGTAGACTCCCACTCGGTACTAACATCTGCTCGCTTTTTAGCACTAGTCAAGCCAGAGGAAAAGAGCGCTATATAATATAAGAAGTACTTGTTTGTTTGTTTGTGTAGCGACAAAAATGTTACCCAAAATGTTACCCAATTGCGGTGTTTTTTCAGGTGACATTCCTTTACCTGATATGAACTTGGTAAGCTCCGGTACTCTCTTGCGGCGCATGCCAGAATATTGTGGTAGCGATTTGGTATGACCAGTGCAACCTTTTACGTCATATCATGGGTAATGAGTGGTAAGCGGCATCATATCCGTAGATAAACTATCGAGTTGCACGTCATGACCTCGGTGTATAGTAGCCGCCTCTTACGACCGGTATGCATACCTCGGACATATTCAAAACCTCTAACCCTCAGGGTTGAAAGTTGCACTTCATTGCTCTTTGCGGATTTTAGTGGCCTCTTAAGAAAGCCATGGTCAGGCGGTCAAGTGCTTTGAAAATAAAAAGTAATCCGCACTTCAGTTGATAACGACGATCTCGACAAAACACTGCTTGAGATGAATAGTTGAGCATTTTAACGTGGAGAAACGAGGCTGTGTATATGTCCACTTAAGATCAAATTCAACTCTTTGTCGGCACCTCTATTACTAAATCACTTCCGTGTTATATGTTTTTTTTTTTTAGTGAAATGGCCAAAGTTTACTCTGTTTATACCAATAAATGTACGGATGTCACATTACCTCGTGTTGTTGAATGTCGGCATTAACTACAATTTTTTTCGTTAGCTGTTCTAACCCAAAAAATCAAATAATGTTTCTATTAACTTCCCAAACTCCTCCGATTGGAGAATCTTTAGCGAAAGTGTCGAAGGGGGGAAGCATATAAAACAAAGAACTAAGAGCCACTTAACGGTTTGTGCTTGCGTACAAGAGCACCAAACAATTAGTTTGTATGACACTTGACCTCAAATGCTTATACACTTTACTAAATATATTTAAGACATTTTTTTTGTCCTTACCTTGTATAGGTAGGAGAAATCTTGTACATAAATATCTTTCTTAATTCGGAATATTTGGTTTCATGTTTTTGTTTCATAACAACGACTAATCGAAATAATGATCCAAAAACAATGACATCTGCAGTTCTAGATACTCAAAAACAACAACAACAAAAACATGCTAATACACTTAAGCAAACATGCCAGTTCAAAGTGCTCTTTTGTGTTTTGTTCGCGTCCTTAGCTTCCGATACTTCAATTACACGGTATTTTGCACTATACATATATACCTACATTCAACGACCAAGCTCACCACATTTCGTAAAACAATGCGCCATGTTCAGCATTTTCGTTGTTGCATCTTTGAATTCGAAACGCTTTCACAGCGACAGATACAATGACACTTGACACTGACTTACAGCGCTAAAGTTCGAAATAGAGTTGGCTAAAATAACAACTTTTGAAGAAGAATATGGCTTGTGACTGTGACTCATCAGCTAACGAGAATTTAAATACTGGGAATAGGAATAGGATAGAAATGAGAATGGGAACGCGAACGAAAATGAATAGGAAAAGGGCGAGGGTTTATGATGGGAATGGATACTGGGAAATGATTTGGGATAGGAACGAAAGAAAGAATTGGAATAGAAAGATACAAATGGGAATACAAATTGCAATAGTAATAGCAATGAAAATATTTATAAGGAATAGGGAGAGGATTTATGATAGGTATGGAAACAGGAAAAGCATTCGGAATACGACCAGAAAAAATAATATTCATAGGAACAAGGACGAAAATCGGAAAAGGAATGACAAAGCAATAATAAGATACATAAATAGGAAAAAGAAAGGGCAGAGGAATAGGAATAAAAATATTTATGGGAAAAGGGAAGGAAAATTAATAAGAAAAGGGAGAGGAAAATTATTTGCGATAGGAACGTAAGAAGGAATTAGAACAGGAATAGGAATGGGTACAAATTTCAGTAGTGATAAGAATATGAAAAGGAAAAGAAGAGTAACAGAAATAAAAATATTCATATGAATAGAGAATAGGGAAAGGAATACTGATAGGAATAGGAATATGGAAAGTATTTGTGATATGTATGGAAACAGGAATAACATTTGGAGTACTACCGGAAAAAAGAATATTCATAGAAACAAGAATGAGAATCGGAAAAGGAATGAGAAAGCAATAATACTAAACATATTTAAATAGGAAAAGGAAAGAGAAGAGGAATAGGTATAAAAATATTTATGGGAATAGGGAACGGAATGGAAATGGTGCATGGAATAGGAATAGGAACAATAAGACCAATGCGAATTGGAATGAGAAAACGAATATTAAAAGGAATATGGAGAATATTGGAAAACGTTAGAACGTAGGAATAATAATACTAATAAAACAACACTAGGAATCGGAGAAGGAACGTCAGTAGCATTACGAAAGGGGAACGGAAATGGAACAAATAAATTAAGAAGAATAAGAAAACGTAGTATAAGAAGTAGAAAATACGGAAAAATCAGATGAGAGATTTGCGGGGTGCAATAAAGCCATAGGCAATAAAGCCACATGGTCCTATTTCTTAACATACTTACTTACTTTTGGCATATTTTAAATTCATATCAAAATTTAAAATGAAAATTTGGAATGAAAATTGAGCAATTTATCATAATAAAAAATAAAAATGATTGATTAATATGGCCTTATTTCTCAAGATGTTCCCAAAATTGACACATGGTTTTACTGCACCCCCCCGGTGGAATATATCCTTGATATGTAGCGAAGACTGCAATCAGTTTTTATATTGTGACAAGTCGTGTTGTTACAGTGAATTCGTGACAGCAAAAGCTGCAGTTAAGCATGAACTTCTGTGTCACGGTGACAAAGGCGCGCTAACCACAATAATTGCCCACTCTAGTACCAAAGTCTAGCGAATAAAAATGCGTTCAAGTATTGTTTGTACGTGTAAATTGCCCGAATTGTTTTGGCTTTGTCGTGCTTCAATTTATTCGATTTTGCTGTTGGCGCAATAATGAAGTGTCAAACGTTGTATTTATCACCGAAAGTCGGATAAGCATTTGTGGGTAGAAAAAACTGGTCATCAAACAACAACAGTACTGTAGCAGTGGAAAGTAGATAACAAAAAAAAAAAATAAATGAAGCAAATACGTATTTAGATTGTAGGAATTTGTAGCGCGTTGGCATAGGATTAGTATGCGTTGTGTTAGCATGCTGGCTGACGGAGGTCAACACTTCAACAAGCAAGTCAATTCAAGATTTACATCACAACACTTGTGAAGAATTTTTTTTTTTCACAGCTCCTCATCGGCGGCGACAGTAGAAGCTTTAAAGTCTTGGGAGGCAGAAGAAGCCCTTAAGTCCGCAGCAGCGTACTTGTGTAGACAAAGAAAAAAAAAATATCTCAGATTATCGCCTCTCCGTTGAATGTTTTCCGTTTTTTCTTTTATGCCGACTGCCATGCTTGGGTTTTGTTTTTAGCCCATTTCTATTGATTTAAGCCTCGCTCCTGTTGCTATTTATTTAGGTTCAGTGTTTTTTTGTTTGTTCAATTTTAACGTTTGTTGTTCGGATTTGATTTTTATTGGATTTTTCTAGATGTTGCTGCATAATCCGTTTGCTGTTTCATATTCGTTTTGGATTTTTTTTCCTCCTTTTTTTTTTACTTTTGTTTACTCATCATCTGCGTGTTGTAACCACTTCTGGCCCTTAAGCTTAGACTTTTGTTGCTACAATCAAACTTGTGTGTTCAGCTTAGTTTTTGTTTACATTGGCCACTTTTTTCCACTTTTGGCTACCGCACAGCCTTTGTTTTGTTTATGTTCACAAGATAAAAATGTCAGCGCGTGTCTTTTTGCTGTCAATTGGCAATAATAATGAAATAATGTCAAATTAAGGAAGAAAACGGAAATCGACCATTTGTGGATAAATTGTTAGATTATTGTGGATTATTTATTGAATGTATGTATATATGTCGGTCAGCCAGTTTTGAAGTCATTTCTTATTCTTCTTTGTTTGCTTTCTAATTGGTCGTGAAAGTAGTAGGTGTCAAGAAGATTTAGAAATATTTGCACGATCTCTACCGTTGATACAATACTTTAACAACTTTTGGCATGTTAAGAATTTGAGTATCAATTTGAAGCTTTTTTAGTACATGTTAACAGCCCTTTAAGAGCGGGCTTCTTCTTCTTCCTCTGCTTCCATAGCTGACTCTGTCAAGAATACCTTCCGGGCCTTCTAAGAACCCTTCTCTCCAATACTCGATCGACTTATCTGCGGCTGTCATCGTCCATGCTTCTGCTCCATATTTCAAGACGGGTATTATAACCGACTTGTAGGGCGTGGTCTTAATTCGTTGGGAGGGGACTTTGCTTCTTTATTGCCAAGTCGGCAATTGGCTGGCGCTTGTTTTATTTTCTTAAGCAATAAATTGAAGAAATCGCTTAATGGGGGTCACTCTGTCAGAAACCTCGTTTAGTTTCGCCCGGCTTGGAGAGCTTCTTCCCAATTCTGATCGAGCTGGTTGTGTTGCTCAACGCCATTTTGCACAGCCGCTTAAGTTTTGTGGGGAAACCAAATTCAGATATATCGGCATATAGGCGAATTCTTTTCTCATCGGCCATTTCCAAGAATAAGCGCATATTGAAAGTCTGGTTGGTGTGACATTTACCAGGTCTCAAGGTGCATTCATGATAGAATCACTTTTTCTATGGTTGGACGTTATATGCGATATTAAGGAGGCTGATCCTGTGATAAATAGTACCATCAGCTCCTATTGTAGTCGGATGAGTGAACACTAATTCCATCGCCTTCGATTGTCGGGCCGGGTTTTTCTCTATGTAGTTGCTCGGTTTTGGCATTTAGGAGGGTAGAGAAGCGCTCCCTCCATAACCTAAGCACTCTGTGTACATTGCTTACAAGGTCACCGTTTATGTGTTTTCGCTCCAATACCAAATCCCTCACGGAAGCTGACCAATTTGATAAAATTTTCGGGCGTGATTATTGATCTTCGCTCTCACGCCTTTTTGCTTTTCGCTTCTTTCTTCAACTTACGGTAGCGTGCATTTGTCCTCGACTTAGAATTATAGGCAGCTTCCTATCTTTCCGTTGCAGCGCTGCATTGTTTTCGTACCAAGAGTTTTTTTATATCCGCCGACATTCATTCACTTCTCCCATTACAGTTTCGCTTTCAATTCAGATACTTTATTTGCTTATATACTTCCGATCAGTTTATTCGTTTTTTATTTTTCATGTCATAACCTAGTCAGATCTGTTGATGTGGGCTTTATCGTTTGGAAACATGTATTTACCCTTAGAAATACACAAAATAGTTTTAATTTTTATTTTGAAATTTTCTAACCATTATCAAAAGAAATATTGATTTTTGGTTGCCATCGAATTAATATTATCAACATTTTTTTTTTTCGTTTTTGGGGGAAGAAATCGAAACGGCTGTATCAGCTATAGAAGAGATCTAAAACCTTTCAGAAAATCAGCTTCAACGTAAAATAACCGAAGTGCGTGATATTTGATTTTATTTTTGATTGCAGTGCTAAACATATGTGATGGTGTTAGGAGCTTAAGGGTAGATTTTGAAATTATGATTCTCGTTATTCGTGGACTAAATTGATACTGAACTGAGTTTTAATTGTATTGTCTTGTGGCGACCCTGCAAAAAATCATGTGACTGATCGCTAAAAAGAGTGATCCGGGATCAATACCTTCGTCTACAGTGGGCTATAATTGAAGAGTGATAAAACAAAAGGCCGTATTTCGATTTTCATAAATATTTTAGAAACCAAAAAAACTGTGACAAAGTCGAATAGACAAATTTAAAAGTTTTAAGTGGTGTTACTTTTTTTTAATTTTTCTTATCTCTAGTATATAGTTTTTTAATTTTATAATTTGGAAATATGCCTTTTTATTTGCAACTCAAGGAAATAAGCCATTTTGTATAAGAATAATTGGAAATATGCCTTTTGCTGAGAAGGTTTTGAAAATAAGCCTCTTTGACTATTTTTTGACTGCACCTGGTGCACAGTAAGTGATTATGATCTCAGATTGTGGTCGGAATACATATATTTAAAACTCATTTTAAGCCCATTATAACAAATTATAAAGTAAAATTTTAAAGATTTTTCACAATAGGAATAGAGAGGTATTTTATTCGTTTCTCTTCTTTAAATGGTCATCTAACCGCCCGGCCGATTTTGGCCGTCCAACATAGCTCGCCAGTCGTTTCTTCGTTGCACCAACTGTCGCCAATTGGAAACACCGCGGGATCGCAAATCGGTATCCACTTGGTCCTTCCATCGGAGTGGTGGTCTTCCTCTTCCTCTGATTCCACCGGCGGGTGCCGATAAGAATACCTTCTGGGATGGATCATCTTTGCTCATTCGCACAAAGTAGCCTGGCCAGCGAAGCCGCTGTGTTTTAATTCGCTGAACTATGTCGGCGTCTGCGTAAAGTTCATACAGCTCATCATTAAATCTTCTTCGGTACTCGCCGTCGGCAACGCGTAGAGGTCCACAAATCTTTCGAGGAACCTTTCTCTCGAATACTCCCACAGCCGCCTCATCAGATGTTGTGAGTGTCCACGCTTCTGCACCATATAGCAGGACGGGTGCGATTAGTGACTTATAGAGTGTTATTTGCATTCGTCGAGAGAGGACTTTACTTTTCAATTGCTTACTCAGTCCGAAGTAACATTTGTTTGCAAGAGTAATTTTTCGTCGGATTTCTAGGCTAAGATTATTGTTGGTGTTAATGCTGGTTCCCAGTGAAACGAAGTACTTTACTATTTCGAAATTATTGCTGCCAACAGTGGCGTGGTTGCCAAGGCGCGAATGTGCTGACTCTTTGCATGATGACAGAAGGTACTTCGTTTTGCCCTCGTTCACTACCCATCCCATTTCTTAAAAAAATAAAACAACTCTCCGATTGAAATTTTTTTATTGACAATCTAGGGATATGTCGCAGTTTTGATTCTATAAAAACAGAACATATTGCAGTGGTACAGTCACTTTTTTATAAACGCTATTTTGCATGTACACAAATTATGACTTTTTGTTTGATTTCTTAAGACAAGGTATCAAAACATGATGGGAAATAAAGCGCTTTGATTGAAACGATGCCAACAGTTTAAACGAGAAATAAATGGCAATGAAGTATGTCCAGTTTGTACAAAATTTTGTTATTGATGGATCTTTTTATATACGAAATAAGGCGTTTGAGTAGTTTCCTAGGCAGACACCATTTGCACTTTGGTCTCAATAAACCGATGTCATTCAAATCTCGCATAGTGTGGAAAATGGAAATACGGCCTTTTGTTTAATCACTCCTCCAGTGTTCTCAACTATTCCGCTATATGCATGTTGGGATAAGTCGATTTTGATTGCTGTAACCTACTTTAAGGTGTTTAAAGGAAACTTGCCCGACCGTACAAGTAGGGGAATCTGTCCGATACTACCTTTTTGGGCATGTTGTTGTTGTTGTTGTAACGACAAAAACATTCCCCTAAGGTTTTGGGGGTTGCTGTCGAACTGACAGTCCTTGGCCGGATATGAATCCGGTACGCTCCGGTACTCCCATGCGGTACTGCCCGACTGTCGTGGTATCGATTTGGTATGACCAATGGAACCTTCCAGGTCATGTCACCCCTCCTTCCGTAAGGAAGGTGAGATGGGTAATGAGAGGTGAGAGGCATCATATCCGTAGATCAACCATCGAGTTGCACGTCATTACCTTTGTGCATATTAGCCGCCTCTTACGACCGGTATGCCTACCTCGGGCATATTCTAAACCCCTAACCCGCAGGGGTCTTTGGGCATGAAAGGGACCAATTAGTCTCTTCATAGGACATGCTCAAACAAAAGTTATCATTTCAACCCATACAAAGAGATCAAAACTGGCATTGGTAGCATGCTCCCTTGCTACTCATCCCGGGTTCATCCTAGACTAATCCCTTTTGCAGGGGATTTTGTTTGCGTTGAGTTTCGTTTTGATTCTAGGCTTGGGTTTTCGGTTTGAGGTAATTTTCAATTTGTGCTTTACTTTTAAATATGTGTTTAAATTTTGGTAACAATTTTCGTTTAGATTCCTGTTTTTTTTTAAATTTCGCTTTCATTCCATTTCCAGCTGCGGTTTCATTTAGAGCTTCGTCACCATTTCTGATTCCAGTTCCTGTTCCATTTTCGGTTTTAGTTCCTTTATTGATTCTATTTCTAATATCGGTTCGATTTCTGGTTTCAGTTACAATTATGGCCACCATTAGTGGTACGTTCACTTTCACTATTATGGTTACGGTTACGGAATTGTCATTAATATTTTGTAGAGAAATTCCTAAGAATCTCGTAGTTTCAATAGTATTGTATACCACATACATGGTATTTGCTGAGCTAAATTAGTTTGCATTGCGATATTCACCGGATATATATTACGGATGCACATCTGGATCAAACATTTGTATTTTAAAACCTCGGACATCATCTATGTAAAAGCTTTTAAAGGTATGGCGCTGTTTGCCTAAGAGACAAGTCTACCTAATCCAATTAACTGTTGTAGTGCCCGTTTTACGAGAATGCAACTGAAATTTCCGGTCCAGAATCCCACTATTTTCCTTAACTTTGCGGTTTGAGCCTCTTATACTGTTAGGTCATCGATAAAACGTTCTTCTATATGGTGCACGTTGCCGGCCTATTCTCACATTTTTAAATAACTCTCTCTTCTCCAATTATCAGTGTTCGGGGCTTTTCAAATCAAACTAATACCGCTAAGGAACGCAAACGTTGCAGAAACGTTTCTTTACAGCCAAACCAATTTTCCAAGTTGTTTCTTGCGGCGGTAGGAAAAAGTTTAAGCATTCACTGAATGAATACTTTTCCCTGAGTGCAATGAACTTTTTATTTCGTAAAATGAAGTATGTCGATGGTGGTCTTATTCACTTTGCTTATTTTTGTATATTGGGGATTTAAAAAATTCTATTGAACTCTATATTTGTTTTGCTCTTTTTTAAGTTTCTAATAATTCTTAAGCCAGTCGAACTTCTTTGCCAATTCAGTACTCAGAATTTAATTTCATTAATTAAAAAAGTTTCCCTGGAAATTACTATTTTTGCATAAAGTGCTACTTCAGAAGTTGTGCGCCAATAAGAGTTTTTTTTTTTGGAATTTGTATTTTGCAATGCTCAGGTCGGTCAGCTAAAGCTGTATAATAGACTAAAGGAAATTAAAAAAATGTTGTTCTGCTAACAATAACTTGTTTGTTATTTTTAAGGGATATACACTTTAGAAAAAATCTTTTTAAACTGTCCGCCGAAGCAGACTCTTCTGACGGCTATCTTCTAGAACTACCGTCAAATGTGGCTGCTGATGTTTTTGCTTCGAAGTACTGACACAACAACAATTCTATTGGAAGGTAAAATATATTTGCGGTAAGACATGCCTCTCGTAATATGTTCTAGTGGTCAAACCCCATGTCGCCGTGATAGTGAGTATAGTACCAGCTCCAGTAAAGTACCAGTATAGTACACTCGCGAAATTTTCAGTGAGTGTTTCAGGGAGCTCCTGGAACATTTCTACTTCAATCAGCCAAGTGATCTCAAATAGCGAAACAGTCTTATTTGGTCAGGTTAGTATAGTAGTTCTCGAAGACTTTTGAAGGCTTCTTTTGGCTGACTTTGCTATGTCCGATTTGGTTATGACTGGGTGCACTTTGAAACATACTCTCACTTGACGAAATTGGCAGTCTGTACCGGCCATGTAGGTTCGAGCTCCTCTCATTACCAAAAACATCGGTAGCAAAGCTATCCACACGAGATGGCTAAAACTTGAGGAGAGATCATATCTCTTCTCGCCCTTCACGTATTTCTAGCTTCTCGCCAGTCTCCGCTTATTCATTATGGTGAAGTCGAATCTGTTCTTTATTCTACGTGCTGCTGTGATTGTAACAGTATTTCGTCCTCCTTAATGCACACGTTCCTTACTGATCATTGTCATCAATCTCTTATAACGAAAGACCTGTCAAAATTGCAGCTCCAAGAGGGCTTAACTAATTAAGCAGACTGGTGGTGTCATGCCGAGACACATAAACCCGCCTTTTCGCTCTTCAGCTTTTAAAGTTAGGAATTTCACCTATTTCCGAATCAAGAAAGAGGTTATTCGCTTTACTCTACATGTATCATCGCGTTTAATGCTTGTTGTTTTTGTTGCTTGTACGCAGTTCCCGTAGGCTTGAAGTAGTCTTGCCTTTGCTATCTATCTATTCCTTCGTTCTGTTGGCCCATCCATTTAGTAATTTCGTTATCACCAACCGTGCGACTATGTGTCCCATTTCAGATCCATTTAAACGTAAATGAATCACCTCATACTTTGCTATACCTAAGTTTATGATTCTATTCATCTCTATATTCCCCCAATCCACCATTTTTTTCACCTGGACATCTTCTCATCCTAACTCTTAATGCCACTGCCAGCCGGTCCAACAGTTTTGGAAGCACACGGGCTTATTTGTCCAGTTATCTGTTCGTAATTTTAGCTGTTTATCCTTCTGTTCGCACATCCACATTAATTAAGCTTTACGCCATTTAGAGGCTGCATTAATGACTTCCTTGATGGCATTGTCATCGACGGCTCATTTCCTGTACCTTGCAAACCATTAACAGTTCATTTACCGTTAACTCTTTCTTCCGACGCCTTTTATTTCATACTCAATTGACGCATAAAAGGGGCAAAAAGTTTGTTTGAATAAAGTTTACATTGGTCTCTTGTGATATTTTCATTAAGAAATTCCTTTTTTCGGATTCCTAAAATATTTGGCAGCGGTCGTTTGATTGCATGGCTACAAAGTGATGCTGACCTTTTACTGGACTGCACGTTGATAAGGGAAATTTCAATTACTTACTTCAAGTTAAGTGGAATGTTGTGCGTAAGACAAATTGAGAGTGGCAGCAGTGCCGGGTTTGTGAGTGTTTGCTTGTCAACAAGGCTTTAACGGGTTTTCGGTTCGTCGTTGCCTAGATAATGGAAATTATGTTAAAAAATTTCGTTAAATTCTTTTTTTTTTAAGAAAAATGAGCCAAATAAGTGGAATTTTTGATAAGCAAATAATGACGTTTGAAATTTAATAAGCCGCTTTATGAAACTTGCGCGAAATTTAGAGTGGAAGCTTCTTCCAAGTATTGTAGTTACTTTTGCTAATATTTTTTTATTGTTCTTATAATAATCTCGCTTTTCACATAATTAATAAAAAGATAGCTTTGGGCTACGTAGAAACATTAAGCTAGCAATACTGACCAAATATGTGTATTGGTGACACACGCCGTTTTTACAAAACAAAACCAAATCAAATCAAATCAAATAAAATAAAATAAAATAAAATAAAATAAAATAAAATAAAATAAAATAAAATGAAATAAAATGAAATGAAATTAAATGAAATAAAGTAAAAAAAAACTAAAATAACATAAAATAAAATGAAATAAAATAAAAAAAAAATTAAATAAAATAAAATAAAATAAAAGAAAATAAAATAAAAGAAAAAAAAAAGAAAGTAAAATAAAATAAAATAAAATAAAATGAAATAAAATAAAGTAAAATAAAGTAAAATAAAATAAAATAAAAAAAATAAAATAAAATAAAATAAAATAAAATAAAATAAAATGAAATGAAATAAAATGAAATGAAATTAAATGAAATAAAATAAAAAAAAACTAAAATAACATAAAATAAAATGAAATAAAATAAAAAAAAAAATAAAATAAAATAAAATAAAATAAAAGAAAATAAAATAAAATAAAAGAAAAAAAAAAGAAAGTAAAATAAAATAAAATAAAATAAAATGAAATAAAATAAAGTAAAATAAAGTAAAATAAAATAAAATAAAATAAAATATCAAATAAAAAAAGTAAAATAAAATAAATTAAAATAATATAAAATAAAATAAAATAAAATAAAAAAATAATATAAAAAAAATAGAATAAAATAAAATAAAATAAAACAAAAAATTAAATAACATAAAATATAATAAAATAAAATAAAATATAATAAAATAAAATTAAATAAAATAAAATAAAAAAATAAAATAAAATTAAAAAAACTAAAATAAAAAAAATTTTATTAAAAAAAAAATAAAATAAAATAAAACAAAAAAAAATTAATTAAATAAAATGAAAGAAAACTAAATAATAAATTTTAAAATGAAAGGAAAGAAAAGGAAACGAGGGGAAAGGAAGAATATATAAAATAAAAGAAAATAAAATAAAATAAAACAAGATAAACTAAAATTATATTCATGAACCCAGCTCAAGGCGAAGAACAATAATTGTTCACTTTTTTGAATTTTTGTGAAAATTATTATTGTTTTTATTTTTTAATAATCATATTTAATAAATTACTAAATGCTTTTAATTAAATAGAGTAGGGAAAATGTTTAGAGTCAACCGCCATAGCTTTTCTTATAGATCCATTTCAGAAGCTGCTAGGCTTCTTCATCAGAAAAGTATGTATTATTCTTGGCCTTGAGCTCGTTTCATGAATATTTACTTGAAAATGTACGGGCCGTAAAATCAACAAAAATTGTTGGTACAAAAAATCAATAAAATAAAATAAGCCACAATCAAATAAAATAAAAAAAAATAAATAAAAATAAAATAAAATAAAATAAAATAAAAAAAACAAAAAAAGTTAAATAAAATAAAATGAAAGGAAATTAAATAATAAATTTTAAAATGAAAGGGAAAAGAAAAGAAAAGAAAAAAAGATAAGAAAAGAAAAGAAAGGTAAGGAAAAGAAAGGAAAAGAAAAGAAGAGAATAGAAAAGAAAGGAAAGAAAAGGAAATAAAAGAGAAGGAAAGAAACAAAAAGGAAAGGAAAGGAAAGTAGTGTGCTTAAGTTTCAACCACTGGGCGATCTCTATTATATTTAAGGAGTCGTGGATCCTAAGTAGTATCCCTGCACGATAGTTTAAACAACCCCAAAAACTTCTGATCTGGTTTTTTGCTTGACTTTAAGTGAAATTTAGCCATAACTACTATCGAAATAATAAAATAAAATTTAGGCCTTATTTGTCAGTTAAACTAATTTGTCTTCAGTCTCATTATTATAATTGCAAAATAAACCTTTAAGCGGAATGTGAAAAAAGGCTTAGCTACTTTAATTTAATTAACATTTCAGTCACCGATAACCGCTACTTATACAATAAAAGGGTTTATAGCCCTCAATTAAGTGTGGTATCTTTTTCTGATTGAGCGACTATATGCGGCGCGCTTCCCAGTCGGTGAAATTAAAAATTAAAGCGAAAACCCAAGTTTGTGCGAAATCTGAGATAGAAAAGAACTCAAGTGAAGATGAAGAAAAACAAGTTCTTGAAAATGTATAAATTATTCAATGAATTCCAACAATCGAATTGACGGAAATATTACGGCGAATGCAAAGACAATCTTCTGTAACTCTGTTGAATGCGATTATGTACTCGACTTTATTAAGTGGGGACAATTAAAAGAAACCATAAAAAAGAGATTGTTTCATGTTTGGGAAAAATCATATTCAGTCAGTTACCAATCTTATTGCTGTAGTTTACATGGTTGGGAGGATGCGGTACAGTAAATAAGTCCTTTTCGCCACTAAGGATAAATGAAATCGAATATTAAAAAAATTATTTTTAAGAGATTTGCCTACGCTGCTAAAGCTAGTGAAAGGCGGTTTCGGGAAGTTAGAAGATTACTACACTAACGTGCAGGTCTTCCCTATTATTACTAAGCAAAGTTTTAATCGTTGAAAATCTACAATAAGAGCAGCTGAAAGAAGAGAACCATTCAAAGAGAGCGATGATTCTTGATTTCAGGTCAGTCGAATACGGTGCAGTCCAATAACGACCAAGCATATAATATTGATAATAGAATATTCCCGTGGTAAGCCATGTTTGTCCCAATAAGCGACTAAAATCAAAGAAACGATAATTTAAAGTGTCAGACATATATTTCCTACCCCAGCTGAGCTAGTCCTAGTAGGCCCGAGTGTGTGGAAAAACCACAAAACCAGGATGTGGGATCCTTAATACATCAAACAAATTCGCTGAGGTCGTTTGCGGCTACGACAATAGCAAATGTTCGAAATAAAATTATCCACTGATGAGTTTTCCGAAACTCTGTTTGATAAAAGTTGACCTACCCTAGTACCGAGGACAAAACTATGTTAAACTTTTATTGCGCCAATGTATGCAAGCAAGCTGATTTATATATATGCATGCATCGAGTCTACAAAAATACCATTCTACACCATTATCCGACATTAGTCAAAGCGTTGATGACACCAATTGGTGTACGTCAATTGTGATAAAACTTTCAAATTGGACAAAGCCCTCGTCAATGTTTGAGTGAGAATTGTGATGAGCAATGTGATGATAATATTGGTGATGGCACGGAAAAGCCAATGGCTAGCATAGACGTTCATGACAAGTTTAAGTGAAATGTAGCATTTTGCATAGGCTGATATTGAGGGGATAGCACGCGCCACACCACACACTGTGCCAACTTCAAATCGGAATACTTAAATGAAGGTGGTGCTTGGACAGCCAACCCAACTTTCCAAAAAGGATAAAGTTTATGCAAGGGGTAAATGTGGTCTGAGTTTGAGATTTCTGGTTGAGATTGTGGAATGCGGTCTAGAGTTGGAAACCGGAAGCAAAGTATAACGATAGGTGACAAGTGGGTAAGTGAGGAAACGGGGAAGTGTGGTGTGCAGTAAACACTTGACTGCATGAACAGCGCGCGTAATTGACGATTAAATTGGCCATGTTGGTCGACGGCGTGATGGACGTGTACAAAAGTTGAGCAGATACCGTCGGTTCACGCGCTGCATTGCAGTTTTCATAACATAAAATTTTTTTTGTTTTTGCTGCCCAGAATTGCCAATGGAATATGCGCGTAAAAGTTTTTATTTTTTTTCTTTCCCATCATTTCGACTACCTTCGAAGTGAGTGAAACTTTTGAAGTGAGAATTAGGCGCTTATTGTACAATTTTGTGGCGCCACGTCCAAGAGTCGACGTTCAAAGTCATGCCATTCAATATATTTATGGTGTGCACCTAAGCTTGTATGTTTCTGTGTGAGTGCGCAATGGATTCATTTTCATGAAAGTTCGCTAGTTACGAAAATTGCTAAGGTTGGACACTGACACCAACAACAACAATTTCACGATTTTACTGCAAAAATCTTATTTAAGTGGTGCATTCGATTTGGTTTGGCTTCTGCTCTGAGTTTTGCTAGCATTTTCAGCAATGTTGCAATCAAGTGAATGAATGACGTGCAATGCTCCGTCAAAACCAAGAAACTAACGAATGAAATCACAATGACCTTCTCATCGAGTTGCGCTGCACTCCAACCTTTCAATTACACTAGATGCACCAAGGACTGCACACAAGAAATTTTTTGCAAAAACTTTGCGAAAGTTTGGCATTGAGTTTGTTGGTGTTGTTGCTATACATTTGGATAGGTGCTATTTAATATAAAAAAGTATTTGGTTGCTTTCTTTTCGATTTAAATATTTTTATACCTAGTAGTGCTTCGCACACAAGGTATATTAACTTTAGTCGCGTAACGGCAGTGCGTAACGGCATTAACGGATCGAGATAGATATTGACTTTTATGTATCAAAATGTTCAGAACGAAAAGAGAAATTGGTATGCGGGTTCCTTGGCACTCATCTCCGAGCGCTATTTAAAATGGGCGAAATCGGATGATAGCCACGCCCACTTTTTATGTATATAATATTTTGGAAAACACAAAAAAAGTGATTACTCAGTACATAATACACCTATAAAGATAACATTTGTGAATACGAGTACATTGAGATTGAGGCATAAAATAAAATTTTGAAGAAATTTTTGAAAATGGGCGTGGCAACGCCCACTTTTGATTAAGTCAAATTTAGAAATAATATTAATCATAAAGCAGAAACCGTTCAAGATATCGAAACGAAAGTCAGCACGCAGGTTTTCAGGTATGCAAGGAATGTTCTAGGAAAAAATGGGCGGGATCGGTTAAGGTCTACGCCCACTTTTATATGAAAGATTTTGAAAAGGATCCTAGATATATTAAATAGGCAATAACTTTGCGTAAAATAGCTTCACATAATTTATATTTCAGTTTTAAAGTCCCGTAAAGAACGGGGCGTGGCCCGCCCTTTTTATAGTAGACTATTCCACAAAACTTTTTATGCCATAACTCCGACAAAAATTGATTTGTGGAAACGAAATTTGGTGACGATGTTCTATATATAAAGCTAACTGTTTGCTGTAAAATTGGGCGAAATCGGTTAATGTCCACGTCCAGTTTTTTAACATACATAGTTCTGAAATTTTTTTTTGTAAAATTTAAAGAGCAATATTTCTACAACTAACCAAGTTATATCAATGAGATTTTGCACACATAATAAGCTTTTTAAGAAAAACTCAGCCGCAAAAAAATTTTTTCAATTTCGAAGAAGTAGGCTTGGCGTCGCCCACTTTTCAGCATAAAATTTCTGCTATTTTCAAACACAATCGCTTATAATTCAATATTGATATTTCAATCAAAATTGGTCAGCTGCTTCTCAGTAGTATGTGTTATACTCCTGCAAAAATTAGCCAAATCGGGAAACACACAAGCGAAATATTCGGGCACATAGTTAATAGCCCACTGCAATAGCGAAGTTATATATCTTTTCTGATTTTCATACCTTTCATGAACATTAAGTGTATGTAAGTATGAGAACAAGAAGAGAAAATTTCACTAAAATGATCAGCACGATGAGCGGAGTCGATTTAGCCATGCCCGTCTCCCCGTCCGTCTGTCTGTCTCTCCGTCTGTCTATTTGAACGCAAGCTAGTCTCTCAGTTTTACAAAAGAATGCTGAAATTCGTGGTTTGCTTTGGCCGTTTTATAATATACTAGCAAACCCGATAGACGTTGTTTTGACGTTTTGATATATAGAACACATCTATATATAAAATTTCATTCACTTGTACCAAATAAACTCCTATCTGTACCGAACTGCAGCTTTATATGACCTGGGGGATTTTCCAAAAGCTATATACAGACTGTGTCGTGCCCAGCGAACTCCTGAACTTATCGTGAAAGTTCAAGAGCAAAACAAAACACAAAATATGTGGGCGTGGCACCGCCCACTTTTTAAAAAATGATGTAGATATTGACTAAGTGACAAATTTCATTAATTTAGACCAAAAAAGTTCGGAGTTATGACGAATTCGAACTTTGTATAGCCTGGGGCGTGGCTCCGCCTACTTTTCCAAAACTATATATTGTCTATGCTGTACCCAGTGAACCCAAGTATATATTGTGAAAATTTCATAAAGATCGGTAGATTCTTTGGCGCCTATAAAAGACACCTTTTTATATCTAGTTTATATATATTTTTTTTACGCACACAAGGTATATTACTTCATTCCACATAAACGATTCGAGATATATATTTATTAATGTATATCAAAACCTTCAGGATGAAAAGTAAAATATCCGTGCAAGTAGTTAATACCCCACTGCAAAAGCGAAGTTGTATATCTTTTTTGATATTCATTCCTTTCATGAACATGAAATGTTTGTACGTATACTGAAATTATCAGGAGGTTGAGCTGAGTCGATGCAGCCATCCGTCTTTCGATACGTCTGTCTGTCTGTTCGTCGGTATATTTGAACGCAAATACGAACTGAAAGTCTTAAAATAGACCTGCGTAAATTGGGATGACATAATAGATCACTGCTAGGTATATAATGTTCGGTTCCACCCGAACTTAGACTTTCTTACTTGTTTAGATTGAGAATATTGAAGGATGTCGGTAAAATTATATCACTAAAATCTGGGTGAAAGGAATTTCTAAGAAAATAAGAAAGCTAATATGGTCATAGAGAGTCCATCACTCTGATCGAAATACGAAACGGAGACCGAGTTGCGATCCCGTGGTGTTTTCAACTGTCACCAGTTGGCAAAGAAAAGAAGCGACTGGCCATCATGACCATCATTATAAGGTTTTATCGTCACTTAACCTCCTCGTTGATTTTGGGCAATCCAGATTTGGACGGATGGCTTGTTGTATCATGCATTCTGGATACAAAGCTTTTTTCAGCTCTCACTTACGGCTAACGAAGCCGGTAAAGGTTAAATTATTTGACTATTTCATCAGTGTATCGTATCGCCGCTTGTGAAGACATTGAATGCCGACGAGTAAGAAAAAAACTGAAGAACGTCCCATTGGAGAAGAAACAATGGTGCTTAAAGGGCGACGAATGCGCCGATAAATGTATGCGGTTAATACCGTGCACTAAAGAGGGAAGCAGAACGCCTGCGTTGTCATATTAAACGTAGAAAGCTAAGATGTAACCCTGCGGGTCCGATAAAAAGACAATAAAGCTGCAGGCATTGACTAAAACTAGGTAGGCGAGTTAACAAGTAATTTTCTATTCTACTCTCTCTGTCTGTCGCTCTTTCAGTCCCACTCTCTCTAGCTCTCTCTTTTGTTACAATCTTTATTCTTCGAAATCACAAATATGTAATCCCTTTTGGATTTAGAAAGCAAATTGTAACGAACCACTTTACCTTGGCTGAAGGGTTTAATATCACGAGCATATCTCATGAATATTTCATTTGCCAGCACATTGTTTTTCGCAAACTTTCGAAATTGTTTTAGCATGGCTCCTTAAAACTTGGTTACCTGCCTGCATGCCACTAAGAGCAAATGAAATCGTGCGGCACCCATCCCCATCCCTTGAATGTATAAAACACTTGTATGTTTCCGTGCCTACTTGGCTTCGCAAAAGCTGTAAAATTTTCGCGAATTTTTTTTTTTGTCGTGGAAAGCTAGAGCTGTTTTGAATCAACGTGCTATACATATACACAAATAACAGTAATCTGCACAAATGTACATTTGTAGGTAGGGATGTGTCAGTATTAGTACTACATGGCAGGTAAATAAACTGGCTTAGAACTTGCGAAGTAGTTGTATGAATTCCGAGGTAATTACCCCGAATACTCTCTTTTTAATACACTGGCCAATGATTCCTGTGTCTCTGCTGGTGGGTGGAATAATTCCAAGCCAGACGGAAAGCTCTAGGAAATTGTTATAATTAACTACGCAGAGCAATGTTTTGTTAAAGTACATAAAATAAGATATCACAATGCATGATTTTGTGAAACATTCTAACCAATTCTTAAAGTTCATAAATTAAGAAATTTTTTTTATATAAATCCGTTATCAAGTTAGCAATGATACTAAAATAGAGTAACGGAAGGAATTTTAATATTGAACTCGCGAGACTGCGTCCATAGACAACAACCTTGTTTAAAAGTTCTTTGATCTGAGATTTGAGTTGTCATATGAGAAGGCTTAGCCCGTAATATGGTGTCATTTTACAAGGTGGCGCAAAAGTAAGCTTCCGATGTTCAGCATAGCGGTTGTGGCACGTGCAGTGTGTGCTATTGCACCGTCTTGTTGGAACCACATGTTTTCCAATCCCAATTCATCAAGTTGCGGCAAAAAGAACTCGTTGATCATTGCTCTGTAGCGCTCACCATTCACAGTAACCGTTTGGCCCCGACCGATTATTGGTCAAATAAATAGTCAGCAATATTCCGCGTTCTGGAGCAGTGTAGCATAACATTGTTTATTAACGTGTATTTCGCATGTGCTTACTACAAAAATGTCAAAACAGAACTGACTTTAGGGACCAATCGCAAAATTTATAGCATTTTCTGATAGGAGGATTACTTTTGCGCAGTAACCGTTTTTCACCGACCGATTATTGGTCAAATAAATAGTCAGCAATATTCCGCGTTCTGGAGCAGTGTAGCATAACATTGTTTATTAACGTGTATTTCGCATGTGCTTACTACAAAAATGTCAAAACAGAACTGACTTTAGGGGCCAATCGCAAAATTTATAGCATTTTCTGATAGGAGGATTACTTTTGTGCCACCTTGTATAAAAAGGGCTGCCAAAAATTGATAACTCAAGAATGGCTTTAAAAACTTTTATGAATTTTTAGTTGTTTTCTTTTCAACTTTTTTCTAGTGAATAAATAGAAAGTCGTCAGCTGAGTGGAAAATAACTCTATTTCAAAATATTTTCCAAAAACGCCCTATCTCAGAATTTGTTTCAATAACGCTCTATCTCAGAATTTATTTCAATAACGCCCTATCCCAATGAAAATTCAATATATTTTCAGCTGAAATGGATCGTTTTTGAACCAAATCTTGAAATAGGGCGTTTTTGGAAAACATTCTGAGATAGGGCGTTGTTGAAACAAATTCTGAGATAGGGTGTTTTTAAAAAATATTTTGAAATAGGGTGATCTTCCACTCAGCCGTCGAAGTATTACAATCAATGATATGCACAAAAAGTGTTGCCAACTGCTAAAAAATTATTGTTAACTTACTATCATTATACAAAAACTGTGGCTTCCTGCGCAGTTTATAACTCTATAAAGGCTTTCATCGGCAATATGTATAAAATGTATGATATCCACGGAAAGTGTTGCCACCTGATTTATAATACCTTAGTTTTTCTTTATACAGTCATTGATTTAAAAATTTGAGGTGACATGTGAAGGGGCATAGCTCGTAGGCGAAAAATAACATAACAATTTGCTTTTGAAAATTGTTACCAACAAAATGATTAAATACATTTTTTAGTTTGATTTTTAAATCTAAGCAGTCCTAATATAGGTTTTAGGCAATAGGAGATTGAGAAAATATCGTTTATAATAATTGATGCCAACTGTTTTAAAATATCTTTTCAATATTATACGATTTATTACTCAAGAACAGCTTTTTTTTTTTTTAATTTTTTTTTTTTTTTTACTTTTTTCGTAGTGAACACAAAAGTAAGTTTTGTAATATATGATAGCCCTTAAAAGTGTTGCCAACTTTGTACGAATGGTTATTTACTTACTGTCGTTCCATAAAAGTTTTTATCACCTGTTTAAAAACGCATTTACACCATAACTCGAGAACATGTTGTTTAATCGGGAAACTGATAATAAGTAATAAAACTTGTTACATTCTTGGTTGAAAGGTGTTGCCAACTGTTCTACAAGTCCTTTGTTTTTTCTTTGCAGTGGCTTGAAGTTTAATATTTTACATTATCTCTATAATATATTGCCACCTGCTTGATAATTCACATTAAAATGCTAAGCCCGTAAGTCACTAAGAAGATATTATTTTAAAATACAGTTTGGCACCTGTTCATATATTCATTTTTGTTTTATCATTCATTTAATTTTCCAGCATCGAAATGGCGATTAGATAGTGGTCACGGAATAATAAAACCTTCCTTTAAAATTGTATGCTGCCCAATAACCCATTTCCAGACTATACAAAGCTTTTCGACTTAGCGTGATGACGATGCAAATTTGAAAGTAATCTGTAAGGAGGCGCTTAGATTGAAAAGTTCAAAAACTTCGTAGTTAAGTCCGTTTTAGTTAGCCTTCAAAACACATATAGTTTACAAAAAAAATTAGTAAAATTAAAAACAGTCGCATAAGATTTCCTTTAGTTAAATGGGACTAAAGTAAGAGGCCTACTAGTAACTATACAAAAAGGTGGTATTGAGAAGTGTTTTCATCGTTGAAATGCGAGGTCAGCTATCGCTAAGGCGGAATGTGGGGCATGCTTTGCATGCACAGCCAGAATCATCTAGTATTCTTCAAAACTTTGAATATGTATTGACACAAGTTCTGTACTTTTTGGGACTAGTTTGGTCGCAGTTAGAAGTTAGTTATATTCGTTTTCTCTCTAATCAGTTAGGTGTTTGACTACATGTTACCATCAGCTCACACCAAATATACAATATACGTGTATTTGTGTGTTCATTCTTGTTGCATAAGTGAATCCAAGTTTTCATTTCGCCGAATTTTCGGCTCGTTTTATTGCATTTTAAACGGCTTACGGCCGTGGCTTGCAAAATACATCTCCCTGTTTTGTGTGTGATTTCAAAATTCAGCGCAACTCTACGTTGCGTTTCCACCTTGAACGACCGCAAGCCTTTTTTGTTGTTGTTATACTTATTTCAATTGCCAAGGTAATAGCGTTGTTTTGCAAAAATGAGCGAAAGTTTTTTTTTTCAACATTTTGTAGCTCATTCAACCGCAAGCAATGCGAATTAGCCATTTATTTTCTTTGTCGGATACTTAACTGACCTGTGGCATATTTCAAAATTTCACTCAATGCCAATCACGTTTACCTTTGTTTTTTTTCCAGCAGTGTTGCGGAAGTGCAGTGGAGGTCATTGCAAATGAAAATTTTGCGAATTACAAACAACTTGTATTAATAAACGTTGAATCATAATGAGCGAATAATAATTTTTCGTAAATCTAGATCTGATTGGAATTCTCAACATATACGAGTATATTTGTTTGGGGCTTGGTTATACTCTGATAGGCTTACTATTTTTCTGTAGTCATAGTTGGCCCTTATGGTGCCCATAGCAAGCTATATAGAAATTCGATAAACTGGAACTATTGTGCTTGAACTGCTTTCTTCACAAAAACTAGTCTAAGCTAAAGTCCCTCAGTAATTCTGAGGTTATTCTTCGATTGTCAATTGAACTAGCGTGAGAGTAGCTTAAGTAGCGTGCTTCCGTTCTAGGTATGCTAAAAAATTAGCGGCTCTTTTAAGTTTGGGTTTAATGGACAGCCCTTCAAAAGTAAAGGCGAATCACACACACGGAGAGTTACAGTACAAGAGAAAAATGTATTAAGTGCTTTAACTCGGTTGGTGCATAAAAAATTTCCTTCTCCACGAATCATAAAAAGTCTCTTCGAAGCTGTAAAACTATTTTCACTTCATCCACAGTACCTGTCAGGGACCCTAACTCTTATGAGTTTTATTATAAAACTCGCAGATTAATCATTATTTTAAGATTTTTTTTAATAAAAAACAACAATTATCTTCCAGTTTTATTTTTTTGATCAAAAATAATCATTATGTTTTGAGTTTTATTTTTTTGGTCGGAAATAAAACTTATTCCTCAAAAATAAATATTAAATTTTAAGTTTTAATTTTTTTCACGGATCCAAAAACTCAAAACGTAGTTGCGCCTATGTACATATACATATGTATGTGTCTATAAATATGTTTGAATTATTAAGTACATATATTGGCGAGATTACACCAACCAATATATATGATCAATTACTTGCCAAAAAGGCGTAGCGGTATTGATATTCTAATTTGTCTATGTTACAATTAAATTTTTTTTAAGTTTTTTTGATTGACGGTACTACAGTTTGGCCATCCCTATCCATACAGATACAATTGTTAATACCTTAGAAGTATAGTTTGACCATAAGATGGGACAATTTCCCTCAACTTGCGCATTTATATTATAGATAAGTTTCGCACACACATACTTATAAATATACGCCACTTCACTGCGCTCAACATAATTTATCGCATGCCCTAGGATACGCTTGACCGGTTGGCTGGATGGCTATTTAGTTATCGTACCTACTTATATACACCACGTGTTCCTAAAAGACTTGAAACCCAACTACCGTAACCCTAGAAACTAGCTCAACAGCATACCAGATTTAAGCTTTACTGAACTGAGTTAAGCGAGCGCAGCGAAGAGCGACAAAAATATAGCAAGATATTACCAAGTCATTGTCATATGCAAATTATTTAAGGGGGGTCCAGTCTACACCTTTTTCAGCTTATATTCATAAAGTTACAATTCATAGTTTAACAGTTGGAATGCACTGTGTAAGTACATATATTTGGACAAACGGATTGGATGTTATCAACAAACGGATTGGATGTTATCAACAATATAAAAACAAGCTTCTTCTTTTAGGTTGTCCAACATCGTAGCCAATAATCTTTCGAAGAACCTTTCTTCCTTACTTTATAAGAGCCGAAAAGTGACTACCAGGATGTTAGTTTCGTTCTTCGAGAGAGGAATTCACTTCTCCATTGAGTACTGTTTGACTGCTTTGTTGATATTTATGTGACGCTCGAATTATGTGGGTGCGAGTGCCCTGCAAAAAACGGAAATACTCCGTTTCATACTCCATAGAATACTCCTAAAGGAGTATCAGAGTACTCCAACACATATCCTCATTCATATAAAAAAGGTGGTCCAATTTACATGGCAATGTCCGGTGATTGGATCACCTAATCCATCTCGGAGTACTCCGTTTCTTTGCTTTTGAATACTCTATAGACCACCTACGTGAGAGTACTCTCAAAATACTCCCATGGGATTACTCTATAGAGTATTCAACAGCAAAGCGAGAGCAGGAGTAGGTGGTCCTCAAAAGAACACATACTCCCTTCTCGCTTTTGTCTAGAGTACTCTATAGAGTAATCTTTTGGCAGCATTTTCAAAGTACTCCAACGTAAGTGCTCTATAGACTATTCAGAAGCAAAGTAAATGGTACTCCGAATAGGATTAGGTGATCCAATCACAGGACATCGCCATGTAAATTGGACCACCATTTTTATATGAATGAGGATAAGTGTTGGAGTACTCTGATGCTAAAACGTTTTTTACAGGGTGTATACAAGTGCTTTGCTGATTGTTATTAATCGGTAATCGTGCCTAAACTCGATGAATGCTATCAATCGGCAAAAGGCGAAGGCAACTGCGTTTATCGTAAATATACACAGTGGCTATAAAAACATAATAAGTGATTACTCATGTTAAATTTATTTTAGCTCAGAATACTCAACACGGTAGTTACTTTGTTTTGTTTGTGTAACCTTTGTAGTTATACTTATGGAGTTAAATGCAAGAAAATGAACTCATATAAAATAAAATAAAATTAAATTAAATAGAAGAAAATAAAATAAAGGAAAATAAAATATAATAAATAAAAGTAAAATAAAATTAAAAAAATAAAGTTAATTTAAATTAATTAAAAAGAACTATGATAACGGGGATAGTAAAGAAAAGGAAAGGAAATGAAAGGAAAAGAAAAGAAAAGAAAAGAAAAGAAAAGAAAAGAAAAGAAAAGAAAAGAAAAGAAAAGAAAAGAAAAGAAAAGAAAAGAAAAGAAAAGAGAAGGAAAGAAAAGAAAATAAAAGAAAAGGAAAGAAAAGAAAAGAAAAGAAAAGAAAAGAAAAGAAAAGAAAAGAAAAGAAAAGAAAAGAAAAGAAAAGAAAAGAAAAGAAAAGAAAAGAAAAGAAAAGAAAAGAAAAGAAAAGAAAAGAAAAGAAAAGAAAAGAAAAGAAAAGAAAAGAAAAGAAAAAAAGAAAAGAAAAGAAAAGAAAAGGAAAGAAAAGAAAAGAAAAGAAAAGAAAAGAAAAGGAAAGAAAAGAAAAGAAAAGAAAAGAAAAGAAAAGAAAAGAAAAGAAAAGAAAAGAAAAGAAAAGAAAAGAAAAGAAAAGAAAAGAAAAGAAAAGAAAAGAAAAGAAAAGAAAAGAAAAGGAAAGAAAAGTAAGGAAAGGAAAGAAATTAAATTTTTTACGAGATTTTTTACATGTTTACACATCAAACTCCACGAGTACTTCCACACTCATGCCTTTTTTTATTTTACCAATACCGGGACTCAGGTATACGGTATTCTGTGACAGTTTAGGTAGCAATTATATTTTAATTTTTCTTAAATTTTTTTTGTAAAAAAATTGCACAGCAGAATATAAATTAAGTTAGCGGGATTGTCATCCCTAATATATATCTACGAACAACCATAGAATAACATGTGATATGTTTGAACTCGACAAGCGTGCGAAGCTTAGCGATAAAGTAATGGAGTTGATGTTGAAATGATTGTAAACCAGTAAAAAAGCTTACGAATATTCATGGTACATGTGAGTTGTGTGGTGTCACAGCATTCGAGTAGCATAAGTTTAGGCGCATACGGCCGTGCTCAGGGGCTTTTCAAACGTCATGCTTATCAAGCAAAAGCTGTATGTTGGTACTGCTCAATGGCGAGGCGTTGATTTTTTTATTGTTGTCACTTTGATGGTGATGAGTGTTTAGTGTTGCGCTAACACGACATTTGGTAATGCATTTATGTTGTGATTTTAGGCGTTTCACCATCTGTTCGCACAATTTATGTATCACGATTTAAATTTGCATATATATTTATATATTATGGAAAATATAAATTTAGAAATGTTATTTCTTTGTGGGCTCAATTAGTGAATGCCTGAAGGTAGAGGTAGGCATTTTAGTGAAATTTAGTCTTGGTTTTTATAAATACTTGGAACTCACGGGATTACCCCCATGTGCCAAGTGTTAGCATTTGCATACACATTTCATATCCGGAATCAATCAAATATAAATGCGGTTTTTCACAATATATTATTTATATTTTTTTTGTCTTTTGCACGTCATCTCTGCAATTCCCGAAATATTTCTGTAGCAGTATTTTAACTTTGTGTTTATATAATGCCTTTAGGAATATGCTTTTGTGCTGTCCTCAATGAGGGTAGCATATTTTTCAGCTTTCTGACCTTGATAATTCCATTAGCATATTGTAATGCTTGAGAGATTCCTTCAATTGTACGATACGGTATTTAACAAAAGAGAAGCAGCCATGCAGCTGTACTGGGAATTTTGTAACATAATTAGCTTAGGACCTTATTAAAGTTGTCAGCCAGCAGCAGTTCACCAGAATGTGAGAAGCGCCTGAGTGTATGCAGCAATAACATCGATTCTTGGACATTTTGCAATTTTATTCGTTGGCCTATCGCCCAGTGACTTGTGTATATCTGTCGGGAGACTTTAAACAAGATTTAATGAGAGTTGGTAGATTCTTTTGTCAAGGCGCGATATCTTCGTAAATGAAAATCATTACATGTAAGACATTGGCTCTGACCACACTACGCTGTAGCAGCCTAAATACTAACTAATTTAAGCTTCAAGTTGTCGTAATCTGTGGTGTCAGAAGTCTCCGATGAGAGTCTCAATACCAAAATGTTAGTCCACTTTTGAAAAGAGCTTGGTGGGTCTCATTGTTCATCTGTGATGCCATTAGTGTATATGGAATTTTAGTAATGAGCTGCAAGAGCTTCAGGCGGAAGTGGACCTAGTAGTAACATGTTTACATTCAGGAATTTCGTTACTCAGGTTCAGCTTCAGAGGGAAAGGGAGATCTAGGGTTGCAAATAAATGATCGGTTTTTACTTTAATAGATAATTTTTTTAATTATCGACTTCTTATAAATCGATTATAGAATTCAACCTTTAATATCGATTTTTCTAAATAGTGTCATCTTTGCGATGGAAAATCGTCTAACCCTAAATTGCAGGGAGTGACATTAATGTTCTTGTTTTGAGAAAAAAAAAATTTTTTTACACTTTTTCTTTGTAAAAAAATACTTAAGAATTTGAATAATTTATTTGTGAAAAATTCGAATCTATAAAGTCTGAAAATAGTCAATTTCTTTACTTTATATATCTATTATCACAAAGTTTTTCGATTGTATAAATTTTTCAAAATATATTTATTTACAAACACATCGACTAAGCATTTTCGTATAAAAAATCGATTTACATACAAAATCTATTCTTTTCTAGAAAATTTGATTTAGCTCTAAACAAAAAAAATGTGTTACTGTGTAATAGATTTTTCCCATTCGAGGTCATATCCCCATTGAAATCACCCACTGAATTGGATGATGATTTTTCCATTTAAAATCAGTTATCGCTAAAATGAAATACTTGGCGTGCCCAAAATTGCCTGACCGGCTACACGTTTTAGCGCCAATGAATGGCGCTGATGCTTCTTGTGGCTAAACAAATCGAAACAGAAATTAAGTATTCTAACATGCTTTTTCATTAATATTTGACTTTTTGTTCAACACCTTTTTTCCTACGCCGCAAATGCACTACCCATCTGACTATATGCTATATACGAGGTTCGTTCAAAACGTATCGCGAATTTCGAATTTTTTGTGGCGTTATGTTGGTACTCATGTCTCTCACTTATGCCGACAAGCTCGGCCATTTTTAATGTTCAGTTAGTTGTTGACAGCTGCTTTGCTTGCACGTGTTTTGGATCGTCTATGATTTTTACCTATTCAAAAAAATGGATCAAAGAACCTGTATCAAATTTTGTGTGAAAAACGAAATTAAGTGCGCGGATGCATTCCGAATGTTGACTGTGGCATACGGAGAAGCTACCTTGGACCCAAGCAACGTTTATCGGTGGTACAAAATGTTCTCAGAAGGCCGAGAAGATGTGCAAAGAAGAACAAAAATTGGTTTTTGCACCACGATAACGCCCCTGCTCACGCATCGTTGCTTGTGCGCGACTTTTTGGCCAAAAACAACACACTAATGATGCCGCAGCCACCGTATTCCCCAGATCTTGCCCCCTGTGACTTTTTCTTGTTCCCTAAACTGAAGAGGCCCATGAAAGGACGACGTTACGCTTCTCTTGACGAGATAAAGACGGCATCGAAGGAGGAGCTGAACAAGATACAAAAAAATGATTTTTTGAAGTGCTTCGAAGATTGGAAAAACCGTTGGCACAAGTGTATAATATCTCATGGGGATTACTTTGAAGGGGACAAAATAGATATTCATGAAGAAATAAATAATTTTTGAAAAAAACACAAAATTCGCGATACTTTTTGAACACACCTCGTAAGTAGCAGATACGTGACGTATACGCAACATTTTAGCTCCTTGTACTTGTTTCTTTTGCAGCTTCTGTTACTTGATTTAAGTAAAGAACGTCTATTAGCTGTACTTCTGCGTTAGCTGTTACGTGTGTTTTTGATTGTTTTCACAGATTCTGTTCTGCTTCTATTTGTCTACTATTATCGTGTTATTGTGCCTTCAAACCAAAAATTCATTTTAAATTATTAAGTATGCTGAGTTGCTTCTCTTGCACTTTTATTACAACGAAATAACTGGATCCTAAAGCTATTGCTGGCTGGGGAAAGAAATGGAAATTTAGCAAGCAAAAGCTAGCAGTGGTAGGCAAGCTTGCAATAAACGATGCGTTATGTTTATTAAGTTGGTTTATTGCCTCGCTGACTTGGTGGTGGTGTAGGCGATTTCAGTGATTTGAAATATATTTGATGCCAAACAAAATTTAAAGGGTGGGTTTTTTTTTTTAGATTTTGATTTTAAAGTATTATTGATATAAGGCGAGAAGATAATAGATATAGATCTACATCTTTTCAAAGAGTCTGTGTTTCGTGCGTCTTTCGTCTTCTTTAGAAGCGACATATTTTGTTTCCACTATGAGTTGGAACGGCATGGATAGGGATATTTGGCAAAGCAGGCTACCCCTTTGCGCACTATGCCGCTGCACTAGCATTTATATACCTATCTTTAATGGCGGTTTTGAAATAATCCTTTGATGACCTAAACGATCAAAGTATTTAGTAAAGCTCGGTTAACTTTCTAGTGAGGTTTACGAGTGAGATAATATTTAAAAGAAAACACCAAACTTTAAACCTAAGCAAACTAAAAGCTTCTTTAGTGAACTGAAAAAATTATTATCCATAAAAAAAGACAAAGAATTCATATAACATACATTAAGGTAAAACAATGACAAGAAAACGTCAAAAGAGGATAGCGGGTACAAGTTCATTGTAGAGAAAATTCTAAGAACTGTTTATTTTGTATTCTGGTACTCAAATAAATACAGTATTTTTCATTTTTCATGTTATATACGGTAGAGTGGGAGAAATTGTTTGTTTGTTTCAGTTAATGTCATATTATTACTCAGAATGCAGAAAAAAACTGTTACAGCTTAAGCACCTAATATTAACTAGAATTTGTAATACTCCTCTTTTCTTTCTTTTTTTTGAGGGCATCACAGAGCAAAGTCCTTTCTAATTTCGAATCCGGATTCATAGAAGAAGAGCTGCAGATCTACTAACATATCCAGATACATGGTTTTTGAGTGTGTTGTGAAACTGGTGAGTTTTTGGCAATAATATTAATAAAATAATGAGATACGACGTTCACTAAAATTATTTTTAACAATTATGGTGGTCTTTCACTCAACCGTCGATATCTATGAAAAATATTGGAACCTTCTTGAATTTCCAAGCGATATGAGTATATCTACCTGAGCTTTAGTCTTTAACTACAAGGTAGATAAAAAAAAAATTAGGGGAAACTTCATGCGATTCTAGGAATCATATTTTGAGTGATAAACAAACAAGCAAAGCAGAAACGAAATAAAGAAATCGTTGTTTTTGCTTCTACTAGTGAATAAACTTCGTATGCCATTATGTCTTTGTACTGGCTCTGGTAGGGTTCGAGAATGTATTCTGTATCAAGCACGCGTATAAACTACACTTGTATGTACAATATATATTGTATGTATGTATATAAAATAGCTTATTTATTTGACTGCCATAATATGAGTAAAACTCATAAATAAAACCGTTACGCTAGTAAATAAATAAACAATTTGGAGCAACAGAGAATAAGTTTTAGCATGAATTATTAGTAGTAAATAACTCAATAAATGATAAAAGATATACGAATACTTCAAAAATACCAACCTTAATAATGAGTTAATAAAAAATTTATGTAAGAAATAATATGAAAATAATTAAATGATAAACACATTTTATTGTAAGCAACAATGACGAACAGAAATAGATGCAGATACAGAATCTCACTAAATTAAATAAGTTTATTCTTGGAATCTTTTTCTTTTCAGAAACTCAGAATATATGTAGTTGTTATACATGACTTTACCTTTGTAATGTAGTACAATTAACCCGAATCTTCCCACGATTACCATATGGTAATGCAAACATGCCGTTGCAATTTTACGTATTATGTCTGAAGTAAATAACAAAAACAAAAAAGAATAACTGTATTTCACGCAGAGGAAAATCGAAGCGAGGAAAATGAAAATGGACTTCATTTTCGTGCTCAGGAGATCGAAATACATAAGTATACAACATTTCACAAAAATCCAAAACAAAAAAAGTTATGGGACTTCCCGGGTTAAGAATACGAAGTGGAAACCTAACATTGTTTACCAATTCAGAAGCGAAGTAAAAACTATCTCTCAAGCTCCATTAAACCATTACCATTAAAGAGTCAGCACTAGAAAGATCAACGGGGTCAAATAACCGAAAAAACATTTTTGAAAGAATATATTTCCAAAACCATTGCCTGCGAACAATTTTCAATTAATCACGTTTAACAGTTCGACTTTGTGCTACAAATTCGAAACTGTGAGGGACTTCGCCTATTTGGGAATCAGTGTTAACACCGAAAATAATGCTAGTCGGGAAATTCAACAGAGAATCACTCCTACAAAAAAGTGCTACGTTGAACTGACTATACAAATGAGAAGTAAAGTCTTCTCTTGACAGACAAAACTCACGCTCTATAAGTATATTATCACACCTGTCCTCATGTACGGCTTGGAATCATGGACAGCGTCGAAAGAAGATGAGATGGCCCTTGAAGTATTCGAGAGATAGACTGAGTTGCCTGCTACTGAGAGAAGCTCCAGCCCAGAACTTTTTCCTATCGTTACCCGAATTCGGAAGCAGGAGTTGGAAAAAAAATTTGGATGATGACTTGAACTCCTTTGGTGTTACCAATTGGCACCAGTTATCGATGGAAAGGGATGACGGGCATGCTTTCATATGCACCTAGGCGGTCAAGCACTAACAAATAATGATGATGAATTTAAATAATACCAGTCTTGTAAATATAAATGAATGTGTGTCCTTTATAGGCGTCCAAAGTACTCACTCGATCTTCATGAAATTTTCACAGTATATTCTTGGGTTAACTGATTACAGCATTGACCATACAAAATTTTTGGAAAAGTGGTTGGCGCCATGCCCCATGCTATGCATTTTAATTTATTTGTCAAAACCCACCCTTAAATATACACCTAAAATTACCTAACCTAACATCCTCAAACTAATTATCTGATATAACACCACAACTAATAAACGAGCCTTAAAAACAACCCTCATTGCAGGTACCCGTTCGGATACGTTCATAAGACACGACTCATATACACGAATACTAACACAACCGAGTTATAACTTCCTGGGTTTTTTAAAAATTTTCAAATCTGTGGATTATTAGCAAATGTACTAAACATAGATAGTTCGGCGAGGTGTGGTGGTTACACGCAATTTGCAACATTTTTATGGCTTCAGAAAAAAATTAGGAGAAAATAGTGAAAGTAGAAATGGCGGCGTTGCTATGTATGAAATATTAATCTTTATTCACTGCTTAATTTCGTAAAGTGCCTATACAGTAGGTGCAAGGAAACCTTGTGACCCAATTAACCCCCTGTGGCCCATTTAATATATACATGTTATGTATACGCGCTACCTTGTAGGGAAATCAGTTCACTATTTTTCAGCTAGCTTTGTCTTTCTCTCAACTACTTTACATTGCTTTAGCTGACTACTTTTTCATGGCGATGGCGCCGAAAAAGTGAGGGGTTTTTCAGCTGACTACAAGTTGACTACTTTTATATTGACTTGTAGCTAGTTCAATAATAGGCAATTTTTAGTACTTTTAATTTCTATACTAATAAGTTAATTAATATATAAATTTTAATTATATTATGGTTAATGTATGTTCATGTGTATTATGCATAAATATGTGGATGGCCTGCTCTCAAAACATGGTCAGAAACCAATTTCTTGAGCCATAACCATGTTGACCCATACAAATTTTAAATGAAATCGAAATATGAAATGAAAATTTATTGATTCTAATGAAAAAAGTGACATATAAAGAAATTCAATTGAGCTTTATTTTTAATAAATCTTTTTATCTGATATTCAAGTATTTAAAAAGATGTTTGATACAAGTTTTCAATTGAACACTGAATGGCTTTAAAACCTACTAATAGTTAGACACAATAGGACGACTAAAAAGTTAGCTAGAATAGCAGGCGGCCACAGAATTCCCCACAGGGTATTTACACGATTCCCTTAGAAATACACGTTGAAAAATTCCTCTTCTACAGTGTAGTTAGCAAAACGTGTCACTGCCAACCTGATCCTTCCGTACTAAGGAAACATCTTTTGTCACACACACATATTGCATATTTCTGAATTAATGTATTAGTGTGTGCATTTAAAGACTTGCATGTATTGTCGTATGTAATTTTCCATCTCCACATTTCGCTGTCCTTGGACATGATGCGTATGAATACAAATGCGCCAGACCAAATGACAAGGTTAATAACTGCTTTGATGTGTCTTGTACGAGTAGTTGGCAATTGTGATGATGCGACCTGTAACTGGCTAACATTCGCCTACTCGAAAGTGTATAAACTAGCGCAAGCTATTGGGTCAAGCTCATTCGTACAGTTCAACCAGTGTGGGGGTGATTTGATCATGAGTTGACCATGATTGACGGTCGCATTCGCAGAACATCAATCATATGAGAGCTGCGAAGACAATGAATACAAAAAAAACGGCAAAACAAAAGAAGAAGCTAAAGAACACAAAAGCCACACACGAAATTTGTCATACAGGGTGGCTAATGAAAGCCGCTACCAAAAAAAAATTACATAACTTTTTATCTATTTAATGAATCTGGTTAATTTTTTTTTTATTTTGCAGATTGACTTTTACATTTAACAAAAATGGATAACTGGGACACTGAAACAAGAATTTGGATTGTCCGCCGCTATCACGCACTGGAGTCCGTAGTTTCGGTTTAAAGAGAGTATAGGCGCACGTTTGGCGGCAATCCTCCGAGCAGATGGACCATAATAAGACTTGTAAACAATTTTGCCGAGCATGGGACAGTCAACAGAAGACCTTACCATCGAAACCCTTCAGTTCGAACGGAGGAAACAATCGCTGCTGTAGCTGCTGCCATACAAAACAATCCACGTGTTTCGACAAGAAGCTTATCTGCTCAAATGGGTGTAAGCAGACAGTCATTACAGTCAATTATGCACAAAGATTTGGACTTATTCCCATATAAAATTCAAATGGCCAACAAACTGAACGCTGCAGACTTGCCGATTCGCTTGGAATTTTGCCAGAAGATGCTTCAAATGGTGGAAGAGGATGGAAACATGTTGAACTGTCTTTTCATGTCTGACGAGGCCCATTTCGATTTAAACGGCAACATAAACAAACAAAATTGTCGAATATGGAGTGCTTCCAACCCACAGATACTCCATGAGACGGAATTGCATCCACTTCGTGTCACAGTGTGGTGTGCTGCATTGTCGGGCCCTACTTCTTCGAAGAAAACGGTCACACCGTCACGGTTACTGGAGACCGTTACTTGAGCATGTTGAGAGAGTTTTTCTATCCAGAATTACGCCGAATGAGAATTTCTTTCAACTCTGTGTGGTTTCAGCAAGATGGTGCAGCTCCTCATATAGCCCAACCTGTTATGACAGAATTGCGACGAAAATTTCCCAATAAGCTGATATCCAGAAACTCCACATTCCGTTGGCCACCCAGGTCGCCTGACCTTACTGCACCTGACTTTTTCTTGTGGGGTTATTGCAAACAGGAAGTCTTCAAAGCAAAACCAACAAATTTGAATGAACTAAGGCAATCCATTCGAGAAACAATTGCGGCTATTCCTTTCTCAACTCTCCAAGCAGTAATGAACAACTTTTTGGTAAGATGCCGCACATGCATCGACGAGCAGGGGGGGCATTTAAATTCCATTATTTTTAAAACTAATTAAGCTATATTTAATAAAATTTAATGAGCTTTAACATGAATAAAAGAAAAATGAATTCCATACACTGAAAAAAAAATTATTTGAGTTTCTTAATGTAGCAAAATTCATCAGCCACCCTGTATATGAAAAGAACAAAAGAAAAAAATGCACGTATGAAAGACCAAGAATGTTGATTGATATTGATATGGGCAGAAGTTTGGAGAACAAATTGATTATAGTGGACAACATATGAATTTTGACGATAAGAAAAAGGAAATTGAAGGCAAATTGAAATCATCAAAATGATTTAGTGGTGACATTTGCAGCGTCGAGCTCGTTTAGTTTGTTAGTTTTGTTATTTGCGCATTATTCTATGGATACTTAGCTGCAGCTATATGAATGATGCGAGACGCAAAAAGGCAATTATATGTTCGTAGCTAAAAAAAAAAAACAATAAATAAAAGGAGTATACTATATAAGTAGCTTAGAAAGAAAATGTTGGAGGCAGCCTTTATGTCACCTCGAGCTACGGCAGCAAAAGGAGCGGGTATGATAACCTGGAAGGTTGAAAGTGTCCAAATCATTGCTTTCGATGGTTGTCGGGTTAGTGCATAAAAGTTCGAGGTGTGTAAAAAATTCTTAACTAAAAAAGGCGTTCTACTTCGGCACCAAAAGCTTATAAGAGAAGCTTACTACTAGAACAACATAAAAAATAAAAATCAGTAAGTTTTCGCACGATTCAAGACACTAAAAACTTGGTGCCATATATCCGCGAAGCAGTTTAGGTAGGGTTAAAAAAATACGATATTTATGTACATAAAGCTTTTAAGCAGAGTACGATGAACTGGTCAAGTTGCTAGTATTTTTCCATGTTTGTCTGTCTTTGAACTCGAATCACTCAAAATCTGCGCCATATTATTAATGCACGCAATGTGTTTGTAGATTCCCAGCTTAAGGCCAAAGATTGTTTTCGGCCTTTTTCGGGATAGGTTGTTGTTGTTGTTTGTAACGGCAAACACTCCCCGAAGGTTTTGTGGAGTGTTGTCAAAAGTGGTAGTCCTTTGCCGCTTCTAGGTCATGTCAGCCCTCCTTCCGTAATGAAGAAGGAAATTGGTAATCAGAGGTGAGAGGGGTCATATCCATACATCAACCATCGAGTTGCACGTTATGGAGTTAATCGATATTATTGATTAATTGACTAATTAGAATTAATTCAATTTATCAATATCACTTGAATTCCTTTCTTATTATTTTTTAAATTTCAAAAATTTTCATTAACACAAATAAAATATCTTAAAATGCTAAGTATAGAATACACAGTACAAAATCGAAAGTATAAAATTAGAAATTATAAAGTAATTATAAAAAAACCCTACATACGTCATTACCCTTGTACACTGTAGTCGCCTCTTACGACCTTTATTCCTACATATTCTAATACATTTCGGAATTGTTTTAGAGATCATTTTGGGCCTTTTTGGTTCAGTTGGGGCTTTTGTATGACATTTCCGGAATCATTTCGTTCCTTATTTGGAATTTTTCGAGACTTTTTAGGGATCGTTTCGAGATTGTTTTCGGTATCATTTTGCAATTTGTTTCAATTCAATTCATTGTTTTTTGAGTAATAATTCAAATTTTTTTTTTTAATAATGTATCGAAATTCATTTAATTTTTTTTTTGTTGCTCGTCAGATAAAGTTTCGGAAAGCGCCTATTCCTAGCTTGAGGTCTATCCTGTTTTTATTTCAGTGCGAAGTCATGCGTATCTAGTATTTTATGAAAATAAACAAATGTTTGAATTAACGCACTAGCAAGCAACTAACTCAGTCCCAAATAGAAAAATGCATGCGTAATTTGTTATACCGTAATAGGTACTACACTTAGTATGCACTTTCTCGAGATTTGGCCACTGTAGGTATAGCACAGGTTAAGGTTCGAAACAAAATAGGAATTGAAATGAAAGAAAAATCCTTATAAAGACTATGTTCTTTATTGCTGGTATTTCCGGTCATAAGCATACAAACAATGAGCCATACATATGTGTTTTGTTTTTGGGTTTAGTTGCGTAGGTGTTTGTGCATGGAATTCGTGCAGACATGGAGCAAACACACTTACACTTAAGTTTACATACATACTCGTATATAAGTACAACAAAACTACAAATGGATGCTATGACCATTGGCCGAAAGAAGGCTTGCGGGAAGTGACGCAAGAACTGGCAAATACAAAACAAACCCACATCCGTATTGAGTGTAGCAAATCGGATTACCGTGCAACAAGAGCAATATCCATGTCAGCAGCAACAGCAACAACAATGCAAGCAAACACATTTGGGTGTACATAAGTTTTTGTATGTTTGTATGTTGCACTAGAATAGCCTAAAAGTCCTAGAGGTTAGGAGAAATTGCAATTGCCGCGAGAGAGAATGACAAAATCGAAATGGAATTTCGAAATGAAAATGAAATTGGAAATGCAAACGAAATGAAAATGAATTGCATGCTAAGAGTTGTATGTACGTAATAGGAATGCTGCGAATATTCACATTCGCATTCGTAAAGCCGGAACATTTGCAATAACTTTAATGGGTGCAACAATTCAGATTCAACAAAAACCGTGGGTATTATGAAAATAAGTATAAAGGTTTTGGTGTATATTGAAACGATTTTCCGTCAAACCTTTGTCAAATTAGATTTTGTAACAAACCGATTTCGGTGTTCCGCCAACCCCAGTGTTTAGTTTCGTTTATTGCAGATTTTCTTTGACGAAAACAAGCAATTTACGACTTTTACTCCTTTTTTCTGAATATCCTCATACTCGTAATCTTTCAGTGCTGTCGTATAATCTAGCTAGTTCAAGATAGTTATCAGTAGGAAATATTCTGTTGTTGGTGTTGTTGTTGTTGTAACGACAAATACACTCCCCGAAGGTTTTGGGGGTGCTGTCGAACTGACAGTCCTTGGCCGGATATAAATCCGGTACGCTCCGGTACTCCCTTGCGGTACTGCCCGACTGTCGTGGTAGCGATTTGGTATGACCAGTGGAACCTTCTAGGTCATGTCACCCCTCCTTCCGTAAGGGAGGAGAGATGGGTAATGAGAGGTGAGAGGCATCATATCCGTAGATCAACCATCGAGTTGCACCTCATTACCTTTGTGCATATTAGTCGCCTCCTACGGTATGCCTACCTCGGGCATATTCTAAGCCCCTAACCCGCAGAGGGGTAAGAATTATTCTCATTGACAACACTTAAGTAGGGGGTAGCGTATGAAATATCTACAAAATGTCATCCAAACGTTTTTCAGATAATAGCAGGCCAGCAAAAAAATAATAATAATAGCATAAGGTTGCAACGTCGTAAAATAACTTCCGTTTGATACCCATATAGGCACTTATCATTTGCCTTTTTTAACTTGAAATATGTGGCAACCCTGTAAAAATATTCTAAGTGGTACCACGAAAGAGTTAAGCTTTAAGAATATAACCTATGTGCATACAAAATATTATTTAAACGTTTTAAGTCGTTTTGGAAATTTTAGCGCTTTAAAATCAAATAAAATAATTAGGTGGCAACACTAGGCTGTGAATATAACTAAAAATATTTGTTTTGGAGGGACTCACATATTTTATGCCTGCTCCTACTAGCATTTTCTAAATCAGATAGATTTTTAGTAAGTTTACATTGCGATCGCAACAGGGTATAAAATGTGATAAATATTGCCTAGATTATGGCTAGACTTTCCGTTTTAAAATCATGAGCCTACCAAGGAAAGCATACTTAGGCCCTAGGCAATTTTTTAATGCTTTTTAAAACTGAGCCTGAGTTGTAATGTCTATTTAAGCCTTGCTGCGTTTTTTCAAGGCAATGTTAATCTAAAAAAATAATCGTATTCACTATCTATTTAGTTACTACATTCAATGAAATATTTTCTGCTATTGAACACCTTCAGTTAAATTAACTAATTTAGGAAAACCTATGCAGGCTCTCGATTAGAAAACTAAGCGGGTGCAAGTAAGAAAAAACTAGGCAGGACTTTTACAGTCCCCTTGAAGCCCCCTGCTATATTTTCCAAACAAAGCATAACTCATGCCAGAGCCCTGGCTTGCCTGAGGCAGAGCTGTCTATTGGAGGAAAAACCTAGCCAGGGCGTATTTTAGGCAGAGATTTTCCTGCATTATTTTCCACCTTGGCATTTATAGTAAAAAAAATGTTTAAGCATTTCTGACGGTACTTGTCCCTGGCTGTGAATCTAGGAGCTTCCGCGTGATATACCAATATCATACCAGGGTGGCTAAAATTGAGGTCAAAGTTCAGTATTTTTCACTGTAACGACATTACCAAATTCGCAGAAACACCAAAAATATTTCCAAAAATTCCACTTTCGCAACGTCCCTGGTATGTAACATTAAAAAAATACATGTGTTGTTATGTACGCACTGAATTTGGTCACATCCGAATGGTTTTGTTTGTGTTTTGGTATTTTCATTTTGCCCTCTCTAAATATACTTACAATCGAATTAAAGTAGAGCATGTGTAAGTGCTGCGGTATAACATAAACGATTACAAACGAGGCGACAAATCCAATAGTCTATTTTGTTGTTGCCGTTGTTTGCAGGTGAAAAACAAAAAACATTTTGTCAGTACAATTTTGCATACATGTGTGTGTTTACTACATATTTACATAGTTTGGAAATGGGACAACCAATTTGTTTGCAAATTTTTAAAGGGGCTATTTTGAAATAAGAAATTGCTCATATTGTTCATATCATCGGTGACACTACAAAACCGCGTAAGTGATATTTCAGTTTGAGGGTTTTTCAATTACAAGAAAACGTTCCCATTAAGATCGATTTTCTTAATTACTTTCCAAACCAACATGTAGTTTATTTGAGAATAAATGAATGGATTAAAATGGCAAAGGCTTATGAAAGTTTTTGATAGAAATGTCATTTACAGGGTTTTGCATTTGTGAGTTATGCGGGTTTGCAGTGTTACCGACGATATTTAGGTATACAAATTAGACTGTGAGAAAAAAAAATTTTTTTGAGGTACGTAGATACTGGTCTTATTTTATGGACCTTAATATTGGCCACAAAAATTTTTCAATAAAAGCAACAAATAAATAAGCAAACAGAAATAGTTAAAACCGCTTACAATTTTGCCTACAATTATACAGTTGATTTTAAAAGAAAACTACAAATTGAAAAAAAAAACATTTTGCTATTTTAATGATATATGGCTAAGCGCTTAAAAAAGGCTTTTAAAAGGACCCATAGTTGCTAACTTAAATTTTTTAAGAACAAAAATGTCTCACAAAAAGTTTGTTAATTAAAATTTTAGTACAGAAGCCCAATCAATAGTAATCAAGCTTTAATAATTTGTATAGTTTTCAGATTTCGTCTTTTTACTGTAGAAATTTGTGAAAAACGCAAAAATCAATATAGAATATAGGTAAATACAATTATTTGAAGGGAGTTAAATAAAAGATAAGACTGGGCCATCAGAAAGTAATGTTCCTAGATTATGTACTATATAAATCAATTAAATTGAGTGAAAAAATATTGTTATTTATTTTTGAGGTTGTGGTTGAGTTAAGGCTTTTTTGGGCATTTTTTAAAAAGTGCTAAATTTCTGTAATTCAATAGGTTTTTGGACCTGTTTTTTAGACAACTCGATTCTCTTTAAGAATCTGTGTATATCCTTTTTCTACCATTATTTTAGCGGTTTGGCATATGCAAAGCAAATACGTCAAATTAGAAAATAATAGCAATTTTTACTCTGCAACGGCCAATTTCACGAAAATGCTTGTACAGAGATTTTTGTTAGGAATTCAAGTTCCTACAAAGCGTTATAAAGCCAAATGTTTTACTTAAAGAATGGTGGAATAACTTTAAAGCATAAATGAGATCAGTTTAAAAAAATTCAAGCTAGCAATAGACTTTTATATACAGTATTCAGATCAATATATTTAAAAAAACAAATAATCTCCAGACAAATATACTACACCTGCATGCATACATATACAATTTTTATGCGAATATATCTAACAGGAGTTTCAGATGGAGCTCCACATTCAGTCGGTGGTGATGAGCTTATTCTTTATTTCATAAGAAATTACAGGACCTGCATACCTTTCATGAACATGAAATGGTATTATAACTTTGGTCCCATGTTTGTAAGTATGAAAAGAAGAAGAGATAGACCTACCAATAAGTATACCGAAGTGATCAGGGCGAGGAGCTGAGTTAATTTAGCCAAGCCTCAGTGCCTAGTCCATAAGTTTTTGATATATCTCGCTGAAATTTGCTAAGGGGCCGCCATTTTGTAGAACATTAATCATTTGTCAAAAACAAGCAAGTTCCCATACAATCGATTGTTCCGATAAATGGGTTTTGGCTTATAACTCTTGCAATTAAAAAGCTAGGAACGTAAAATTTTGCAGGTTTGGTACATATTATATACGTAATATGTGTAGTGAAAATCACCAAGATCGGGCCAACATAACATATAGCTCCCATTTAATCGATTGTTCCGGCTATGGATCTTTAAATTATCAGTTTTGCAGAGGTTTTTACTAATTGTGAGGAAGGATCGGACACTTAAAACCGTGATGCGTATTCATGAAAGGTATAAAGTCTTCGGCACAGTCGAACACAGCCCTTTCCTTACTTGTTTGACATAAATTGTGACCGATTTCAAGATTCAATTCAACGAAACATAAGATTGATGAGCATCTCTTCTACAATCGCACAACGGTGTTTTTGTTAAATTTATTTGCGTCTGTTCGCTGATAGAAAAGACAGACGACGCAAATTTTTAAACCAGAATAATCATGCATCCACCGTGACTTTGAAATTGTGAAAACTATTTTGAAATCATCTTTCGAGATACATACTTTTCATCTAGAACAGTTTTTCAGACGATTTTTAATCTAGTTTTCAATAAGTTCTTATAGGTTTCTCTTATTCGGCTTATCTCCTTAGTTAAGTTAAGTGAAACTTGTGAAATTAAAAATTTCTAATCGGAATAGATATGTAACTTTCTTATAGGTAGGAAATGGTAAGTAAGCTAGCGAATAGGCTATGCGCCGGACCAATGAAACACTGAGAAAAGAAGTAGAACTGTTTAGTCAAGTCATTACATCATTCTTAAATCAGGACTTGAAATACAAGCTAGCAGCAAACGAATGGATAGAATTATCAAAAAATAGAATAGGCTACGTAGATAGAAAATGAACGCAAATGAACCGGCAGTTCGGTTGATGATCCGAAAAGCACCATCACCACATTAGAACAATAGGAAACCGAAATACGAATGTATGAAAACTATGCAATACGAAGTCGGCACTGAAATTGCTAACTGGGTAATCTTTAATGTTTTAGCGTTGTGTACAAGTAAAAATGTCTGTAACATGTCTTATAAGTGCCAACTAGTTTAGTAGTCTAGCTTTTATAATTGCAGTTACTATGGTTCTACTCTTTACTTGCTGGTTTTACGGCATCTGCGGATGTCGCTGTATTACGTAATGGAATATTTACTGGTTTGTTCTCTTTTTGTACATTGCATGAACATTAGAGCGTATTGAAAAAAAAGTGTTTTGCAAAACAAATCAAAAATGAAAACTGCTTCAAAGGAAGTTTGTAAAGAAGTTAAATTTTCATGTTTTCGTTTTGATTATAAAAATGTTTTTATTGGAAAACTTTCTGTTTTAGAAAGCAGTTAAATATAATTCGCGTTAGGTGGCAACCCTATTTAATAATATTTTGCTTACGAAAACTCATAAATAATCTAGATTGCCTGGCAGCCCTACTTAAAATTATATTATTCAAATTGTATGTGAAATACCTATAGTATGATTAAAATGATAGCATACTGAATCTTGGTTCGAAATTGTTTCAAACAGGTTTCACACAACGGTTCAGTAATGATTACTAATCGTAATGATTCCCTTTTTAAATGATTATTTTTGGAAAAAATACTAATGATTTCTTATCTATTTTTTCTGTTTTTAATTATTATTTGTATTACTATTTTAAATAATAATAAAAAAATTAAGAAAAATTAAAAATAATCAAAACATTTTTATTTGATTAACTTTTGATTACGTTTTGGTACTGTTGCAGACAAACATAAGCATAAGAAAAATCGGAAAACGTTTTTAAATAACCAAAAAACTCAAAAATAATCAAAAGTAATCAAAAACTCAAAAAAGGGAAATAGACAGCCGAGCATGTACCACAATGGAGTGTTGGAGCGTACCAGGTTCATATCCAGCAATGGACTGTCACTTTCGACAACACTCCTCAAAAACCTTCGGGAAATGTTTTTGTCTTGACAAACAACAACAAGCATGGTACCACGTGGTAGTAGGAAAGCAGGAATTTCCAGAATAGTCCTCTCAGCTTCGCAATGTTGGTACGGCCTAATAAGGGTCAAAACTACTTTTTTTCATTTGGTAAAATTGCCTTCTTTGATAAAAGCGCGTGTATGCGTGTACTTAGGCTTCCTACTCGGCCACACATGAGCTACTAGTCGTGTGAACTTTACCCATCTATACGAATGTACAAAAACACGAATCCATTGTGACGCGCATTAAGCCCGCAAGTGGAGTTGTTGAGGTGATGCTCGTGCGGTGGCTTTGGCTAGCGGTGATGCGACGACGCGACGACAAGGGTTGCATTTCAGGCCACTACCAACACTAACATCACCACCACTACTTACTTATATATGGCGACAATGATCGTTTTAATGCGAGTTAAAATGATGATGATGATGTTGACAATGATGATGATGTCTTTCGTTTTGTGGCAATGATGTCAACAACGACTGCGGGCTGTACAAGTTTTCGCTCTTTATAACTAGAAAAATGTGTGATGCTTTTAGGTGGCTCTTACAGTAACCAGCAGGGAAGGTAGAAGGCGTAAGTGATGAGAACAAAGGTCACCCGTGATTAGCAATGAGACAAACGTTACACTTCTAGATGCCATCACATCACAAGTGTGTTGGATGAAAGTGGAAAAACGTTCACAGCTGCAGGCGGTAATGATTGTAGCGAGTTGCGTTTGTTGGCAGCTGAAGTGGGTATTATTACATCTACACACACACACACGACGCACAAATATGAGCATTGCAACAAATCAGAACTCGTTTAAAGGAAAAGCGACAAAACAGTTGAGGTGGCTTGTGAGAAACTTGAGTATCAAGCCGTTTACAATGCCACATACGTTGCGTATGAGTGCTTAAATGCCACTGTTGTGGTAACTTATAAAACTAGGTACAGTAGTGATAATTAAAATAGCAGTAATGTATCATGAAAAGTTTTGCATATCTTATTTTTAAGTTTTTTTTTCTTATAACTCCTAAGCCATATATAACGAAAATCCCGAAGGTGGCCTGCCAACGATCGGCACACTATTTATTGATAGGTGTGACAACAGACGCTTAACGATATCTTAGATTTTATAGTTTATAACCAATTTTTGGAGTTAGCCAAAGAAAATTTATCTGCTGCCAAATTCATAAAGAGTTAGCACTTAAGTGGCGAAGCTCACTTACAAGACCATATGTGTGCTTTGATCTTATAATATTTTTCCAATCTAGATAAAACAAAAATGAATAACAGATTCTACTACTTTTCTAGAAATCAAGTCTATGGCTATGCTACTAACTGAAAGAAAGATAATATCTTACACCGAATAGATGTAGATCTTAATAATAACAATATTTTTGAGTGATCTACCTCCGAGGAGATTAAGATCAAGGTTCTCTTATGATGAAATAACTTTACGAGTTATTTGTTCCAAACTCTGGATAAATAATTTACATTCTCACAGCCTCTAATATTTCCTGTATGGATACTACAAAGGCAACTCAGTAAATATGGATTTCTACACTTGAACTTGCATCATAGGAAAGGAGTTTATTTCGTTTGATAATTAGAGTTTTCTTTGTGGAACGAGCGCTTACTAACTTGGAGGCTTAGTCAAAAGTGACAAAGGCCCATAAAGTTAAAACTGTTTAGAATTAAATAGTTTTAACCATTAGACATGATTTTTAGGACACCGCCATTTTATGGAGCTTTTCGTCTTTACTTCGCACGCTTAGTCCCAGAAAATTAAAGTGAAGACCTCAATACCACATACGGACTACGTTCACTTATGTTATTATTAGCTCGCAACCCAAATAAAATATCTTGGAATAAAATCCACGTTATATTTAAGAATTCATACAATACCCATATAAAAACAATCTTGGCTTTACTCTGCTCCACATTTCCATATCGAAGCACCATTTCCAAGTGTTGTTAATTAAAATGTACTTACCTGAAATTAAAGATACATAGAAGAAAAAGACAGAAATTAGCAAAATACCATCAAGAGAATTCTATATTAAAATTTGTTTACATAAAAATTAGAAAAATTTATTCTTCCTAGAAATCACATATGCTATAAAACGAGTGTGGAATATTGTTCGAAGCCACCTGATTTGAAGACTTAACACCAGTTCAAAGTAGCGTTCCAGTTTCATCTCTGGTTTCATCAAAAAGTTGACTTAAATTTCGATTTTAATTAAAAACAAAAATATTCGTCAAACTTAATTATACATTAAATGAAGAGGGTATTTCAAACCAGTAGACTAGCAATACAGAACTTTTTCTTCTAACAAAAAAGGTGCAATATCCCTAAACTCAGACCATTATCAATCTGAGAAAAACACTTAGACACTAGAAGCTTGTGTAGGGCCCGTGTTACTGACAACATAGGGTCACTAAAGTTTCTTGAATGTCTAAATTTTTACAACAAGAATAGATCAGCCAGATTCCTACCTACCATGCATAATTTTCTGAGAATGTACCGGAGTATTTGATTTGAATGTTACGTTATTGAAAACGCCTTCCACATCAACAAACGCGCCAAGTATAAAATTGTATACAACATTGACAATACGTCAATTTAAATAATAATAATTGATAATTGAGTAAGAATTATTATCAACTTGTCTTGAGCTCGTAAAACTTACAAAAATATGTAAAATGAACATACCGTAAAAACCAATAACAAAATAAATTGACACCGGAGCCCGGGTATGTACAATAACTACAGGGTGGCTGATGAAAGCCGCTACCAAAAAAAAATTAAATAACTTTTTTTCTATTTAATGAATCTGGTTAATTTTTTTTTTATTTTGCAGATTGACTTTTACATTTAACAAAAATGGATAACTGGGACACTGAAACAAGAATTTGGATTGTCCGCCGCTATCACGCACTGGAGTCCGTAGTTTCGGTTCAAAGAGAGTATAGGCGCACGTTTGGCGGCAATCCTCCGAGCAGATGGACCATAATAAGACTTGTAAACAATTTTGCCGAGCATGGGACAGTCAACAGAAGACCTTACCATCGAAACCCTTCAGTTCGAACGGAGGAAACAATCGCTGCTGTAGCTGCTGCTATACAAAACAATCCACGTGTTTCGACAAGAAGCTTATCTGCTCAAATGGGTGTAAGCAGACAGTCATTACAGTCAATTATGCACAAAGATTTGGACTTATTCCCATATAAAATTCAAATGGCCAACAAACTGAACGCTGCAGACTTGCCGATTCGCTTGGAATTTTGCCAGAAGATGTTTCAAATGGTGGAAGAAGATGGAAACATGTTGAACTGTCTTTTCATGTCTGACGAAGCCCATTTCGATTTAAACGGCAACATAAACAAACAACATTGTCGAATATGGAGTGCTTTCAACCCACAGATACTCCATAAGACGGAATTGCATCCACTTCGTGTCACAGTGTGGTGTGCAGTTTCATCACGCTGCATTGTCGGGCCCTACTTCTTCGAGGAAAACGGTCACACCGTTACGGTTACTGGAGACCGTTACTTGAGCATGTTGAGAGAGTTTTTCTATCCAGAATTACGCCGAATGAGAATTTCTTTCAACTCTGTGTGGTTTCAGCAAGATGGTGCAGCTCCTCATATAGCCCAACCTGTTATGACAGAATTGCAACGAAAATTTCCCAATAAGCTGATATCCAGAAACTCCACATTCCGTTGGCCACCCAGGTCGCCTGACCTTACTGCACCTGACTTTTTCTTGTGGGGTTATTGCAAACAGGAAGCCTTCAAAGCAAAACCAACAAATTTGAATGAACTAAGGCAATCCATTCGAGAAACAATTGCGGCTATTCCTGTCTCAACTCTCCAAGCAGTAATGAACAACTTTTTGGTAAGATGCCGCACATGCATCTACGAGCAGGGGGGGCATTTAAATTCCATTGTTTTTAAAACTAATTAAGCTATATTTAATAAAATTTAATGAGCTTTAACATGGATAAAAGAAAAATGAATTCCATACACTGAAAAAAAAAATTATTTGAGTTTCTTAATGTAGCAAAATTCATCAGCCACCCTTACATGATTTACATATAGACAGAATGCTTTAAAATTGTATACACTGTTGGCAGATAACAACAACAGCAATCAAAGGAAAAATGTATCTAAGCTTGCAAACTACACGCAGCATAGCCTATAGGTAAGGCCGCTGCGCTTGCAAAATCAGAAGTGCGCGGGTTCGATTCGCCGCAAGGTCTTCTAAAATAGCAAAAACTATACGAATAAGTCTGACGAGAATTTGCGGCTGTTTTCGAAATAGTACTATAACTATAGCCTTTTAATAAAAAATAACCATAATTAACTAAGAATTATTATCAACTGGTCTTAAGCTCGTAAAACTTAGAAAAAAAAATAAAAATACATAATTTATTTAGCCCTTAACAAAATAATAGACTTTTGCGACATCGATTTTTCCGACTCGAAGTTACATCCCTAGTTCAACTGGTCATTGTTACAATTTTGGTCTCTTTCAGTCAGCTACGCTTGAAGTTTAAATTTGTTCCGTTTTGTAAGCAGGAAGACCTTAAATACTTATCTGCGTATTGCTAAAGGCTAGGATTACGTTGAAAGCCCCGTTTTGCTATTTTATTAAGCTGTTACGACCAAGGCGATCTACAAAATATCAAGTGGTTGAAATATAAGCACGCATTCAAAACAGACATATTAAGAAAGGTGGCTAAACCCACTTAGCTACTCTCCAGTTTTAACATCCCCCGTTCTGTGCATTCAATTTACAAGAAAAGCAAGTAAATTTTGCTGCACTTTTACTGCACAACACTGTCTTCAAGAATTTGTTGACTTATTATATATAAAACTACATGTGTAGCCTTGATGACTATGATGAGTTTAACAAAGCAAATAGTTGAAAATTGTATTAAGGCTTGTGTTGTAATTGCTGGTGTTTGAGTGTTTAAACTTTTTTCGCACTCGTACTCAGCTAAAAAATTAAAAAAAAAATATCAGAAATATTTCCACAATTTTGCAGCACACAAGTTTTCTTACATTCAACACAAATATACTGAAGTCTAAGCAACTAGTTTAAATCACCTCACAACTAGTATGAATCCGAAAAAACTACACAGCCTACTGTTTTTGTTTTTTCATACAACAGACTAGAGTTTTTAACATGTGATGTGTTAGGCGATGTCAATTGTAAGAATAAGGATTGCAATATGGCATTCTCTAATGAGTTCAAAGTAGAACGAGCAAAGCTTAGTTTAATTGTGGCATGTGGGAATCATTTAAATGCCGTCGGACGCAGTGGATAAGGACTGGACTCACGCGCTCATACGTGAGATGTAGTGGGTTCGAGTTCTGATACCGGAAGCAGGCAAATTAAAACAAAAAGCACTGCTCGGAGTTTGTTTAAATGTTTAATGTTAAAAGGTTATTCTTTTTCGGGGTAGTTTGAATCCACTCAGAAAATTCTAGTGGTATCTGGTATGTTTCCTGACGAGTTTTATAATTCGCTAAGGGGTATACATATATGTGTATATGCTGTTTGTTTGTTGCAATTGTTTTGCTGCAGTGAAAGTTAGTTGGCATTGTAGTTAGTTTCTCTCTCAATTTTTTTTTTTTTTGCCTTTTGGTCTGTTTTTATTTTCCTTTGCGTTGAAGCATAGTTTACTTTTTTAGTGGTAGAAAAAAATTTCCTTTTCTATTTTACTTTCTGAAATATGCGATTAAGCAAACTTTTCATCCAAAACAATAGCCTCCCACACATCCTACAAAGTAGCAACAGTCGGATAGAGAGGAAACATTTAGATATCAACTCGAATAAATTAGAAACAAGTTGAATTTTGTGAATTAAATTGCAAAATAGTTTGTTTCTCTCAAAGCACAACATTTTACATTTGGAAATGTTTCGCCGAAAAATTTAAAAAAAATTTTAATTGAGAAATTTTAAATTTAATTTGGTGATTGAGAAATTTAAGATAACTTAAATTGTAACGATACAGAACTCATGAGTGGCGTTCGTATTATGTTCAACAAAAACCCCTAAAATTATGCAATATAATATTCATAAGTAAAGTCAGTTGCAAAATTACGAGTAGGATATTTCAGGGCCTTAGCCCGCCCCCGTAAATGCGGTAAGATTTTTCTAGCTTAATTCAATGAACATCTAAAATGTAAAATATTGCACTTGGATCATGAAAAAGACCTGATACGAATGCTTTATAACGATTTGAAAAGATTGCCTTCTTCAAAAGATGATATATAGAATATAATGTTATCATGTGGAGGGCTCAGATGATATACATTTTAATATTTTATGTTGGAAAACGTAAAACATTTTGAATAGTACAGAATAAATGACTTTTGAAACTGACGTTTTCATATTTTTTTTTGCCCGCTCGTAAAACCATAAAAATGCCAACAAACAAATTGCTAAATGGTACATGTTTTTAGGCATTGCCGCATATGGACCCCTTTGCCCGAAATTATCGTATCGCTCATATAAAAATACAGCACGACGTGTTGAATAATTTCCCTGAAGACGGTTACCGCTGAGTAACCGAAATATATTGGAAAAAAAAATAAAAAATTGAAGAAAACCTATATCTTTCGTTTCATGTTTTGAATTGACCTTGAACCAGCAAAAATATCAACGTTTACTATACAAAAAGGTCGCAAAAGCTTTCATACTATGGAATTTAGCTAGTAAGTAATTTGATGTACTACTTTCTGCTCAACCTTTTTATTACCATCGCTAAAGAATTATTTTGGCATTATTTTATAACTTTAAACTAACTATTCTGGGACATATATTTGTATATTAGTTTATTTATATGTATATCGAGCCCTAACCGCAATTTTGACGTAACCAAAAAACAAAATATTAAAACTCTAATATGTATCATATGCCAATATGTGTATCAAATTAAAGGTATTTTACCAAATATTTCAACCTAAAAGCTACAAAATAAAAAAAAATAAATAAAAATAGTAGGGAACATTTAGCACTAATATAAATTGTTTCGGGGGGTTTTCTAACATGTACAGAGGTAAGTCGATATTGACAATCGTCTTCTGAAATGAAGGATAAAAACCTCGTAGGACTTAGAAAGAGGTGCAACAGGGTGGTGTTCTATCCCAGCTTCTATTTAATTACTAAATTTTAAGGACCCCTATACAAGTTTAAGGGGTCTTTCCGTTGATGAGTTGTGTACCAGAAAAATAGTTATCTCTCGACTCTTTCCGTTTTTTACGACAACCGATACCTAGCATTATCACTAACTAAATCTTCGGCACCTGCGTTAGCTACTAAAGTACAAACCCGCAACAAAATCCTCAAGTCACTAGCTGGCAGCACAAGCCAATCGGCAGCCGGTTCTGAACTACGCAACAACGATATAGTCATCGGTGCTGGGAAACATACCCTGGAATAAATTGGCAAAGGACTGCTTCTTTTGTCACCGGAGCATTCTTTTTTGTAACTGACACATAACTTTTCGATCTGGAGCACTGAAGACGAATGCTTGAGCTATCATATTCTGCCAGTTAAATACTCCTATCACTTTTTACTTGTCTACTTATGGAGATCGAAAAAATTACCGAAAAGTCAATTTTCTTAAAAAGTAGTGCAAACAAATCTGCTCCTAATTATTTGCGCTGAATGGGCGAAAAGTAAACGCCATTGGATGATAAAACGAAATGTTCCGGCTTTCATAATCTAGAAATTAACACACATATTGCTTCAAATTACTGAGTTACAGAGGGCCAAAAAAAGGCCATCCGAGGTTTTAGCCCAGATTGTGGGAGTACTATGCTTAAATTAAAAATGCTAATAGCAAATTAGGATTTTACAGAAAATACTCTAACAACTCACATGCTCAAAACCATATTGTACTTCACTTTCAAGTTTTTTAAATAGGAGCGCGCGACTGCCCTTTACAGGTTCGAGGTTAAAATAATTTCAGGCGCACCGTTTTGCTCTGTATAAAAGAGAAGTTTGGAGAGTTGTTGCTCCCAAATACTTAATTTTGATTGTTTCGAAGTTGTTCTGTCCTAGGACTGGACTTTAATAGCGCATAACTACACAATTTTTCAACAGAGAAATAAAGCTTTATTATTTGAAAATTAAAAAATTTCTTTTAAGGTTCAATTGAATCTCTGTATTTTCAATTCTCACAAGAAATTGTAAGATTGAATTTGTTTCATCACCTCTTCCCCTATAGCTACGCAATATCTATTCTACTATTACGACTGCAATGATGCTAGGTCAACTACATTTTTCATTCACAAAATGGGAAATTTTTTTTGTAATCTAAATGCAAATTACTCTCCTTTGGTTCGATATAGTTTTTAGTATGTACGAATGTCGGCTATGTATGCTGACATGCAGTATGCATTTGCTTAAGTTTCTGGGACTGTTGGTGTTGCTGACATTGCTTCTGCATTTGTTATTGCTTTAACACATTGAAAATTATGCCAATTTAATGTGGCACTTTCAGTTAGTTGGTGCACGCAATTTCATACATACAGACATATGTAAGTACGTCGGAGTATATTTGTTTGTTGTTATTTTGCTGAAATGAGGAATTTTTGGGCATTGCAAGCAACTTGAACAAAACGAGAAACAACAAGCGCAGGATGTTCGGCCCAAGTAAATAGAGCAAACATACAGGGTGGCTAATGAAAGCCGCTACCAAAAAAAAATTAAATAACTTTTTTTCTATTTAATGAATCTGGTTAAGTTTTTTTTATTTTGCAGATTGACTTTTACATTTAACAAAAATGGATAACTGGGACACTGAAACAAGAATTTGGATTGTCCGCCGCTATCACGCACTGAAGTCCGTAGTTTCGGTTCAAAGAGAGTATAGGCGCACGTTTGGCGGCAATCCTCCGAGCAGATGGACCATAATAAGACTTGTAAACAATTTTGCCGAGCATGGGACAGTCAACAGAAGACCTTACCATCGAAACCCTTCAGTTCGAACGGAGGAAACAATCGCTGCTGTAGCTGCTGCCATACAAAACAATCCACGTGTTTCGACAAGAAGCTTATCTGCTCAAATGGGTGTAAGCAGACAGTCATTACAGTCAATTATGCACAAAGATTTGGACTTATTCCCATATAAAATTCAAATGGCCAACAAACTGAACTCTGCAGACTTGCCGATTCGCTTGGAATTTTGCCAGAAGATGCTTCAAATGGTGGAAGAGGATGGAAACATGTTGAACTGTCTTTTCATGTCTGACGAGGCCCATTTCGATTTAAACGGCAACATAAACAAACAAAATTGTCGAATATGGAGTGCTTCCAACCCACAGATACTCCATGAGACGGAATTGCATCCACTTCGTGTCACAGTGTGGTGTGCAGTTTCATCACGCTGCATTGTCGGGCCCTACTTCTTCGAAGAAAACGGTCACACCGTTACCGTTACTGGAGACCGTTACTTGAGCATGTTGAGAGAGTTTTTCTATCCAGAACTACGCCGAATGAGAATTTCTTTCAACTCTGTGTGGTTTCAGCAAGATGGTGCAGCTCCTCATATAGCCCAACCTGTTATGACAGAATTGCAACGAAAATTTCCCAATAAGCTGATATCCAGAAACTCCACATTCCGTTGGCCACCCAGGTCGCCTGACCTTACTGCACCTGACTTTTTCTTGTGGGGTTATTGCAAACAGGAAGTCTTCAAAGCAAAACCAACAAATTTGAATGAACTAAGGCAATCCATTCGAGAAACAATTGCCGCTATTCCTGTCTCAACTCTCCAAGCAGTAATGAACAACTTTTTGGTAAGATGCCGCACATGCATCGACGAGCAGGGGGGGGCATTTAAATTCCATTATTTTTAAAACTAATTAAGCTATATTTAATAAAATTTGAGCTTTAACATGAATAAGAGAAAAATGAATTCCATACACTGAAAAAAAAATTATTTGAGTTTCTTAATGTAGCAAAATTCATCAGCCACCCTGTATGTAAGCAAACGGAGTCTCACAAATAAAACACATGCATTGAGAATATCCCTGTACTGAAAGTAACAAGTTTTAATCTGATGTATGACTAGTATGAATCTCGGGTGCAACTGGTGAATCAACTTGTCTTTTACCCTGCTATCAGCTGTTGTTTTGAACTTTTGCAAACTAGCCGAGATATCAGTTGTCAGATTTCGACGGAAGGTGTAGCGATTCTGAATTAGTTCAAAATTATGTTTTGTTTCTTTTAACCCTAGAAAGCTAACCTTCGCTCATTCCCTATAAAACCTAACCATTCGTTGATTCGACGAACATTCTTTAAAATACTTATTTCTAATATAGTTATTTAATTTTTGGTTTGATTTATTGTAGGCATGTGTACCAGTTTTTAATCCTCGAAATAAAACCTTTTTTTATTACTTTTGAACCATTCAGATAACCTTTTTTAAAGTCTTTTAGAAAGGCAGTCTTAAAAAGATAGATAATTTTCAATTACGTATTCGTCGATTCGACGAAGGTTACGTGTCTAGGGTTAAACAAAAAAAAGTAATTTTCACGTTAATGAGTTCGAAGTGGTTTGCGCCCAATACCTCTGCGTCTGTTTTGACCTCTATTTCCTGCATACAAAGACATGCAAAATAAATTTCAAACAGAAAAGTTTACTCTAATGCAATAAATTTTCTCATTTTTGGGACACGTATCGAGTTCGAGGCAAGTTCGAGCATATACATTTTAGAGATATGATTTTGCTGCCAAAATAGATAAACTCTCGTACTTTTGCCGTCTCTTTAAATAAATGCGAGTGGTGATTTATATAAGTAAACATTTCAAAGTAGTTACTTGTATTTCTATAACAGGGATTTTGAAGATGTATTGCAAATTGTGACATCTGTAACATCTGTACAATTCACACAAAAAGTTACAAAAATTTTTTTTTGGTTACACAGTGTTATTTTGTACTACAAATGGCGCAGTGGTCGAAATTAAATCATAAAAAACTTGATGATCCAGTTTGACTTTTTTAAGGATTCATTTGCAGTCCCGGCCCCGTTTTTGAATTTGAACATATCGATGGTTTAGTGGAACATCTACAATATTACAAAATATTTTTCTATAACGCCCTATTTCCGAATTTGTTTCAATAATGCTCTATCATAGAATTTTTTTCAATAACGCCTTTTTCAAAACTTGGTTGAAGAACGCCTTATCTGAAATTGAGTTTCGAAAACACAATATCCCAACAAAGTTCAATATATTTTCAGTTAAGTTACGGCGTTTTCGAATCAAATAAAGAAATAGAAGTGCATTGAAAAAAAAATTATAAGATTAAAATCCGACACGGTAGGTTCCAGTTTAGGTTCTGATTTCTGGTCCAGTCACGGTTTCAATTTTGTTCCTGCTTACAGGTTCGCCTTCGATTCAGGTTTCGATTATTGTATCATTTCTGGTTTCCTTTCGATTTATTAAAAGGATATTTCAAGTCCGAAAGTTAAAAAAATAACTTTGAATTAGTTCTTTGGCCTTATCTAACGTTGCAACGAAAAAATCTGCTGTTTTATATCCTGCAGATATTTAAATCAAAATATCTGGAAATCAAAATTGTTTTAGGATATGGGTAAAAATTTGTAAAGTAGGCCACTTTTTTTCGAAGTTCGCCTATCTGTCTGACGCTTGTTGGTATACTTCAAAACAACAACTTAAAAATAATTTTGGGTTCGATTTTTGAAATACGAACTATTTTCAAAGAAATAGCTATAAACCTGTTCATTTTTTTATTTATTCAATGCGGTCTATGAAACCACATTTCTCACAGACTAATAACAATATGTAATACGTACTAAAATTAATAAAATTATATTTGTATATTCATACCCTATATATCAATATATAATGATCGTAAAAGCAAAAAAGCTTATTTGGCTATTGAAAAATCAATGACAACACTATGAGATAGAATATTAAAGTACGTTGCCGCCAAATTTTGTTTTAACCTTTTTGCAATAGAAAGGGCAAGTGAGGGGAAGATTGCGAGTTTCCAAAGATTGTAGGCCAATTAGCATGAGATCTATGGTTTTTGCCAATTTTGTCGCGATTGGTAGAACAGATATTAACCATTTTTGAAATACGTATACAATATGGTATCTTCTACCAGACTGCATTTCTTTTTTTTAGAATATTTATTTTTTATTTCCAAAAGTATTTGCAAATTTTTCAATATTGGTAACTTCTTCTTCGCTGCCGTGTCATTATCTTAAAGAGCGATATGACCGCATTGCAGACGTTACAAATATAAAAAAATGTTTGCAAAAAAATTTATATGCCAAATTAAGAAATGTAGTTGGGAAGAGGATACCATATTCTATATATATATCAAAAACAACCAAAATCAGATTTGTCAATTGCGAGCAATTAAACAAAAACTTTGGAACGTCGAAGATATATTTATAACTATAACTTAGAAAACTATACGAATTTCCAAAAATTGTGAAATTTAAATTTTTGGTTAGTTATTGTCACCCAATTTCATGAAAGTACATGACCTTCGAAAAAATTGTAGGTATTTTTACCCATGTATAGCAGAACTTGATATAAATCACATGGATGTATCATATATCAAAAGATAACAGAGGTTATATTTACTAGCAAGTACAGGGTGTGTAATTTAATAACGTCATATTTTAATTGAATCTCATTTATATTGTCACAAAAGCAGTACTAACTTCCAAAGGGCTTCGGTGTTAGCGTTATACGTGAGAGAACTAACCTGGTAGTTTACGCCAGCTTAAGCTACTACGAGTACAGCTCATGTCATTTAAAGCCTCAGGTAGACTATCTTTTGGTGGTTGAACTCAAACTGCAAAACGTTCCATGGTATCGAAAGCCCTATATTTTTGTATTTTATCTTTTTCCAAGTACTTCTATTGTAGTCAAAAAATTCTAGTGTGCAAGTAGTCTTTCATGGACTACATATTTGTTTGTGTGTGAGGAATTGTGCTATGCAAATGCGATTGTGGCATACAACAATACCGAGAAGAAGAAGGAAAAATAAATATTGCACGTATAAATTGCTACAAAAGGAAAACCCCCAGAGTACAAACTTTTAACTGGCCAAGTCGTTGTATCACACTACACAAATCCTCTGTGTGCCTCACACACGCAAACGAACACACTTTCGCTCTCTTTCTGCACAAAGAACTACTGCAATTGCATTCAAACTTTAACAGAGCTATTTATTTATTTGTTTAATAGTTTGTTATTTTGTGTGCTTCTTTGTTTGTATTTATGTGTGTTTATGTATTTGTTTATATACCCTGTAGGAAAATTTTCTAGCTCTAAACATACGCGCTTCTGCTTCTAATGCATTCTGAACCACTGCTGGTACGTTCTGAATCTCTATAACAATTAATTGGCAAAATTTAATATATCGATGTCCTAGGCCTTAAGAAATTGCTTCCGATATAATACTTGTTCCATTTTTCTGAAATAGTAAAATACTATGGAATATATATCTAGTAAGTCTATTGATACTGCACGATTTAACCATGCATTGCGATAATCTTGAACCACTCCATAAATAGATACATTGGAACACTAAAGAGCTTAAAACTTCATGCAAGAAACCTGGGTTTCACTCAGATTATGTACAGTACTCCATTCTGCGCCACAAATATTTAGAATTGAATAAAAAGTGCTATGAAGTGTACATATGGAAAATGAAAAATAAAATTATTTGCAACCCCAAATCATTCTATGGTTTCGTAAACAGTAAACGCAGGGTAAAGGGGTTTCCTTCAATGATCAATCTAAAGATAATATTTCTAGCGACGATCCAGAGATTGCTAATTTCTTTGCTCAGTTCTTCAAGTATAATTATTTTTCCGACATCGTTTCGTCGCAATAATAATCACCTTCATATAACTCAATCTACGTTCCAATGTTAAACAGTAGATAAAGATGTTTTGATATATCTAACTACCCTAAAGGAGTTGGTCAAATATGGCCCTGACTTAATTCCGACATGCTTTCTAAAAAGTCTGCAAAATACATCTACCGGCGTCTAACTGATTTGTTCAATATGTCTTTAAAGTGCGGCGTTTTCTCGACTGCATGGAAAGCGTCTTTTCTTAAACCCCTTCATAACAGCGGAGTAAGTCGTCTTTAGAAAACTATCGCGGAATAGCAAAGCTATCCGAAATTCCCAACATTTTCTATCTTAACACTGATTGCAGGTTCCCATCATGGATTTTGTAAGGGTAAATCGACAATAAGCAATTTACTCGAATTCACTACCCATGTCTCGAATATGTTTTGCGATAATCTCCACACCGACGTTATATATACCGACTTTAGTAAAGCATTTGACAAAGTTTGTCACTCCTTACCCATTCACAAACTTGATCTGATCGGTATTCAACGTGGTCTCTTGGATCTCCTCCTATCTAAGTAGTAGGGCACAAAGAGTAGTTTTCGAAAATGTTTTTTCTAATGCTATTGACGTGACCTCAGATGTTCCTCAGGGCAACCATCTTGGCGCGGTTGAGTTTTTTCTGTTCATAAACGATATTCGTACAACAATAAAGTATTCAAAGATCTTGATGTATGCAGACGATGTAAAACTATTTAAGTCATATGCGTCGGTGGAAGATCGTTCTTTGCTTCAATCGGATTTAGATTACTTGTATGTAAATTCATGTGTTTCTCACCTAGATATATACAGCCAGCTTCTTATGTAACTAACAACCACAGTCTTGAACAAGTTAATGTGTTTGTCGACTTGGGTGGGACTATGAACAGCAAACTTAGTTTTATTCCTCATAATGAGGCTACAGTCAATAAGGCTAGAGGCGTTTTAGCCTTTGTGAAAAGGTGGTCAAAGGAATTAAGCGACCCTTATGTTACTAAGACTCTTTTTACAACTTTAGTTAGACCGATATTGAAATATGGTACGATCATCTGGAATCCGCTTTATATAGGCTAGAATCAATTCAAAAACAATTCTTACTTTTTGTTTAAGTGAGTTGCGACACTTAAAGTCCCTTCTAGCACCTGCAGGCATGAGAACAATTGCATCCGAGGCAAGTGACTCACGCTCATGTGCAAAATTCATCCCTGTAGCTTTTCTGTTCTCGCATGATTTATGGTTAGTTGGAAACATCACACTCTCTGGAACTGGCTTCCAGTGTTGTAGTCTATAAAAGAGCTGGGCGCCCTCATCATCGTGACGGAGCATCTCCCTATTACCAGGGATTCTACAAGTCATCATATCCAACAGCTACGCGGGATTCTACAATCAACTACACCAACAACATAAGTATCAATATCTCATTGCAAATTATATATACTGCCCTATTTTCTTAATCTCAGTAACGTAATAAATTGTAATTATATTACTTTTGAATTTGAATTGAGTCACTAAACCTCTTGTTAGACTAACACCAGTAAATGAATAAATGTTTACATATATTGAATTGGAAAAGAACTTCAATTATCTATCCCTTTCTTTGAATTTAACACTTTTTGCCTTGAGAAATCTTCAATGGAATTCATTGCATAACCTCCCACCTTATACTAATCGTTTTAAACTTATAAATCTTCCATCGTTAGCAAGTCGTGCTTTCCGTAATACTTATGTCTAAACTCTTAAATGAATCAGTTTCTAGCCCATTTCTTCTGAACGAAGTTAACTTTAATATTTCCCACCGATCTGCAAAATATTTTCAACCAATTCTTCTGAAGCAATGTAGAACACACTTTCAATTACACGAGCCGTTCCAGTGTCTATACGAAGAATTTAACTCTCATTCAGGCACTTTTGATAATTCGGACTCTCTTTTTGCAATAAAAAAAACTATTCTGTCCTCTCTTAACAAATGACTTATATTTTAGGGTTTTAATGTATGTATGTATCTTTCTCAGATGAACTTTTTTCTGTAGCTGAGCAGTTTGAGATATCGACGCTTAAGAAACTTCCGCCTTTCAAACACTTTGCAAATCTAATCCGCACGTTCTGGGGATGCGGCCCTCGTGTCGCTCGGGCGGGATGGTGGGTAATCCGTTGGGTTCATTATTATTATTATTAGTACATTCCGACTCCATAGTTGATTTGTTTAAAAAATAACTAGTTTGACAGTAAAAAATGAACTAAAAAATGGTATAAAAAATGTTAAACTTTCAGGGGTTTTGATTAGAGTAATAGGCGCAAAGAAAGCAGTTTTTACAATTTTCGTCAGTATGTATGTTTGTTTATTCGCGCATCACTCGAAAATCTGTAAATATAATTGCATTCAGTTTTCACCTGCTTATTGTTAGATGCCCAACTTTAACATTAGGATGCATTTTATTTGCGCAGAAATATTTTACTCTCGCTGAACACAGTGGTGGCAATACAGTTACGCAAAAAAAAAATTTTATACATATAGCGAACGCGATAACGGCCGATATTTGTGCACGATAGATATAATAGATATTACTAAAAAATCCATATGAATACTTCCAATTGGGTTAAAAAAGGCAATCAAAGAACAATTTTTATTGCTATATGTTTGTGTGATTGTATGTTAGTACGCGCTAATAGCTACTACATTGAATTGTATATTTTCTTCGGCAAAATACTGCATGAGGTCCATTTTAAAGTGATACGTTTTACAGTTGCTGCTGTATATACTCCCTTTACTTGGGTTCAATGCAATGCTGCGAACTACCGCTCGCGTCTATAAGCCAAAATTAAATATAGTTCAAAATGTCCGGTGATGCTTAGGCATTCAACTTCCGGGCTTGAAGCCCTGAAAATCGAGTTACTTTCGTAATAATTCTTATTTGGCACTATAGATCTAGCTCTGCACTAGAAATTTGTCTCACTATTCTCTCACGTTTATACGGAGCAGATTTACGAAACGCTTGTTTCCTTTCGTTTTGGTGTGTTTGTGAATTCTAAATACCAGTAAAATATTTCTTTTCTGTTATCCTTTCGAATAATTGCTATTGCACCGGACAGCTTTAAGGTAAATAAACAACAACACAGTTGCATTCGCCCAAAAATAACAACAAAAACTAAGCGTGTTGTTAAGCAAACGTATTTAACTAAGAAGACACAACTACAAATGAAATGGTTTAGGTCTGTATGGAGGAATGTACGCATGAAAATATTTGGAACTTCGAACTTAAACTCCAAGCTAAAGTTTTGTACCTAATTTGAAATCATGTGTAATGTTATACAAACAAATAATGTTTAATGATCTGCACGAACAAAATTTGCGTGGTAAAATTTTCTCTCCAAAAAATTGCTTTCAAATTATAAAAAATGTCCTTTTATATTTTTTTCTCTTCTAAGTTCACACACGATATGTTTGAGTAAAGATAGCAGACCAATTTTTCTATATCGCATTTATGGAAAGTTGAAAATTTCTATCGTTCTTGAACCAGAGGCTTCGTTACCCTTTAATATAAATACTAATATTCGACCTAGGGTTCGGCGTAACTTTGGTATTCCGCTGATACTTTATATTCGGCTCTGGTCTAGTCTTCTGTCGAAAATGCCGAACAATATTCCGAACGATAACTTATTTGTGTTTCCAAGTATGTCTTTTTTTGTTTTTGAATGTTTATTTAATTTAAGTTTACGGCTTCGTTATTTGAGCCGAATATTGGATAGTGCCCTATACAGGGCTTAGGCACCCATTTAGACGGAAGTTTATTTTCGGTGGAACACTAACAAACACCTTACCTTAAATTACTTTTATTCATTCACTATTGACAGCCTAATTACGCCAGTTATCCCTTCTTAAAGAGAACTGACGTCAACTTAAAATACCAAGGAGCGCCATATTCACCTGTTCTTTCCAACTTAGCAAAATAATCACGCGCCTTCTCTTTCTTCCTCAGCTATTAGTAACTGTTACTGACTGCGGCGGCCGCGAGTTCACAAAAGACTTTGCGGATTTCCTATGGATCATCATATTGGAAATCTGAAGCTCTTCACTGGCTAGCCATTTGCAAGGATGGTCGTAGACTTAGCGTCAAATTTTATTAGGTAAAATACACAGACTCTTTCTAGTATTCAAGTATTTAGCTCTCCACCCTTTTAAACTCTTGTTGTTCTTTGTAATGCAAAATACAGCAAAGCGTTAAGGATTGTCAGCGATATGAATAGTTCTTTGGGGGACACCAATCCAGTTTGCCACCTCCTGATACAAGTCCAGCTGCCACGGGAACGACTTGTGTAATATTCGAACATTCGTGTAGTAAATTTTTTATTGCATATTATCGCCCACTGGGGCACCTCTTTAGACTCTAGGACACCTATGATTCCTCTATGTTGTTTGTTTAGCAGTACATTGCCTAATCGCACATATATTAACAAAAATCTCTCCTAAGGGAAGTCCTAGCAAACAAGCATCTTCAAAAGATTTGGGTCGTAGTGAATTTGCTATAAGAAGAGTATGCTCCACTGAGTAGTTAAAAAGATGATGAGTATCATGGGGGATAAGTCACTTTATACAAGTCGTGGTTTGGGCTATGTATCTTTAAACTAACAGGGTAAGAACCTCAAACTTTGCAGAGTTTGTACGTACTGTAAGCAAGTAAAAGGTATAACGCCTTCTTCACAGCCGAAGACAGCACTTTCCTAAATTGTTTGTTTATATCTTCAAGTAGATATGTAAATCATTTTCGACATCGATGGCTCTGAAAACTATCCTTGGGCAAGACATCTCTACATATAATAAAATTGTAGCTGACCAATGTCCACATATTAAGAAATATCGATAGGAGGGATCATTATCGAGCCAGTGAAAGCCAAATCAACCATTTTTAGAATTTTTGTCTGTCTATCTGTTTGTGTGTATGTTTGGTCGCGCATCACTCAAAAACTACTGAATGGAATAGAATTATATTACTTGACATTTAACTTAAAATTTAAGATATTATGTGTTCCGACATTTCGATTAATTTCTTAGATATCGAGAAATATGTGGACCATGCTTACCCAAAATGTGTTTAGTGCAATATGGGCCCTTCAATACGCGATGTAATTAAGTTCCATATCTTATCTGGTATATGTGGGAGATATATTGATTAAAATTGGACCCAGTCTATTATAAATTCTGAGGCGCAACGAAGCGGGGACGGGTGTACAAGTTTCTAAATAAAATGATAGCACAACGCAGCTAAGAGGTGTGTTGGTTAGCTTTTTCTAATAAAGGTCAGCAGTACGGAATCTAATCTAACATTCTTATATGATGGGAAGACTTAGCACAAAAGTTCGACAAAACAGTTACACACAAATTTTTCAAATGTTTCTCAGTCACTTAAAGCAACTGCTTTCAGTACTAAAAGTGTTTGAAAGAATTTTTATAACTCATTTAATTTTAAGAGCGAAATTCAAATGTCGGGAAAAAATCCAAACAAAAAAATATCTAATTTTTTTTATGTCAACTTGAAACGCTTACAATTCCTTGAAAAAAGTCATTGCGTGAAATTTAAGACCAGAAAGTAGAACTTATAGCTGTACATTAACTAATTCTGAATTTTTTAATAATTTTTAAAAATGTCAGCAGATATGATTGAAAATAAGCCTTAACTTTTTATCTTAATTTGCATTGGTACATTGCTAGTTTTTTTTTTTACAAATTTTTGTTTAAATTGATAACAACGAAGAACCTAACCAACAGGACATCTTAGCCGAGTGAGTAAAGCCTTGGCTTATCCCATCTTAACGAAAAAAAATAATAAAAAATTCGTTTAAATAGAGGTTTAGAAAAATCTATATAAGCTTGTTAATGGGCTTACATTCACAAGCTAAAAATCAGGTGTCGTTTTCATTATATAACGCTTTCTTTCATACGTTTTGTAAACTAAACCACAACTATAAGCTTTATTATGATTCTTGAGTCTTTTCAAGTTTTCACTAGAATACAGAAAAAAACATTTTGTAACTGAAAGTTATATTTCTTCATTAGACGCATTAAGGATGCAGTAATTCCTCAAGTGGCTTGCCGTGTTATTTCAAGAAAAATCCCTTTTGTATTTTCATAACGTAGTTTATCCTTAAACTCTAATATATGGCATATAAAAATTCAGTTGAAGCACTTAAAAACTTAAGATCGCACATAAAATCCCTCTTTATATTATTTACATTTTCCTAGACATGCAAGCAATTAATTTGTCTCAGAAATTTTTTTAGGCCTAACGTAAACTTTCTAAGAGGTTTATCTAAAATCCCTTAACAAAATAACAAAAAAGATATGCAAAAATGATAAATCTAAAACGTATTATTTTATTTAACTTGACCCACATAAAATAAAGAACCAATATAAATCCCCATAAGTATTTCCATACAACCCACTTGATACGCATTTGAGTTGATGATAAAGCCATCCTCTTCTTTTTTTTTTTTTGGTTTGTTGCTTATTTTATTAGCAAAAGGGCAAACGCTTGAACTATTCCTCACTCACGAGCACATGAGCAGCTGCACATATGAGCACACATATTAACGTAAGCATAGCATATTTTAAGGCGTTGTTATGAATAATGTAGGGGACAAAAGATTCTTTTGGGTACGCGAAGGGACAAAGAGTCAATAACAACAAAAATGCCAAAAAAAGATTGCTGCTGTCCATTGACAGTGATTTTTTAATAAGCTATGGCCACAGACCGATGCGACAGTGACCCCAGTGGTGGTCAACGAAACCAAGAGCGCAAAACGTAAACAAAGAAAAAAGGTTAACCACTAGTTGGAAGGTTTCGCTTTTCAAACATGCAGACATATTTTATTGCTTTGGGTGTGTTAATCCAAAATAAATAGAATATTCCTAAGTTAAAATAAGAAAAAGTGTTTATGACGCAAATGACAGCATACTAATATATATATATATATCTTTATAGAATTCCAATATCTGCTATTTTTAAAACCAGCTCAGGATTTTATTACATAGGTACTTGTACAAGAAAAGCTTAATATGAAATATATAAAAGAAAGACCCCCTCTGCAAGGAAGTTTCTTTTGGTAAAATATGCCTACTAGGGATGCTAATTCCAGGATCATAAGATATGTATGTGCTTTTATATATTATTAAAAACTAAATATTTGTTATTTATTTAAGTTCGATTTTCTTTATTAAAATGTACAAGTACAACATGTATGTATCTATAACACAAACTAAATTAACATGAGTTATAAATTTAACAAAGGACCCGTTTTCTCATGACATTTTTAAATTTTATTCCTGCCGAGATACACTCGGAGATTTTGCCAAACCACTGCCGAGCGACGACCCCGTTTTGCAAAAAATTTTTCAAACCACTTTTGATGTTACATGTATCAGGGCTGGAACCTTGGACCTTCAGTTTGGTAGGCCAACAACACTACCGCCACAGCAAGGCGGCCGCATTTACAATTCCCAAAATGTGTTTTAAAAATGTAAGCCTTTAAAAAAATTGTGTGCCACTTTTTTTTTTAATTGAAAAACATTAAACAAAGTATTTGTTATATACTTTAAGGTCAGATAGTTTCTCGAAGAATTTTGTCACATTTTTAACCTTAGCTGTTGGAGAATATCGCATACCCAAGTTCCGGGACTAACCTTAGAATCATAGGATTGTAAACTCATATTAAGAAAATATCGGGAGTGTTACAATTTTAAAAAAGTTTGCAGCCCTAATACATCCATTTGAGGGGCATACATGGTTTCAAATAATATCAATTAAGTAAGCCGCAAATGTCTGGCCAGCGAAATTTAAGATTCACAATAGAAAAAAGTGATAAAGTCAAAGTTCGGATGAAACCTATTATCAAATACGTATATAGCTGTATATGTGAGGTGCAGGACAGGGCACAGACACCCGTTACTGGTATACACAACTTTTTTTTTTTGTTCTTTACATCATATCTTTATGTTCCTTATTTCTTATTTTCTTGGTATGGTAATGGTAATGGTATGGTAATGGTAATGATAAAGTAATGGTATGGTAATTATATGATAATGTTTGTGGTATGGTAATGGTAAGGATATGATAATTGTATGGTAATCGTAAGATATAGTAACGGTATGGTAATGGTGTGGTAATGGTATGGTAATGGTATAGTAATAGTATTTTAATGGTATGGCAATGGTATCTTAATGGTATGGTAATTATATGGTTATGCTAATAGTATGGTAAGGTTATGTTGTTGCAAAAGTATGATAATGCTATGGACCATTTTATTTATTTGCTTTGACAAAATCTACGTTTTGTATTTTTCCATCCATTAGATAGACATTAATTTCTATAAAACTGTAAGCGAAAACGAAGGATAGGCATAAGGGAAATGAGATTTCGCTGATTTTCAAGAGGTATACTCTACACAATAGCCTTGTTCCAAGTTTCGGTTTCTCCATTAAACTGGAGGTTTCACCTATAACGCATTGAACGGTCAAGATGGTATAGCTACCCAATTTTATTAATTTGCCTGTCTCAGTGAATAAAGGATAATTCTCTAGGCAACTGTGTTGTTGTTGTTGTTAAGAGTGTTTCGCCCTGCCTCAGATTGGACAGGGTTACACTGAAATAACAGCCCTTGGCCGGGTGAAAAAACCCGGGTCATTCCGGTGCGATAGAACCGGCTGTTGTACCAAGTTTTCTCGGTCGAGCGTAAAGATCCGATAGAAAATTTGAAAACTTTTTTTGGGATTTTTTTTTTATTTTTAAACTTTCCAGCTTATTCATTCCTAGCACAAAAAAATGTTATTCTTATTAAAGGTTGTAAAAGATAAACAATTGTTATTTTAATTTGCAACTCTGTAGTCGGATATATAAAACTTTTGCAATATTTTGTTTGGTGGTTTTGAAAACCTTTGAGTTTTCGTGACTTTTTATATAAAGGGTGTTTTTTTTAGGGGTATAAAACTTCGAATTGAAATAAAACACAAGAAAATCGTTTTAAGGTCCATCAATTTGGCTTTATTGGAAGGATAATTTTATGCCATTAATGTTTAAATATGATTTCGGGCATGTGGCCGCCGCGGCTGGCTCGAATAAAGCCAATTCTACAGGTCCAATTTTCAACCACTTTTTCGAGCATATGGGGCCGTATGTCGGCAATAACGCCACGAATGTTGGCTTCCAATTCCCCTACCGTTTCTGCTTTGTTGGTGTAGACGAGCGACTTCACATATCCCCAAAGAAAATAATCCAATGGTGTCAAATCACACGACCTTGGTGGCCAATTGACAGGTCCATTCCGCGAAATTATGCGCTCATCGAATGTTTCCTTCAATAAATCGATTGTGACGTGCGCTGTGTGGCATGTAGCGCCGTCTTGTTGGAACCACAACTCATCCACATTCATGCCATCCAATTCGGGAACAAAATAGTCGGTTATCATGGCTCTATACCGGTCTCCATTAACGGTAGCTGCCTCTCCAGCATTATTGCGGAAGAAGTATGGCCCAATGACTCCACCAGCCCATAGAGCACACCAAACAGTCAGTTTTTGTGGATGTAATGGCGTTTCAAGGGTCTCATGTGGATTCTCTTCACTCCAAATGCGGCAATTTTGCTTGTTGACGTAGCCATTCAACCAAAAATGAGCCTCATCACTGAACAAAATTTTGCGATGAAAATCAGCATCGAAATCAATCTCATTTTCGGCCCATACACCAAAATCACGACGCATTGCATGGTCTCGCGGCTTTAATTCTTGCACAAGCTGGATCTTGTAAGGTCGCAAGCCAAGATCTTTGCGCAAAATCTTCCATAAAGTTGATGGACAAAGCTCCAATTGCTGTGCACGGTGGCGAATCGATTCATTCGGGTCCTCTTCAACACTTTGCTCTACAGCGGCAATTGTTTCTTCGGTGCGCACTGTTCGACGTCTCTGCGGATGCGTATTATCACATAGAGTAAACGTAGTGCGAAAACGATCCATGGTAAACCGAATTAATTGCTCTGATGGACGATTATGTCGACCATAAAATGGACGGAGCTCACGGTAAACTTCGCGAACTGAACCATTATTTTCGAAATAAATTTGCACGATGTGCAAGCGTTGTTCTTTTGTCAACCTATTCATGATGAAATGGCAAACCAAAGTGAACATAAATGACATTAGAGTTGCCAGGTTTGACCACAAAATGCCAGTTTTATCTCTATTCGAAAAACAAACCTGTAAAAAAAACACCCTGTATTTGACTTTGATTTCTATTATATATGAGTCAAAATAATTTCTAGGTTTCTGCAAACTTTTACTACAGTAATAAAAATATTTTTCAAACAGTTTACTAGGTTTTAAAATCTGTCCAATATTCTAAAATATTTGAGCTTAAAAATGATTTTTGATTACCTGCTCCCATGCAAGACATTCACTCTTAAACAACTTGGATTAAAATACATATCTTACAGCGCATTGCAGGTTGGCGGGATTCTCTTTCTCGCGAGAGTTGTCATAAACAAACGGCTTAGCGAATACAGCCTGTATTTAACTGCAGAACTCACTAATTTGTAAAGCTGCCTTAACTGTAGAAGAAACCTGGCCCAAGACTCATTAAAATTATATTCAAGCCAAAACTTGTAATTTATAGCTCACACGTATGTATGTATATGTATTCAAAAACAGAGAAATATATGCACATAGTTACACATGGCACACATTCAGTGACAACAAAGGCAGCAACCAAAGCGCCAAATGGCGGAGACATAACCAAGACTGAAATTTTGGGGAATTGTGCAAAGCAAACATCTCATAAATCACAACAATAGAAACCATGTTTTGAACAACAATTAAGAAAATACACCAAAAATTACATTTGTACATATAAGTATGTATATAACTATGTACACGTGTCTCTTTGGGACATTCCTGACAAGCTCCAACATGCAATGAATGCACAACATTAAGCAATAACTTTTACAGTTGCATAATTAGAACATACTTTAAGACCTCGACACCACCCCGACACATTGCAACAGCCACCAACACCAACACCAACAACGATAGCATTCAACATACAGCAGCCGTTAAGATAAAACAAACTCAGAAGCTTAAGTAAACTTTAAACTTTGAAATGATGCGCAGTGAGCTGTGTCTGTTGCGAGGTGGCGTATGGCCAACATACAGTCACGAGGAGTCAAGACATAATTGAACGGGGGCGCGCGTAATATCCATGAAAACATGCAACTAAATATATTCGTTATATTTTGCATTTTGCAATAAGGCGGCTTTCTCGCTGCGGACAGTGGGCGGACTTTGTATATAAAAGTGCGAAACTGACCTAGGAACATAGACAGTGTTGAAAGCCGGGTAAAGGAAAAAAAAGAAAAGAAAAGAAAAGAAAAAAAGGAAAGAAAAGAAAAAAAGGAAGGAAAAGAAAAGAGAAGAAAAGAAAAGAAAAGAAAAGAAAAGAAAAGAAAGGAAAAGAAAAGAAAGAAAAAGAAAAGAAAAGGAAAGAGGAGAAAAGAAAAGAAAAGAAAAGAAAAGAAAAGAAAAGAAAAGAAAAGAAAAGAAAAGAAAAGAAAAGAAAAGAAAAGAAAAGAAAAGAAAAGAAAAGAAGAAAAAAAAAAGAGAACTGTTAAATGCAACTAAACTGGTTCCTAGGTCGCAGCAAAAATTTCTGAAAATAATTTCGAAATGGTCCGATGAAATGGCGATTTTCATGTACACGTCAGAATTTTTTTTGATGTTTAAAGTATAAAAGTCGTAGTGTCCGTCTGTCCGCCTGTGTGAAAGACTTTGGATCGATTTTAACCCTTTTTTTTCTTTTATTTTTTTTTTTTTTCGATCCAAAGTCTTTCACACAGGCGGACAGACGGACGATACACGTGTATTTTTATTTTTTCTCCCCTTTCCGAAAAAGTATATTTGGTTCATAGGACAGAAGTAAAGCTCGTTTTTGTAACGCAGTGTTACCTAACACGAATATAAGAAAATCTCAAACAAGCGTCGAAATAACATTTGTGTATACCACAAACATGATCCAAAGTTACTATCTAATGGCCCTGAAAATAATTTTGAAATGATTTCGAAAAACGTCCCGAAATCGCACTGAAATTATTTCGAAATCAATGTTATAAAATAAAAATTTCAAAATTAATTCATAAAAAGTCTTTCAAATAATAAAAAAAGGGTTCATAGAATAATTCTAGCGATCATGATAAATCCCAAATGCATTCTGAAACTATTTCCCGATATTGGTTTAAATATATGCAGCAAATGGTTCCGACTTAACCAAAAACGACTACCGAAATTTTTTTTAAAATGGTGCCGAAAATAATCTCAAAACTTTTTCGAAATTCCACCATTAGTTTCGATACCACCATTACTAATTGAAAAGATGAAAAAGTGGTTTAAGAAAATCCTGAAAATAGTCCCGAAATGAACCATGAAACAATTTTTTAAAATTGTTTTAAATACAAGGTGGCGCAAAAGTAAGCTTCCGATGTTCAGCATATCGGTTGTGGCACGTGCAGTGTGTGCTGTTGCACCGTCTTGTTGGAACCACATGTTTTCCAATCCCAATTCATCAAGTTGCGGCAAAAAGAACTCGTTGATCATTGCTCTGTAGCGCTCACCATTCACAGTAACCGTTTGGCCCCGACCGATTATTGGTCAAATAAATAGTCAGCAATATTCCGCGTTCTGGAGCAGTGTAGCGTAACATTGTTTATTAACGTGTATTTCGCATGTGTTTACTACACAAATGTCAAAACAGAACTGACTTTAGGGGCCAATCGGAAAATTTATAGCATTTTCTGATAGGAGGATTACTTTTGCGCCACTTTGTATAAACGATAAGCCGTACCGATCAACCCAAATACTGATCCACAGTTATTCTGTAATATTCCCGTAAGTAATCTCAAAATAGTTTCGAAAAGAGTAGCAAAATCTATCTGAAATTTCTGCGAAATTATTATTATGTGTGGAAAAGTCACGAAACAGTACTAAAATCATTGAGAAATTATTATTACACAATTAAAAGTCACAAAAGTGATATCGAAAAATCCCGAAAATGGCACTAAACTGTTTCATAACTTCACCCCCACTTAATAAAAAATTTCAAATGTACTCGAAACTAGTTTCTAAAATTTGTATCATTATTCTGCAAGTAGTTACGTAGTGGAATGGTCCCCAAAATAATCATCATTTCTAATTCAAGGGATCCTTATAAAAATCCATTTCAAACTTGTTTTGAAATAATTATTACTTATTCAGGGATGGTGCATTTATTTTCTTCTGTCAGCAAGTTACAAAACAAAACCGTAAAAAATTTCAAAAACTTCAATTTCGAACATTGTAACTAGAAAAGTTCTCTAAATCGCGTGTCCTCAAAAATTGTTCACTACCAAAACCGCTGACAGCACAAAATCAGCTCAGGAAATCCCACGTAGTCGTCATTGAGACTTAACCATAATACAAACTTTTCACATTTTTTTATTACAAAATTTCAATTACTGGAACTCTTGTATAAGAAACACTGTAGCCACTGCACATCTTGCAGTCTCACTACAGCGAGCAGTTCAACCTGCAACTAACAACAATTGCGGATGAGCTTAATTGACGTAAACTTTCTGCACGTTTACGCACGTTGGCCCCGTACATTGCAATTATTGCGAATGGAAGAACATGCACCAAACGGGCTAGTTTCTCACTGTTACCCAACGCAGACAACCATAACAATCAGCCAACAACAAAGTGTGCAACACCACCACCAAGCAGGCATGAACCAGCATAAATAGAATTTACTTTTTACCTGCTCGTGTCGATTACTTACGAATATTTGCAACTTTCAATTAAGCAACGTACAGCAGAAACGCTGCAAGCCAACAACAACAATATTGTTACGAAAACTTTCAACATTTTATGACCAAACCCATAAGGTGCTGCCATAGTTTCACAATCTTCTCGGTGCGAAAAGTACAATTTTCCGCTATAAAGATATATTTATTCGGTTGAAAGGTCGTAATTTCATTTAAGCAAACAACTACAATAAGCGGCTAAGCGATTTCCAAAAGGAAGGCTAGCAGAAAGCAGTCAAAGGCATTCAGGAAATGAAAATGGATTGAATTCGCTTATTTTAATAACGACGTGTGCTGTTCACACGAGTAGGAAATAAGAAGAAATCGGGTAAGGGAAAATGGAAATAATCAAAAGACGGAATAACGATTAAGTCTTGAGGGATTTTAGAATTTATTTTGCTGCTTACAAAAAAGAAAAGAGAGCTTTCGAATTCTATGTAGGCTATTATGCAAAGGGAAATATTTCGGAAACCTTGAAAGTAGATCAAAAAGAAAAGTGTGTGGTGAGCTTACCTTATAAAGCTTTTGCTTTTGCTTAACATATCATTTACTGAATGTGTTCACAAATCTGCCAGTATTGGCAGCTACTATGACCTTTTCGACAACTTCTTCAAAAAAACTGCGTGGAATCTGTTGTTTTGTGCGTGAGGAATCTCCCGAGGTAGCCCGTATATATGCCAAATCAGTGAGAGGATCTAGTCCCAAACCTTTTGGAAACAAGTTAATGCTACCTTAGATAAGAAGTATAGACTTTTATGAAGTATTTCACACCGAAGAGTTTGACTTCTTGTGTTTTGAAATTACTGGACTATTGAACCACGGGATCAGACTGACCTCACCGATGTTAAAGTTTTAACATTGTCGCCATTTTTATACAATTTCGGCGGGAAAGTATAAAAAGGTGCTAGCACTAGAGCGTAATAAATTCATTCTAGCAAAGCACTATTAGTATCCTTGAAACTGCAAAACTGCTCCGGTTACAACAACATCTTCAATGCAATTAATGTAAGTTATAGCGTAATATCATATAATATACCCTCTCATAACACACCAAATACAAGGTGGCGCAAAAGTAAGCTTCAGATGTTCAGCATATCGGTTGTGGCACGTGCAGTGTGTGCTGTTGCACCGTCTTGTTGGAACCACATGTTTTCCAATCCTAATTCATCAAGTTGCGGCAAAAAGAACTCGTTGATCATTGCTCTGTAGCGCTCACCATTCACAGTAACCGTTTGGCCCCGACCGATTATTGGTCAAATAAATAGTCAGCAATATTCCGCGTTCTGGAGCAGTGTAGCGTAACATTGTTTATTAACGTGTATTTCGCATGTTTTTACTTCACAAATGTCAAAACAGAAATGACTTTATTGGCCAATCGCAAAATTTATAGCATTTTCTGATAGGAGGATTCTTTTGCGCCACCTTGTATAAAATATCAGATGAAAAAACCTCGTACCAAATTACATCTCTTATCTAAATTTCTTAACACCACCTTCATTTACATGACATCATAACGTTTAAATCACATCATATATCAAATCAAACCATTTTGTCGCCGTTTCGGAGTTAAATGCTGCTAACTATATTTACAAAAAATTTTTAGTAAAATGAAAAAGTTGAAGCTTCAAAATGCTTAAAGACATTGAAAAAACAAGTATCTACTAAAAAATATAATATGATATTATATGAAATATAATACCGTCAACGTGTGAACATCACATCGCATCTATAGGGCGCTCAACTCACAAAAATACTGTGGGCAGAAAACTTAAATAGCTGACTGCGCTCAAATCAACCAAGTTTCCATAGTTACATTCATCAGGACTATGTTGTTGGGGGTTGTGAACAAATTACAACAAAGGTCACTCACCTCTGATGCCAAACTATTATGGTTTCAGCTTGTTGGCAATACCACATTCAAATCCACAATAGCCAATGGTGAAAATCTACAGTGCCTGCAAAGTCCAACGCCCAGATTCAATACAACATAGTTAGGATATCCAAAAAGCAGCCGCTGAGAAACACATTTATTTTGAAATCTTATTTGCAATAGGAATAGATAACACGAAAGATCTGCTCAAGGGGGAAAGATATGGCGCTTGTTTATAGTAAATTCTGCTCCAAGAAAAATGTTTGAGACGGAAAACACAGGATTTCTCATACTTCGACTTAAAGACTTATCGCAATAATTTGTAATGACAGTTGTAAGTAATCTTACTGCAGATTTCCATATTGAGAAAAGGAATATCACTCTTCTCTCTCTCTCTATGGCGCGATATACAACAGGTTTATCATCATAAACCTCCTAAGATATTTTTGCGCCAAGCTTCTCTTCCAATTTGTGGTGTGCCGATTTCAATTTTCCCTACAAATTGGTGGGACCTACAGTTTTTTGCCGACTCCGAACGGCATCTACAAAGGAGACGAATTTTTTGCTGAGAAGCCTGTCATGGCAGAAATACACTCGGAGAGTTTGCCAAACCACTGCCGAGGGGCGACTCCGTTTTGAAAAACTTTTTTCAAATCACTTTTGATGTTACCTGTACCAGGGCTCGAACCATGGACCTTTGGTGTGGTAGGCCGGCAACACTACCTTCACACCACGGCGGCCGCCGTTCTACTCATCACAAAAAGCAATAAGCTTTGTCGTAAACTCCATAAATGCTAAAGTGTGAAGGTTACAAAATGTTCCTTCTGAAAAGTTTTCTCGATTTATAATTTCGCAACTCATTTGCTCCAATTTTGTTTTGGATTTCGGAAATCCATCAAATTCTTACTGAACTCGTGACTGCGTTTTATGTGTCACAACAAATATGCATGTATGTAAGTAGGTCAGTTGAAATGCATGCATATGTAACGACCCAGCAAGAAATATGATTAGGCTAGAATGTATCCGGAATAAGTATAAAGCTAGTTGTGATCTCTTTGTGTGGGTTGAACTGTTCGGGTTTGTGTGAGCGTATCCTATGATAAGACTAATAAAATACTCTTACTGCTGAGCAGCTTCTGTTGGATACGTCCACTTTTTTTATTTCATCGTGGTCATTCTTTTTCTTGGCGCTACTTTCAAGTATAAATTTCGACAATTTCAATATACATATAGACGGTTTTAAAAAACTTTCTACTCCTCGAATTTAAACAGTTTAGCAAAAATCTGCTTTACTTATGGATTTATTTGTTAAGAAAAGTACTCTGATTTTTATTATTTTTTTAGAATAATTACTAGGGATATGAGTATTCAGAAACTCATTAATTTTAAACTCCGATTAATCAAAAAAAACTATTACTTAGACTTAATTCATCGGTTCACCACACATCCCTAAAACAGCCGAACACAATTAGAAAGTCTAAAAAATTAAGAAGTGCATTTTTTGGAAATAGCCCCTGAGGGCGTTACTTCGCGGTCCTGTCGGAATCAATTGGGACCCTTTACTGGGTACTGGGTTATCAAAACTCGTTATTGGGTTCGGTCCGTTCTGGCCCATTTGTCTCTTAAGTCATAGCTACTCCTTTTTGGGTACCGATTTTATCTACTACCCTTTATTTCACCCTTACTGAAGATTAGTTTTAAGATGTTGTTACACAATTATCTAACCATTCAATTCTATATTGGAACCTAACGCTATCCTGAATAGCAGATTAAAATAATTCTGATAGTGTTGCGGTTGGAAAAAAAAGGCGTGAGTACCAGGCTCTCGTGGAGTTATATGTGCTTTACTTTCCTTTCCTTTCCTTCCCATTATCATAGTTCCTTTTAATTAATTTAATTTTGTTTAATTTTATTTTATTATGTTTTGTTTTATTCTATTTTTACTTATGTTATTTTATCTTATATTAGTTAATTTTTTTGCATTTCTTTTCATAAGTATAAGCACAATGATAACGCAAACAAAACCAACTAACTACCGTCTTGGGGATTCTGCGCTTAAATAAATTTAACAATAATAATCACTTATTTTGTTTTTGTAAACACTGTGTTTATTTATGATGAACGCAGCTGCCTGCTTTTTTTGCATTCATCGTGTTTAGGCACGATTACCGAATAATAACCATCAGAAAACTTGCATACACACCCACATAAGGTACAGACAGAAGCACGATTACAGGCAGCGGCAGAGGTAGGTTTACCAGCAAAGGCACGCTTACAGGCAGCGACGCGTCGCTTTTTTAGACAGCCCCTACCGAATCCAAAGATAGTTGCACATCAAAAAGCAAATTAGTACAATTAAATTTAGACTATTAAATAAATGAATAAATAAAAATAAAAACTATAACCCACCCATGATCCGATAATACAAATCGTGTTATTAGACCAGCTGATTTTTACTTTTTTCTCGAATTTTAACAGTACACCCATTTCTTAGTGTGATTTTGACATTAAACTCACAAATTACAAAACCAAAATCCATGCAAAGTTTATGTATGGATGTATGTATGTCGCAATGCCTTTACCTTACTAGTTCCGCCATGAGCCCAATGTAGACAAGAGGGTTTATTCTGCGACACTCACTTTAGATACAATTCGTACGATTTTTTGCAGGTTATGCAGAAGACAATAGATAGCCTTACATTCATATACGCCTAAAAGTATGCTCAAAAGTTAATGCACAGCGAAGTCACCAAAACTTCAAGTGGCTAAATTACTTTTGCGTTTAGCGTTGGATTTAACTTTTGATGCCGGCTAAACACAACACTTTTTTCTGTGTCTGTCTGCCTTGCTGACTGGCTGTCTTTCGTCGACTCTCTGCTACTGCCATCTAACGTTTTAGTTCAAGTGTCTTTTAACGCGCAAAGCTTAACCCTCCTTGCAAAATACCAGGTTAAGTTTGTGTTATCAGTTGCAGGCATATTTAACTTTGCAACCTTAGTGCTAAAGATGTGGCACCAAATGCGACGCTGACATGAAAAACTTTGGCACTCAGGGGCACAAATATCAAACTTTCGTTGCATATATGTATGTAGAAAAAAAATGTATTGGTGTCTGTTTGTATGTGTATTCGTACTTGATTTGCTGCAATACAAGATCATATTCACCAAAAAAAACAAAAAAGAAATAACAGCAACACTTTTTAGCTTTCAACGTGTCTGCAGTACCTCCCGCTCTTCATTCATATTTACAAGATTGCTGTTGTTTCTGTGTCTTCCGGCTTCTCTATTTGTTCGTTAATGCCAAATGCGCTCATCTGCACATTCCCTTCATTATTATACCTATTCAAAAGTTTTCGGCTTCTTTATACGGTGTAAAATTATTAGCAGCCAGATAAAAGGTGGGAAAGGGCGTGGCTGTTGTGTACTGCCGTTTTCTTGCTTGTCGCTGGCTTGTTTGGCTCTCATGGAATTTTCTTTTTAATTTTTTTATTCTTACAACACGGCTTCTCTTGCGTCTTCTTTTTTCTTGGGCTGCGTGAAAAACGACACGAAGTCACGTGTTGAGTCTTTTTCCCTAATTTGCCTGACACTTACATATGTCAGCCTTAGGGAAATCAGCAATAGCCCGCTTACTAAATGTATATAAGAATTCTGTGTTTAAGCTTAGAAATGGAATGCGCACGTGGAGTGTTGTGTGGGAGTCGCTTGTAAATGAGTTCGTAATGCGAAAAAAAATCTGTGTGTGGTATGATAACGATGCTTTGTTGTTCTACATACAATTTAATGTCCTCTTGTTGCATGTTTACCTAGTGAGTATGAAAGCATTTGTAGTATTTAAGCAGCATATTTAAAAATGTGACAATTTGTTTCGTTTCTTACTTTAGGAAGGGTCGAAAAATGTTCTTGTTATGCACCGTGTACTAAAGTCAAACGAGATTTGTCCGGAATTTTTCGAAGCTGCCTTTTAAGTTTGTTCTCTCTGCAGCAAAAAGTTCAAAATATCAAAATAATATTGAATTTTTGAAAAATATATGTTAGGTATGCATATAAATATATACCTACACATGTTACTACATGGTATATTTTTCGAAATAACAAAATGAAATTTTTTTTTTTCAACAACGAAACAAAATTATGAAGTTTAATAATTTCTCATAATTATTGAAACGAAATATTTTGCCAAAACGAAACATCTTTCCAATATTTTTTATGCAGTTAAAAAACCATTTTTTTTTTTTAGTTGTGCACCCCTCCTAGAAATAAGATCAGCTTTCCCGCTTTGCGTGACATTTTGATTCGACCACTTGGTAGCATCACAACCCATCCGATTACCACATCACATACAACTTTTATATTTAGCATTTAAATCTTGAAAGAAAACTTTGTAAAAACGTATAGATGATATTTATGGATTGGAATTTCGATCTTCTAACACCTAACCTAAATCTGTAACATTCTATGAAACAATAATTTGATGTAACTCAAAATGTAAGACGAATTTTTCTTCTTGGACATGGTAAATCATTAGCGCGATATGTTTATTGAAGCGCTATACATTATCCTTGGAAAGTTTTATCTGAAGCGGAACGGGAACCTATATATAAATTGTAAATGGTTTTAGGCGTTTTCTTATATGGTTGAAAAATATATTGACTTTATCTCAGATTCCAAAGAAAATTTAGGATTTTACGAAGGAAAATTATTTATTTGATATATTTTTTGAAGCTCTCATATTTCGAGCATAAGAACTCTGTGTTCACTTATCTCAAAAAAGAGTTTTAGTTGTACCCAAAAGTTGAAATTCTAAACATACATGTAGGAGTTTTATATATAGCCAAACATATCGTAACCTTAAGCAAAAATATTTTAGCTTCAAATCGCATCATGTGCTGTAAAACCATATGATATTGTTTGGTATAGCAAGAAATGAACTTGGTGAAATGATATAATAACAAAGATCATAGACGTAAATACAAGCAACAAGAAAATAATGTTTGAAAATAAATCTATGGCCCGATATACAACAGGTACATCATCATAAGCCTCCTAAGAGATTTTTGCGGCAAGCTTCTCTTCCAATTTGTGGTGTGCCGATTTGAATTTTCAATACAAATTGGTGGTACCTACAGTTTTTTGCCGACTCCGAACGGCATCTACAAAGGAGATGAATTTTGACTGAGAAGCCTTCCATAGCAGAAAGGCACTTGGAGGTTTGCCAAACCAACGCCCAGGGGCGACCCCGTTTAAAAAACTTTTTCGAACCATTTTCAATGTTGCCCCAGAGCACGAACCTTGAACCTTCGGTATGGTAGGCCGGCAAAACTACCGCCACACCACGGCGGAAATGTAAATTTGGAATCTAATATTTAGTTTAATTGCCCTACGATCCACAAAAGAAAACATTTTATGTAATATAATAAATAACAATATTTCGCAATATAAGAAAGCGAAAATATCTGAAATTATGTAGGATAGAATATTATGGTTTATTGTTAGGGTGATATATTATGATATGATAGTAATGTGACATGTTATGATATGATACTAATGTGATATATTATGATATGATATGATTGTGATATTTTTTTTTTTTTATAAAAACTTACTTAATAATACAAATTAGGAAAAAACCTCAATAAATCAGAGCTAGCTGAATAAAGTGTAATACATAATTTTTAAATTTAATACTCTCGATATGTGATATGGAAGGTTGTGTTTTGATTGCAGGTGATTTTATATGTACATAATTCTTATACCAGACACATTAAAGCATAGATTTTGGAAATTTTTATTTAAAATATTCACTTGATTAACCTTTCTTAATGATAATTTTAAAATACAACCACATTAAATGTTTTTGATTTATTTTAAGAATTGCGTGATTTTTTAATAATGCGATTTGATATCTGGTGTGATATGTGGAACTGATGTGATACAATTTGTCACGATGTGATTCATTCAAATTAAATGAATTAAATTAACTGATTATATTTACGTTTCGGTTTTGGCTTCGCAATCGGTATTCAATATTTAATTCTAAAATGGCTTAAAGTCAACACGAGGTTTCGAATTTTTGGCTCGAATTCTTCCTACGATACGAAATAATATGCTATGAATGTTGCGATATTAAACATATGATTTTTTGTGATACCTAATCATTCTGAATTAGTTATACTGGAACATTTTGATTTTTGTTTATCAGTTATTTAACAACAACTTGTTCTTTTGTGTTTTGCTTTACATTTGTGGTTGTTGTGTATTATTAGTTGATTTTTTCATACAGTGCTTGCTATAACTTATGATAGTGTTGCTGCTGGCGTTTCATGACTACTGTCGTTGTTGTTACAACAGTATATCTTACACTTTTGATGGGTTTAGATTAAAGCTTGTTAAACTAAGATAACAGGTCTTCGTAGTAGGAACGTCTCTGCCCATCGACCCGGCCTAATCTGCAATCTGGTTCCGTCTTAAAATTAAACACTAGTAAGTAGACAATTTAAATTTTGTAAACACTTTTTTTTTTCTTTTTGCACCTTAAGGGCAATTATAGAACATCGCATACATTTTAATCTTGAGGTGTGCCTTGTTGTTGTTAAAAAATGTTTGCAGCCACAAAAAAAATTGCAACACATTCAAGGTTCTCCTACCACAAGCAAAATAATTATTTACCCATGTAGAGTGAAACTTTGTCTATACACTCACAAGCTTCTTTAAACACGTCTTCAATGCCTTTGGCAAATGTCAATGTATTCATAAAAGGTGGGAGAAAAAAATTTAAGAACACATGCGTCCATTATAATTGCATTCTTTTGAAGTAAAAATCCAGCATAAATTGTTGACAGGTGTCGACAATAGAAATTGCCATTATCTGTTTTGACATTCCAAAGAAAATTTTGCTCAAAGTGGGTGGATCTAAAAAGGCAATACATTTGTTTCTTTCACAGGCTTTCTTTCGTATGCATAAAACATGTGACAAAGTGGAAGTGGTGTTAGGCTTATGAGTTATGAATCTATATGACTGATAAAAAACGTGTACGACCTCGAAACAGTAAGCCCACTAAACTACTTAAGAGGCCCATATCATAAGCGAATTTAGCGCATCTTCTTTTCTCTTTTAAAGTTATATTAAAATTTGATTGAGAAAAACTTCTTGTGATGATAGCTTTTCATGGACTAGGAAAATTTGGATTGTCTTTTTATTGTTTAAAAACATCAACAGATTGTTAGGCAAGATTGCAGTGCCGAACATCGTCAACGTGGTGGTTCGACTTGCTACAGCTCAGTGTCCCTTGGGTTAGGTTAGGTTAGGTTAGGTTAAGGCGGCTGCATCTCTGCACCGCTAAAAGGGGTTGAGTCCCTTCCTCCTTTAAACATGCATGAAGTTGAACCATCCTGCCCGCTTAGTAAAGCGCAGAATGTCTCCGATTTCGGCATAGCCTAGCTCCGCTATACTATTGAATAGGCACCTGTTTGGGCATTCCGAGCGGGTCTTAGCTAGCGCGGAGCAGCATGTGCTGCAGTGTTCGACACTTTATTTTTCCTCCTCGTCCCTACAGCTACGATAGAAGTCATTTGAAGGGACCCCCATGCGTTCACCATGTACTACCATTGGACAATAACCCGTGCGTACCCCAATCATGGGGCCAAGGGAGGATCGTTTGAGATTGGGATGGACAGGGTCCGTTTCTTACACATTCAGGGCCAGGTTTATCTGAACACCTCGCATGTGGACTCCCTTGTCCATCTAGAATTAGCTTTTTCCTCGAATTCGTGTTAGAGCCAGAGCTTAGGCTTGGCCAGAGGGGGGAGATGCTCTTTTTTTGGTTCACCTTTGATTGCTCTGTGGCCTTACTTACCAGCTAGTTTGCATCGCAGTTCCAGGTATGCTGCTGTGGCCTGGAATCCATATCCCTGCTGTGGAGCATTTCGCAGCCTGTTCATTGGGCGAATGCCTGCAGTTGAGTGCTATCTTGGAAGCAGTGTTACTACCCTGAAGAGCTTTCGCAGCCTTCTCTATAGCTGTAAGTTCAGCCTAGAAGACGCTGCAGTGGCTAGGTAGCCGAATGCCTTAAGTAGAGTGAAAATTGAGGTTGTCTGAGGGTTTAGAATATGCCCGCCCTCCCACTTGTACCACTTAGGGATTCTGGTGGAGAACTTGGTATTTGGCTCGTAGCCGGTAGGCGTAGTATAATCCACAAGCTTAAGATTTTGGGGTATGGTCTCCAGGATACTTGGGTGTCCAAATCTAGTGTCGCTCCAGCGCTGAACGCCATTCAGTCGGACTGCGCTATAGCTTGCCTTGAGTTTTCCGTACAGGTCAACCGAAAGTAGGTTGAGCATGACATCCAGAGCTTTTGTAGGCGTTGATGGAACTGGCCCTGTTATAAGCACCGCAGCCGTTCGCTGTAGTCTACTCATCCTGCCTATGTTGTTGGTGCGCTCGAGCGCTGGGTACCATACAGCAACAATAAAGAAGAGGATGGGTCTAACTACCGCAGTGTACAGCCAGTGCATAACTCGCGGGTGCTCAATGCCCCTTTGCTAAGTTAGTTATTATTAAATCTAGCCGCAGTACTTGGATACTTTGCTTTCATCCCGGTTACTTACTTACGTGGCGCTTAAGCATCTAAACGGGTTTGACCACCCCCAAGGGGCGAAAAATCGGTCCCAAATTGGTTCTTCCATTGGAGTAGTGGTCGTGGTACCGTCGACTGCACCATATTGGACGGACTGGCTGACAGATCCAGAGAGAAGCACCGTTACTTTCCATGAGATAGAATGATGGAGCAGAGGCCTAGTTGCAGAGAGGGCAGATGGTGTGATGAACCCGTATATAGCTCTGAAACGTGGAAGACATGAAAAATGTCCAATCCGACATATTTGGTACAAGCGCTTGTTGAAGGTAGATGTGCCTGTTTACTAAGAGATGAGACTGCAAGCTGGCCAAAAATTACTATAAAATGTTCTATTTCAATTCAATGAAAAATTTGCCATATACCTGGACATACGGCAATCTGCAAAAATGCCACGGCTGTCACTTCCTCTATAATAGAAATCGGAAAAACTATGTGGAAAAAAAGCATCAGCCAAATGAGCTAGGGTGTTAGATTTGTGTGCTAGAGATGAAAATAATAAGACAATAACGTCCTCTGGTAGCCTCCAAGAGTGGAATGGACTTGGCATATGAAATATTTGTCTGCCTTTGGTTCTCGTTCTTCTCAAGGATACCGTAATGGCTTTCCTTAGGACTCATTCTTCCATGCGCTTTGTTCCAATTTGGGCTCATTTTCTTAAAAGTAAGAAAATGTGGGGATATGCATGTGTTGAAAATCTTCGAGGCTAAAACTCTTCTCCGAAAAATTTTTAAAAGCATTTGGTTGTAATAAAACCACCACTAATGAAATCACTGCGACTGACAAATATTTCTTCGTACACACTCACACACTTACACAGACACACGCATACATCGCAGCAAGTGACTAAAGATTTTGTCTGCATAATGAATAATTACGTACTTTATAACTCCCCGCTGGGCTCTTAACCCCATAATTACATATACACTTGTGTGAGATTACGAAATTATTTCAGTTGTCTCAATTAGCGCATTTTCGCATGTCACACAAACCTAAACGCACACATACTCGTGTACGCAGACGAACGCAAACACATCCTCACCTGCAAGGAATGCTCATGCAATCTCCCATACATCCAAGCACCTGCAAGTAATCGCAAGCCTGCCAGCAATGCCTCGTTGCGTGTTGTAGTGTCTTCTTTGAAAATTCCGTGTTGGCGAATTCTAAAAAACTATTGAAATAAAAAAAAAAAAAATTATAAATGTAAGTTTACCTTGACTCACTTCTGAGCAGCAACCTTACTTACCATCATCTACTACTCATCTTATAACGCTGAGATTTTACGCCCCAATACAAAAGCCATAGCTGCCACAAAACCGTGCAGGACAAATTAATTAATTAAAAGAAAATGAACGAGACAACAAGCTGCCGTGAAAGCAGTCAAGCTATGTATGTAACATAAGTGTGTATATGTAAAACATATGTATATGTGTATCGTGTGAATGTATGTATGTATGGTACTAGAGATATTAAGTCTCAGCGATCGCATATACGAATCTATGTATATTCCTGCAGAAAAATTTGGCAACCAGTCTCGAAAGAGGACAGACATGAGCTACATACTTCCTAAATCGATCTTCATTGTTTACAGGCGTGATAGTAAAAATACATTTCGAAATATTTTATATCGCTAATCACTCATCCACTACCAGAACTACCACAAAACTCACCGAAATTTGGATTATGGTTAAGAGGCCGTAGAACTCTCCGTACTAGCTTAATTGTCATTCCGCGTGTCCAAGAAATTATTTTATTGGTCGAATTTTCTACTACAGGCAATAATAGTATAATTAATAACAGATTAGAACATTGCAACAAAATATGTGGCATCTTAATTGTCTCAACTTAAAAGGATAATTCCGAATTAGAATTTGAATTTTATTTCAAATTCAGCCTTACAGAGGGAAGACTGTCGTTTCGATATCTCTTTAAGAGAGACCGGCTAAATTTGATTAGTAATCAATAAATTAGACGACTTCTTTAATTGCTAATAATTATTTTAATTATTTTTCCTTAAAAAGAAATTATTAATTGATAAGGACTAAAAAAATAAAAATAAATTCAGATATAATCAAAAAAATCAAAAAAAAAAAAAACTAAATAATTAGAAATAGTCGAAAACAATTTTTTTGATTACATGTGATTAGTTTTGAATTTTTTATAATTTTTATACCTTTCCTGAACATGAAATGGTATATTAACTTTGGTCCGATGTTTGTAACGTTTAGAAAAATAAGAGATAGACCCACCATTAAGTATACCAAATTGATCAGGACGATGAACTGAGTTGATGCAGCCATGTCCGTCTGTCCGTCCGTCTGTCCGTCTGTTTGAACGCAAACTAGTCCCTCAATTTTTGAGATATCTCGATGAAATTTGGCGCACGGATGTATTTTTGTATTATATTAGACATTTGTCGGTTTCGGTATAATCGGGTCACTATAGCATATATCTCCCATACAACCGATCGTTCAAATAAGAGGATTATGACCATTCTCCCTCATTTTTAAAGATTAAAACTTGAAACTTGGTAAGATATTTTCTTATGGATAGCAAAAGATTTCGTAAAAAAATCACTAAGAGCGGAGCTATATATAGTATATATCCCATACAACCGATCGTTCAGATAAGAGGATTATGGCCATTTATCCCTCATTTTGAAATATTAAAACTTGAAACTTGGTGAGATATTTGCTTATAGATAATAAAAAATTTGGTAAGAAAATCGCTAAGATCGGAGCAATATATAGTATATATCCCATACAACCGATAGTGCAGATAAGAGGATTATGGCCATTTCTCCCTCAACAACAATGCGTATTTAAGTTTGCACGTATTCATGAAAGGTATAAAGCCTTCGACAGCGCCGTCCTTACTTGTTTTAATTATTTTTGATTTTTTTTTTCAGTATTGTTGATGTGTATATTTATGTGCTTCTACAACAATACTAAAAAAAATTTAAAATAATAAAAACAAGTAAGGACGGTGCTGTCTTCGGCTGTGCCGAAGGCTTTATACCTTTCATGAACACCGGCAAACTTAAATACGCGTTGTTTAAAGTTCTCTAAAACTTTGTCAGCAATACATTTAATGTTTTTTTTTTTTAGTTTTAATCTTCCAAAATGAGGGATAAATGGCCATAATCCTCTTATCTCAACGATCGGTTGTATGGGATATATACTTTATATGTATAGCTCCGATCTTGGTGATTTTTTTACCAAATCTTTTACCATCCATAAGCAAATATCTCACCAAGCTTCAAGTTTTAATCTTTAAAAATGAGGGAGAAATGGTCATAATCCTCTTATCTGAACGATCGGTTGCATGGGATATGTACTATATATAGCTCCGATCTTAGCGATTTTTTTACCAAATTTTTTATTATGTGTAAGCAAATATCTCACCAAGTTTCAAGTTTTAATCTTTAAAAATGAGGGAGAAATGGTCATAATCCTCTTATTTGAACGATCGGTTGTATGGGAGATATATGCTATAGTGACCCGATTATACCGGATCCGACAAATGTCTAATATAATACAAAAATACATCCGTGTGCCAAATTTCATCGAGATATCTCAAAAATTGAGGGACTAGTTTGCGTTCAAACAGACGGACGGACGGACGGACAGACGGACATGGCTGTATCAACTCAGTTCATCGTCCTGATCAATTTGGTATACTTAATGGTGGGTCTATCTCTTATATTTCTAAACGTTACAAACATCGGACCAAAGTTAATATACCATTTCAAGTTCATGAAAGGTACAAAAATCAAAAGTAATCAAAACAACTTTTTTCTATTTTTTTAATTATCGTATAACTTTTTCAATTAATGGGAAAATAATTATTAAAAATTTTAAGTAGTTGGTTATCAATCATTAAATCGATTAATTTTCATGATTTTTTGACCAGTTTCAATTTTTATTAGATTTGATTTTGTGCAGGCTTTGCTGGTCTAGTGCTCTTGCTAAAAACGAGAAAAACACATTATTTTCTGTTTATAATTTTTCCTTACGTTTCGCCAATCTCCTTGGCATCTTCAGGGGTTAACCTTATTTTTTCACATGAAACAACAAAAAGAAAACATAAGTAACAAACATTGAAAAATAAGGCTAAATTACATACATTTTGGCAAAATTAAACACTTACATGGGGCTTAACTTATACTCTCTCTCTCTCTATGGCGCGATATACAACAGGTATATCATCATAAACCTCCTAAGAGAATTTTGCGCCAAGCTTCTCTTCCAATTTGTGGTGTGCCGATTTGAATTTTCCCTACAAATTGGTGGGACCTACAGTTTTTTGCCGACTCCGAACGGCATCTACAAAGGAGACGAATTTTTCTGAGAAGCCTGTCATGGCAGAAATACACTCGGAGAGTTTGCCAAACCACTGCCGAGGGGCGACCCCGTTTTGAAAAACTTTTTTCAAATCACTTTTGATGTTACCTGTACCAGGGCTCGAACCATGGACCTTCGGTATGGTAGGCCGGCAACACTACTAACTATACTATAAACATAAAAAACATCACAGAAAGCACTTATAATTAAATTACAATTAAACCATTACACTGCGTTACAAAAACGAGTTTTAGTTCTGTCCAATGAACCAAATATACTTTTTCGGAAAGGGGAGAAAAAATAAAAATACACGTGTATCGGCGATTTTCATGTACACGTCAGAACTTTTTTTTTGATGTATAAAGTATAAAGCACGTAGTGTCCGTCTGTCCGCCTGTGTGAAAGACTTTGGATCGATTTTTAACCCTTTTTTCGTGATCCAATCGAGCTGAATTTTGCAGGCAGATTCGTAGAAATGTCTACATCACGTCAAAAGTAAAAAAATTATATATTTTTATGAATTCTCAGATTTTCCAGATTTTTTTTTTTTTTATTTTTTTTTTTTCACTTTTTTCTTTCACTTTTTTCGGGATAACTAGAAGGAACTCCAAATTTGTAAACTAGTAAAGCGTTCCGAAAAAAAAAATTGTTTTTCGACCCATACTACTCCATATATTTGTAGTTTATCAAAAGTAACTTTCTAACACTAAACTGTTTATGACTTTTACAACACTTACAACTGGTATGACAGATGAAACAATGAATTGCACAATCAATATTGCACTATTTAAATTCGTTTAATTTATTGTTTGATCTGCCGTTTGTGCGTTTGTTCCGATCAGCTGACAGTTGCACTACTAGGAGACGTATACTTTGACAATTGTTTTAAGTTCTGTTGTGCGAAAACGTATTTCTATATATTTCATCTGAGAAAAAATACAGTGCCCGACTCGAAATAACTTTTGTTACGTTTGTGGCTTATTCGCACGAAGTAAAAATCACAGGCGGTCAGACGGACGAGCTTTATACTTTATACATCAAAAAAAAATTCTGACGTGTATATGAAAATCGCCGATACACGTGTATTTTTATTTTTTCTCCCCTTTCCGAAAAAGTATATTTGGTTCAAAGGACAGAATGTGTGTAACGCGGTGTTATACAACAGGCCTGTTTTATGTTAATTCGATACTTACCAGTACGTGGATCAATTAAACCTCACATTCAACTTTGCTACTTAATTTAAGTTTGATAAAACTTTAAAAGCTAAGAATTCAGTTGTATGGGATAGTTTGAATGAAATGAAAAAAAGAAAAACAATATTGAAAAATAAGCTTTTTTTTTAGATTGCAACGTCATCAAGTAAACGCAAAAAGGATGTACGTACATTGGCCTGATTGTTAATAGTTATGCAGTGTTAATATATTTGTATGAAAAACACGGAAACCCGCATAAAAACGAGTTCCGTTTTTAATTTGAGCCAAAAATCACTGATGTTGCAAAATGATGCATAACAGTTATTTCATCATGCTTATCCATAGACGCTGTTACCATCCAGATGTAAGTGTACTTACATACTCACATTTTTGTATGAAAATACAGTTACGATAATAGTGAAATCTCATATGAGCATTTCACTTTGTGAATAAAGACACTCAGCCAATAAAATGGGTAGTTTTTATTTCAAAAAAATGTTGCAAATGCATATAAATTGTTGTGTGTGTAAATGGAGTTTTTTTGTGCTTTTGATGCATTTTTCAACACTATTCAGCAAACTTTTTACTACTTTTATGGCTGACGACTTTCTGATTTGTTCTCATATTTCCGATGTATGATTGAGATTGATGTTGCATCAACTAACCATTGAGACTTGTGTCCCGTATGAGAAATAAATAAGCTAACGTTCTAATGAATATTGAATATATTTAATGAATATTTGATGTAACTTGAAGAATAATTATTGAATGGTAGTTAAGGTAAAAAAGAAAAGTAAACTTATGATGTATCATTTTTATAAAAAAACTGTATATTCGTACTACCATCTTAAATTGTAGCTCTTGCCCTAAGCAGTTTGTCACATAATCAAAAGTAATCAAAACAATTCTGTTTGATTTTTTTAATAATCGTAAAAAATCATGATTTCTTTTTTGATTATTTTTTTAATCCATTGGAAAATAATCATTACAGGGAGCACTTTTTTTCTTTCGCCAGCTCGCTTTAGTTGCTCGATTCAACTTCTTCATTTATTATCATCTCTCGCTCGCTCTCTACTGCCTCGCTTGTCATTCTACAGTAGGGTTGCCAACTATATTTGACACCTGCAAGTTTGGCACATAATGCTGAATCCGGTGATAATACATCATGTAGTGAAAACACTTTTGATAGAGAACACACGGATCGAGTGGGTTCTGAAAATCCGGGGTTTCAAAGGATGGACAATGCTTAACCCGATTTGAATGCAACGCATTGGGAAAATAAGTGCGTTACGTGGTGGACTTACAAAGAAGTTAAAATTTTTAAATCTTTAGAAAAAAGTACGCTTCGAGACTTTAGAGAAAAATAATAGCAAAATATATAACCTAACATTTTTAATAAATATCTAAGCTGACAAAGCAAATTCGTAAACTTTTAAGGAGCGCCATACCCGCTCCATGGAATCAGGGAAACTTGAAATTTAAACACCTGTAACAAAACTATTTTTACCGCCAATTAATAATTTTAAACTTTTACAAGCTTTTGGCATTCTGTCGTTGTAAGTTGCAGCTCAATTTCGTAATCGCCATGTTTTGTAAATATTTTTGTGGGCAGAAAAAGCAGAAAAATGCCAGCCATAATTTAGACATACTAAAGAACTTCGTTTGCCTGAGAACCAGCATTAACACCAACAATAATGTTAGCCTAGACATCTAAAAAAAGAATCACTCTTGTAAACAAATGCTACCTCGGAGTGAGTAGGAAAGGTTATTCGAAAGGTGTGTGACCCCTACGCGTTCGAGATGGCGACGTACCGAAGAAGATTTGATGACGAGCTGTATGAGCTCTATGCAGAAACCTATATAGTTCAACGAATTACAACCAAGTGGTTTCGTTTGCAACCCATGTTGTGCATATGAATGAAGATACTCCTGTTCATAAGGTATTCCTGAGATCACCACTACGATTTAAGGACCAGGTAAAGAACAATTTGCGATCCCGTGCAGTTTCCAATACGCGCCAGTTGTCGGGGAGAAGAAACGAGTTGCGAGCTATGTTTGACTGCCAAAATCGTTTATTCGGTTAAGCGTCATTCAAAGAAAGAAAGCGAACACTGTAAGCTCTTTTCCCAGTGTAACATTTTGAAATATTATTTCTGTTTAGATATTACATCATTTTAGATAACACATTATTCGAGCGGAAACTTTCTTGAAAACTCCGATTTGAAAAATAGATAGGAAGCTACGACCCTCCAGAACCGGAATATAAGTTGCATAATTTCACTATTTAACTATCGCAGGAACTTAGGCTCTAGGACATATATATATAAATTAAAACACCACAATTAATTTATATATATATTTGCCGATTTATATTTTCAAGGCAGCACGCAAGAACTTTTAAGAATACGTAAAAAATGTGTAAGAATAATTAACCCTTTTGCGCTCTCTGTACTATATAAACGACTACAATACAAGCCATGCCTAAAACTCTGCTACGACTTTTATAACAAAACTATTTAGATGTGCAGCCACCTTGTAATATTATCTTCATTTTACCTAAGATTACAGATAAATTGGTATAACAGCTGACTCCAGATTTTGACATTTGCACATGCAGTTTTCACATCGGAGTTAGCCAGAAGAAAAATTAGCAATTTTTTATTCAAATATTAATACAATGGGCACATGTGATATGTATATGATGAACGTTTTCCTTTTTTAGGATCTGGAAGAAAATGCCGAAATTCAAAAGTGGAAATAGTTATTTGGGTCTTGAAGAAGCTGTAAACGCTATTATGAAGGAGGAAGGTGACCATGAATATGACATCATTATACTGCCGCCAGATCCTCATGAAGTAACCGACGAAGAAAGTGATGAAGAGGATTTGCAAACGCTAACTTTACCAACAGACATTCCTGGGACTATTGAGGTCATGCACCGTAATGCACCGTGATGACGATTCTGAATGGGACGATAGTGATGACGAACCCTTGTGTAGCAAAAGACGACGTTTAAATCCGTCTGACTCACGGCCCAAATAGAAAAAATGCACGCCGTCTTACTCCTCCCAGTTTATGAATAATGATTGCTCATCGCGAAAAGTCGAAGTTATTGAACACCTACGTAACCTTTCGCCGGTAGAAATTTTTGAAAAAATATTTGATGAGGAGGTACTCCATTTGATCAAGCAGAACACTTACCTTTTATAGGCATGACTTCGTACTGGACGATGATTACCTACGGAGACTCTTGGTTATCCTAATACTATCTGGCTATCATAGACTACCACGTGAGCGCTAATATTGGAGTTATGACGAAGATCTTGAAGTTTCTATTGTGTCGAACTGTATGCCACGAAAACGATTTCTAGAAATCAAGAGAAACTTTCACTTAGTTGATAATAGCCTTGCATCTACTTCCAATGATATGATGTTCAAAATTAGACCCCTGTGAGACCTATTGACTCAAAAGTTTTGTCAGAAGGGGATATTTCATGAGGACATTTCGATCGACGAATCCATGATAAAATATTATGGCCACCATCCCTCTAAGCAATTCATTCGAGCTACGCCAATTAGATTCGGTTACAAAAAACTGGGTAGCAGCCAGTTCTGATGGTTACTGCTATGTTTTTGATGTATATTGCGGAAAAACAACTGTGCGCTCAAAAGAACCTCTTGGTCATAGAGATGTCAAATCGTTGTTACTAAAAATGCCTTCGATACCTGAGGAACATACAATTTATTTAGACTATTTTTTTTACTAATTATGATTTACTGCGAGACTTGAAAGAAACTGGATATAAAGCAACTGGAACAATGCGTGAAAATCGCACCAAAAATTGTCCTTTGCGATCGGTGGAAGATATGAAAAATTCACCTAGAGCTGAGTTTGGCTACCGATTCCATACTATGAACGAATTATTAGTCGTAAGGTGGAAAGATAATAGTGTGTGCGCAATAGAAACCAATTTTGATGCAATTGAACCTATGGGTAAGGTAAAATGCTGGTGTTCACAGAATAAGAAAAAAGTAGATGTGAGTATTCCACACTTGATTCAAAACTACAACAAAGGAATAGGCGATGTTGATGAAATGGACGGATATATTTCTCTGTACCGCGTTAGTATTCGTGGTAAAAAATGGTGGTGGGTTATCTCCACATACATACATGATTGATATGAGCATACCTAACGTTTGGCGTCTACATATTTTATCTAACGATACTTTATCATTTCTCGGAGCTACCTTAAGAACCGTAACGTCAACAAAGCTCGTCCATCCGGCTCTATCGTAGCAGGTCCAAAGAGGAACAACGGACATAACCCTGGAAAGCTTCCCAAACAGCTACTATGTGTTTTGTGTCATACGCGAATATAATGGCAATGTACAGGATGCCAAAGAACGTTATGCATTGAAAAAGAATGTTTTAAAATATATCACTCATAAGTGCCCGCTGTACTAAATAAAGTACACCCTCAAAAGTCAACTTTTATCACTTTTTGTAAATTTTTAATACTAAACTTAATTAAAGTGATTTGTAAGATGACAAAAATGCAAATAAATATAAAAAAATACTAAAGGTCAATTCATCTAACTCCCACTTCGTTCAAGAAAAAATGTATCTTCTAATTTATTGTCCATTTATATAAACGTAGTTTTAAACGATTTTATATATTTCTTGTTAAATATTTAAATACTATTTTTGTAGCAAATTCGTATACATTCAAAGTGGTTTGCTTTATGAGATTGGCGAATTTTTGTAGCTATTTGTTTCAAACGTTATTTGCTGCATAGATTGAAATAAAAGCGCACATACATCTATAAACATATGCTAAACATACTCCTACATATGTAGCATAGCAAACATATACACAAAAAGTTTATGCGCATTTTTTTTTCGCTTTCGAAAATTATGCAAAAATGCATTCATGAATCTTTAATATCAGCAGTCAGCTGCTACAACACCAACAATCTGTGTACACATATTAGCACACACCTCGTTGCTTTGCATTCATCATTGAGCTTTAACGCCTTTCAAAAACTTTTAAAATTGTTTATAACCAGTTGTATGCCGCACAAATCCCATTGCGGGTGTAACATCTGAATACATATAAAATTACATAAAACTTATATGTAGCACATTGAAACTTTACATACTTTTTACAATATTCGATTTAAATTAATCGAGGCAAAACTAACCAAATACTTTCAAGTAGGCAAGGGGAACGCTTAAACTCTATTTCGGGTGTAACCCAGTGGCGCTGCACAATTAGAACGCCTTATTTATTTGCAAGAATTTTGAAATCTCTCTTTGTTTTGTTATGTACTAACATATCTACTATTGAGTTGAAGGGCAAGCAATTTAAACATATTTTTTTCAAAAACTCTTTCAATAAAAAAACTTTTTCAATAACGCTCTTTGAGAACTTTTCTAAGAATGTCCTATAAAAAGACTTTCAACTGATAAAGTGCGTTATTCAAACCCAATGCTGAAATACTGCCTTCTCATATGTACACGGCTAAAAATTTGAGCCTCAATTTAAAACTTTTGGGGGCTACATATAAGTCCAAGCCAAATTTGGTTCAGAATTTAAATTGTGCCAATTTTCGAGGAAATGAGAGTGAAGAAAAGAGTTTCAATTTTATGCCAGAAATGCTTTAAAAATTAAAAAACATAAAAAACATTTGTATCAGCTGACAGGATTCGAACCGACTGCCCCGACATCGGAGTCGTGTACTCTACCCAGTGAGCTACACAGCACACAAAACTGTTTAGAGAATAATTCAATGACTTGAAAAAACCTTCAGAAATAAATGAAAAGAAATGAAATAAATTTTACACGTTTTTTTCAGTTAAGTATTAAATTTAAGCCGTAATAAACTGAAAATTTGTGTGGGTAATTGAAAAGTTTCGAATTTATTACAATAATGTTTAAAAAATCGTTTAAACCAACGAATGGTGTGAAATTTATGCTCAAATTTTTAACCGTGTAGCATTGTGTGCCTGTGTAAAAATATACTCTCGCTCTCGCTATGGCGCGATATACAACAGGTATATCATCATAAACCTCCTAAGAGATTTTTGCGCCAAGCTTCTCTTCCAATTTGTGGTGTGCCGATTTGAATTTTCCCTACAAATTGGTGGAACCTACAGTTTTTTGCCGACTCCGAAAATATTCATTGGTTTTAATAATTTTTTAAACAGCGTTGTAGCAAAATATTTCAAAAACTTACTATTATTTTTAATATCTTTTTTTATCAGGTTTAAATCCTAACTGAATAAAAGTCTATAGTCTTAAAATATTTTTTTTTTTAGTAAAACAAAAAATTTAAACTTTTTGCCGATAAGAGCAGAGACAATTGTATTTTGAAATTTTTTACTAATAGTTTTTATTTTAAAACAAATACGGCTATTGTAGCCCAAAAGTTCAAAATTCAGCCTTAAGAAAAAGCCAATTTTTAATTAAAATATAGCGAATTCCATAACGGAAACCACATAAAAAGAAATTTCAAAGTGTACACAAACTTCAGGAAAGTTAATTAAACTTTTAAAAATTTACATCAAAATTTCAATATTTTGGGCAGAATTTTTAGAAAATTTTTGAGTACGCTTTTCTACAGCTCATTCAGTGTGCAAATTAGAAGTACGTAAAAATTTCCACTGAATTTTTAGAATTTTTTTGTCAAGGATGTTGAGTATTTTTTCCATACAAAATTAATTTTGCTTCATGGGTTGTATGGAAGAAATCACTCAACCCTTGACGAAAAAAATTGAAAATTCAGGGAAATTTTTGAGCCAGTTACACATAGCTTTTTATTCTATAAATCAAATTTCATAACTAAAGCACGCTCGAAATTTAATCTTTTAAAGATGAATACCAAGTTTAAAAATACTAAAAAAATAATTAAATTCAAACGCTTGTTTATAACCCAATAAACAATGAAGTAAGCTAGTATATTAAAAAATATTTTCCAAACGTTGAAATCAATGTTTTCCAAACGAGTTTATAACTAAAAAATTTCACAATCGTTTAAATATGTTTTCACAATTGTATGGTAGCTTTGGGGAATTAACTTTCTGCGAAGTGAACAGTTTGGAAGTTTTCAAAAATAATAATAAGTAATTTACCTACTTTATTTATATGAACTTTATTATATGGCCGACGTGGTGTAGCGGTAGTGTTGCCGGCCCATCACACCGAAAATCCCAAGTTTCGAAGATTTTTCAAAACTCAGCCGGAGGGTATTTCTGCCATGGAAGGCTTCTTAGCAAAAATTCATCTCCGTTGCTTTTCAGATGCCGTTCGGAGCCCGCCAAAAACAGTTGCTCCCGCCAATTTGTATAAAAAGATGGAAGCAGCTCGCCACAAATTGGTAAAAAAAAGCTCTCGTCGAATATTTAAAAAAAAATTTTTTTTTATTATACTAAAATTGTAAAACAAGTAATAAATGGAACTGAAATAACTATAAAAGATATTTTAAAATAATTGTAATAATTTATTTAATAAGAAAAGTCAAGGAAATCGTCAGGATTCGAACCAGCAACCTTCGGAGCAAAGGTCTAGTACATATTCATAAGGCTATGGCATGTTTTCAACGTCGTTGACTAAATTGGAGTTTTAATAATCAGTTTTCAACGAACCTTTACTATACGTTGAATAAAACGTTAATTAAAAATTGGTTTCCAAACCTCATATCCAATTGTTGAAAAAGGGATCACTTTCGTTGATTCGACATTTTTTTCCAAATGTTTAACAATGATTAAGTTTATCGTTATAGTAAACGTATTTTATTTAAATTATTGAGCTCTAGGCCACCGAAATATATATGTATAATTTCAATTAAAACAATTGGTTTACATCATAATAATATTTGCTTTATTTAAATTTATCGATATTTCGACTTCAATTTGCACCTTATCGTCAATAGTATCCTGATGATGATTTTAAATTGAAGTCGAAATATCGATAAATTTAAATAAAACAAATATTATTATGATATAAACCAATTGTTTTAATTGAAATTATACATATATATTTTTGGGTGGCCTAGAACTCAATAATTTAAATAATTGTCAATTTAAAGGCCAATAAACACGAAAGAAATAAGTAAACGTATTTTGCTTATTGGGAAATGATTAAAATATGTACGAGGTGTGTTCAAAAAGTATCGCGAATTTTTTGGTTTTTAAAAATTATTTATTTATTCATGAATATCTATTTTGTCCCCTTCAAAGTAATCCCCATGAGATATTATACACTTGTGCCAACGGTTTTTCCAATCTTCGAAGCACTTCAAAAAATCATTTTTTTTTGTACCTTGTTCAGCTCCTCCTTCGATGCCGTCTTTATCTCGTCAAGAGAAGCGTAACGTCGTCCTTTCATGGGCCTCTTCAGTTTAGGGAACAAGAAAAAGTCACAGGGGGCCAGATCTGGGGAATACGGTGGCTGCGGCATCATTTGTGTGTTGTTTTTGGCCAAAAAGTCGCGCACAAGCAACGATGCGTGAGCAGGGGCGTTATCGTGGTGCAAAAGCCAATTTTTGTTCTTCTTTGCACATCTTCTCTGCCTTCTGAGAACATTTTGTACCACCGATAAACGTTGCTTCGGTCCAAGGTAGCTTCTCCGTATGCCACAGTCAACATTCGGAATGCATCCGCGCACTTAATTTCGTTTTTCACACAAAATTTGATACAGGTTCTTTGATCCATTTTTTTGAATAGGTAAAAATCGAAGATGATCCAAAACACGTGCAAGCAAAGCAGCTGTCAACAATTAACTGAACATTCAAAATGGCCGAGCTTGTCGGCATAAGTGAGACACATGAGTACGTAACCAGCGAAAATTCAAAATTCGCGATACTTTTTGAACACACCTCGTAAATTCCTTGCGTGCTTTGGTTATGAAACGCACTGTCAATGGTTTCAACGGCTTGCTATACTTGATAGTTTCGGAGAAGGGTGAACTTGTGAAATTGGAAAACGGATTTGCTATTAAATGATTTCATTAATCAGACAAGGTTCTTGATTTTTCTATAAATAAATTAATTACAATTAATCATAGTGTGATTAATGCATGAACTAATAGTAGAGATCGATCTAAAAAAATTGCGATTAATCGATGATTAATATGGAAACTTTCGGGAAGTGTTTTCGGTAGCGAAAACAACGAAGTGCATACTTTTGAAATTTTGTATTTTATATTCAATTTAGACTTTACAGAAAAAATAGTTAGTTTAGCTATCAGACACGCATTTGCAATTCTTGTTTTAAATTTCTTAGATATTTTGGCCGGTTAAATATGTGCGAAACAGTATCTAGTGTGAATAACTAATCAAGAGAATTTTTCACTAATCAGCTTAGTGGTAATTAAAGATTACTACATTTAAGAAAGCATAATTTTAAATCATTCTTTCATCATTTCTTTAGAGCTTGTTTTCAAAATAAAAAACCTATATTTACATAAGCACATATCATAACACATCGTTTTTCTCAACGAATAACACCTTGAACAAAGAATCAAAAACGAACAAAATATGGATATTAGGGAAACAACTTCCTTTGCTTAATCGGCAGTGGTTATTTTCTAATTAATTTAACATTAATCTGTATGTTCCACTGATAGATTAATCGGACTGCTCTAGCTAATAGAGATGCCCCAAACACGTACAAGCAAAACAACTTAAAATGTTAATGAGCACTGCATTTTCGGGAACAAAGGGGCTAGGTTTATCGATGAAGCCACCGATTTAGTTAATCGAATACCAAGTTAGAGCATCGTGTAAAGTTCTCATTTACTGCAAACGATAAAACGATGCGCAACTGGGTATACAGTAATCGTTTGCACGCGCAGATTAACTTTTTGACTTGCCTTAATTTTATTTCAATAAAGCAAGTGCTTTCCTCGCCGTATAAACATTTAAATGTATATTAAATGCAAGTCGAAAAGGAATGCTAAAAGGGCTCACGTAGAAAGTTGTTAGAACGTGAGAGCGGGATGGCGTTGGTTTATTGTGTCTAAACCGCTACTAAGTATCTCATTAGCATTTTGCATGTCAAAAGCCTATTGAAAATGCTCAATAAAAATTCATGCGACGAAATTGAAATGTGTATGAATCGATTTCATCCCTTCAAATGTGTCAACGTGTTGCCATCCCACATGATGGCGCATTTGCTTGTGTTTGCTCTCCTTTCTTTTTTCTATTTTTGATTTTGCTTAAAGTATACACTTGTGAAAGATACGTTCTGGTGTGTTAGCTTTTATCGCACACCATCAAAGAGGTTACACAAACACTCAAACCGACCACTCTACACCGTTCACCAAGTTGTTTGGGTGCGTTAAGATGTTGCGAGTCGTTGAGGTTGCGGTTAAAACTTGAACGCATAGCAAGCAGAATTCCAAAATAACAGTAAAATTAAAAAAAAAAATATAACTTCTTTTCAGAAAAAAGGCTTGCGTTTCAATACATCGAGGTTGAACCACCAATCTTTTAAAACACGTGTGTGGAGAATTTTTGAAGTAGACATCAGTTCTAATCTAAAATATGGCGATCACACAAACCGCTTTAATAGCAGCAGCTTAATTATTCTGCCAGATATCGCTTACAGCTTGCGTAAAGCTTGTCGTTGACAATGAGCTAGAATCTTTCCAATTGCCCTTCAATCCCCTTTGGACCACGATACGATCAATACGAAGACCCTATATAAGAGAATCGGCACGCTCTACATCTTTGTCGTTTTCAAAGCATCCTTTGACAACCACTTTGCTGCTATGTCTGATTTCTGACTTCTTTGTCAAGATTATACGGCCCAGGATGTCACCGAATAATTAGCAGCCAAACGAGCCCTTAGTAAAGGTTAGCCTTTATTTATACGGTCAGCAACACTAAGCCGCAAAATAGCAATGTAGTGTTTAAAAGGGAATTTCTGAGGGCTAGTTTTGTCTTCTCTGTACGTCATAGAGATGTGCCAAATGGTTCTAACGGTGTACATAGTCAAGATGTAGTACCTTCGGCAGCTAAAAAAGAATCGGCAAAGATGCACCTAGAAGAAGATTAACACTCCTTGTTGGAAGTAAACAAAAAGCGACAAACCCGCTAAGTCAAATGGCTACTAATAAGGGTGGGTTGATTTTTTTTCAGTTAGTCTTGGCGTAGAATTTGTAGTTATTAACAAGTAAGGAAAGGGCTGTCTTCGACTGTGCCGAAGACTTTATACCTTTCATGAATACGCAACACGGTTTTAAGTGTCCGATCCTTACTCACAATTAGTAAAAACTCTGCAAAACTGATAATTTAAAGATCCATAGCCCAAACCCCATTTATCGGAACAATCGATTGTATGGGTTCTATATGTTATGTAGGTCAAATCTGGCTGATTTCCACTACACACATTACATATATAATAAGTACCAAACCTGCAAAATTTTACTTTCCTAGCTTTTTAATTGCAAAATTTATAGCCCAAAACCCATTTATCGAAACTATCGATTGTATGGGAGCTATGGGTTGTATTGCTCCTATCTTGTTGATTCCGACACATGATTAAACTCATGCAAAATGGCGGTTCCGTACCAAATTTCATCTAGATATCTCAAAAACTGAGAGACTAGTTTGCGTACAAACAGACAGACGGACAAACGGACATGGCTAAATGGACTCAGCTCATCGCTCTGATCATTTCGGTATACTTATTGGTGGGTCTATCTCTTCTTCTTCTCATACTTACAAACATCGAACCAAAGTCATAATACCATTTCATGTTCATGAAACATATATAAAAGGTGATGATGATAATTTCGTAGGGGGTACTAACTACTTGATTGGATAATCTGTTTGTTTGTTATTCGATTTGCTAAACTTAAGGCCTTATTTCTCAACATGTATTAATTAATATGGCATTATTTTCACAATGAATGTGAAATAAAGCCATTATGGCATTATTGCACTTTTGGTAAAATCACGGGTGATAATTATGTATCACATGACATCTCAATGACATCGCGTAAACCAAACAGCATTTTCCTGAGACGCGGCAGGCGAAAATTTGGAATAAAAAATTTTAATTATTTAGTATGATAAAAATTTCTCGGAAATATTTCCAGTAAAAAGGGTTATCAAAAAAAAAAACAAATTTATTGCTTTAATTTTAAATGCCCACTAAATTTAGTCACTAAGGATGCATTACTTATTAAATAATACATTTTTTTGCATTTTTCAAAATATTCGGCTTTCACTCTATTTTGAGCATTTTAGGTAGATATGGGACGTGAGTGCCAAGGAATATGTATACCAAATTTTACATACGAATCTTAATAAGATATTTTTTCTCAAGCTATAGCCTTCCCAGTGGATGTGTGGACAGAAGGGCGTGGCTTGAACAATTTTCCGTTCCTCTCAAACATTTAAATAATTTTTTGTTTTAAGTTTATGTTTAAGTAAAAATTCTTCCCACATGCTAAGCGGAAATAAAAATGCAGAATACCGTAGTAGGTATGATTTGGTGTTTAGAATTGGCATCAAGTATCGCTATGAAGAAATGATTATGAGAATTAATTATTATAAATAAGAGTTATTTGGCACCTCTGGTAGTAGGTATTTTTGATGGCCGCTTCAAGGTTGCAGTCAAGTACATGCGTCTTTGAATTACCATCAAAGCAGATTTTCACACTTGATTGTATATATGTAGGTGGGAGTATAAACTTGATTTGCATTTCTTAAGGAGCGCGACTGTCATTGCACTTGAGCTGATACAACTTTTTGCTTAGCGGATTTTTACTTTTATCGATACCGTTAAAACCGCACACGTGTGTATGTATTTAGCGACAATAAATTGAAACGCGGTCATATATATGTATTCATACGTGCATACATACAAATCATAAACAACCAACAAATACCCAGCGATGTGCTCTAATCTATGAAGTGTTAAGTTTATTTTAGTTTCTTTACGAAATCGCGAAAGTGGTTTGCATGAGTAATTTCGTTGAAAGTCTTAACGTGTTCCAAGGCACATAAAATGAAATAAAGTAGAAATGCGTATATATTGAAGCAGATTTGATTGGATTTACATATTCCTAATATGTGGGGTATTGCAATGGTTGGGACAGTTTGTCCTTCTGCCTAATTCAATATGCTAAAGGATAATGAAAAAAATGAAGAATTTTTATTAAGAATCCCCAGGATGGTAATAACAAGAGAATGGGTATTTAGGATAAGAGTAGATGGTAATATGTTCTGAGTATTCAACATATATATAAATATTTGAAAGTTGCCGCCTTCTCTCACCAAAGGGATGAAATATTTGCTGAATATAATACTCCTTTGTGATGGACTCTGAGCAAAAATTGAATTGAATTTGTGAGTTCTCCAATGAAAAGAACACATTTCAGGCAACTTCGGGCGATCGCGGGCAATGGAATAGTGACTTTTTTATTAGTTTAATAGTTAATAATGGGTTATTTTAAACTCCACCTAGCTCAAAAAACTTAATAATGCTTCGTAAGAGCGAGAAAAAAAAACTTCTTCCCAGAATTTTTGAATATATTTCTTTGTTCTCCAACAAAAAGAACATATTTCGGGCATCTTCAAGTAATCACGGCAATGCATTTATGCTTTTTTAATTAGGTAATAAGATCAGTAAAACTTTGGTAAACATCTGTTTTAAAAATTAATATGTAATTAACTCCTTGCATTTCTCACCTGTTATGTATCAATTGAGCATTTGTATGAGAGTGATATGAATGATCAATACAAACCGCGCATTACCAATAAATTAAATTGAACACTGACATATTGAATTTTATATCGTCTTAAATTTTACAACAAAAAAGCAAAAAAGGTATCACGAAATCGCACTAACAAGCAACCATGCAATACATTAAATTTTACGACGTGGAATATCAATTGAGTCTTTTATTGGTCCACTTTATCTGATTCAAGTACAAACACAAAACACTTGCTATGTCCGGTTAAGTTCATAAAATTGCCAGCACGAGCATATCAATAGAGCACGTACTTTATCTCACAAAAACAGCCTAATTACATACATACATTTAAAGGAAGACTGGATCGTACTTGTAACTATAAATAAGTTGAACAGCTACGTTTCCTTGAAACAATCAAGTTCTAAGGGAAAATGGGAAGCGCCTAAATATATGTAGTCAGCATTACGAGGGTACTAACAAAAGTTCACTCCAATTCGAAATTGGTTAAAAAACAAAAGAAAAACAGAGCGACACAAACACCAACGCTAAACCCTATACGGTGCCTGAAACTACACTGAGGTAGGGTATGCCTGTGGTAAGAGGAAACTAAAATCGACTAACTGAATGCTCCAGAGTACAAGCAAATCCTTGACGGGGCAAGTGATCTGGTATATTGCATATATCTCCTCTAAACATGGGGGAATGCTCTTCACGTTTCATAACAATGAGCCATATGATTCAGAAAGTAGGAGAAAACAACTAAGGAAAGGTTATATACCTTTCTTGAAAACGCATCACGTTTTTCAGCGTCGGATCTCTATTTGCAAATGAAATAAAATAAAATAAAATAAAATAAAATAATATAAAATAAAATAAACTAAACAAAACCAAAATAAATTAAAACAAAACAAATTGAAACTTAATAAAAAAGATTAAAATAAGATAAAATCAAATATTATAAAATAAAATAAAAAAAAATAAAACAAAATAAACTAAAATAAAATAAAATAAAATAAAATAAAATGAAATAAAATATAATATAATATAATATCATATAATAAAATAAAGTAATATAAATTAAAATAAAATATAACATAATGATATAAAATAAAATAAATTAATATTAAATAAAATAAAATAAAATAAAATAAAATAAAATAAAATAAAATAAAATAAAATAAAATAAAATAAAATAAAATAAAATAAAATGAAATAAAATATAATATAATATAATATCATATAATAAAATAAAGTAATATAAATTAAAATAAAATATAACATAATAATATAAAATAAAATAAATTAATATTAAATAAAATAAAATAAAGCAAAATAAGTTTTTGTTAAATATACACGGTGTCCAAAGAGTTCGAGAACAAACTTTGTAACTTATTTAAAACACCAATCAAGTGAGCTTTGATTTTATTTTTTGTTCTAAATCGAGTATCGTTCCTATGACTCTCCAACCACGACAGACTCAAATCTGTAATACTCGTATTATAGTTATTGTCTAAGATGGAGTCCAAGCGCCAGCTAATTGTCAATGCATTTTAACATGGCAGACGACCGTGCGCAATATTCAAAGACTTTGAAAGTGTGGGTTTCAAGCGCGATTTTGTTTATAAAACTATAAAGCGGTATAATGAGACTTCATCCGTTAAAAATAGACCAAGAAGCGGAAGACCGCGAACGGTTCGCAATAGTGATAACATAAAAGTTGTGCGGCAACAAATTCGGAGAAACTATTTGCTGGCGTTTCTACATCAGCGAAAGAAAAGAGAGACAAACGAGTATCTGATATTCTTGGATGGCACGGCGGTGATGAATTCGTATTTTCTGATAAAAAGTTGTTCGTTCTACAGCAATCTTTCAACTCGCGAAATGATCGAGTATCGTCAGTGTCTCTAGAAAATGTTCCTGAAAAGGAAATGTATGTGCTCAGATTTCAAAGCGCTTCTTCATTCATGGTGTTGGCAGGATTCTGTAAAAGAGGAAAGCTTCCACTAGTTTTCATCGAAAAGGATTTAAAGTTAACGCCGGCTACTAAAAACAACACGTCTTAGAGGCAGTAGTACTACCCAGCTGTCGCAGTTTATTCGTTGATGATTATTATTGCTTTCAACAAGATGGATCACCTTCACATAACGCAAACATCATGCAACAATAGTGTCAGGAGAATTTGGCCGACTTTTTGCATGAGGACAAATGGCCACCTAGCAGTTCTGAACTCAAATATTATCAACTGGTCTTGAGCTCGTTGAACTTACAAAACTATGTAAAAATGAACAGACCATAAAACCAACAACAAAATATTTTAAATAAAAATTTATAAGGATTTATCATACCTTTTGCTTTAAAATGACTTTAGTTTTGTATTCGAACTTTTTTGACACCGTGTATAATTATAGTGTTAGATATTGTCTGCTTGTATAAGTTCTTAAAAAGTTGATGAAGTTTTGTACTGCACATTAGAATATCGCATGTCGTGATTGAAATTTTTCTTAACAGAACCTTTGTTAGTCCCTACTTACATTCACACAAACAAGCAAATCAAATACGAGCTGTTAACATGAAATTGTGCCAAAACAAGAAAATTAGCAGAAACGCTGAATGGGTCAATAAATCGTTGGACAGGACATTTCATTTCTGTTCATTACCAGCAGTAAGGACAACGAGAAGTAGAGATTTGCAAGATAATATCCAGTACGAGTAAGGATGTGTGCAGCATAGGTAGACTTTTAATCAGTGTCGTGACAACTTGCTCCCAAATCAACCTGGTTTTAGCAGGCAACCACATTTTTGGCAACGCACACCTATTCCCTACACACACCCACATATAAACTCAGTGCAATGCATACAACAAATCAAAATCACACTCACCATTTGCAACGGTTAAGGCAGCAACAGCCTAAGGTTGCGGCTGTAGTAAAGCTCTGAGGTAGCGGCCAGTAGCCAAAAGCCAGTTTGTGTAATTTATTAAGTGCTCCTTTGAGAATGACCAAAGCTTTGAATTTTTACGCATATCCTGAGTGTGCATGTGTGCGTGTTTGCGTAAAGGTGTGTAGCGGCAAGTTCCATTGCCAGAAGCAAAATTGACCTTTTATAAACGCCATTAAATTGCCACCTTTTACCATTAGGCATTGCCTGAGGTAATATTTATAGCTGCAAGTAAGTTTCCAAGGATACACATATACTTTAAGGTGTGCCAGTGGTTTTGAGAAAATTTTTTGAGTTTGCTTCAGTGGCTCACACTACAACTTTCATCAATTAAAATTATAAAGTCAACACTAAAACTATTTACACTCGAATACATTTTTGTATAGGGGATATATCTCGTAGTGTCTTGATCTCCAATCGCAAAAATTTTGAATGTTATAAAAACTCTTTAACTTTTTGGGTATCGACCATATTTTTATTAAAAAACGGCATTGTTACCTCCTTTTTTCAGATTGATACTTTAGAAAGTAAGACTTGAGTAAGAACTATAATGTTGAGAGGGATACATTTTGAGAGAGGTAATTGATGTGAAGAAGGTTCAAGCGACAAGGATCAAATAGAAAGAGACACAGAGTGATATAAGGACGTAGAGATAGAGGAAACCCAAACACATCTTTGATATAATAGATATGTGGAAGGAAAGATTTATAGTTCTAGAGATATAGCATGACGGACGAAGAATAAGATAAAGAAAAAAGTCGTAAAAGCAGGAAGATATAGAAAAAGATACAAAAATAAGGAGTGAAAAGTGAGTTAGAAAAGAGATACCGATTAAGGAATAAAGGAAATTAGATAATAGAAAATATGCCGATACATAAAGATACAGGGAGAAAGAGATGTAGAGGAAGAGATAACAAATTTAGAAAGACAAAGAGATAGTGGCTTACATATAAAGATTTTTAGTAAATGAAAGAGACACGTAGAAGTAAGTAAACAGAATGATTTCCACTCAATCAGAAGAGAGATAGGAACAAATAAAACCAAGATCGATGGATCTATATAGAGAATTATATAAAATAATATATACTGATGCATAAAGATACAGGAAGAAAGACATATAGACAGAGAGATAGATACTGATTTACAGAGGGGTGGGAACAAGACAGACAGTAATATTGATGTAAAAACTAAAGAACGGGACAGAAATACATACATATAGCATGAGCGACTTGTATGCTTTGCTGACAAATGATTCGAAACACACAGATCGGTGGTGATCGGAAAAACCCTTCGAATGTATTTTTGGCATAAAAACCTTCTCAGAGCATAAGCTCTTTGGAGACGGTATAAAATATTTAAGTACACGAAAGTTTCAGAATAAATTAAGAACCTAGAATGTCGATGCTACGGGCCCTCCCATGCAATACCAACAATGAGTGTCGAAAGAAGCAGATTGCAGATTAAATACCAACGGGTTCTCGAAAAGTGAAGGATTTGTATCAACACCGGACGGGAAAGCGTCACCTCTGTTTGGTAAAGTAATTTTTCAGAATTTTTAATATCGAAAAAAGATTAAATCAAATATCCAGACCTTCCTAATATCCACTTCACATGCCATAGTTACCTTTTGTGTTCGCAAGGCCAGAATCGACGTAAATGGACGTCTAGGCATAGAAAGCAGAATTGTACAAAATTTATTATGAAGTGAAAAAGAAAAAAATTTCATTTATTCTTATTGAGCTGCAAAAGAAAGTATTATAAGGCATAAATTGCAGGCCGAAGGGCGTATTCGAAATTTAATGAATTGGAAGCGAAGACTTTTCAGTGGCAATAATCGAAAAATCACCAATAAAATTTACTATACACACACATACACTGTACGATCACACAAACTAAAAGTCATTGCGAGTCCAATGCAATGGCGTAAAGTTTCATTAAAGTATAGGCATATTAAGAAGGAAAAACGAATGTGATTTGCTGAAATGAACTTAAACTCACAATGAAGAGAAAACGTGAAACAAGTAATTTCGGAAGTGTGATTTCAGAATAGGTACTATGGGCTATCTGCTTACTACAAGGTTCCATATTTAATTGGCATAATTGTGATTCAATATAAAATGGTCTACATCTACATTAGTGTTGCGGTCTCCAATATTATCTATTAGCTGAATGAAAAATTACTTCAACGAAGATAAAATACTTATCCTGGGGCTTCAATGTTTCGGTCGGTGGTAGCTGCAGTAATTATGCTATGAAGAAATGTCCGTGAAGCAAGTTACCAAATTGTTCGAACGCTTTGTAGCATGCTGGCTGTGGGGTAGACTTGTCCACGCTAAGTGCACTGGGTAAACCGGTAGAATAGCTGACCTGCTTAATGAAGGAAAAGGCCTACGCTGGTCTTGTTCCAAATGCCGATCGACGGAAGTTGATCTCTGTAAAATCTTTAGTCATATCAGAAATGGGTTTTTGAAATCTGCAAAGATTTTTTATTGCTGACTGAAAAATTCGAATAATATGAAAATATTTTCAAAACCTTGGAAACCTTAGATAATTCGCCTCATTTTGAATGACCTGATAGTTTGTGTCTAGGTTCCATCCAGACAATACCGAGGATGATTTGATGTACCATATTTCTTCTAAAGTTTAAGATCAAAGCGTATCTGTTAGAAAATTTAATTTCACAAGTATGTCTTTGTTTAAATCGATGTATCTGGGAAAGGTTATTACTATAGTTCGCCCAATGGTTTAAATGCAAGCAGAAAAGCGACCAGAACCGTTTAGCTTTATCCTTCACTATATGTATTAACCGTAAAGCAAAAACGGTTATTATATTTAATTTCTTCCTTTAATTTAAATTATATATTTTTTTGTTTATTAAATTTTATTTAATTCAGTTTTATTTTATTTCATGTCATCTATTGCTTTTCATTTTATTTTATTATATTTTATTTTATTCTATTTTTTTATGTCATTAAATTTATTTTTATTTAATTTAATTTATTTTTATCTAATTTTATTTTATTTCATTTCATTGCATTTCATTTCATTACATTTCATATTATTTTATTTTATTTTATTTTATTTTATTTAATTTTATTTCATTTCATTGCATTTCATTTCATTACATTTCATATTATTTTATTTTATTTTATTTTATTTAATTTTATTTCATTTAATTTCATTTAATTTCATTTTATTTCATTAAATTTCATTTCATTTCATTTCATTTCATTTCATTTTATTTTATTTTATTTTATTTGTTTTTATTTTATTTTATTTTATTTTATTCTATTTTATTTTATTTTATTTTTTTTATTTTATTTTATTTGAGGTTGTTTTATTTTTGTTTGCTAATTGATATTAGAGGAAAAATTACAACGGTATGCACAGCGATGGTATGGGATGACATGTTTCGAAGTGCCCAACTTCTCATCAGACCCCTTCTCGGACACTGGGATACGAACCCAAGTGTCTGCACCAAAGCTGTTAGAGTACTCTAACAACTAAGCTATGATGCCCTGTAGCGTCACGATGCATTTTTCCTCTAATGTGCCATTTGCTTATTCCTTTTATACATTCTTTGGTAGATATATTTTATATGTCAACTCAAGGAAAGTGGAATATTTTTAGGCCCGTTATCTTATTTTATTTTATTTTATTTTTTTTATTTTATTTTATTTGAGGTTGTTTTATTTTTGTTTGTTAATTGATATTAGAGGAAAAATTACAACGGTATGCACAGCGATGGTATGGGATGACATGTTTCGAAGTGCCCAACTTCTCATCAGACCCCTTCTCGGACACTGGGATACGAACCCAAGTGTCTGCACCAAAGCTGTTAGAGTACTCTAACAACTAAGGTATGATACCCTGTAGCGTCACGATGCATTTTTCCTCTAATGTGACATTTGCTTATTCCTTTTATACATTCTTTGGTACATATATTTTATATGTCAACTCAAGGAAAGTGGAATATTTTTAGGCGCGTTCATAGAACAGTTTTGGATACAGAAGGGCTTTTGGCATATTAACACTTCCGTGTTATTTGTTATGCACCCGCACTGAACCTGTATCAATTGTAGTTATGGTGATTGTTGTTGGAGCAAAGCTCGAATTTTTATGTTTGTTGTTAATTGATATTATATTTTATTTTTTCCTTTAATTTTATTTTATACAATTTTTTCTTTATCTAATTTTATTTAATTCAATTTTCTTTTATTTCATTTCATTTCATTTATTTTATTCTATTGCATTTCATTTTACTTTATTATATTTTATTTTATTTCATTTTTTTAATTTTATTTAATTTATTTTTATTTAATTTAATTTATTTTTATTTTATTTCATTTCGTTTCATTTTATTTTATGTTACTTTATTTAATTTTATTTTATTTTATTTTATTCTATTTTATTTTATTTTATTTTATTTTATTTTATTTTATTTTATTTTATGTTATTTGATTATATATTTTTATACCTAGTAGTGCTGCGCACACAAGGCATATTAACTTTAGCCGCATAACGGCAGTGCGTAACGGCATAAACGGATCGAGATAGATATTGACTTATATATATCAAAATGTTCAGGACGAAAAGAGAAAATGATTAAGCCATGTCCGTCCGTCCGTCCGTCCGCTTGTGAACACGATAACTTGAGTAAATTTTGAGATATCTTAATGAAATTTGGTATGCGGGTTCCGTGGCGCTCATCTCCCAGCGCTATTTAAAATGGGCGACATCGGATGATAGCCACGCCCACTTTTTATATATATAATATTTTCGAAAACACAAAAAAGTGATTACTCAGTACATAATACACCTATAAGGATAAAATTTGGTGAATACATTGATTTTTCGAGAAATTTTTGAAAATGGGCGTGGCACCGCCCACTTTTGATTAAGTCAAATTTAGAAATAATATTAATCATAAATCAGAAACCGTTCAAGATATCGAAACGAAATTCAGGACGCAGGTTTCCAGGTATGCATGGAATGTTCCAGGAAAGAATGGGCGTGATCGGTTAAGGTCCACGCCCACTTTTATACGAAAGGATTTTTAAGAGGATCGTAGATATATTAAATAGGCAATAACTTTGCGTAAAATAGCTTTACATCATTTATATTTCACTTTTAAAGTTTCCGTAAAGAAAGAAATAAAAAAACTTAAAATTTTCGAAAATGGGCGTGGCGCCGCTCCTTTTATAGTGGACTATTCCACAAAACTTTCCTCAGCCAAAAATTGATTTGTCGAAACGAAATTTGGTGATAATGTTCTATATATAAAGGTAACTGTTTTCTATAAAAATAGGCGAAATCGGTTAATGTCCACGCACAGTTTTTTAACATAGTTCTGAAAAATTTTTTTCTAAAATTTAAAAAGCGATATTTCTCCAACTAAGAAAGTAATATCAATCAGATTTTGCACACATCATAAGCTTTTTAAGGAAAACTTGGCCGCAAAAAAATTTTGTCAATTTTGAAGAAGTAGGGGTGGCGCCGACCACTTTTCAGCATAAAATTTCTGCTATTTTCAAAGGCAATCGCTTATACTTCAATCCTGATATTTCAATGAAAATTGGTCAGCTGCTTCTCAATAGTATGTATTATACACCTGCCAAAACTTAGCGAAATCGGAAAACACACAAGCAAAATATTCTGGGACGTAGTTAATAGCCCACTGCAATTGCGAAGTTATATATCTTTTTTGGTTTTCTTACCTTTCATAAACATTAAATGTATGTAAGTATTAGAACAAGAAGAGAAAAGTCCACTTAAATTATCAGCACGATGAGCAGAGTCGATTTAGCCATGCCCGTCTCTCCGTCTGTCTATTTGAACGCAAATTAGTCTCTCAGTTTTACAAAAGAATGCTGAAATTCGTGGTTTGCTTTGGCCGTTTTATAATATACTAGCAAACCCGATAGACGTTGTTTTGACGTTTTGATATATAGAAAACATCTATATATAAAATGTCATTAACTTGAACCCAATAAACTCCTAACTATACCGAACTGCAGCTTTATATAACCTATGTGCTTTTCCAAAAGTTATATACAGACTGTGTCGTGCCCAGCGCACTCCTGAACCTATCGTGAAAGTTCAAGACCAAAACAAAACACAAAATATGGGGGCGTGGCACCGCCCACTTTTGAAAAATTATGTAGATATTTAATAAGTGACACATATATCTAAATTTCATTAATTTAGACCAAAAAAGTTCGGAGTTATGACGAATTGAAACTTTATATAGCCTGGGGGCGTGGCTCCTTCTACTTTTCCAATACTATATATTGTCTATGCTGTACCCAGTGAACCCAAGTATATATTGTGAAAATTTCATAAAGATCGGTTGAGTTCTTTGGCGCCTATAAAAGACAGTAGTGCTTCGCACACAAGGTATATTACTTCATTCGGCATAAACGATTCGAGATATACTCGTATATTTATTAATGTATATCAAAACCTTAGGGATGAAAAGTAAAATATCCGTGCAAGTAGTCAATAACCCACTGCAAAAGCGAAGTTGTATATCTTTTTTGATATTCATTCCTTTCATGAACATGAAATGTTTGTACGTATACTGAAATGATCAGGAGGATGAGCTGAGTCGATACGTCTGTCTGTCTGTTCGTCGGTCTATTTGAACGCAAATACGAACTGAAAGTATTAAAATAGACCTGCGTAAATTGGGATGACATAATAGATCACTACTAGGTATATAATGTTCGGTTCCACCCGAACTTAGACTTTCTTACTTGTTTTATTTTATTTTATTTTATTTTATTTTATATTATTTTATTATATTTTACATATTTTTGTAAGTTTAACGAGCTCATGGCCAGTTGATAATAATTCTTGGTTAATTATTATTTTTGATTAGAGGAAAAATTGAAAGCAACAAAAATATGTAAAAATGAACAGACCATAAAACCAACAACAAAATTATTTTATTTTATTTTATTTATATGGTGCAACCTCCTAGGTCATGTCACCCATCCTTCCGTGGGGAAGGAGAAGATTCGTAATGAGAGCTAAGAGGCATCATATCAGGGCGTCAACCATCGGTATGCCTACCTCGGGCATATTCTAAACCCCTAACCCACAGAGGTGTAAATCAAGAAGTGAACAAAGGCATTAATTTCACATGGAAGGGAAAGAGTCAGATAAATTTTATTTCTGCTCGCTCATTCTGTTAAAGTTAGAAAACTTTTTTAGCGAACCGCCTTTTGTGGCTTCAGTCCGCTCTACTTAAATTTGTACTTCATTCTGCAGCCATTTAAATTTGTTCATCGATTTTCGCCCAAACCAGCTAAAGTATGCTCTAGGGCATAATTAGAGTAAAGCTAATGTGCCAGCCAAACTGTTGGTTCGTTATTGCTGAAATATAAGTGAGTAGTATTTTGTTTTTTTTAGTTCTCTAGCTGCCATGAGCATGCCGTGGCAAACCACAGAAAATGGGTCATCAGCCTAATTGGTGTCGACGTCATTAGCAGTCCTGAATGTTAAAGCAAATAAAAAATTTAATTTTAGCAAATTTAAATAACTTTTTAAGGTTAAATTTATAATCAATACTCTCGCGTCTTTAGTCAAGTTAAGGTAAGAGTATATGATATATAACGTCGAAGTTCGAAGGACGTCTTAACTGACTTCTGAAAAAAATGGAAGTGAAACATCCAACCATGGACATAAAAATCCTACCGTCATCAGCATACATTAACGGCATTCACTGCCTCAATTTTTATTAAGGTCGTTTATGAGGAGCAAAAACAAAATAGATTCTAGGCGCCCCACCAGAAGTAATATTGATTAAGCCAGATAAACTATTTCTTCTGAGATAAGATACTTCCCAACTCAAAAAAGACAGGTTGAAACTCCATATGATCAAGTTTTAGTAATAGAATCGAGTGAGAAACACGGCTACATAAAAAAACCACAACGAAGAGAGAGTTTTAGGTCATTCTCGCTTTATTGACAGTTCTTTGCAAGTCTTTCGCCGAACACGGCTATACTCTGATCCAGAGACGCGCTCAAAATGTACATTAGAGATTTAAAGAGCAGGTCAGCACAACTTTCCAGAACATTATTACGTAACCCAGATGTTCCAGGTACGTAAGAACATCACTTGCTGATATCGACGGACCTTTGCTGTCCAGCACTGGTGCCTCCAATCTGTAACTTAGGGAGACAACACAACAAGCATAGTTCGATTTAAAAATGTCTGCAAACATATCGGCGATACGGGCTTAAAAAAACTTTGAAAGTAGATAAAGCAAATTATTCTGAGTTTTTCAATGCTATCCCCTTTTGTACCACCTTTTTGTGTGTTGTTCTCTTATGTGCTCTCAACAAAAGTTATTTCAACGTAAATGCATGTATTCGATTGCATCATTAATTTGAAGAATATTCTACTTCCATTTCCGGAAAGAAGCGCACCCCACATGCATGCGTATACATTAGACTGGGATAAAAAAAAATTGTTTATCAATATAATTTGATATTATTTTTCAGAATAGCGAAAAAAAACACTGTAAAATTACAGATGTTGATATTAGTTTAGAGTGATATTAGTTAGAGGTCTATCACTGCTAGTCTATATTTTATAATACCGCTCTGACTTTTGATGCAAAACTGTCAAGTTATTGAAGCAAAAAAGTCAAATCCGATTTCCTTAAAAAATTGTGAACGATAATTAATCAAGCTTTAAACATTGATTGGTTTTCTGATTTCTCGTTTTTACTTTAAAAGTTTGGGCAAAACATAAAAAACACTATGGAAAAAAATAAATACAGATTTATGAGGAGAAATCGATGCTGAGTCCGGTAACCAAACTGGTATTTACCTATTTTCCAACGTTCGCACTCAATATTTTGTGTTTCTATTCAATGGTAAACTGCAAACGTCATGAAAATTTTCTCTCAGAACTTTTTTGTGGGAATTGAAATTTTCTACAAAACTACATACAGCTAAGTTTGTTCACATCAATGGTTTCGTGGCGTTAAATCAAAAATGAGATTAATCCTTCAAAATCTCAAGCAGCAATCAAGGACCAATATAATTTGAAATATAATTTTTTTGCCCAGTCTGATATCCATTAACTTGTGCAAACTACAAAGTCTTCACAGTCGATGCACTCTTTTGTGGTAACTTTCAAATAAACAACTTTTCCCGCATTTGACGCTCACTCATTGTTTGTGCTGTGCACTTTTTGCACTTCAACTCAAATTCAATTGAACGCGCCACATAACTCTACCTGAACCTGTGCGTATACGCATGAATGATAGTTAAAGCATTCTCATTGTTGCTGCTGTTGTTGCTATGCCAAAAAGAAATGGATGCAAGTAAGTACGGCTCGCGATCCGCACCCCGCAAAGTACAATCAAGCCGACAATCGCATCTAATGCGACACATGGCAAATGCACTACGTTGCAACACTACTCCACTCTTTATCATTTCCGCCTCTATCGTTTCCGACGGGCAACAGCAAGTGAAATAATTTTGCACGAAAATTGCGGAGGCGGAAGAAAACTGAGTGTATGCACTCACACATGCAGGCAAAGACACATTCACCACCACATTTATTTCACTCTATTGCTTTGTCATGTTATCGTCACGCTCGTGCTTTGTCTGTACAGGATGTCTGCTGAAAATGGATGCATACAAATAATACATTTTCCTTCCGCGTATCGAAAATAGGAATACATTTGTACAGGATTTTAGTTGTACCTTACAACAACAACAACTACTGGTTATTTTGAAGTATATTAAGAATAAAATTTCAAGGAATTTTATATTCTCAAGAAAAATCTACGCACTACTAAAAATAACGAAAGCAAACTTCTCTGGCAGCAAGCAATAACAGCCTAAGTTGACAAATATTGCTTTTGAATTTTCAGTACTCGCGCACATATTTGTACCTTGTAGTGCTACGCAAACAAGGTATATTAACTTTAGTCGCATAACGGTAGTATGTAAGGGCATAAACGGATCGAGATAGATATTGAACTATACATATCAAAATGTTCAGGGAAAAAAAAGAAATTGATTGAGCCATGTCGGTCCGTCTGTTAACACGATAACTTGAGTAAATTTTGATATATCTTAATGAACTTTGGTATGCAGGTTCCTCAGCACTCATCACCGAGCCCTATTTAAAATGGGAGAAATCGGATGATAGCCACGCCGAATTTTCATTTATAGAATATTTTCGAAAATACAAAAAAGTGATTATTCAATACATAATACAGTTATAAGCAGAGCTCGGAATTGTATGCAAGTGGAGGACACACGATCAAAACACCTTGCAACATCTACTGGAGTGGGCATGAAGACAAGCGCAGACTCGGCGTGGGATTTGTGGTGGGAGAGAGACTCCGTCACCGAGTACTGTCGTTCACACCCGTGAACGAGCGTCTCGCTGCAATCCGCATAAAAGTACGATTTTTTACCATATCGTTTATCTGCGCTCATGCACCGACGGAAGAGAAGGACGACGTGGAAAAGGTAGAAGCATACGAGCGCTGCCCCCGTCATGATATCAAAGTCGTGCTTGGCGTCTTTACCACCAGGGTGGGTAAAGAGGGTGTATTTGGCCCCACTGTCGGGAAGTTCAGTCTCCACGATCAGACTTCGCCAAATGGATTCAGGCTGATCGACTTCGCCGGTGCCCGAAACATGGTCATAGCCAGCACAAGGTTTATGCACAAGAAGATCCACCAGGCTACATGGCTGTCGCCCGATCGAAAAACACGCAACCAGATCGACCACGTTGTGATAGACGGACGGCATGCTTCCAGCGTTTTAGATGTTCGCACAATACGAGGACCTAACATCGACTCTGATCACTACCTAGTAGCAGCCAAGATTCGTACCCGCCTCTGTACGACAAAACAGTTGCAACAAAAAACGCAGGGAAAGCTGGACGTCGAAAAGCTGCAATCGCAACAGACCGCCAATTATTTCGCAGATCGCCTCTCACACCTGCTCTCTGAGAGCACAATTCAACCTAGTGGAATGCATGAGCAGTGGGATCATATCTCAGGAGCACTCCGTACCGCAGCCGAAGAAGTAATTGGATTCCGGCGAACGCGAAGAAACAACTGGTATGATGATGAAGAGTGCCGCGCTGCAACGAAAAGAAAGGACGAAGCCTACAAGGCAACGCTGAGAGCGAAGGCAACGAGGAGTGTGTGTGAACACTACCGCGAGTTGAAGAGGGAAGCGAGGCGGCTTTTCCGGGAGAAAAAAAGCGAGGCAGAAAAGCGTGAAATAAAGGAGCTTGAGATGCTGGCCAACGGGAAAATTCTATCAAAAAATTCGGCGAATGACAGAAGGTTTCAAACCCGGGGCAAACTCCTGTAAGAATGAGAACGGCGACCTGGTGACCGATGTTCAGAGAACACTCAGAATATGGAGGGATCACTTATCTGCCCTTTTAAATGGAGAAACTGAGCAAGAAACCAGAGAAGATGCCGAGCCCGAGCCCACAATCGAAGATGATGGAATTAAGTTCCACAACCCGACTATAATGAAGTGCGAATAGCAATATCCCGATTGAAAAACAATAAAGCAGCTGGCGCTGATGGTTTGCCTGCTGAGCTATTCAAACACGGAGGCAAGGAGCTGGTAAGGCGCATGCATCAGCTTCTATGCAGATTTTGGTCGGATGAATGCACGCCTGAAGATTGGAATCTAAGTGTTCTCTGCCCAATCCACAAGAAGGGCGATCCTGCAAACTGCGCCAACTATCGCGGAATCAGCCTTTTGAATATCGCATATAAGGTCCTATCAAGCGTATTGTGCGAAAGACTTAAGCCTTATGTGAACAGACTGATTGGACCTTATCAGTGTGGCTTCAGACCTGGTAAATCTACCATCGACCTGATTTTTACATTACGCCAAATCTTGGAAAAAACCCGTGAAAAGAGAATCGACACACATCATCTCTTTGTTGATTTTAAAGCCGCTTTCGATAGCACGAAAAGGAGCTGCCTATATGCCGCTATGTCTGAATTTGGTTTCCCCGCAAAACTTATACGGCTATGCAAAATGACCTTGAGCAACACCGCCAGCTCGGTCAGAATCGGGAAGCACCTCTCCGAGCCGTTCGAAACTAAACGAGGTTTCAGACAGGGTGACCCCCTATCGTGCGATTTCTTTAATTTAATGCTGGAGAAAATAATACAAGCTGCAGAACTTAACCGCGCTGGAACAATATTTTATAAAAGCGTGCAACTGTTGGCATATGCTGACGATATTGATTTCATTGGCCTTAACAACCGCGCCGTAACTTCTGCTTACTCCAAATTAGAAAAAAAAGCGGAGAAAATGGCATTGGTGGTGAACGAGGGCAAAACGAAGTACATTCTGTCATCATGCAAAGAGTCAGCGCATTCGCGCCTTGGCAACCAAGCCACTGTTGGCAGCAATAATTTCGAAATAGTAAAGGACTTCGTTTACCTGGGAACCAGCATTAATACCAACAATAATGTTAGCCTAGAAATCCGACGAAGAATTACTCTTGCAAACAAATGCTACTTCGGACTGAGTAGGCAATTGAAAAGTAAAGTCCTCTCTCGACGAACGAAAATAACACTCTACAAGTCACTCATCGCACCCGTCCTGCTATATGGTGCAGAAGCATGGACACTAACAACATCTGATGAGGTGGCTCTGGGAGTATTCGAGAGAAAGGTTCTTCGAAAGATTTGTGGACCTCTACGCGTTGGCGACGGCGAGTACCGAAGAAGATTTAATGATGAGCTGTATGAACTTTACGCAGACGTCGACATAGTTCAGCGAATTAAAACACAGCGGCTTCGCTGGCTAGGCCACGTAGTTCGAATGAGCGAAGATGCTCCAGCCCAGAAGGTATTCTTATCGGCACCCGCCGGTGGAAGCAGAGGAAGAAGGAGACCACCACTCCGATGGAAGGACCAAGTGGAGACTGATTTGCGATCCCGCTGTGTTTCCAATTGGCGCCAGCTGGCGCAATGAAGAAACGACTGGCGAGCTATTTTGGACGGTCAAAATCGCCCAGGCGGTTAGATGACCATTTAAAGAAAGAAGAAGTATACTTTTATTTGACATCATAGAAACCTCGGACCAAGTTTTATGCTGGTTATGTGAAGCAAGGATTAAATATATCGCTAGTATGTTTTACATATTTGCACAGTTTTTGTATATTTTTATATTTTATGAATATTTTCATAAAATTTGGAATATTTCTAGCATGTTTTTCTTATATTTTTAGCATATTTGGTGAGTATTTTTAGCATAAAGCATTGTTCCCTCTAAATCTGTACACAGAAAGTATACCGCAATTCCGTAATAACCTATTGAACACTAAATATTTAAAAGTGTTACTAAAGACCATTTATTAGGTTATTAATTTTTTTTACAATAATATTAAAAATCTTTGTTATGTATGAACCATTCTTGTTATCTAAAAGCATTTTTTGAACAGTTTTTCTGGTCACGTTAGCGGCATGCCTTCTCCTCATACTATATTTGACCATCGCCAAAATTTTTTATATTAGTCGGAGCTAGGGGCAATTAGATGGATGCATGATTTTTGGAATAACATTCAATCCCTTGCTTTGATACCAATTCATGGCAACGGTGGAGTAGTGAATGCTGGCTAAGTCCGGGGCCAAGTACCTCGGCGTCATCCTAAATAGTAAACTCAACTGGAACTAGCATGTTGAGTACATATCCAACAAGCAAATCACTGCCCTATATGCATCCAAAGCAGCCGTAGGTAAGAGATAGCGCTTGAGCCCCTGAGTTATGCACTGGCTGTACACCGCTGTAGTAAGACCCATCTCCTTCTATGGTACTGCCGTGTGGTAGCCTGCGCTTGAGCGAAGCAATAACATAAGCAGACTGAGCAGAGTACAGCGGTCGGCGGCAGTGCTTATAACACGGGCACTCTAATCCACGCCCACAAAAGCTTTGGAGGTTATGATCACCCGACATCCGGTTAGCCTGTATGGAAAACTCGAAGCAAGCTAGAGCGTAGTGAACTGAATGCCGTGCAGCACTAGAGCGACACCAGATTTGAAAATTCTAGCACCCTGGAGACAATTCCCAGTAATCTTCAGGTTGTAGACTACACTACACCGACCTTCTCTAAGCCGGACAACAAGATCTCCTCTAGAATCCCTTAGAGCCACGAACAGGAGGATGGCTATATTCTTAGCCCACAGTCAAATTTGCATTTTCACGGATGGCTCTAAGCTTAAAGAGAAAGAGCATTGCTCCCTCTCTTGCTACGACCAAGGACTGGATCCCACGCGAATTCGAGCAAATGCTAATTCTAGATAGAGATTGGAAACCACATGTGAGCTGTCCAGGCTAACGTGAGCCTTCATCTGTGGTAAACGGACCGAGTCCATACTCAACCTCAAGTGGCCCCCCTAGGTCCCTTGATTGGGGTACTCACGAGACATAGGGATGAATGGTGAACACATGGGGGTCTCATCGAATGAAATATGTGGCAGCTGTAGGGACGAGGGAAATAGAAGGAGTTGCGCACTTCCTCTACAGTTGAGCTGCCCTAGCTGGGACTCGTTTAAAGTGAATAAACAAGTGTTTCTTCATTAGTTTAGCGGAGCTAGGCTCTACTGAAATTGGTCACATTCTGCGCTATACTAAGCCGACAGGATGGTACAACTTCCTGAATGTGTAAAGGAGGATGGGACTTAGCCTTTATTCAGTTTTATCACAATAGGCCATTCGGCTGTGCAGAGAGGTCGCCAACTTAACCTAACCTTAAAATCTCAGGATTGGTAAGAAAACCCTTTGATTTCAGCCCAATATAAATTACACAACGCTATTTGCTTTCCAGTAGGTAGCATAATAAAAACGGTACTTAGCTTTCCCGGTGGCTAAGCGATATCCTGGCTCAATTTGACAGGGTAAGATGTTACAAAAACAAAAGTAAAAAATCTTCCTATAGTTTCTTACGTTCATAAATTTCGGATATATTTTACATACTTTTGTCATATTTTTTTCATATTTTTAGCATATTAATAAGCGTGTTAAAAAAACATAAAATTTCGAGCTCTGCTTATAAGGATAAAATTTGGTATGTGCATTAAGGCAGAAAGCAAGTTTTTCAAAAAAATGTTTGAAATTGGTAGTGGCACCGCCCACTTTTGATTAAGTCGAATTTAGAAATATTATTAATCATAAATCAAAAACCGTTCAAGATATCAAAACAAAATTCAAGCAATATTCCGGAAAAAATTAGCGACATCGGTTAAGGTCCACGCCCACTTTTATAAGAAAGATTTTGAAAAGGATCAAAGATATATTTAATAGGCAATAACTTTGCGGAAAATAGCTTTATATCATTTCTATTTCACTTTCAAAGTGGGCCGAAAAATATGAATTTTTGAAAATGGGCGTGGCCCCGCCTCTTTTATAGTGGATTATTCCACAAAATTTCGAATTTTTGTTGTTGTGTTACGCTCTAATGTTGCTTTGTTACTGATGGTAAGTATAATGCATGATATAAAGTGGTGAGTATAGATAACAATCCCTACCAACCATGGCTAACCGTGGTGAAACTCCGATACTACAAATTTCTACTAACACCAACGCATATTTTTGGAATTCGTATGGAAAACAAAAAGTGCCTTAAAGTATGCACTCACACCTACACGGGAAAAAATTTCAACATGGCTAAAAAGTGAACCTCGCCGAACAAAATTGCCCACTTTTTTATCCACTTGTTTGGTACGCGCGACTCGCTGTTTATCCAGATTTGTATCCACTGCTGGTTGGCAGAGATGTAGAAGTAATAGTACGTATACCACATACGTTACAAACGTATATTAACATTAAAGTAGTGTTGATATTCTGGTTAAGTAAGAAGTAATAATATATTAAGTTGGATAACTTTATATAACATCTTCCCTTATGACAATAGGAAAATATTATTCTTTATATTCTATCATATCTGGAGGATTTATTCGTCTACCGCGTAGTGTTATATAGTTTCGATTTTCTTCACTGTCATCTGTATTGCTCTTAACTTCACGTGTCCCGTTCTGTTCTGTATTTTCAGATTCTTTACTATTACTCTAACAATTTTGTACTGCTACAGCTTCTTTGAGGTCATGCTTTTATCTTCACTTTCCTTATAATGTTCTGCAATATTCGGGTTTTTACGGATATGTTTCCTATTTCTTCTGTAAACAACCTATCCTGAACCACAAATGAACGGGGCTGTTCACAATTGTGTACAATAGTCCCTGGGAGCCATACTGAAATTGGTGTCTTTTTAAACATGACCTTTTCATTTTTACTAATTGGGCTTAAGGGTTTTGCCCGCTTATTATACCATTCAGCAGATTTTTCCATATTAGCATTTTAGAGCGGTTTATAACGTTTGTTATTTACCACTTTCGGTTTAAGGGATTCAGATCGTATTGGTATAATGGTTAAGTAAGAAGTAATAATATATTAAGTTGGATATCTTTATATAAAACTTATATGCCATAACTCCGCCAAAAATGTATTTATGGAAACGAAAATGTTGAATATATAAAGATAAATGTTTGTTGTAAAAGTTGTTGCCCAGTTTTTTAATATTGAAAAATTTGTTTGTATATCAATAAGACGTGCACACATAATAAGCTTTTTAAGCAAAACTCAACAGCAAAAAAAAAACGTTGTGTATCTTTTGAAAGTAGGCGTGGCGCCGCCCACTTTTCAGCATAAAAATTTTACTATTTTCAAAGGCGATTGCTTGTAGTTTCAACTAGATATTTCAATCAAAATTGCTGCTTTTCAATAGTATGCAGTAATTCCTGCTAAAAATTAAGCAAATCGGATAACACACAAGCAAAATATCCGGACAATTAGTTAAATCCCCACTGCAAGAGGGAGGTTATATATCGTTTTTGATTTTCATACCTTTCTGCCCGTCTGTGTGTTTGAACGCACATTTTTTAAACATAAAATGTGCATGTATTGGTATTTAAAAAAAATGTGGTTAGCATTGGTTGGTAGGTAAGCTGTTTACATATATACAAATAAATGAATTTACCCCTCAAATCTCATAACAGAAGTGTTTTTATTGAAAAAAATCAGCTGGCTTTATAATACGAACTGAAAAGTATTGAAATAGACCTGCGTAAATTGGGATCATCCGAACTTAGACTGCCTTACTTGTTTACTTTGTCGTTGTTCGGCCCCATCACATATCTTGTCAATAGTTCTTTAACTTTTTCAAATTCTTGTTCACACTTTCTATTTTTTTTTTCATTGCTTTCACAAGCATTGACTGCTAATTTCCCTTTCTCCCTACTCCTCCCCTACCCTCTCCCATAACAACTAAATACATTTTTGATAAATAAATAAACATTCCATGAATAAATCTGTTTGGACACATACGAGGTGTGTTCAAAAAGTATCGCGAATTTTGTGTTTTTTCAAAAATTATTTATTTATTCATGAATATCTATTTTGTCCCCTTCAAAGTAATCCCCATGAGATATTATACACGTGTGCAAAACGGTTTTTCCAATCTTCGAAGCACTTCAAAAAATCATTTTTTTGTATCTTGTTCAGCTCCTCCTTCGATGCCGTCTTTATCTCGTCAAGAGAAGCGTAACGTCGTCCTTTCATGGGCCTCTTCAGTTTAGGGAACAAGCAAAAGTCACAGGGGGCCAGATCTGGGGAATACGGTGGCTGCGGCATCATTAGTGTGTTGTTTTTGGCCAAAAAGTCGCGCACAAGCAACGATGCGTGAGCAGGGGCGTTATCGTGGTGCAAAAGCCAATTTTTGTTCTTCCACAAATCCGGGCGTTTCTGGCGGATTGCTTCTCGCAAATTGCGCATAACTTGCAGGTAATATTCTTTATTGACCGTTCTTCCCTGTGGCAAGAACTCATGATGCACCACGCCCCTGCAATCGAAGAAAACTGTCAGCAAAACTTTCACATTCGACCGAACTTGGCGCGCTTTTTTCGGTCTTGGTTCGTGCGGCAGCTTCCATTGAGATGATTGAGCTTTGGTTTCCACGTCATAACCATAAACCCACGATTCGTCACCAGTTATGACCCTCTGGAGCAAATTTGGGTCGTCGCGGACAGAGTTTAACATCTCATTAGCAATGTTCATGCGATGCTGTTTTTGGTCACAATTGAGCAATTTTGGTAAAAAAATAGGTAAAAATCGAAGACGATCCAAAACACGTGCAAGCAAAGCAGCTGTCAACAATTAACTGAACATTCAAAATGGCCGAGCTTGTCGGCATAAGTGAGAGTCATGAGTACCAACATAACGCCACAAAAAATTCGAAATTCGAATATACGTAACCAGCGAAAAAGTTCGCCATACTTTTTGAACACACCTCGTATGTAAAAATGTGTACCACAATTGTATTTTACGCATTTTCTTTCCACCCCCAGGTCTTCCTGCTAAGCTTAATTCTGATAAACGAATGCGAGCTAAGTCATTGCAATCAACATATGCTCGCCTTGATGAAAGAAGCATTAATGTGCTAATTATCCGATGTTGAGTTAATAGACTTATTGGATAACAATTGAATGTTATAAATTTGATGCAAGTCTCGACTACCATGCGTACAAAGAAACCATAACATTTTGTGCTCCAAATTACCTCTATCAGAAAAAATATACTGATTTTTCAAAAGAAATAAACTCTTTAATAGCCTTTTAAATAACAGCGGGTATAGTTTCATGAAAATTCACAAAAATGTCAAATTAATACAAGATATTAACCGAGTTTATTGCTGGTCACATATGCAGTACTTTAACCAGAAAATATTCTTACCGCCGATCACAAACCGAAATGATTAAATATTTTCATGCTCTGCGGCAGAGCGAAACCATTCTAACGCAATGCTCTCAAAAATACGTTATACATTTCAGGTACAAAAGAGAACAAGAGACAAACACAGTTCTTGAGGTATCCTACCATTACCATGGTAACGAAAGATTCTGAAGCGAAAGAATTTGCTTGTAGGGCATCGCCATATGAGCAATTGTGATATAAAATTGTGTGAAACAGCGTTGATAGTGTTACTTTTCTCTAATGTGCCATTTTCAACATACCCTTTTAAAAGTTTTTTGCTACATATATTTTTATATGTTCACACAGAGAAGATGGAATATTTCTTAAGTTTGCTATTGACTTAGCAGCAGCATAGATGCAGGCACTCGAATTGGGATGTTAGTGAGATGAGAAGCGGGTGACTTCGAAACATTTGATCCCAGGAATAAATACTGAGTAAAATGGTCAGAAGCTTATGTTGGTATGGAACTATCGAAAAGGTAAACCGGAATTGGCTTGCTGTGGTAATGCTGTGTGAAATCACGCTAAAATAAACCAAATAGTGCCAATAAATGAGCTAGATCTAAACTTTAAAATATTTCCCTAGTTCTGAACTATTGAAAATTAATGCGGTGTGGAAAATTTCCAGTTGATTGCATGTAAAATAGACTGAGGTCGAACTAGGTAGGTTTGGTATCGAATGCACTAGAAACGCACTAGAATTAGAGATCTACCCTACAGGTGCGCAACCTCCCCCTCCCCCAAAATCCTCTCACTCTCCCACACTAATATCTTTAAGCTGTGAAGAATTGGCAGTTGCGAAGTTCGTTGCGAAAATTGCTTGGGCTACTTAAGAGTTGGTTTGTTTATTTTAAACGATTCTATGATTGTTGGCTGAGCTGAGGGGCGTACACTGTATCATTGCTATATAATCACTATAAGATTTTTCAGGAAGAAATCATTTAAAAGTTACTTGAATCATTTACCTTCCTTCCTTCGGTGCGTTATGAGAACTTTCAACAATAAATGCGCTGGCACACATACATGCAAACACTAATTAAAATCCATGCAGCGATTTTATATAATTAACTAAGAGTTGAATTATAAATCATGTCCTCTAAATAATAACAATTTTAATGATCGTAAGTAATACCTAATACATATGTAAAGGGTGTTTTTTTTAGGGGTATAGAACTTCGAATTGAAATAAAACACAAGAAAATCGTTTTAAGGTCCACCAATTTGGCTTTATTGGAAGGATAATTTTATGCCATTAATGTTTAAATATGATTTCGGGCATGTCGCCGCCGCGGCTGGTTCGAATAAAGCCAATTCTACAGGTCCAATTTTCAACCACTTTTTCGAGCATATGGGGCCGTATGTCGGCAATAACGCCACGAATGTTGGCTTCCAATTCCCCTAACGTTTCTGGTTTGTTGGTGTAGACGAGCGACTTCACATATCCCCAAAGAAAATAATCCAATGGTGTAAAATCACACGACCTTGGTGGCCAATTGACAGGTCCATTCCGCGAAATTATGCGCTCATCGAATGTTTCCTTCAATAAATCGATTGTGACGTGCGCTGTGTGGCATGTAGCGCCGTCTTGTTGGAACCACAACTCATCCACATTCATGCCATCCAATTCGGGAACAAAATAGTCGGTTATCATGGCTCTATACCGGTCTCCATTAACGGTAGCTGCCTCTCCAGCATTATTGCGGAAGAAGTATGGCCCAATGACTCCACCAGCCCATAGAGCACACCAAACAGTCAGTTTTTGTGGATGTAATGGCGTTTCAAGGGTCTCATGTGGATTCTCTTCACTCCAAATGCGGCAATTTTGTTTGTTGACGTAGCCATTCAACCAAAAATGAGCCTCATCACTGAACAAAATTTTGCGATGAAAATCAGCATCGAAATCAATCTCATTTTCGGCCCATACACCAAAATCACGACGCATTGCATGGTCTCGCGGCTTTAATTCTTGCACAAGCTGGATCTTGTAAGGTCGCAAGCCAAGATCTTTGCGCAAAATCTTCCATAAAGTTGATGGACAAAGCTCCAATTGCTGTGCACGGTGGCGAATCGATTCATTCGGGTCCTCTTCAACACTTTGCTCTACAGCGGCAATTGTTTCTTCGGTGCGCACTGTTCGACGTCTCTGCGGATGCGTATTATCACATAGAGTAAACGTAGTGCGAAAACGATCCATGGTTAACCGAATTAATTGCTCTGATGGACGATTATGTCGACCATAAAATGGACGGAGCTCACGGTAAACTTCGCGAACTGAACCATTATTTTCGAAATAAATTTGCACGATTTGCAAGCGTTGTTCTTTTGTCAACCTGTTCATGATGAAATGGCAAACCAAACTGAACATAAATGACATTAGAGTTGCCAGATTTGACCACAAAATGCCAGTTTTATCTCTATTCGAAAAACAAACCTGTAAAAAAAACACCCTCTACTTCCGAATCCGCATATTGAAATTTATAATTTCAGAATTAAGAAATGTATTATTTATGAATCATTTAATACTCACACAATACTGCATACATAGGTCTATGTGGGTGTACAATTAGGATATGCCACAAAAGTATTTAATATAAACACTAAATAGCGAACTGAACTTACCTGCAAAGAGAAAGAGAGAGAAAAACGATAGTGAAAATGAGAAAAAAATGTGTTCCACAAAATTAAATCACATTTAAAACTCATTGACATAAGGATTTGAATTGCAAATCCTACGCTGCAATTCACATTCGCTATAATACACAGATTTTTGCCATTAATCTCCGACGTTCAGCTGTCTAAATCAAATGCAATTTGCATAAAGGACTCAAATAGTAGGTGTACGTTACTATGCACACATCTCACTATACACCCATCCCTGCAGTTACACAAGCTTACACACACATACACACATTACCATATGAATGAATCGCAGCATTTAAAGGACTGTTTGTCAAGCAACGGGTGGCCAAATATCCCAGACCAATGAAAAGTAACGCGGAGTGAAGTGGGTGTTGATGCACATGTGCTTGTGTGTGTGGTGTGCGGTAGTGGCAGTGTTCTCTTGTTTTGTATTTTTGTGCGATTTGTAATAACGGTTTTTTGCAGCCGAAAGCGCAGCATCATCATTCATCTTGTATCGTGAATATCTGGTTTTTGCCGCTGGTGCGCTACAAAACCACGTCATCGCATAAACACGCAGAGAAGATGGAATATTTCTTAAGTTTGCTATTGACTTAGCAGCAGCATAGATGCAGGCACTCGAATTGGGATGTTAGTGAGATGAGAAGCGGGTGACTTCGAAACATTTGATCCCAGGAATAAATACTGAGTAAAATGGTCAGAAGCTTATGTTGGTATGGAACTATCGAAAAGGTAAACCGGAATTGGCTTGCTGTGGTAATGCTGTGTGAAATCACGCTAAAATAAACCAAATAGTGCCAATAAATGAGCTAGATCTAAACTTTAAAATATTTCCCTAGTTCTGAACTATTGAAAATTAATGCGGTGTGGAAAATTTCCAGTTGATTGCATGTAAAATAGACTGAGGTCGAACTAGGTAGGTTTGGTATCGAATGCACTAGAAAGGCACTAGAATTAGAGATCTACCCTACAGGTGCGCAACCTCCCCCTCCCCCAAAATCCTCTCACTCTCCCACACTAATATCTTTAAGCTGTGAAGAATTGGCAGTTGCGAAGTTCGTTGCGAAAATTGCTTGGGCTACTTAAGAGTTGGTTTGTTTATTTTAAACGATTCTATGATTGTTGGCTGAGCTGAGGGGCGTACACTGTATCATTGCTATATAATCACTATAAGATTTTTCAGGAAGAAATCATTTAAAAGTTACTTGAATCATTTACCTTCCTTCCTTCGGTGCGTTATGAGAACTTTCAACAATAAATGCGCTGGCACACATACATGCAAACACTAATTAAAATCCATGCAGCGATTTTATATAATTAACTAAGAGTTGAATTATAAATCATGTCCTCTAAATAATAACAATTTTAATGATCGTAAGTAATACCTAATACATATGTAAAGGGTGTTTTTTTTAGGGGTATAGAACTTCGAATTGAAATAAAACACAAGAAAATCGTTTTAAGGTCCACCAATTTGGCTTTATTGGAAGGATAATTTTATGCCATTAATGTTTAAATATGATTTCGGGCATGTCGCCGCCGCGGCTGGTTCGAATAAAGCCAATTCTACAGGTCCAATTTTCAACCACTTTTTCGAGCATATGGGGCCGTATGTCGGCAATAACGCCACGAATGTTGGCTTCCAATTCCCCTAACGTTTCTGGTTTGTTGGTGTAGACGAGCGACTTCACATATCCCCAAAGAAAATAATCCAATGGTGTAAAATCACACGACCTTGGTGGCCAATTGACAGGTCCATTCCGCGAAATTATGCGCTCATCGAATGTTTCCTTCAATAAATCGATTGTGACGTGCGCTGTGTGGCATGTAGCGCCGTCTTGTTGGAACCACAACTCATCCACATTCATGCCATCCAATTCGGGAACAAAATAGTCGGTTATCATGGCTCTATACCGGTCTCCATTAACGGTAGCTGCCTCTCCAGCATTATTGCGGAAGAAGTATGGCCCAATGACTCCACCAGCCCATAGAGCACACCAAACAGTCAGTTTTTGTGGATGTAATGGCGTTTCAAGGGTCTCATGTGGATTCTCTTCACTCCAAATGCGGCAATTTTGTTTGTTGACGTAGCCATTCAACCAAAAATGAGCCTCATCACTGAACAAAATTTTGCGATGAAAATCAGCATCGAAATCAATCTCATTTTCGGCCCATACACCAAAATCACGACGCATTGCATGGTCTCGCGGCTTTAATTCTTGCACAAGCTGGATCTTGTAAGGTCGCAAGCCAAGATCTTTGCGCAAAATCTTCCATAAAGTTGATGGACAAAGCTCCAATTGCTGTGCACGGTGGCGAATCGATTCATTCGGGTCCTCTTCAACACTTTGCTCTACAGCGGCAATTGTTTCTTCGGTGCGCACTGTTCGACGTCTCTGCGGATGCGTATTATCACATAGAGTAAACGTAGTGCGAAAACGATCCATGGTTAACCGAATTAATTGCTCTGATGGACGATTATGTCGACCATAAAATGGACGGAGCTCACGGTAAACTTCGCGAACTGAACCATTATTTTCGAAATAAATTTGCACGATTTGCAAGCGTTGTTCTTTTGTCAACCTGTTCATGATGAAATGGCAAACCAAACTGAACATAAATGACATTAGAGTTGCCAGATTTGACCACAAAATGCCAGTTTTATCTCTATTCGAAAAACAAACCTGTAAAAAAAACACCCTCTACTTCCGAATCCGCATATTGAAATTTATAATTTCAGAATTAAGAAATGTATTATTTATGAATCATTTAATACTCACACAATACTGCATACATAGGTCTATGTGGGTGTACAATTAGGATATGCCACAAAAGTATTTAATATAAACACTAAATAGCGAACTGAACTTACCTGCAAAGAGAAAGAGAGAGAAAAACGATAGTGAAAATGAGAAAAAAATGTGTTCCACAAAATTAAATCACATTTAAAACTCATTGACATAAGGATTTGAATTGCAAATCCTACGCTGCAATTCACATTCGCTATAATACACAGATTTTTGCCATTAATCTCCGACGTTCAGCTGTCTAAATCAAATGCAATTTGCATAAAGGACTCAAATAGTAGGTGTACGTTACTATGCACACATCTCACTATACACCCATCCCTGCAGTTACACAAGCTTACACACACATACACACATTACCATATGAATGAATCGCAGCATTTAAAGGACTGTTTGTCAAGCAACGGGTGGCCAAATATCCCAGACCAATGAAAAGTAACGCGGAGTGAAGTGGGTGTTGATGCACATGTGCTTGTGTGTGTGGTGTGCGGTAGTGGCAGTGTTCTCTTGTTTTGTATTTTTGTGCGATTTGTAATAACGGTTTTTTGCAGCCGAAAGCGCAGCATCATCATTCATCTTGTATCGTGAATATCTGGTTTTTGCCGCTGGTGCGCTACAAAACCACGTCATCGCATAAACACGCACACACTTGCACCACTTTACTTACTTTGCAGGATCAAATCTGTCAGACAAAAAACTAATTCAATACTAGAATTTTCTAACTGTTCTCGAACTAGTCTGAAAAATCCCGAATTTTTTAAAATAATAATTCACAGTTTTAGAAGCGGTTTTTTTTTCATAGGTATTAAGCGACTTATGGATAAAATAACAGAATAAATTTTTTTTTCCAAAAAATCAAAAGAAAATCAGATGTAAACTTGACGCCTGCAAGATGGCAACCAAAATAGTGAGCGCTTGAAATTTGTTCTGCTCGTTAATTGTTTGTTGCTTTGAATTCAACGTTTTTTTAAGCTAACAAAATTGTATCATTTAAGCTAGCATCAAAATGATGAATGAAAAACGGCGAGGGAATGGCATAAATTTTATTTTTTTTTGTAATTTGACATTTGCAGTAATTGAGATCAAACTCGGCACCTCTACCAGATCGGAATATTATATCGACATTTAAACTACTTTCACTTGTCATAATACAACTAAGATTTTTTGTTATATTTTTCTAAATTATTTTAAGTACACAATCTGTTAACACACATCCCGTTGCACAGCGCCCGGTTGAAAATACCAGTGGCTTATATGGAAGAAAAAACAGTTGACTGACTAGTTGACTTTTGATTCATACTAGTTGTAAAATGGTTTACAACTAGCCGATTTGACTGCGGGGTATATACATACATACAATAAAGACGTTTAGCCAGTGAGTTGAAGTAAACATCCGCATGAAGTATTCACTTTTCATTTCACTTTTTCCTGTTTCTAGCTGCACTTCCATCAAACTATTACGTTTAACATGAGCTGGATAAAGTTGGCTCACAAAAAAGGTTAGCATAATTTTTGCTCTACAGTTGGTCGTTTTTATGCAATACTTTTCTATTTTATACCAAGATGCGCTAGCACACTAAGCATCAGAATTTGTATGTTCTTTAGAAAACATTATGAGTTTTTATTGTATAACACAGTTGTAAGACTGCTTAATATAATAGCTAAAATCGATAGACATATATGAATACCCGATTTTTCGATAACAAAAATTTCGAATATTGCAAAATAAACAAAGAATTTCGATTTTTCAACGACATTTACTGCAACTTCAATAAACATGCATTTTAAGAAATCAGCAAATAACATCTTTTCGATATCGAAAATTTCGAATATGTTTAAATAAGCAAATATTTTATAACTTTTTTCGACTATATTTTGTATAACTCTACTTCCCAACAAAATGCGAAATGAGTAAGTACATAGACTACACTTCGATATCAAAAAGTTCTTCTTATTAAAAATTGAGATTCTCTATATTCTTTGACATAAAATATATTAATATTTCACTCTTTCGATATCGAAAATCTCCAAATAAGTAAACTTTTCGATTTTTTTTTGCAAAAAATTTTCTAAAAATCAATTATTAACCATTCGTGCTTTTTCGATATCGAAAATTTCAAATACTTAAGATACAGCTGTAGTTAAAAACAATGACTTTCCGTTGAAATTCGATATTATTCCTTCACAAAAAATGTTGACATCTGTATTCGTTAAATTTAAAAAAATTGCGGATATCTTTTAAATATTGCGAATTACGAAATTAAAAAAAATACTGAAACTATGGTTTTATTAAATTTAATAATATTATAAATCTCTTCTTGTTTAAATGGTCATCTAACCGCCTGGGCGATTTTGACCGTCCAACATAGCTCGCCAGTCGTTTCTTCGTTGCGCCAACTGGCGCCAATTGGAAACACCGCGGGATCGCAAATCGGTCTCCACTTGGTCCTTCCATCGGAGTGGTGGTCTCCCTCTTCCTCTGCTTCCACCGGCGGGTGCCGATAAGAATTCCTTCTGGGCTGGAGCATCTTCGCTCATTCGCACTACGTGGCCTAGCCAGCGAAGCCGCTGTGTTTTAATTCGCTGAACTATGTCGGCGTCTGCGTAAAGTTCATACAGCTCATCATTAAATCTTCTTCGGTACTCGCCGTCGCCAACGCGTAGAGGTCCACAAATCTTTCGAAGAACCTTTCTCTCGAATACTCCCAGAGCCGCCTCATCAGCTGTTGTTAGTGTCCACGCTTCTGCACCATATAGCAGGACGGGTGCGATGAGTGACTTGTAGAGTGTTATTTTCGTTCGTCGAGAGAGGACTTTACTTTTCAATTGCCTACTCAGTCCGAAGTAGCATTTGTTTGCAAGAGTGATTCTTCGTCGGATTTCTAGGCTAACATTATTGTTGGTATTAATGCTGGTTCCCAGGTAAACGAAGTCCTTTACTTTTGTTAATTGATATTAGTGGAAAAATTACAACGTTATGCACAGCGATGGTATGGGATGACATGTTTCGAAGTGCCCAGCTTCTCATCAGACCCCTTCTCGGACACTGAGATACGAACCCAAGTGTCTGCACCAAAGCCGCTGTTAGAGAACTCTAACAACTAAGCTATGATGCCCTGTAGCGTCACGATGCATTTTTCCTCTAATGTGCCATTTGCTTATTCCTTTTATACATTCTTTGGTACATATATTTTATGTGTCAACTCAAGGAAAGTGGAATATTTTTAGGCGCGTTCATAGAACAGTTTTAGATACAGAAGGGCTTTTTTGCATATCAACACTTCCGTGTTATTTGTTATGCACCCGCACTGTACCTGTATCAATTATAGTTATGGTGATTGTTGTTGGAGCAAAGCTCGAATTTTTATGTTTGTTTTGTTTTACTATTTCAAAATTATTGCTGCCAACAGTGGCTTGGTTGCCAAGGCGCGAATGCGCCGACTCTTTGCATGATGACAGAAGGTACTTCGTTTTGCCCTCGTTCACCACCAATCCCATTTTCTCCGCTTCTTTTTCTAATTTGGAGTAAGCAGAAGTTACGGCGCGTTTGTTAAGGCCAATGATATCAATATCGTCAGCATATGCCAACAGTTGCACGCTTTTATTAAATATTGTTCCAGCGCGGTTAAGTTCTGCAGCTTGTAAAGAAATCGCACGATAGGGGGTCACCCTGTCTGAAACCTCGTTTAGTTTCGAACGGCTCGGAGAGGTGCTTCCCGATTCTGACCGAGCTGGCGGTGTTGCTCAAGTTCATTTTGCATAGCCGTATAAGTTTTGCGGGGAAACCAAATTCAGACTACAGACAGAATAATATTATAAATACTTGAGATATATCATATATAAAAAGTTCGATTCCATAACAGGTGGTATTTATAGCCACTATACATGTTTCGGTTTGCTTTTACTGGAAATTTCGATACGAAAAAGTTATATGTGACCACCTGTTATGGTGTTAGTTTTTTTAAATAAATACGCTCAAAACTTTTTGATCTCAATAACAAGAAGTTGTAGAAATAGCTAAGACTTTTTTATGCAATGGTTACTACAAAAAATGAAGAAATTCAGAAAAAATGTTTTTAAGAACACATTTGTCCAAAAATCTTTTAAGAAAACCAAAATTCGGAATCCAAACTTCATAGCTCAAAATGTAAAAAGTAATCAGGGGACAGGGAAATGGACAGCGGTATTCTAGCACCCTACGCAATGTCTTTCTTAAACCAAAATACCTAAGCAACATAAAATCTGTGCTATCACAGCGATCGAGATAGCCTAAGCGTGCCTCTCTGCTCTAAATTAAAACAACTATATTTTAAGCCTGCAACTGGGTATACGCGTGATACTCTTTAACACGGAGACTTATTATTTTATTTAAACATTTCCTACTCCGCTTTTTTCAAGGCAACTTGTTGGTTTTGTATCAATACCCAAGACTAGACCGCCAGCGAAAAATATGAGCTAACTGGCATAACTACTCGCACTATGCGGATTGAAGGTTTGTTTAAGCTGAAGAGTAGAGTAGCGCCTCAAAAAGTTCACTATAGCTAGAGTTTTCTACAAATCTTTTTGCTGCACTTTTATGCAAAATGTTCTTGCTCTAACGGTGCTTGCGGATCTGATTCTGACAGCCAGTCTAATATGTACGAACGTACCACTCATAAGCATGGCTGCCGTTGAGTGTTCGTTGATTGAGAAAACTATAATTTAGTGTGTGAATAAATCCAACTATGTAGATTCATGTGTGCAGCTAGCTGAGTCTTCCTGCGACTCGTATAAAAAGCAGGCATTGTATGAAATATGGCGAAAGAAAAACTTAGACTTAGGCCCGGTTTTTCAGTACAAGTTTAACTCAATTTGTCAGTTAAACTAAGTTTAAACTTGTTACGCAGTTTTTCAGTCAACTTTAAACGAACTTTAAACGAACTTTAAACATAGGAAACTCATGTCAGACTGATTCTCTCTCCAACTGCTTTTCTAACTTAATGGTGGAGTTCCTCTTCCTTTGCGGTAAAAATCTCTTGTAGATGGGCGAAGCTCTTCAGCCGGGAAGTAAGCTAGGTAATTTTCGTTTCTCTTATCATGCATCTTCTCCAGGATATAGCAGATCGTGAAGATCTTTCAGTTAATAAACTTAAAAGGTCTGAAACCATACTGGTAACGGCCAATTATATCATCACTAAGAATATTGAGTGCTTAGTACTTGTTGGGATTTGAGGGTTGACTTTCTTTTGCTTTTTCATTCTTGGGAAAGATTATTGTCATTCTCACTTCGTCATGGGCAGGCGGTGGTACTTATTTTCCAACTTCGGGGATAAGGGTATCGAGGTACGCATCTCACTCGCAATTTAGCAATAGTGCAAGGTCGTCATTAATCTCACACCCAAAAATATTTCGGTAATGGACATTGACCTGTCAGCCATCATCTTAGGCTCTTCACTCACGACTTCCGCCTTCACGTTCCCTTTTCAACATAGTCATCGTTTAACTTGATTTGTCTCATGTTAGCTCTTCATTTAACAGTGGGTTGCTGCCGTTCTCAACGCAGCCTTGTAGGCGAACTCACTTCAACCCAATAATGTCCTCAGCGGCGGGATGTAGTGAGTATATGCTAACATTGATCGGTTAAATCATAGGGTTGACGATTGCGAGACTAGAGTCGAGTAAAGCATTAGTTGTCTTTATCGCGCAGCTTCTCGCCTTTAAAACTTCCTTTCGATACACTCTTTCTTAGCAGCACAGAGGCATGTGCATATATTGAGGTCCTAGGAAATTTGCTGTTGCCTCAATTTCGGACCCTAACGAATTTCCAGTGAGCAGAGTCTGCTCAGTTCAGAAATATGGTACCTGTCATCACATTCCGGGTCAACGGTTGGCATGATGTGCTTAATAATAGTTTAACCAGTTAATCCATTAACCAGTTACAGTATCCAGACTGGAGTTTGGCCAGAGTCATTAGCGTATCAATAGGGAGGGTCATTTTCTTCTGCAGCCACCGCTGGTGCTTTTAATTGGGTGACGACGTTCCTTGACTTACCGATGTACTATGGATGTTGTAGAAGATGCGTAAGGCCTGTAGGGCATTGCGTGTAGGGCGGTGACGTCAGCTATAACCAGAACTCAAGCTATGATTTGTGTGATAATGTATGAAGACAATTAGGCCCAAAAAGTCTTAATTTTGGTACCCGCCTATATTAGCAGAGTAACGGAAAGTTAACGGTAAACTACACTCTAACTAAAATGGTTCTATTAAAAATAATAGCCTTTAATTCAATTGTTCCGAGTAGCATCAAATCAGCAAATTTTTACGCCCTCATATACTCTCATTTATTTAAATCCCTGCCTGTTGTGCAGAACTACTGAATTTCGTAAGGCAACATCAGCGACATTACAAAAGCCTCCAGAAGAGCTTACAGCGAATTGAAGCACATTTAAAGCGATTAAATATGGCAATTTGATTTTATTTTTAAAGGCAAATATAAATAGCCGACAAAAGCTGCTGACGCACAACACCTGCAAACATCGAATCAGATCAGCTGAATGATGAGTCACGACAATTGACTGCCAGGCAAAAGATATGTCATTAAGTAGTTGATGAACTGTGCACCAGGCAGTTGTCGGGGAGGCCCCACCCATACACACCTAGCATTTGTAAGGGCGTCTCAATGGTTGATAAGATGATGGCACCCTTATAGCGGACTGTCAATCACTCAGCAGTCGGGGATGGTATATTTCAAGTTACACTGCCATCACTGTCCACAAATGTTGGTATGCCACAAGTGGTGGCACGTACTTAGCCATGATCAAGCCATTGGTGGTAATTCTGAACTTCCTATGGGCTTATGGTTGTCGCTTACAAATTAAATTAATTATTTAAATGTGAATACTTAAAAGAGGCTTTTTTCTGTAAGTGAGCTATGAGAGTAAAGCGTTAATCAGCTTTCATTTACTACGTATGCTTCTTTAGTAAAGCTGACTGGTATTAATTCTGAAGCAAATAAGAAGGCAAAAGTGGTGTCAAAGTAACGCAGACTCAAACTCATATACGGCAATTACTTCCCACTTCGAAGTAACTTTACAAGAAGCTTTCCCACGTACTGTAGCGTACTGATATAAATTTAGTTTTACACAAGCTAGCTTCTCACTCCTTTGAATCTTGTCTGCTGTTCTACTTCATCAAACCTGATTATGTTAACATTCGTGAAGACCCACAAGCTCTGGGAGTTGGCTTATATAGAAGGCAAGTTGTTTGATTAGTTCGTGATTTGCCTGCTAACTAAAGACTACTGTTAAAGTTTGAGGATCAGTGAGTTTGTCTTTGATAGCCATTTACAGCCAAACCCCGGGTGCTTACCAAAAATGGAAAGATGGGAAACCCATCAGCGAAAAAGGAGGCTATTGATAAATATTATTGGGACCTTGCTCCAGTAGCTTTATGGTGATTTTAATTGGCTCCACCTATCTATGAAGAACCAGCAAATAATCCACATTTACGGGTCAATTCTGTGCGTAACCTGTATTTTGTACCTGGAAGATTATCTAACCGAAAATCGTTACCGTTCACAATTCAATTCATGTAACCGCGATTATAACGTACATACATAAAAACGCTGTCAAAAACAAACAGAATACCAGAAGTGTGTAAAAGTGGCATATTTGCGCCCCACAAGAATATAGGGGTATATCTTAAGAGAAATATTAATAAAAAGGCGCCACACCCCAAACAAGGCAAAGTTTTTATTCGTCATATCTCCTCAATGATAGTTTGATATACTTGTATGTAGGATATTCATGAATATGTTTATGGGCTGTTTCCATTATCGGTAACGCTAACTGGCACTTTAATTGACAGAAATCGTTCGGCTATCAGTCAGATGAAGTGCTAATTAACTGGAGATGGTGAAAACTGCTCTAAATGTTTAGCAAAGTGGGTAGTGCCACGGCGCCTGCTAGCAAAAATCTAAACTCGTTATAACTTCGCTATTATTCGATGTACGGAACCTATATATGTGGCAGTAGAAACCGCATAGGGGAGTGGAAAAAAGGAATTGGAAGAAAAAAAGGTGGTTCAAACGAAGAGTAGTAGAAACCTAAATACTTAGAGGAATCGAAATTGTGATTGGAATAGGAATACGAAGATAATCGGAAAAGTAATGCGTATGGGAATAAAAAGAGAGAAGGCAGAGGAAGGTTACAGGAAGGGAAAATAAGGACGGAATAACGAAGAAGGAAAAGGGCAAGAAGATATATGAAAGGAGAGCGCTGTGTGCGTGCTGCGTCGCAGGCTTTTATTTATTTACTTTCAGGAGTTGTAACATAAGCCCCGTTTATCGGAGCAATTGATAGTATGCAGACAATATGTTACACTCGTCCGATCTTGTTAGTTCGGTGATTGATACATTATAAAAGGGTTGATCCTTACCAAAGTTTAGCCAGATATCGCTAAAACAAGGGACTTAGTTTTTTCAAACAGATACGCGTACAGACAGACGGGCCGTCAAACAGACATCGCTAAATTGACTCAACTTATCGGCCTGATCATTTTGGTATACTTCTTGAAAGGTACATCTCTTCTTCTTCTCTTACAAATATCGGACTAAAATTGTTATACCATTTCATCTTCATAAAAGTTATAAAAATAGGCTACAATATAGCGGCAGAGGGAACGGAAAAGAGATGTGGCGAGGGAAGAAAACATTTAAGCTGTTTAAACGTAAGAAAATAAAATTTTCTTATAGGACAACTTAGCCTACATGCGTTAATTTTACAGAAAGTGAAAAGCAGCATCATTCAAATTTCAGACTATTTAGAATCAGCATCATAGCAGCGAAATAATTATCGGGCCGTGGAAGTTCTATGAATTAATGTACCAAATAAACAAAAGCTAAGTAATGTGAAAGTATAATTTGGTAGGTGGTAAGTAATCAAAGGTGTTAGTAGTATTGTTAACACGCGCAAACAATAAAAGTTGATCAGCTTCCTTCGTAGAATAACACTTGCTTGTAATTTTCCCTTTTCATGTTGCATAATGAAACAGACAATTACTTAAGTGAACTCGAACATTCCAATAAAGAAAAAGATAAATGAAAATGCGGGCCGACTAACAAAAATTCTTAGAACTCTGAAATAAAGGTGAACATATTATCTGCTTTGATACTCACCGTAGCCAAAGCGTGGCCGTCCGTTAATCATTCGAACAATCTTTCACACGAAAACTGGGAATAGCCCTATGATCGGACTGCCAACATCACTATACCATCAAATTTAAATATATGTGTAGAGCTTTTGCTAGTTCCCCTAGAACATTATGGGTAAAATAAACAAAATGGTTTCTCTATTCAGCAGCAAGGGAACAGCAAACTTCGCTGCACAGGCGTCCTTCAAAAGTTAAACTTCATGAGCATACAATGCTAAAGACAACACACCTAGTTAGACAGCTACCTAAATGCCCGACAGACATCAAACTGACAGAATTTACGCCTGCTTGCCTAAAATGACACAAGGACCATAAATTATTTCAGCAACTCATGTGAAAGCACAACAACAAAACACTGCACACTTAACCAAAGCAAATGGCGAATAAATGAATGAGTTGTTTGGCCTGGCCTGGTATGTCATTGTTGTTGAATTGAATGCGAATCAGCTAAATATGAAGAAGAAGAACAACTTGTTACGCATTAGCGGAGGCGTTGCAATGAATTAATCCTTGGGGCGTGTTATGCTGAGGGAGTGAGGCTATATTTAAAAGAAAAAGAAACATCAGATAGAGTCAAATAAATTGTCTATGGTTTATTAATGGTTGAACTGTATTTGTTGAAGCGTGTGGATTTAATGTGGAATTCGACATGGGATCAATAATTTACTAACTTACAATTAACTTTTCTTAACTGAATCCATTTGGCAAAAGTTTAGAAAACGAAAGGAAAATTTCCTACTTGGGACGTAATAGACAATGGGTTAGTAAAGTCGTCGGACGAAGGTCATTTTATAAGTCTCTCATCATGCCAGTCCTCAGTGAGACGAAAATGCGCACAGTGTACACAGCATGTTTCACGGGAAATAAGGAGCCGTCTTCGGAAACATTATCTCTTAAACAATAAATGGTTCGATGCGGGGTCTGGAGTAACATACTTTTGAGGAACATGGTTTTACTTTTTTTATAGTCAAAATAAATTTAGTATACCCAGCTGTACTAGGACACTGGATAAAGCTCTTTTTACACTACTGGACTTCTACATAGACTTCAATAAAATAAATTTTTTATAAAGTTTACTTTCTAACCAAGAAAGGTTGCAATTGAAAATCGGCAAACTAGGCGAACAACCAGGCGCTTACTTTCGATATCGAACATTTCGAAAATCATATCAACTGAAACAAATTTGGTAGCTATATTGACTTTCTTACTCCTTCAATGAGTTTAGCGGAAAAATGGGAGTGGCACCGCCCACGTAAGAACGTTTCTTAATGGGCGCTATACCTTGTATTGGTCCGATCTTGTTGTTTGCGACAAATCATTAATATATTACAAAATGGCGGCCCTGTACCAAATTTCATCGAGATATCTCTAAGACTGAGGAATTAGTTTGCGTTCAAACAGACAGACGGACATGGATAAATCGACTCAGATCATCGCCCTGATCATTTCGGTATACTTATTGGTTGGCCTATTCTTCTTCTTCTTATACTTACAAGCATCGGACCAGATACAATTTCATATTCATGAAAGGTATAGAAACATAACAATATGTGTTAGAAAGGAAAAATATCAAGATCAACAATTCTCTACAATATTTTAATAATCCCAACTTTATAAAACACGTATACTTTTGTGGTAAAAAAATCGAGAGTTGTATGGGAGCTCTGATTTCAAGCATTCTACTCCTCTCCAAAACGCATTGCTTAGAATTTAAAAGGAAATACATATGTATTTTAAACCTTAAAATTACCTAAGCCGTTTCTATTTTATAACATGTTAGCATTTAATTAAAATAAATAAACTCAATACAGCACACAATTAAAGAGTTGGTTGCTAAATTTACTTGCTAAATAACAAATTAAAACTTTGTTCGGTATGTAAGCCAAGAACTTCTTGTTTCTACGAAGCAGCGTTGCACAAAACCGGCACCACAGAAACGATTACTTTGAAGAACCGACTTAGCGCCTAAATAAGTATATGAAAACTGTTATATAAGAAATAGAAAACAACAAAAGCTGTTAGCTTTTCGTACCACAAAAACATGTTTTTAACACTTAAAACATCACGTAAATGAGAATAAGTTGAGCTTAAATAATTAAACGTTTTAAACTTTTTAAACTACTCACCATAGACACCGAAAATAATTTTATTGGACACTGCGAACCCCCCATTTTAAAAGTAACGACCTACATATGTTTCCTCGATCAAATTTACCTTTTTATCTATACAAACCCGTGAATCATTATAAAAAATAATTGAGTTTCCTTTATAGTTAACAATTCTGTGTAATGTGTTAAAAGCTCAGTTACCTTGAAGAAAAACCCATTTAATTCAGTTCACGTTAACTACTGGAATTAAAATTCGTCTCTGCGATACCGTAGTACTTTGGAAGTTTTAACACATTTATTTGACCAAACAGATTGTTGTCATTGCTTTTTTCGAAATATTTTCATTAGACATTTATAAACATAAAAACTAAAATTAAATATAAGAACTTCCTTAGTATTGCCAAAAACGCTATAAAATATCTAGACACCCGAGCTGAGTTGAAAACCAACCTAATAAAACCGAATATGTTTTAAGAAAAAGCCAGATCAAACCACCATCACTAATATTAAGTAGAAGCTCCCGAAATAGAAAAGCGAATTGAATTTGGTTAACCGCGCAGTAAACATGATGGAGTAAAACAAATGATTAAGCAGTGAAATTGAAAGCAATCGGCGCCATTAATTAGAACAAAACTTTAGCTGCCACAAAAAGAACGATAAGAAAAATAAATGGCATAAAACAAGATACACAAAAAGCGCAATACTGAAAGCAAACTTTTTGTCGTAAGTATCCCTTAAGGTAATGAGGTTCAAATACAATAATTGAATGTTGCTTGCTAAGCCGACTAAGTAATTCCTAACTTTTTTGCATCCTACGCATTAAGACATACGGAAAATTTTTAAGGTAGATATAATTTTAAAAGTTATATTTGAACATTTCCATAGAGATTCTATGTTGTTTGTAAAATTTCTTTGCTGGGACTGCAAGCTGGAGGCCAAAAAAAGTCAACATTCACAACAAGCACATACAGTGCAGTGTGGTGAACTTACAATCTTAGAAAATTAGCAATATCATAGGATATATCAAGCAATGAAAAGATTTGTGAGGCGGAAAGTCTCGCGTGCCCAGACCCGGCCTTCACAGGGTAGCAATCTAATACCGAAATAAATACATAGATATATGTATATAAGCGTTTTTTTTTTCCAACAGAGCCAAATTTTGTAAAATTATGACATTACACCCCCGTATGCTTCCAAAATCGCTATATAGGTTCTCACTATAAAATTGTTTGACTCGCATTTTTTGTTTTTATGTTTTTTTAATTCTTCTCTTAGATATTATCAATCAAAGTTTAGAATTTTTCGTAAACTAATAATAATTATTACCAAACGGATTACCCACCATATCCCGCCTAACCGGCGCGAGGGGCGCATCGGCATAACGCGCGGATTATTCGTTCGTGCCGAGTCGTTGATAACATATATTCACTCAAATCATCATATCTTTGCTTGTACTAATGCTAGAGACTTCGTCTTAACACAATTGTGTGAGGCAATACATTATGCTACTTTGCTTTTTCTCATATCAACAAAGTAGGCAACTTTCGATAATTCAAGTAAACTTTAAAATATAAAATGTTTTTTTTCTTTAAAATGGGGTTTTTTGTTATCAAAATCGAAAATTGGGTTACGAAATATTTATTGAATTAAATTATTTAAAGCTAAAACATTATTTCTTTTTCTAACGGTCATCCTTACAAAACTCAGAAGTGGCATCAATCCAGAATTCGAACCAACAAGTGATTCGTCGTTATTTGTTGAACCGTTCAACATCAGGAATATTTAAAATATTTTTTTGGCCCTGTCTAATGTACGTATATGTATTCTTTGGTTTTTATATGCCTTCAGTCTAGACCTGTTAAGTAATGATTAATAAGCATAATGATTATCGATTTGTTTGATTTTTTTTTGGGCAAGCATGTTAATGATTGACTACCCATTATTTTAAGAAACCAACACGATTTTTTATGATTTCAAAAAAATCAAAAATAATCAAAAAAAACAGGAAACTATTTTATTAATTGCTTTCTTATTTTTTGGATTAGTTGATTACTTTTGCTTATTTTCGATTGCTATTCATTATTTTTTGTATTGTTTCAGACAAGAATACAATTTCTTTACAAATTTTAAATATGCTTGCATATGTAATAGAGCACGTGAACGTTAATTAATTTAATTTACTTTACCATATACAATTTACAAAGCGATGTGTTATTACAGATTTTCCTCCAATTTTGTAGTGTGCTGCTTCTAATTTTTGCTACAAAGATTTTTTAAGCCAAAAAATCAATGGGAGGCTTTCCGACCACTGCCGAGTTGATCCTCCTTTAAAACCACTTTTTCAAAAATTTTAATGCTCCCTGTCCCAGTATTTGAACTTGGGATCTTCGGTGTGGTGGGCTTGCACACACCCACCACATCACGGAGGCTGCCACGGTTCACAAATCCATCTTAAAAATGCTCTTAAATGTACTGTTAAATACATATTGACCTGTCATCAATACATTTAATTTTCTTTTACCATCTATAAACAAATATCTCACCAAGTTTCAAGTTTTACTCTTTTAAAATGAGGGAGAAATGGTCATAATCCTCTTATTTGAACGATCAGGACGGACGGACGGACAGACGGACAGACGGACGGACAGACCGACATGGCTGTATCAACTCAGTTCATCGTCCTGATCAATTTGGTGTACTTAATGGTAGGTCTATCTCTTATATTTCTAAACGTTACAAACATCGGACCAAAGTTAATACGAGGTGTGTTCAAAAAGTATCGCGAATTTTGTGTTTTTTCAAAAATTATTTATTTATTCATGAATATCTATTTTGTCCCCTTCAAAGTAATCCCCATGAGATATTATACACTTGTACCAACGGTTTTTCCAATCTTCGAAGCACTTCAAAAAATCATTTTTTTGTATCTTGTTCAGCTCCTCCTTCGATGCCGTCTTTATCTCGTCAAGAGAAGCGTAACGTCGTCCTTTCATGGGCCTCTTCAGTTTAGGGAACAAGAAAAAGTCACAGGGGGCCAGATCTGGGGAATACGGTGGCTGCGGCATCATTAGTGTGTTGTTTTTGGCCAAAAAGTCGCGCACAAGCAACGATGCGTGAGCAGGGGCGTTATCGTGGTGCAAAAGCCAATTTTTGTTCGTCCACAAATCCGGGCGTTTCTGGCGGATTGCTTGGCGCAAATTGCGCATAACTTGCAGGTACTATTCCTTATTGACCGTTCTTTCCTCATGATGCACCACGCCCCTGCAATCGAAGAAAACTGTCAGCAAAACTTTCACATTCGACCGAACTTGGCGCGCTTTTTTCGGTCTTGGTTCGTGCGGCAGCTTCCATTGAGATGATTGAGTTTTGGTTTCCACGTCATAACCATAAACCCACGATTCGTCACCAGTTATGACCCTCTGGAGCAAATTTGGGTCGTCGCGGACAGAGTTTAACATCTCATTAGCAATGTTCATGCGATGCTGTTTTTGGTCACAATTGAGCAATTTTGGTACGAATTTCGCGTAAAAATCGAAGACGATCCAAAACACGTGCAAGCAAAGCAACTGTCAACAATTAACTGAACATTCAAAATGGCCGAGCTTGTCGGCATAAGTGAGAGACATGAGTACCACCATAACGCCACAAAAAATTCGAAATTCGAATATACGTTACCAGCGAAAATTCAAAATTCGCGATACTTTTTGAACACACCTCGTATACCATTTCATGTTCATGAAAGGTATAAAAATAATCCAAAAAAAATTAAAAAAAAAATCAAAAGCAATCAAAAACATTAAAATATTTTTTTTTTTTTTAATTATTTTTGATTACTTTTGATTTTTTGAATTTTTTTGATTATTTTTAATTTAACTTTTTTCCAGTTCTAATCAGTTAGTTATTGCTGAAATCTGAAAATAATTAAAATAATCAATAACGATTGAAATAGCTATCCAATCATTTGATTACTCAATTCTTTTGGGAAGTTAACAGGCCTGCTTCAGTTACAACACATGTAGGTAAATTTGAATCAAAACACTTGCTTCTGAAGAAAACGAGTAAATGTTCCTGAAGTATATACATATATAAATATCTTTCGCTTTTGTTTTAAACTGAATAAAAGTTACGTTTGTGTATTCTGGTGATTTTTCGTTTGCTGCCAGTTATAAAAGCAAATCGCAGTAGAATTCGTGGAAAACAAAAGTTAAACTTTGGACTTTGTTTCCAAATATTATAAACATATTTGCAACAAAAATCAATAGTTATTGAAATTGTTCTTAGCATATTGCATAACTTTTAGATGCAACCATTTCAGTAAAAGGAAAATATTTTGACTTTTTTGTCACCGAGTGATTGAATTTTCACTGCAACAGCGATCATTACACAATATAAATAGCATAATATTTGATAGCTTTTTCGCCATAACCTCACCCGAAAGAGCACGATATTAGGATAACATAAATTGAAAAAGCTTTTGGTAAAATATCAAAGATAAGAAAACAAAGCCCAAAATAAGATATATTGGACAAGGTTTTCAATATCCAACATCGTTAAAGCATCTACCACCACTAATTTATAGTTTTTGGAAAGCCAAATCTTTGTTAGAGCAAAGTAGAAACCACATTGGTCCGATTTCTCTAACTTAAGTTTTTAAATAATGTATTCGTGTTGCGAAGGACATAGGCTTATTTTTGAAGTGAAATATTATTAACTGTTTTTTCTTAGAGAATATCGGGCAGAGTGAGAAGAAGAGGTATCCAATGTGGGAGGCGGGGACTAGATATAGAGCCAGAGGGAGAGGGAAATTCTAAAAAGAATATTGTGCAGACGAAAATGATGAGGAAGACGAATGGCGCTGTTAAGAGTAAGAGTCGAAGGCCATGTAGAGAAAGAAGAAAAAGTATTCAGAAAAGCTTAGGAATTTGAATAGTATAGTAATAGGCAAGATAAAAGAAGCAGATGGAGTACGAGGGGTAAAAGCCGGAAGGGATATATGGAGAAGAAATTATAGAGAGATATGGCAGAAGAAAAAGATGAAGATTAATTACTATCCGCTGCTCTCTATGATATTTTCGGAGGAGCTTAATTTTAGTACTGAACAAAACATTTACTATATAAAACTTTAGAAAAATGGTCGTTGCCACGAACCTCGCCAATGTTAAGTTTTATTTCGTCATGACTACGGATCTATTTGGGATCAGATTTACATATGCATATATTTCGACCAACCTAGCACGTTTTTCAAAAGTGGCCTAAGTCCTTCACTCCGTTCAGTCATTGGGCAATTCAACACTTTTCTCTCTTTTAAATCAGTTTAGGAAACAAAAGAGAAAGCGTGGACACAAACGACGGTGGGGAACTTGGAGAGGCATTTACTGTTCGGTAAGTAATAAGAACCGATTTTAGGAGACCGCCATTTATTTTGAATAACTTCAACTGTTTCTACAAACCAATATTGGATTGGGTTGACATAGCAAATTTTAACCGAAACCGATACTCTTCTTATAATAGTTTTAACATGGTAGATATATTTCGAATTATACTTTTTTTTTTTTGAGATTTTATTAATTTTTTATTCTTCTTTTCCCTTGTTGTTCTTTATTGCGTGTTCTGCAACTTAGAAAATTTTCAAATTCTGTCTGCCATGCTGAGCCAAATGGCTTATTTGCTCAAATGATTGCTATGCACCATCTGAAGCACTGCATTCTCGAAACATTTTTTTATAGTTCGGAAGCCCTTTTTACATAAGCGACAATGCATTCGAATAAATCTTTTTTTTTGCTTTGCGGTCGCCGTGGTGTGAAGGTAGTGTTGCCGACCTACCACACCGAACGTCCATGGTTCGAGCCCTGGTACAGGTAACATCAAAAAGTGATTTGAAAAAAGTTTTTCAAAACGGGGTCGCCCCTCGGCAGTGGTTTGGCAAACTCTCCGAGTGTATTTCTGCCATGACAGGCTTCTCAGCAAAAAATTCGTCTCCTTTGTAGACGCCGTTCGGAGTCGGCAAAAAACTGTAGGTCCCACCAATTTGTAGGGAAAATTCAAATCGGCACACCACAAATTGGAAGAGAAGCTTGGCGCAAAAATCTCTTAGGAGGTTTATGATGATATACCTGTTGTATATCGCGCCATAGAGAGAGAGAACTGTTTTGATTAAAAAAGTGGATGGTCTAAGCTTTTCCTGTACAGTAACCTCAAATGTATGCATGTACATAGCTCTGCTTGTAGACTTTCCATTTATTTGAACAGAGACAAAATTGTGTTTTGCTATCATTGTATTTATACGAGATATCCTCGAATTATGCAAGTTGAAAAGACAAAAAAAGAGAATAAAATATGACAGAAAGGATCAAAAGTTTCCTCGTAACATGAAGGACACTTTTTAGTGTAACACATCTCTATATAATATTCTCTATATTACAGATATTTAAGAAAAAACTATAGGAGGGACCATTATTAAATCAATAGCAGCAAAATCAACTGTTTTTAGAATTTTTGCATGTAAGTCTGTATGTTTGGCCGCGCATCACTCATAAACTGCTCAATGTAATTGAATGAAACTTTCACCAACGCATTACTAGATGTTTATCTTTAAGATGTCACCTGTACCGCTTCACCAGTTTCAAAGATATCGACCGATATGTGGACTTAGGTTACCCAAAATGTATTAGTACAATATGTGTATGAAACGAAAGGTGACAATGAGTGCTGCAATAAGCGATGTAATTAAAATCTTCCTTTTTATTATTATTGCTGTTTCCGATCCTAGAAGTATGAATTATGAACGCAACAGATGAGAAGATGGCACAACACCGAAACCGGTTTGTCTCCAAACCAAAATTGACAAGGGATGAGGGAAAATCGTTCCAGAAAAATTCGTAATTAAATTCCATATCTTGTCTGGTATGGGATATAATGTTGAAAATCGGACTGTTTATTGTTAGTTGTGAGACGCAGCGTAGCGGACCGGGCTTACTAGTATTCAAAATTTTTTTTTCTTTTTTCACCTGTTCTACCAGGATAGTGTTGTTGTAACCACAAAAATAAACACTACGCTCCGGTACCAGCAACTTCTCCATAGAATCTTCCGATCGTGAACTTTAATTGGTGCTTACGACAGCCATCACATAACGCTAACATATTCTAAGCTCATAAGACGTTGAAATTATTATCAATAATAAAGCTTAAGCGCCCATTAGCTTTTACCTAACTGAAACTGGAAACCTCCACTAACTTATCTCAGGCCACCTTCCCTTGCTACTCCAGTCTCATGGCCAAGGTAATTTATTATGGAGCAGAATGTCCTGCCATGATAGCGAAAACGTTCCTCTGAAATGGTGTACGTTGGGCTGGAAGGACGAAATAAATATTTTATGCGAACCTCAGCAAGGCCTATAAATCACCCAGAAAACATTTCTCTCGAATAACCCAAGCTTATACAACTACCAGCTTTAACACGGATGAACAATTTGGTCCATCCACGCTTTAAACGCCTGGAACTGGTGGTTACGCAGCGGCTTTTGACTTCAATGAAAAAGGTAATGAATGAGCCGTCGTGAGTTGATATTTGGAGAACGAGAGGCGGTTAGAGGTGTGTGGTATGGAGAAATGGCAGGAACGTTTGTTTGTTGGGGGTTTTCAGTCCCACTTCCTTAGGTCGGTAGCAGTTCAGCTGGGAAGTCCAAACGGAGACTTAACGATGGTAACAAGGGAAGCAGAGCCAGTTGAAGTTTGATCTAGTCTAAGTTCGGCAAACTTCGTAGTGGATGTGCTTGATATTCCAAGGCTGAGGAGTGCATTAAACTAAACTTGGCGTTGCATTGCATAAGTTTACGGTTTAACTATGAGTTGAAAGAGATATCCGAAATGAAATAATTCGAGTGCTACCAAGTAAGTTCCAGAGACTTCACTGGCTGGGTCGCGTAAAGCGAATCAAGGAAGAAGTGCAGGTGCAGAAGGCTTTCCTAGCGACAGCAGAATCCGGCAAAGATGGAGCTCTACTGTGATTAAAAAAAAATTGAGAATCGGTTGGTCTTCTTCCATGGTATTTCCAAGAGTGGTGTGATTTGATGCGTAACGGACCTGCGGGGTCATGCGATAACTCAAAATTCTAATACTAGCTACCTAAGCAAGACCATCAAACCTAGTTTCGGTTTAAATGTGCACTCAGTTGCTCTCCGAGTTCGACTTCCTAACTGATTTTCCTTCTAAAACTGTTGCATACTTTTAAGCGCTAATAACTTTATCATCTCGTAATTTGCAAAATGCCACAACGAAATTTCACTCTTTCATATTAACTATATAACATTTAAAACAATTTCAATGGCAGAAGTTTCACACCAAATTTATTAGCCAGAGTAACCAACCATTAAATATTAAAAACAACAACAACGCCACAGCTACCGAAACAGCTAAGATGGATGTTGTGAAACCACTTGTTCTGTAATACGTGAATTGTAAAATTGTGGCGCTATTGGCCTAAATTTAGTTTTGAAACTGGTTGACATTAAGGTTGAGAGACAGAAGCATTGGCAAAGTAAATAGTTAGGCTTGGTCGGCGAAGTGACACACCCCCAACCCTTAACGTCTATTAGAGCTAGTTTACTCATCCGCAACCGAAACAGCTAACCAGCCAGCTATCTGCGCTTTTGTCGGCTCAACAAAGTTTTCGAAATTAAAATGAAGTGAAGCTTAACTTTGACTAAATAGTTGATTGTTGCTGCCTTTGGTTATTCTTGCCAACAAGCTGTTATTGTTGTTTTATTTGGTAATTTTGTTAGTCTTTATATTTGTTTTTGTAGTTTAAGGTTGAATGCCGACACAACGGCGAAATTGTTAAAAATCGTAGCCATTTCTTGAGCTTGGATTAAGGTTTATCTATAAAATGGTCAAAGTGCAGGTGCTTAGCGCAACTTCAGCAAAACTTTTAACAGAGATGAGTGGATGGTTAGTTACAAAAGTGACGGGGAAGGGAAGCTAAATTGTTGCAGAACAGATGCTGTGCTATATGGCGGAGCTTTACCAAATTAAATGGACACTTAGCTCATTTCCTTGACAGCTGAGTTGAGATTGTTTTAATTTGCTTTACTCTTGAAGCAGGAGTTCAAAGTAGAGCATACCGTAAGGGGCAGGTGGCACGAGCTTGTTCTTGCTGAGGTATTAGGTTTGCTATTGCGTGGAAGCTATTTAAGTTGTGTAGAGGCGACGGAATGGGCTATAAATTATTTGATTTTTTTTATTTATTTAGCGCTTCAGAGTTATAATAGTAGGTTTATTGGAATAGGCGTTTGTTATTTAGGGAAGTCGGCACGGTTTCAAGTTCTAAGAGTTTGAAGTTTAGCTCTTAAATTCACCAAATTATTTAGTTACTCAAAGGAAGAAATTAAAGAAGCAAACAATTAAGGAGGTCAAGTAACCTAAATATCGACTTAGATTAGCTAAGCGTGTTAAATCAAATCTTTGCTCTCGTGACACTTCACCTGTCAAACTCTTTTGACACATTAAACCTTGCAACACTGTCCAAATTCAGCGAAAAAATACGAACCGCCAACAAGCTGAGCCCAACGGGTGTAACTAATTTCTACATATTAAACCTCCCTTCCCTGCTAAGAGCAATATCCATAGTATCCCACTTAGACTGAGCAATAATGCCCACGGCTCATTATCACCACCAACTGCAAATAAAAAGGTAAACAAAGCACAAAGCAAGTGAGCGCCTTATATGCTTTCATACATGCGCGACTTGCTTATGCGTAGCTGTAATTCGCAAATTCTTTGTCTTAACTTATGCTTAAGAAGATAATTCGCGCTTCAGTAATTATCTAATGTATGTTTTCTGTCAGAGAGCGGCCAAGGAGCACAACATACCATGAGATACTTCCACCCTTACCCTGCACAACCCCCCACTATCGGTCCTATTTTGTATGCGCCTACGAAACGTGGAGAATGACCTCACGGTCCCACCTTCGTTTCCGGTCTGTCCGAGCATACCAATCGGTCTCCGACACCAACAAACCAGTCACCGATTCACCGTTTCGATTAACCGTTCACCGTCATCCACCAACCCCTCGCGAGTATCCAATCACCGATTCACCGGCACCAACCAACAGGGCGTCGCTAACTGGGCACCAACTTTTTCCACCGCTGCCCCACTCACAAGGACAGCCTTGTCCATGCCCCATCAACGACGTTGTGCGTAACTACCGACACTTCTTATTCATCGTATCCGACTAGATACATCTTTTGTGGGTGTGTGCGTCCGACTGAAATAACAGCATCAAATTACTGTGTCCTTATTAGTAAAGGACTCGACTCTGGATTGCCTGAGCAACACCCCATCCTTCGATGAAACCTACCTCAAAAGCACGGAGATTTCTAAACAAGACGAGTGGGTGAATTTTTAAAATAATTTCAAGAAATTTTGTAGCAGTTTATGTTATCTCTCCTGTAACGTGCATGGAATCCGATCGCTGTAACTAACTCATCTTCCGTAGTAATGTGTAGAAACAACCTTAGCGAGGACATTTCTGACCGATGTGGTGTACACCAGTGTGCTATGTGGGCTTGGACCCACATCTATCACCACGATGTTATCCTTGTATAGAGGTTGGTTTACCTCACTGTAGAAATTGAGCTCGAATCGGCTAAAGAATTGTGGCCTGAAAAGGGAAGTTTTATTTCGCATGTCGCTCATTCCGCAGGCGATTTCACTATTTTTAAAGGCGACGGGAGATGAGTGTTGGGGAACATGCAAACTAAATTTCAATAAAAAAAATTTACCAAGTGACACTCGGACAGGCATGACTAAATCAATTTCTATTTACCTCTTGAACTTTTTGACGTACGGTTAGGCGAATAAAATTTCAATAATGTGTGTTTAGCTGAGGGTAACAAAAGCACTTGCAACCCTGTATTTGACATAATAAAGCAATGTATATGAACTCTTGTCCTAGACTATAGAGGCTAAACAAATGTCAATCAAATAATAAATAAATAAAACCTAATTGTCAAACTCACTGCGATTCAATCCGAAGTGTGGCATTACGATAAAGTAATAATAAAAAAATGTACTCATAAAATTTTGTGCAATTCGAAGAGGGTTTATCCTTAGGCGACAGTGTGAGGAGGGTTAATGACAATATGCTCTCAATTATTCGTAAAACTGTGTGTGCGAGTTCCAGTTTTAATTATTACTACCGTTATATTAAGTCACTTTCTTGTTTGTCCGCTCATTTCTATACGAATTTTCGGAATCTGGCAAAGTCTTTTTAGGGAACTTCCCGTTGAGCTAGACACTTGAAACTTGTAACACGGTTCCGAACTCCGTGACAATGCAAAAAAAATCCGATAGGTGGATTTTTAAGTAACTTCCCGGTAAGCTAGAACGATAAAACTTGACACATAGAGCAGCAATGAAATGCCATGCAACACCTTGTACACGAAATTCCGCTAGATGGCGCGCTTACCAAGAAAACTGAAAATCGCTGAAAAACGGTGGGGAATTTTGCGATCGATTTCTGAGTAACTTTTCAGTGAGCTAGAGACTCGAAACTTCTCACATAATTCAGCACCCGGTCACAATGCAATATTTCGTCAAAAAAAATGCGGTAGAAGGCGCACGGATCTACATATTTTGAAAATTCGGTTGTAATTGGATCCCTTGCTATCGATTTTTTACTAATTTCCCCTTAACCTAGGGACCTTAAACTTTGCAGATAGTATAGGATACGATCACGATATAATTTGTGTAAATTCCGATAGGTGGCGCGGTGATTGAGATAACTTAAAACTCGCTATATCTTTGAAAAATGCGCGGAATCTTACGATCGATTTTTGAGAAAGTTTCCGGTAAGCTAGAGACTTAAAACTGAACACATGCTCCCGAACCCGCTGACAATTTAATATTTGATCAGAAAATTTTCCCTAGGAGGTGCACGGATCTACCAATTTCGAAAATCAATTTAAAATTGGGAATTTTCCGATTGATTTTTAACTAGTTTCCTCTTGACGTGGGGAATTGAAACTTAGTACATAGTTCAGGGCGCTATGACAACATAGTTTCTTGAAATCAATGCAAAGGGTGGAATTTTGCCATCGATTTTTGAGTAACTTCGCGGTGAGCTAGAGACTTGAAACTGAACACGAGCTGCAGGACTCGGTGACAATATAATATTTCGTGTACTTATTTCGAAAATCAGTTTGAAGATCGGAATTTCGGGAACGATTATTAACTAACGTCCTCTTGGCCTAAGGACTTAAAACCTAATGCATTGTTCAGGATACTAGGACAGTATAATTTTTAGAAGTGGAAGCTCCGCTAGGTGTCGCACTGATCAAGATAATTGAGAATCGCTGAAAAATGAGGAAAATCTTGCGATCGATTTTTGAGTAACTGAACACTTGCTTCAGAACCAGGTGGAAATGTAATATTTGATTGAAAAAATTACGGTAGGTGGCACACGGATCTACATATTTTGAAAATTCGTTTGAAATTGGGAGTCTTGTCGTCGGTTCTTAACTAACATCCTCATGAGAATTAGCACATAGGTCAGGACATGTCATCGTGTGAATTGCTGAATTTAATCGTCCCACTTGTAATCAATTTATGAGCTTTGAAAATATAGAGGTGGAGTGTTATTAATAGACTTTACCTTTTTTGCCAACTGCCGAACTTCTATATTTTCAAATTTCATAAATTGATTACAATTGGTATGATTGCAATTTCAGAACTAGTAATTATAGATACCTTCAATGGCAAATTTGCTTCTCTTTTTTGGCAAAATAAATATAAAGGTATTCTTTAAAATTTTTGTATTATCTTTTTATTATATTTCCAGTGTCAATTATTCACCACCATTTGCATGCTATCAGATGGAGACTGTCGTCGCTATTTGCCGTAGGTAAACAATCTGTTCTGTCAGCTTAATTCAACCTCAGAGTTTGATTATTTGTTATTTACCCAGTGGTGGGTGATAAATTGCACATATAACACATACATACATACGTAAACAGTCATACATTCACACACTGAAGTGGCTGAGTCGAGACGATTTAGAATGCACAAATAATACATTCCTGCCAGTTTTAAAAATTTTAAAAATGTTCCAGAACTATATTGAATTAACAATTTCATTTCAATAGAATAAACATTTACCACTGATTGTGGGTGGAAAGAGAATCATTTATAAAAACAGAAATTATAAAAACCATATACATAAACATATATTTATCTGAAAAAACATCCTTCTGAAAATTTCAGGATATCTTACATTATACATCAGAGGAATAATACAAAAAAAGTTTAGTCCACATTTAATGCCGATCTTTTTTGGATTTTGAATTAGAAATTTAAAATTTATTTTTTTCATAATATTCTTTTTATACCTCTACATACCCCTTTTGAAAGTGCCAAAGCTTATTTTTTTTGACAACAGTAGTTCCCGAAATATTAAAAATAAACTTTACAAAACAGGGTAAAAAGTGAAAATTTTAACTTGACAGAACTTTGTTTTATGATATATGGAAACTATTCACGTATCCATAACTATAAATGAGCTCAAGGTAAAGAATAATAATTTTTCAAGAAATTTTATTCTAATCGGAAGAAGTCGATACTAACTATGTGACGTTTTGACGTGGAAACACCAATATAAAAAGCTAAAAAGTGTCACTCTTGACCTAAATCATTGCAACATTTCGATGTCTGCACATTGCAGATATTCAAAAAAGAATTAATAAGTGGGATCATTATGCAGCCCATAGAATCAAAAACAACAGTCTTCAGAATTTTTGTCTGTCTGTGAGTGCTACAACAGGCAATGTAATTAAATAACATAACTCAACTGATTTCGGAGCTATAATAATTAAAATGACACTCAGTCCACTATACGTTCTGAGAGGCAGCCGAACTTGGCCGAAGCGTATATATTTGCATGAGTGGGTTTATTCCCAAGGCCATTTTCGAAGGGTTAATTATGTTTAGCAAAAAATCGCTAGGAAAATCATTGATTTTTCATCAATCACGACTGTACTAATAAAGCTATAGAGTTATTTCTTCATAGTCATACCACTTTTCCACTAAACCTATATTTCCTCAGCTTTCTTATGCTTCAAGTCTTCACTCCCTCGACTAATATATCTACCCCTATTGCATCATATTTCCTGAAAATACTTGTATCCTGCTTCCTCTACACACCTCCCTCCAATTTTCGCTTATAATCTCACGATATCTCTCAACCTTCCATATAACCCCTGTTCCTATTCTTATCTTAAATTAGAATTACTTTTTTATGTCTTCGCCTATGCGCATCTCCCCTTACTACTTACGGTTTCGGTTTCTTCTAAAATGGCTCTATCTCTTTCCTATTCACATTTTGTTATTGCTTCGGATAATTTCTTTTAGGCAACCCATGACTCAATTATCAATTGAAGGCGTTAGAATTTTTCCTCGAATTTTGACAGTACTCTTATTTCCCAGTGTGATTTTGACATTAAACTAACGAATTACAAAAACCATATACATGGAAATGTATCTTTGTCGAGCTGTCATAACCTGTTTTATTCCGTCATGTCACCACCGCTTTCTTTCTTTGACTATCCCTAGCTCTCCCAGTCATGCTGCCATTCCCTATTCGTCTTATTATCGTTATTTATGAAAAACTACAAAATCCCGGAGTTAATGTTCTTCCCATAACTTTACTTGCATATATATGAAAAACTTTACCTACCCCACCTCATCCCTGGCTGCCTCCTCCTCTACCCCTACACCTCTATCACCCTGTCCTTCTTTTCACTTCACTTTGTTTGCATCTTCATCTTCTCCTGGTTTTCGTCTTTCCTCTCCTCCTTCTTCCGCTTCTAGATATATGCAGAAATTATTATCCAATTAGTAGGGGCGCTAGCAAGCTGCCTTGATTTATCGAAATTGGCTATGATCAGTCAAACCATTTAGAACACAACTGGACACATTTACGCATTCATGCAACCGAAATATTCCCATCTTATCTCTCACTTTCTAACTCTCCCTTCCTCTTGATCATTTCCTCCTTATACGTCTTCCCTTTCCCCTTACTTTTTTGTCCAACTCCTTAATTAAATATAATTGTTGCTCCACTTAAAATATACCCCTTTATCTTTTTGTGGCATGAGTATAGTATTTTCAAACTTGAATTAGAGCAATCGGCTCAGTAGATTTGTTATTTTGCTCTTACAAAAATTTGGGGTTTAATTTCACAATTTTAGTATGATATATGAAAATTAAACAAGCTTGTATAATTCTCTTTATCAACACACATTTTCATCCGACCTAGTTACATGTAAAGCTAAAGAATTACAAAAAACACAACCAAAATTTCGAACTTTTTAACATCTGAGTATATAAAATTATGAGAAATCATCCTCTCTTGTTGTCTTAAAAGTACTTTTATACTTTGAAAAATCAAGTCTTAGTTAAATGATGTTTCTTCTTCATTAATATTTATTTATTTTAATAGAGGGAAATACATAGTTGATTTCATTAATATTCAGCGGGTGTATGCACCCTCCTCCCTTGGGGGGTTACTGGCGCCTGTTATAATTAATTGTTGCATGTGACGCCTTCAATTATAACAGATGTTGCTTTTGTGCCTGCAGTTGTAGTAATTACAATGATTGTTTTTTGTTGTTGTTGTTTGTTTTTTCTTCTTGCCGCTTATGTTGTTGACATTAGGGATTTCCCTGTTTGCTCTTTTGCTTTTCGTGTTTGTGTCGCATTTTGGAGTTTTACTTTCTCCTTCAAGTGCATTTTTTATTTTCTTGTTGTTTAGCATTTGTTTATTATTGTTGTTCTAATAGCAAATTTATTGCACAGAGTTTATTTAGTAGTACATAAGAAGCAGCTTAACTTGGCTTAGCTCAGTTCATACCAAGTCACTCACCCCAGATCTGTCCATGACAACGAGCGCGCATGTTATAAAGTGTTAGCAACAACCCTCGTGAGAAAAGTAATTACATATGAATACATTAGGGTGAGGTTGAATTGATCTTTTATGAAAGTAAAATTTTAACCAAAAAAAATTAGCAAATGCTTTGAGGTAACCAACTAAATTTTAAACAAAAAGTTGATCCCCCCTAAAAATAATTTTAATAACAAAAGTCCAAAAAATTAAGCTCTCTTAATTTTGTTAAAGAATGAAAGCAGATTAAAAAATTATATTCCTACATTTTTGAACGGTATTTACGATTTTGTAAAAAAAAAAAAAATTTGCGTTATACCGTTTTTTATTCGTCACTTTGATGCTCGATAAATGTCTAAAAAAATGTTTGAATTGAAAGCAAGCTCATAATACATATTTCGGTCTATTTCATATTATTATTGCAGCAGTGCTCTGCTATTCATGGAATGCCACGTGTCGGACCGAACAGGGTTATACTGCTGATGACAGTCCTTTTCCAGTTATTAATTCGGCTCGCACCTGTATAAGAACCTTGCGGCACCATCCCACCTGCCGAGGCGGCGATTTCGTTGACTTCAGAACCGAGGTCCATGGGCATATGCTCACCCCCTAACCCGCAGGTGCGATTTATAGCACGCCAGTGCCAAGTGCGCATTTGATTGTTAAAGTAAACAAAAAAAAAACAGGTTTTTATTTGGTTTATTTTATAAAATCCGATCCACCCTAATATTCATATATGTATGAATGTATCGAAGGTTTAAAATACAATAATGTCACATATTTATTCGCGTAGCTTATAGCTTAATAAAACTTTTACATATGTACGATATATATATATGTATGTATATATGTGAGTAACACCCATTTGCTGAATTCTTTTGATTTGTTTTTGTTTTTTATTCAATACCTAAGCATATATCAAGTGTGCAGCTCAGGTTTGAAACGGTATTTATTTTTAAGCACTTCGCAACTCAGGTTACCATATGTGAGTGTAGGTGTGTGCCACTGGTGACTCTCACTCATTTCACTTTCTTTTTCCAGTTTAATGACAACAGCTTAACTTTCACCCTTAAGACCCATTCCAATGTTCGCATATTATTTTAATACTTTTCTAAGGTTTATGTTCTCACCCCTTCTCGGTTGTGTCATTACTTAGTCTTTACATTATTCATACTTCGACTGACATTTTTGTTGTTATGTTTCTAAATCCGTTTCGCATTGATTGATAAATCACTTTATGGCTCATTAGTACGACACTGATATAGCGTTTGTCAAATACATGATGGAACTCATAGAAGAACACCGACTACATAAGTACCTAGTCGCACAAAAACAGTCAGAGTGGCATATGTATCTTTACAACGTTGTTAGCAATTAATTAGAAAAGAAACTCATTACATAACCTTCAAATGAATTTCCATAAACCCATTAACTCCCTCTCGAGGGATTATTTGTAAACCAGTCGCTTTATTAGTATTACTGGTGTCGAAAAGGTTAACGATGTGCAATTCGATGGCTTAACTACAGATATGAAGCATTCGATTTTGAAAGTGACGAAACTGATAGGGGATAGGGATAAAAACGATAAAGATAGAGATGGACATAGAGATTAGTATAGAGATAGAGGTGTGCATACAGATAATGATGAATATGAATATGAATATGAATATGAATATGAATATGAATATGAATATGAATATGAATATGAATATGAATATGAATATGAATATGAATATGAATATGAATATGAATATAAATATGTATATAAAGATAAGGAGAAGATGAAAATAACGACGAAGTTGTACACAAAAATGAGAAGAGGATAAGAATAAATATGGAGTTGTGATGGGTATGGATATGTAGATAATGAAAAAAAAAGAAAATGAATATGTAGATAAGGATAAAGATGAAAACTAAGAGGAAAATAGAGATGAATATAAAAAGAAAGATAAGTATAAAGATGAAGATAAATATGAAAATGGAGACAGAAATGATGATAAGAGAAGGATGGCAGTAAAGATAAAGCTGTAAATGAAAATTAAGAGAAGATGAAATTGAAAATAAAAATAAGGATGAAAATCAAAATAAAAGTAAACAAGGTCATGAAAATAGAGATGGCATGAAGGTGAAGATGTAAAAAAAGGAGGAAGATGGGGACGAAAAGGATGAAGATAAAAGTGAGTATAGACAGGTTGAAACACTTTTTTTTTTGAATTTTGCAAAATCCAACAAATAGTCATTAGTTGGTATCGAAAATTGTCACCTTAGATAACTAATTTTGATTTTGTAATGAGTTTATACCGATTGAAGTAATTTGAACCGAGTGGGTTAGATAAGACTCTTTTAAATTTTTTAGCAAATATGAATCAAATTATTGCGATTTTCATAAATGAATGCCTTCTATAGAACCTCTGGGGAAAATCGTTGACCTTGCGAGTGTAACAGGGCTAAAGCAGATGACATTTTGCAGCTAAGATTTTTATTTCAGAAATACACTTTGTAAGCTCACCGACTGCTGAAGAAGAGCTGGCTTGAATAATAATTCAGTGAACTGTCTTCTAGATCCTAAATAACAAGTAGGGTACTTGGCATGCTGCCGACCATGGCTTATGTGTCAAACTCAAGAATCGATGCTAGTTAGCTTTAAAATAAAAATTAGAGCTTTGACTTGTTTTCTAACAGCACTTTGCATTTATTAATTCATAGTTTCATATTCACCAGAACGCGTGTTAACTATTTTCAAAATCAAACATTTCGTACTTAAAATATTTCAACTCAATGCTACAGCCGAATCTTAATGAACTGCAATTTTATGTGAAAAGTTTTAACTTATTTTAAGGACCACATCACACAAAACACTTCAAGGAATGAGTCCCTCTTCATATCAGCAAACAGTTTCTTTAACAAAAAGTGCTCAGAAAACACATCAACAAACAACGAACACGAATAACTTAACTTTTGCATAAGTAAATAACAAAATGCTAAACTTTCAACTTTAAAAAAAGAAAATGTAATAAAAAAATTATTTTTAAAATATCACATCCGGCAGAAGTCAGCAAGCGACTCATCTAAAATGTCAATATTTCATTGTTGTCATTGCTTTTCTTTATATCTTTTGTGGTCTACAATGATGACAGTACCAACGAAGGCTATATGCCATTAGCGGAAATATAAGATTTGTTAATTTACATAAAACCATAGCAACTTTTTTAAGGAATTCTATAAAAAGACGAGACTCAAGTGCGTTGATCTAGGACATGAGAGAAGAAGAAGAATATGAAGAAGATATGCGAAATTCTGTTCGGCTTCTAACGTTAAACAGTGGAGTAATGGCGAGCGCGAAAAAGGCGAGAAGAGAACAAACAAACTGAGCTGAACTGAATTTATATAAAATAAAAAAAATAAAAATTCTATGATGTAAAAAGTAACTTAATGAAAATTGATGTGGAAACGCACGAGGCGCCACGCAAAAAAAAAAATAAATAAAAAAGAAAGAAAAGTGAAAAAAGAAACAGAAGAAAAGTAAAAAAACACCGACGATAGGAAATTAGGAAAAAATACGAAAATTTCAAATATAAAGTAGAAAGTATTAAGTAAGAATCCTTAGAGAATTTTAAAGTTAAGCGAAAAAGACGCCGGAGACAATAAAAACAAACAATAAGAACAACAAAGTGTTAAGTTGAGCGAGCTAACATACAAGTCTCAAAGGACACGTAAAAAAGTAAGAGCAGGGGGAGCGCGACTAACGCAAAACCAAAGGAAATTTGTATGCGAAAACTTAATGCGCTGCACAATGGATTAATTTGACGAAATCTGGGAATTAAGATTAAGTGGGTGCAAAGTCTCTTTCCTATGCGTTGCGGATTAGATGGTTAGAATATGTCCGACGTGGGTTTGCCTGTTGTAAAAGCGACTGAAATCAAGGCAATTGCAATAGTACCACAAGGCGATAGCATCAATATAACGCTGTTTGGTCCGTCACGTCAGATTGCATAAGTGCCAGTTGTCACATATTGTTCGATATGTTATCATCCCAGTATTTTTCCACTACTTAAGGGCCAAAATACGACTACTAGATCAGGGCAAACGAAACGAATAGGGCTACACCCAAGGTACTATACTTCCGCTGACGGTTATGGTTAGCGGATAAATCATTGACCAATCTAATGTAACCTATAGAAGGTGTTCAGTTACCTTTAACAACAAGGTTATACAATGACTGCATCTGTAACTAAAAGCGCAAAATGACGAGCCTTCTCTATCTCGGCACGAACCATTAGGCAGGCTCACAAAAATGAAAGCAGTCTCGGTCTAAGCTATGAAAAGCCCCGCTACATAGCTGCTTTAGTGGTTGTAGCCTAGTCAAATTCTTTTAACACAGTTAGCCACTTCGCATTTGTACACGATATTGAGAAAACTACCCTTCCTGCTGTAGACGCCTGCCAATTGCTCAGCAATGAAATTTAGAGATCTTACAGGGTTTACATTGTTTCCGGCGAAGAAAGCTGCGAGCCTTTGTTCGAAAGTCAACTATTATATCCCTTTACTACAAGGTGAAGTTAATTGGGTCCTTCAAAAGCTGGATTGAGAGCAACAATAAATGAACTTACTGGCATCATAATTCTTACTGAAAAAACTTTCTTCTCTAACATCGTTATTATAACTTCTCGAGTATTATCGGAAAGGCACGTCCTACCTTTTAGACTTAGACGCATAAATCATCCCTTGTAAGGACTTATACGTTTCAAGAGTGCTATGAATCTATTTGAGGCCATGTCTGCTTATTTAGCACTAGAGACTTTGGCAGTATCTATTGCTGACTTCTTTATAAATATGTTCTTCAAATAGTATTCAGTGTTCATATCAAAGAAACATATTTGTGCAGATAGATAAACTAGCAATTCATAAACTCGTGGATTTGCCCCTTTTTTCTCTTTTGACGACTTTTCCAATATTTTTTTGTATACTTAAAAACTATTTTAGGCCAACTTTAATTGCCACCACTGTATACAGAGTGAATAAGATATTTGTTTGTTGTCAAATAGTAACTAAACTTCAAATAACACATACGAGTACATCAGTTCTTCGGTGTAAACTTCGTTAAATTCCATTAAGCAGTTTTTGAGTGATATGTACAAACAGCAGTCTTTTTACAATATTATTAGTGTAAAGATTTTACTTGTATGCGAATTTCCATTGAAATACCCCACTGTGCAGCGTGGGTGGTGGTGTGATGGAAAAAAGTCAATATTCTTGGCAGCAAAACTTTTTAAAAAGACACATCAAAATTACGACTTCCCAAAGCAAATACGTTACGTGCCGATACACACACATACAAACGTAAAGCTAAAGAGTACACTTGCCAAAAAGTTTGAGAACCACGAACTCTAAAAAGTGCTTACAGTGAATGAGCGGCCCAGGTGATGATGTGGCTTGCGCGCTTGGTAATGGTTCTTCAGTATAACTCAATAAAATGAGCGTCGAAATCTCATCATAATTTTCAACTGTCATCGAAAAGTGTGTGGGGCACATGAGCTGTTGGTGGACTAAGTATGAGAAAATGGTGCTGTCAGGTCAAGGGGCAGATGAGAAGGCAAGTTATAATGTGAAAAGTTTTGACAAACATTTTTTGGCTGACAAATATTCTTCAAATATTTTTCAATCATTTTATCATATTTATATGTATCTATGTACATATAAATGAATAGCAGGGTAATCATGGTATTTTTTTGAAATCTTCTTTCATAGGAACACGATGCTAACTCATAGTGTAGCTGTTACTGGTTCGTTTTTATGAGAATGCTAAGGTTGAAAGGTGGAAATATGCTTATAGCTTCAATTGCTGGCTGGCGGAAATGATGCAAGAAAATTCTATCGAAAGATCTGGGCGACGATGAAAGGTTTCAAAACCGGACAAATATATCACATTTGTAAATTGTGAGAGATACGATAAGCCCGATAACCCAATTCCTGATGCTGTAAAAGCTTTTCATCATCAGTGTGTGTTTATGTGAGAATGCCAAGGGCAAAGATATGAGCAAGTCAAACACTGAAGCGATTATGCTCGGATGAGTTTATACCTCCTATTTGGAACTTAACTGTGTTCTGACCAATCCACAAGAAAGGTCATTCGGAAGGCTCTCACCAGCTATATCGAACTCAGTCTCCTTATTATCTCATATAAGCTTCTATCTAGCGTATTTTGTTGGAACATGGAGTTCATTGTCGTCAAGCGTATTGATAATACCGCGGTAGCGTGGGTGTGGCACAATTTTTCTGTAGGTCACATTCACAGCCTACTCGCTATTTCGTTCAAACTAGTTGCGTCCAGTTTACAGCCAAGCAAATAACCGAAGTGAAGCATAAATATTTGCAATCAACAGAAAATTTTTGCCACCTCAGCATATTACGTGGTGCCTGCAACATTCGCCTGCAAGAGAAGCAAACAAGAACGATTGCGCCACAGAGTAAACAACATCCATTATCTATGGAGTACGCACCCTCATGCCAAGAAAGTACTCCCTGCAGTCAAACCGTCTGGTTGCAAACTATTTCAAAACTAGTATCCACACCAAGCCCACTAGTCAGCCAAATGTATTTTTGCTATATAAGCAACTGGTATTTTTAGCATGGCGATGTCCAAAAATTAAAATTAATGTGGGGATTTATCGAACTCTGGATTTTAGCAGTTTACATAACTTTTACTGGTTAAATTGGAGTCGTATACAGAAAAATCTAGTTGTATGCTGGTATGTTTCCTGACTAGTTTGGTGCTTCACTGCAGGGTTTTTGTATACGTAGAACGTAGTGGTGCTGCACGCAAACTCCTCGATTTGTTTACATTAAATTGAATGACCATTTTTTTTTGTTGCTTGAGTGGAGTGCGCAAAGTGTAGAAGTTTCCATAAGCCACTGAACAGGGGATTGTACTGCTTTGTAAAGAAACATTCCACCCGAAGGTGTGAGGATTCGAACGATTAGGCTTAAAGAGCAGAGTTTATTATTTTTTTATATTTGCACTTAAACGTTAGGAAGTACATAGGCCTTAATTTGATTAAGCTTGCAAAATCTTGAACAGTTTTAGCTAAAGAATTTAAACATTTAATACTTACAATTTGAAAGAAAAGTTATGTAAATTTTTAGCAACATGTTCCATAAACAATTTCAGCATTGATATAGCTTTCGGAGAAAAAATGGTGGAATTAGAAACTGTGTGATCTCAAAATCTTTGTTAAAACTTGTAATCTTTTAAGAATGACCAATATCTCAATCTGACGAAGAATCACTCTTGCAAACAAATGCTACTTCGGACTGAGTAGGCAATTGAAAAGTAAAGTCCTCTCTCGACGAACGAAAATAACACTATAAAAGTCACTCATCGCACCCGTCCTGCTATATAGTGCAGAAGCGTAGACACTAACAACATCTGATGAGGCGGCTCTGGGGATATTCGAGAGAAAGGTTCTTCGAAAGATTTGTGGACCTCTAAGCGTTGGCGACGGCGAGTGCCGAAGAAGATTTAATGATGAGCTGTATGAACTTTACGCAGACGCCGACATAGTTCAGCGAATTAAAACACAGCGGCTTCGCTGGCTAGGCCACGTAGTGCGAATCAGTGAATATGCTCCAGCCCAGAAGGTATTCTTATCGGCACCCGCCGGTGGAAGCAGAGGAAGAGGGACACCACCACTCCGATGGAAGGACCAAGTGGAGACCGATTTGCGATCCCGCGGTGTTTCCAATTGGCGCCAGTTGGCGCAACGAAGAAACGACTGGCGAGCTATGTTGGACGGTCAAAATGGCGCAGGCGGTTAGATGGCCATTTAAAGAAAGAAGAAGAAGAATATCTCATTTGTCACCAAACTCTTCCCTTTGCGTTTTTGCACCAAATCTATTTGTGCCATAGACTATTTGAGACAAATATCATATTTACTTTGTTGCAAAATTGCTGCTATACACTGTAAAAATAGGATATATTTTTGCAGCACATCAACAATTTTCTACCCTCCGACCTTAGCCTTAGCAATGTAATTCTAAGCTTCTTGACCTTCCTTGTCTTAGTAAAAACTATCACTCTCTCGCAGTATTTGTCCTTGCTGTAACTTCCTCCTTATCGATCTCCTTCCCACTATCCCTTTACCCTCTCTCTTTCCTTGCCATCGTTGAAAATTTTCGGATGTCTGTAGGGGACGAACAAACACACAAACATATGGGCGTGCCATGGGTTAATATAACGCAATGAAAGTAAGAACGTACTCATATTACGGCTCATGAGCAGCTTTAATTTGGACCCCATTTTGTACAAACATGTTCTAGGGTTCACAGTTGGATAGCTCTCTTCAGAACTTAGTCCCTTTGCAGTATGAAACATTGTTTATGACCTATTTTCACCAAATACGGTAACATCGTCCCACTAGATTTTTAATATATTCCTTTTATAAAAGCAAGTTACCATTTCATATAACTTTTTTCTTTTCATTGTATGGACTTCTTCATCCAACTCAAGACTTAATGCACAACTTAAAGAGTGCCATTTCAGGCTTTTAGTACCGACACAAAAATTTGGGCTTTACTGCTCTCGCACAAATTTCGTAACTCTAGGATGTGACCTCTAGTTGGAAAAAACGATTCCTCAGTACTAAATAATTGATTTTTTCTTTCGATATAAATCGATTTGTGAAAAACTACTTTTTAAAGAAAATAATCAATATTTGCTCATAAATCTTTTTTTATACGAAAAAGGAACGGATTTTCGGACATTATTAATTCAGATTCGCGACATTCGAATATAAACCTTCAACACTTGACATTAATTCATTAACAAATACAAATGTTTCTATGACCAAGCTTAGATAGCAAAAGAACTCGCTAGCTTTGAAATAAATCTGATGTGAGAATACTTACCAACACTTCGAGGATTATATATCGACTGCTGATTGGAAGATCACCCTATTTCAAAATATTTTTCAAAAACGCCATATCTCAGAATTTCTTTAAAGAACGCCCCACAAAATTTTTTTCAAAAATTGGCTCAAGAACGCCCTCTCTCAGTGTGAGTTTCAAAAATGCCCTATCTAAAAGAAAATTCAATACATTTTTTGCTCAGATAGGGCGTTTTTGAATCAAATTCTCGGATAGGGCGTGGTTGAGAAAAATTCTGAGATAGGGCGTTTTTGAAAAAGATTTTGAAATAGGGTGATCTTCCACTCAGCAGTCGATATGTTGAAGTGCTGCCTATGCAGAAGTTCTCAGAACAAGAAAAATACGAATGCACACTAGACAACCTCTCGTTTCTAAATAGAAAAATGGAGATAAGACGACCGGGCTTATAAAAAGTTAGTGTTTGACTGCTTCTGAAATTAAAAAGGGAAGCAAATGGGATTCATGGAATGTTTTCCCATCCCGTACACATCAAAGGCTTTCTCACTGAATATAAATGCCTATGTGTTTCTGTATAGCAAATCTCATGCAATCTGAAGGTCCAGGTACGCCCCCCCCCTATTGGGGATGATTCAGCATATATTTATATTCCAAATGGGAAATTCCATTCCAACTGATACTTCTTACAACCTTAGATAAGGTTCAAATTTTTTGGTGGGCATATGTATTCAAATTTTCATTTACGTTCGTGCATTCACTTGTATGTGTAAAGCGGTTTGAATTTGCCTTATTACCTATAACTGAGCCGCAATGCGGCATTGAGAATGGGACTCGAAGAAGAAAATGCTTTACCCATGCAACTGCAAAAACAAAAATTAGACTTCCTGAATGAAAGCAAACTACGCATTATTCCAATGGGCTCAGGTTGTTGTCAGAAAAAGTTATCCACTCTCGCTGTACTCCCATTGTGCTGCTCATAGCTTCAATTTGGCGGTAAGCTCTGTGTGCAATACAACGGGAATCAAAAATTGTCTGGGAGTTCTAGAGAATATCCATTCCTTCTTCATTTATCCGAAACGCCAAAATGCCCTTCAGGATGCGTTTAGTGAAACTGAACATGAATCGGAAACTCGAGTGAAGAAATTGAAAAAATTCTGTAAAACCAGATGGGTAGAACAGCATGAGTCCGCCGCAACATATCTCCATTTGCAACCAGCAGTAGTTCGCGCTCTTGAAGTGATTTCCACCAACTGGAAAGACCCAACGACTTCGTCTGGAGCTTTCCAGCTGCTTTCAGCAATAAAAACCGCAAATTTCCGGATATCCATGCATATTTTGAGCTCGGTGCATTCTCTCACATTGTCTCTGAGTCCAGTACTTCAAGGAGAAAATCAAGATCTGGGAGAGGCAATCAAATTGGTTGATGCTGCGAAACAAATTTTGATGGACAGAAGAGAAAACGCTAAGGGAGAGTTCAGACAAATTTTCAAAACCGTGAGCGAAATTAGCGAGCAATACGAAAATGAATTGCGAAAGCCAAGGATTGCGTCGAACCAGACCCAATGTTCCAACGTACAAACTGATTCAGTTGAAGATTATTTCCGTATAACAATCTACATACCGTACATTGATTCGTTTCTGACACAATTGCAAGACCGATTCTTAAATCACTGCAATATTTTATCAAATTTCGATTGCCTTTTTTCCAACTAAATGAACATTTTCGAAGAAGAGTCCTGCGCTCAAGTATTCCAATTACACTGCTCATTTTTGCACGACGATTCTCATGAGATCTAGGTGAACGAAGTACTACTTTGGCGGAAGCTCATTGCCGGAAAGGAAAAAAAAACTCACTTGAAGCACTCGATATTTGTAACAAAGATGCGTTTCCAAATGCTTACCAAATGCTTCGCGTTATAGCAGTTTTGCCTGTGACAATAGCGACGAATGAACGATCCTTCTCAACTTTGCGATGACTAAAAACATATTTGAGATCAACAATGACTGAAGATCGTCTGAAAGGCTTAGCCTCCCTCCATGTACATCGCGATGCCAAAATCGAAACGCAAATAATTTTGAAAGAGTTTTTTTCAGTACCTCGAAGAGTTGATTTATTAAATAATTTAACTAAATATGACTTTTGACAATAAAATTTCCGTACTCCGAAAATAAATTTCTCATCTTTTTGCATTGATTACGTAACGTGAGTTTAAACCCCCCCCTCGGATGCGCACAAATACAGCCTTCGACGGCTTTTTAATTGGTAATCATTATTTTAATTGTTTTTCAAGAAAAGGCAATTATTAATTGACTACGATTATAAAGAAATAAAAAACTAATATAAAAAAGGTCAAAAATAATTAAAAATAATCACAAAAAATCAAAAATAATCAAAAAAAATTGTTTTGATTACTTTTGATATGTGTTTTGTCTTTTGTTTTTGTGTTTTTTGATTTTTATTTTGATTTTTTTCACAATTGTTGATGTGTATATTTATGTTTCTTTTTTATTATTTTTTTAATTAATTGGAAAATAATCATAAAAAATTCAAATTAATTAGTAATCAATCATTAAATGGATTCTCAGGAAAGTAATTTTTCAAACCGGTAAACATTACGATTAATAATCATTATTTAAGAGGTCTGTTTCAATCTTATGTAGAAAAGAACTTTAAACATTTTTATTTGAAAAAAAAAAATTACTAATAGTTTTTCCGGAATTTGTTTTTAAAAATTCTAAATTTTTCAAATAAAATAATTTATTAAAATTCGTCTTCTGCATTTGTAAAAAGTTCACTTTAAATCTTCCAATAAATTTTATGCTGAAAAGGCTTATTTTTAGCTTACTATAGCAAGTTACAGAAATGCTTGTTAGGCAAGCCTGGGGCTCCAAGTTGTGAATGTGTATACTCGTATCCTTACCAAAATACCAAATACTCGTATACTAAAGTAGTAACCAAAAAAAAAGTGTTTAAGCTTAACAAAAACACTTTTTATTATTTGTGTTTTAATTTTAAAATGTTTAATACACTCGCACTCCCTGATCTGTATTGCTCGTTCCATTACGAGCATTCACTTTTATTACTTTTAAACTTAAATTAGTTCTGCTTGGCGTTAAAAGTACCTAAGCTCTAAACCTGGCTGCCTTTGTAGAAGTTTAATAGCTCTCGCTGCTGTGATGTGGCCTATTGCTATTGTGGCTACTTGCTTTTGTTTATTATATTATTAAATATTGCTGAGCATAAAAACTTGCTCCTGCAGAATGTCTACTTAAGCTGGAACGTTTGTCCAATGCCTACACTAAAAATATTTTACTTTAGTGCAGTGTAAACACTTTTCACATAAAGCGATTAGCTGAAGAGATCTTCATCAAGTTAGTTGTTGTTATTATTTTTGTTGCGAATAAACATTTACATTATTTTTACGTTTATAATACCCAGTTGTGACAGAGTACAATTTATTATATAACAATGTCAGCTTTAAACTGTTTAGAGTAAATAAAAGAGATAAAAGATTTATTCGCTTACGGACCACAGCAACAGCACAACTTTTCTTTATAACGCAAGTGACAAATGGGTATAATATTTAAACTTTAAAAGCTTTAGCTTATATTCAAATTATTTTATTTATTTTCTTCTTCATTTCGATGGTTGTTTTGTGTTGTGGACTTGGTATGACAATGTCTGTTTGTATTCGTTTGTATACAATCTAAATTTGAATTTTTTCACGCTAATAAGCATAAAACCTAAAAAGCCTAATGCTCCACACAAGAAAGTGACTTTGTGCAGCAACATCCTATTACGCAGATAAAAAGTTTAAAAGTCAATAACGAGCAATTGATGAAGGTCTTTTCCTTTTGTATTACCATAACTACATCAAAAGTCAATATCATAATGGCATACCGGTATATATATAAATGAAATTTATCAACCGACGAATTTTCATGTTTGAACTAAACAAATTCAAAGAAGGATTTTGTTTGTTTTGACAAGGGAAGAAATTTATTTATTGTAGCACTGGAAGTAGCAAGCTGTATAAGACAATGGGTCCTGCGAGTTGGTTGTCGAACTAGTTTTAGAAAATGTAAATCTCCCCTGGTGGAATTCGGGGCTTCGTAGGTTCAGGATATATTTTTACACATTTTTCAAACTTTTGCTTTTCCACTTCATTAGCGGCCGTTCTGGTTTGTTGGTTTCGACTGTCCGATCTTACAGAAGGGATCATACTTAAGTACGGAGCGAAGTAACAACAAAATATCTTAGAAAAATATTTTCCAAAAATCGCGCCTTGTCAGTGGTCTGCAGTCATGCGCGTGTGCTTCTGTCATGAAAAGCTTCTTACGAAAACTGCGTCTGCCTCAGCTGATAACATTCGAGGTCTATTCCACCCATTTCAAAGAAAAACTAAATTTTGCGCTTTTTTATTGCAAGAGTTATAGGCCAAACCCCGTTTATCGGAACAATCGATTGTATAGGACATATGCGTTGTATTGATCCGATCTTGTTGGTTTCGACAAATGACTAATATATTACAAAATGGCGGACCCATAACAAATTTCATCGAGATATCTCGAAAACTGAGGGACTAGTTTTCGTTCAAACAGACATACGGGCATGGCTAAATCGACTAAGGTCATCGCCCCGAACATTTCGCTATACTTATTGGTGAGTCTAGCTCTTTTTCCCATACTCACAAACATCGGACCAAAGTTACATATAATATAATTTCATGCTCATGAAAGGTATACAAATTAGAGAGAGCACACTGCATATTGGAAGAGAAGAGCGGTCCTAAGATCCTCCGCTTTATATAGCTAAAAAAATTTTAGAAATATTTTCAACTACAGTTTTGAAGCTACACGAGGATTGCCTCATTTGTTAGAAAAAATTTGTGCGACAGAAAACAGAGAATTCTTTTAAGAAATGTTTAAAAATTGGAAAGCAAAAGTTGGAATAATTCAGAGCTGTTATAAACTATTCTATTAATCTCAAGTCTCGTTGAATGAAGTCCTCTGCAATTCAAGCGTTTCGCATGGCGTGGGCAATAAAGAATTCGTTCCTCTTTCCATAAACATTCCAACTTCTTGTTTTAAAAAATTTTGAAATACCGCTGGACAAGCGCAGTTCGTAGAAGGTTAGATAATTTGGTGCTAACTATTATAAGGTCAATAAACCTGTTCTACATGAAGTGATACTTGATATATAGCGATCTCCAAAAAATTGTCCACTGGTCGCCATAGGAGATTAGCTTCTAGCTTTTGGTATCGCATATTCTATTGTACACTGGCTATGGTGGCTCTGAGTTGCAGAACAATAAGGGCTAAACTGAGTGCTAAATAGTGAATCCACTGCGCGGTGTCTTGAAACCACTACTCTCAGGAGAAACGAAGTTAGAGTGGCGGCCTTCGCATACGAAATACTAATATTGGTATCTGGTTTACACTCCAATATAGTTACACAGGAAACACTAAGAAGGTTCTGGGGACTGGCGACATCGCAGTTATATTCATAAATCACTCTTAACCGCTTTTGATGCTGAGTTAGCAGCTTACACCATAACACAAATGGTCTCACGACACCCTCGCGAAAGACAAATTATACTACGGCGAGTTTTGTGTACGAAACTAACTCCTACTACAACAACAACAAAACCACACACAACGCAAATGGCCAGTCCATGAAGCATTTTAAAGATCAGGTGCAGAATAATTTGAATTCTTTTGATGCGCTTTGTTGGAATCACCTCAAGTTATCTGGAAGCTTGAATCTCAATCGAATTGAAGAGGCTCAGAAGTTACAAACGATAAAGGAAACATGAAAATTTAAAGCAATGAAATCTCATTATATGAAATAGTGGCAAGATTTTTATTTATTGACCTTCACACAGCTGAAATGCCTTTCACCTCAAACCGCAACAATCAAACAATTTCAAACTCACAAGGAAACGAAGTAAAATAATTGGATGCTAATGCTAGGTAAGCACCAGAAAATCCTATCAAACTAGACTAAGTACCAAGTCCTTTAATTTATACAAACTTGCTGCCAGTCGTAGCACCTGTGTCAAACCGCAGTAAGTATTTTTCACAATCCTTCATTTTCGCCATGCTATTGACCGTTTTTTTTTTCATGTTGAGGGAATCTGGTCAAGCAAGTTCATTCATAAGAAAAACAATGGAGAGAAATAAGAGAGCCATGCATCATCGCCAACATCTACAAACGTACTTTAGTAGCAAAGCTTGGGATAGACTTAACTGATGGAATTTTATAACTTATGCGCTGTTACATACAAGGAAATTCATATATATAAAGACACTTTCGAAAATATGTTTTAGAGTACTCTCGAATTCCACTTTCACGTGGGTTAAACCTAACGAAATGCTCACCTCTTCTAATGCTGTATAGAATAACATTGTTTATCTGTTAGTTATGTAAAGACACGTATCTGCAACGATTGTTAGAGATATTATGAAGATTCTTCTTTTAATTCAGCCTATTGTTTTGAAAAAGGAGTTATGACGGAATTAGTCAATCAGTAGAAAGTACGTGTGTGCTTAAAGACATACTTACAAAAAAGAACCACGATTTATTTGAGCCTCTGTAAACAATAGAAGATGCTTGTGTAGTAGAAATGATAAACACAAAGCCTAGAACTACATAGCCTACTTACAACACATGTTGGAAACATGTTGTCATCTAACCACTGCCGGGCTAACTAAAAATAGAAAACAATACTCCATTCAAAGTCATAAAAGGCACATTTCTCGAAGCTTTCCTGTCAGAAATGAGCTCTTTTTGGAGCCTAGAAGAAATGAAAAGTCGTTCTACGCGGGCACTCTAAAAGCAGTCATAAAAATGCATCCCAAATGACTCCGATGAATTTGGAGCGTTTTATGACTCTTTTAAAATGAACTTCGTTGCCTTTTTGGACTCTTTTTGGAGCCTTTTATTGATGCTTTCTGAAGCTTTTTTGTAGCCTTTTTTTACTTTTATAAGGCACATTTTGCTTCTATTTTTAAGGTTTTGCAATCATTTTGGACTCTCTTTGGAGCATTTTATTAATGCCTTTTCTGAAGCTTTTTTCGATTCTTCTTTGAACAATTTTTTGGATAATTTTTGAAGTCATATTGCGTTTTCATGTCTGTGTCTTACTAATCATAAAAAACGGATTTTAAGTAAGAATATTTGTATAAATAAGTGCGTCTAAGAGTATACAATTTTCAGTTGGAACTCATCACAACAGTTCATACAATAAAAAAATGATTTGTTTCTGAACATTCACAAAAAAAGACTCTTTACACTCTGTTAAGTAAATAGAAAAAACTTTAGAAATTTTTCTAAAACATTCATATAATTTAGCCTTGCAGTTTATCCACTCTACGATATTAATTTGTTCTCCCAAGACTCTGTGAATCTTCCAAAAAGGCTCAAATTACGGACACTTTTTGGATCATTATTTCGGAACATTCCGACTTTTTTCAAATCACTTTTGATGTTACCTGTACCAGGGCTCGAACCATGGACCTTCGGTGTGGTAGGCCGGCAACACTACCTTCACACCACGGCGGCCGCCTATTTTTATCACTTAAAACGTTTAAATTTGTAAAAAATCCAATTTTTGAATTTTTAGAAATTTTGACGTTAACGCCAAATTTATTTTGGCGTTAAATTATCTCAATTCAATTCAAATCGAAAATTTAAAGTAAAACGAGAATCAAAAGTCGTGGTGACGTAAAACCAGAATTGACCCCCTGAGCACAGAAGCCATAGCACGGTTATATGATGTGATGGAAGACAGTGGATGTGAAGTGCATGTACAACATGCTAGGGAAAGTTAAGCGAGCTGTCAAAAAAGCGCACATACGGCCATCCCCTTATATTTGGGTTTCCCAGATCAAATATCAAAAGGTTTTCCATTGTGCTGTAATAGGATAAAAATCTTTTTTGACAGCCAGCAGGTATTCCGGTTCTTAGCTCAGCAACGATAACATCGAACCTGACTTGTCAGTGCAAAGACTGTGCCATGAACCTGACAAGTTAATTCATTATTTCTCTAACGGGGGAGAGATATACAATGAGCAGACAGGGCGTGGATTGGCTCTTCATGTGTCAGAAGTTAAGTCTTTGCATTCCTGAGACTTATCAAGGGTGGAAGCGTTCACGCAAAACAACAAATCAACATCTATACCAAAAACTTGATATATCGTCGCAGTCTTGCAAGTTTTTAACTTTATTGTTTTTGAAAAATCAGTATATTTTGGCTGAATAAGGTAACCCAGGGTGAATCTCGTCAGTTCCTTTTTGGCATAATACTACCTCGGCCTGCTTAGTCAAAACATCGCTAGTAGATGCGGAGTACATAGAATTATACTGAAACTACCAGACTGTCAAGTACAGAGGAGCGCCTAACCTACTAACCAGTCCTACCTAATTTTTAGTCATACCTACTTAACAATGAATTCTCCTATTTATTCGTCACAGACTAAGTCAGTCCGTGTTTACTTTACTCTAAGTACGTTTTGTATGTTTTCAAGCTTGCGAGATATAATCTGGAAAATATTTACGTATATTTCTATTTCTTTGAAAATGCTCCTTTATCGACTCATAATGCTTTGGCCAAATGAATAGAGAAAGAAAAACTTGCTAGGCAACCATTTGCAACTATAATAGCCCACAGAAACAGAAACAGAAATTTATGTAAACAAAGTTAGCCGGAAGAGGAAGCAGCTTATTTAGGCGCTAAGCTTTATACGTCAAATCGGATGAAATGACAAATGGCGTAAGGGTGAAATACGTTCTTCTAGTGAAATATCTGGTGCAGCTGTAGCTGCTTTTAACAAGTTCAACTTAAATTTGTAAGCATCAAGAAAAGATGCACAAAAGAGAAACCGCTTAACAGATAGCTTACGCTTAGCCACATATAATAGGATATATTAGAGAAATGGCGCATTTCCAGTGAATTTAAAGAACTTATGAGTTCAACATACTTGAATGGAATTTGACTGCATTTTGAATGTGAAACTGTTGCTAGATGCATGATCTTTAACAAAGTTCCTAATTACTTACAAAGTCATCAGTTGGGATCTGGTTCAACTTTTGATACTAACTATTACGTTTGTTGTTGACGCTGATCCAACAGATGTATGTACGTATATGTTGGTGCTCATCAGGATTGTCTGTTAGGGTTATTATTGATGTACCGACAGGCTATAAACTTGGTAATTTCAGTGTCTCTGTGCCAATGTCAGCACATTTTAATTTTAAATTAGACATGACAATAGACGGTGTGCCAAACAAGCTCACACAGTAAACTAAACACGACAAAACTGAAGCAGCGCCATACCACACCTCTAACCCTCAAACTTTGTATGATAAATGTAGTCTAACCTGGCTCCAGCATTGGTTAGCGACTAGTATTATCTGAATTATATAAAACTACTTTGCAAAAAAAAAACATCTGTTGCAATAAAAATTAAAAACTATTTTCGCCTATCAATTGCCACTGCAATTAAACTAGGTCCGTTTTGGTTCTATTTTGAACTAGTTCGCGGCTGGGATATATTTAACCGAAATTTGAGATCTGTAATCTTCATGTCATAAATACTTATTGCCTGCCTGTTGTGGCTAGACGTGAGATAGTCTATAGCTAGTTGGTTAAAATTTAGGTTAACGACAGGTAATAACGCGCTAAGCAAATGTGATAAACAAACTTGTCATAACACCGCGTTGACAGAATGTGTCCTATGAACCACATGTACTTTTTCGAAAAGGGGAGAAAAAATAAAAACACGTGTATCGGCAATTTTCATGTACACGTCAAAATTTTTTTTTTTTATGTATAAAGTATAAAGTTCGTAGTGTCCGTCTGTCCGCCTGTGTGAAAGACTTTGGATTGATTTTTAACCCTTTTGCAATTCAATGTTTCATCTGTCATACCAGTTGTAGGTGTTGTAAAAGTCATAAACAGTTTAGTGTTAGAAAGTTACTATTGATAAACTACAAATATATGGAGTAGTATGGGTCGAAAAACAATTTTTTTTTTCGGAACGCTTTAGTAGTTTACAAATTTGGAGTTCCTTCTAGTTATGCCGAAAAAAGTGAAAGAAAAAAGTGAAAAAAAAAATTAAAAAAAAAAAAAAATTCTAGAAAATCTGAGAATTCATAAAAATATGTAACTTTTTTACTTTTGACGTGATAAAGACATTTCCACGAATCTGCCTGCAAAAATTCAGCTCGATTGGATCGCGGAAAAAGGGTTAAAAATCGATCCAAAGTCTTTCACACAGGCGGACAGACGGACACTACGACCTTTATCCTTTATACATAAAAAAAATTCTGACGTGTACATGAAAATCGACGACGTGTATTTTTATTTTTTCTCCACTTTCCGAAGAAGTATATTTGCTTCATAGGACAGAACTAAAGCTGGGTTTTGTAAAGCAGTGTAATTAAATTCTATACCCGCTCCATAAGCTTTGTAAGTACTTCATTACTACTGCTGCGCGGAGCACTTCTTGATTTTCTTACAAAACGTAAAAAGTTTTTTTAAACTTGGTTTGCAAAATTCTTATTAAATTGATTGTTGGGATGTTTTTCTGTATGAGACAGAAGACGAAAAATCAGACAGATGCACATAGATCAAAAATTTAAGTTCCTTTATGCCCTCTGATGAGAGTATAATGTATGTGAGAGTTTGTACTCATATTAAAGTGGCGCTCAAACATTGCAAAAGCAAAGCAAGTGACACTAGACATACATAAGATATACACAATCGCTGATACATAAAAAGGAAGCAGAAAGAAACGTGCAAGGCTATTTCCGTAGACACAAATTAACCATTAATTTAAATGTGTCACGGCTTTTTTGTGGTCGGTCGGGTTTGTGGTATTACGATATATTTAAGGACGCAAAGACATAAAAAAACACATTGGTTGAATAAAGGAATGAAGGTTTATTCAGAACAATAATCAAAAACAACAGCACTACATGAGTATATCTTTACAGCTTTACAAAGGTATGAGCAATTAGGGAAATGACAGACCACCTACGTGGATGAAGCGTTGGTAAAAAATAAGCAACAGTTGGAGCTTGAATTAAATATTCGCTACATCCGCACTATGTTTGTTTTTTTGGAAAGTATAAAACACTTTAAAGCTCGCAACAAAAATTATTTATACACATGTACATACATACAAATGTGTGCACACTATGCTGAGTAGCACATTTATGTTTTTGAAATAAAAGTTATATTATTTGTAAGAATGGCGAAAAAATACTGTAAAAGTCCCACTCGGTAATATATATTTTAGTGGGCTATAATTGCTAGTTTAGATTTTGTAGAACTAATCTTGTGTTTGCTCTATAACTAGGCATCATACGAAATGGAAAAGCGAGCGCCTAAAAGTAGGTTTTTTCTGTCAGTATGTTCAGTGGCGGGTTAACAATTTTTAAAGGGGGTCAATTTGTCGAACCATGGCAAGTTCAACTCTGAACTAAGGACTAAAACCAAAATCGTAAACAATTAATTTTTCGAAACTGATTAAAAGCGATTCAATTTTCGAAACGGAAACCGTTATTTGATCTGAAAAAAAGGCGGAACCTGTTCCAAAAGGTTAAGATTGACTGTCGAGCAAGGATACAAAAGACGCTGTAAAACTTTCTGAAGGGATTATAAATATTATTTTATTATATTAATTTTTAAGTGACTTATAAGCTATTGAATTTAACGACAACCCTTGCAAATCAAAATTCAAAGTGGATGAAATTTGCACGATAGATAGATACAGGGTGGCTAATGAAAGCCGCTACCAAAAAAAAATTAAATAACTTTTTTTCTATTTAATGAATCTGGTTAATTTTTTTTTTATTTTGCAGATTGACTTTTACATTTAACAAAAATGGATAACTGGGACACTGAAACAAGAATTTGGATTGTCCGCCGCTATCACGCACTGGAGTCGTAGTTTCGGTTCAAAGAGAGTATGGGCGCACGTTTGGCGGCAATCCTCCGAGCAGATGGACCATAATAAGACTTGTAAACAATTTTGCCGAGCATGGGACAGTCAACAGAAGACCTTACCATCGAAACCCTTCAGTTCGAACGGAGGAAACAATCGCTGCTGTAGCTGCTGCCATACAAAACAATCCACGTGTTTCGACAAGAAGCTTATCTGCTCAAATGGGTGTAAGCAGACAGTCATTACAGTCAATTATGCACAAAGATTTGGACTTATTCCCATATAAAATTCAAATGGCCAACAAACTGAACGCTGCAGACTTGCCGATTCGCTTGGAATTTTGCCAGAAGATGCTTCAAATGGTGGAAGAGGATGGAAACATGTTGAACTGTCTTTTCATGTCTGACGAGGCCCATTTCGATTTAAACGGCAACATAAACAAACAAAATTGTCGAATATGGAGTGCTTCCAACCCACAGATACTCCATGAGACGGAATTGCATCCACTTCGTGTCACAGTGTGGTGTGCAGTTTCATCAGGCTGCATTGTCGGGCCCTACTTCTTCGAAAAAACGGTCACACCGTTACGGTTACTGGAGACCGCTACTTGAGCGTGTTGAGAGAGTTTTTCTATCCAGAATTACGCCGAATGTGAATTTCTTTCAACTCTGTGTGGTTTCAGCAAGATGGTGCAACTCCTCATATAGCCCAACCTGTTATGACAGAATTGCGACGAAAATTTCCCAATAAGCTGATATCCAGAAACTCCACATTCCGTTGGCCACCCAGGTCGCCTGACCTTACTGCACCTGACTTTTTCTTGTGGGGTTATTGCAAACAGGAAGTCTTCAAAGCAAAACCAACAAATTTGAATGAACTAAGGCAATCCATTCGAGAAACAATTGCGGCTATTCCTGTCTCAACTCTCCAAGCAGTAATGAACAACTTTTTGGTAAGATGCCGCACATGCATCGACGAGCAGGGGGGGCATTTAAATTCCATTATTTTTAAAACTAATTAAGCTATATTTAATAAAATTTAATGAGCCTTAACATGAATAAAAGAAAAATGAATTCCATACACTGAAAAAAAAATTATTTGAGTTTCTTAATGTAGCAAAATTCATCAGCCACCCTGTACAAATCTATAGAGTGGACTGAATAAAGGTATCGAAAAACCCCTTATCATTTTCTAATAAGAAGTGTGTTAATTATTGTACGAACAATAACAATTATTATTTTGGAGAAAAATCCATAGAAAAAAAATTCTGGGAAATCAGACCTACTTTAAACCACTTGAATTTTGTAGCTAAGTACGGCCGCCGTGGTGTGGTGGTAATGTTGCTGGCCTACCATAGCGAAAGTCCAAGGTTCGAGCCCTGGTGCAGGTAACATCCAAAAAGGTTTGAACAAGTTATTTCAAAACGGGTTCGGTCCTCGGCAGTTGGTTGACAAACTCTCCGAATATATTTCTGCCATTGAAGGCTTCTCGGCAAAAATTAATCTGCTTTGCAGATGCCGTCCGGAATCGGCAAAAAAACTGTAGGTCCCGCCAATTTGTAGGAGAAATTAGAAGCAGCACGCCACAAATTGGTAGAGAAGCTCAGCCTTGATCTCCTCAGAAGTATATATCGCGCCAATTATTTATTTTTATTTTAATAAAGTTAATAAATTTCTTGTGTGCTTGCAAAAAAGCGAGACTTATCGGAAAAAATTTTATCTTATATGCTTTGCGGTCGAAAATTTCAAGATCCCAGCTCACCAAGGAGTTAGAGAAACACGAATGCAACGATACCAAAAACTGGTATTAGCATTTTTTAAATAGAACGAATGGCGCGCTACATAGCGAGTATTTTTTTTTTTTTTTTAATACTTTGAGTCGAATTTTTAATAGTATCAAGTAACACTCGATATATCAACAAATCGGTCCATAAATACGATTTTAAGTTTTCATTATGCCGATCACGTAATTTTTTGAGAAAATATTTAATACCAGCTATAAAAGTTCCGAATCTCCAAATCGGAACTTTTTTCCCTTAAATATTGTATTGTCATCGCGACCTCAAAAATGGTGAGAACTTTAAGGCCCCAGCTCAACGGGAAGTTGATTTAAAATCGAATGCATAAATCCGCCTTACAGACACCGTCAAAGCAACCTAATAAAAGCAAAAAACAATTTATTTGTTCCAGTCTAATGTACACTACAAAAAAGTCAACCCAAAAAACGTACGAAAGTGATTTTTTAGATAAGAAATAACTGTACTCTTATACGCAGATGTCTTTTATCATTGTACATATTCGTGTTGTCACAGCTGTCTACTTAAAAGAAAGGAGGAATGTATTTTCACAAGCGCTTAAGCTGGGTAAGCATGCTTTTTGTATACTTATATACAAACATACATACATATGTACATAGCTACAGATGGTGCTAGTAAATATTTAATAAAAACCCAAAAAAGTTAAAAACAAGTTAGGCAGTCTTAGTTGGGGTGGAACCGAACATTATATACCTAGCAGTGATCTATTATGACATCCCAACTTATGCAGGTCTATTTTAATACCTTCAGTTCGTATTATAAAGCCAGCTGATTGTTTTCAATAAAAACCCTTCTGTTATGAGCATTCAGAGGTAAATTAATTTTTAAAAAATATTAATGTATGGCGCTATATACAACAGGTATATCATCATAAACCTCCTAGGAGATTTTTGCGCCGAGCTTCTATTCCAATTTTTTACCTAGAATATGCGGGACCTTCAGTTTTTTTTTGCCGACTTCAAACGGCATCTCCAAAGGAGATGAATTTTTGCTGAGAAGCCTTCCATGGCAGGAAGACACTCGAAGAGTTTGCCAACCCACTGACGAGGGGCGACCCCGTTTGGAAAAACTTTTTCAAACCACTTTTGAAGTTACCAGTCCCAGGACTCGAACCTTGGACCTTCGGTGTGGTAGGCCGGCAACACTACCGCCACACCACGGCGGCCACCATTAATTTATTTGTATAGAAATAGCTAACTGCTAACCACATTTTTACAAAATACCAATACATGTACGGTCAGACAGACAGATGGACGGAGAGACGGACATTGCTAAATCGACTTAGCTAATCGTCCTTATTATTTCAGTTTGCTTATCGATGGGCCCATCTCTTCTTCTTCTCATACTTACAAACATTTCATGTTCATTAAAGGTATGAAAATCAAAAAAAAAATATAACTTCCCTGTTGCAGTGGGGTATTAACTACTTGCCCGGATATTTTGCGGGAGTATAATACATACTAATGAGAAGCAGCTGACCAATTTTGATTGAAATATCTAGTTCAAACTAAAAGCAATCGCCTTTGAAAATAGCAGAATTTTTATCCTGAAAAGTGGGCGCCACGCCTACTTAAAAAGCTTATTATGTGTGCAAGATCTTATTGATATAGCTTACATGGTTAAAAAAATATCGCGTTTTACATTTTGCAATAAAATTTTTTAGAACTATATTAAAAAGCTGGGCGTGCCCGCTGACCGATTTCGTCCATTTTTACAACCAACATTTCCCTTTATACATTCAACATTTCGACCGAATACCGTTTCGATAAACGAATTTTTGCCGGATTTATGGCATAAAAGTTCTTGTGGAATAATCCACCATAAAAGGGGCGGGCCACGCCTATTTTCTAAAATTTATATTTTTCGACTTTCTTCATTCACGGACACTATGAAAGTGAAATAGAAATGATATAAAGCTATTGTACGCAAAGTTATTACCTTTTTAATATATCTATGATCCTCTTCAAAATCTTTCGTATAAAAGTGGGCTTGGTTCTTAACCGATTTCGCCCATTTTTGTCATACCCTGTATTAATATAAATATGTGAGCTAAATTTCGTTTCGATGTCTTGAACGGTTTTTGATTTATGATTAATATTATTTCTAAATTTGACTTAATCAAAAGAGGGCGGTGACACACCCATTTTCAAAAATTTCTTGAAAATTTTATTTTCTGCCTTAACATTAATGTACACACCAAATTTATCCTTATAAGTGTATTATGTACTGAATAATCACTTTTTTGTATTTTCGAAAATATTCTATGTATAAAAAGTGGGCGTAGCTATCATCCGATTTCGCCCATTTTAAATAGCGTTCGGAGATGAGTGCCGGGGAACCTGCATACCAAAGTTCATTAAGATATCTCAAAATTTACTCAAGTTATCGTGTTCATAGACGGACGGGCGGACAGACGAACGGACATGGCTCAATGAATTTATTTATTTTTTTCCTGAACATTTTGATGTATATAAGTCAATATCTATCTCGATCTATATATGACGTTACATACCACCGTTACGCAACTAAAGTTAATATACCTTATGTGCGTAGCACTACTTGGTATAAAAATTGAAGCATTGGTGTAAGCATATGCAGCACGTACTTTGCCATTTTAGCTCCAATTCTTTTTTCTCTCAAAAAATGGTGAAGTAAAAATTTAGAAAAAGGATGGAAAAACATTAACAGGACTACGTTTATGTACTACATATAATATAGCATGCTTATCGATACTTTTTTGTTAGTTTCAAGCCATACCAAAATTACACACGATTTCGATAACTCTAAAATTAAACATCGTCGATTGAATGAAATATTATTCTGTCAACCACAAGATGTGTCCTAGGAGAAAGAATTTAATTACATGTAGTAGTTATTTTGTAATGCGCGTGCAAACATACAAAAAGGCGGACCGATAAAAATTGAAAAACAATATTTTGTAGTTTTGGTGCTCTAACAAAATGCCTCTGTACGAATTTTCATTTGGTATCTATCGATTAAAAAAGATATATAATCGTACAGGGAGGTTTTTTGGAAGTAACTAATTTAGCTCGCTTTCGAAGGAAGCAAACAATTTTTTTACCTTTTTTAAGTCTTCACACTCTTTTAAAATACTCTTTACATATGCTCTTAAAAGTACATAATATCATACCGAGCAAGCATTAACCCAGACATATTTAATTTTGCTTGTACATACATAAATGCCGCCTATGAGTCTTTGTGACGACAGACAGAGCAAACCTAAAGTCATGTCTCTTACTGAAATGGCAGTGAAAAGTCTATGAAAAGATATTTGATAGCCATCAACAATGTACATACCATTTCTTTTATTCTTTGTTTAAGAGAAATTTGCTTTATGCGGCTTTTCTTTTGTAGCAGTGATATAAATCTTTTAATCAGCCACTTTAATCCCTTAAAGGGGAGTGCGTTAGATTTGTACTGAACGCTGCTGGCGTCTTATTATTGATGAAAATGAGGAGCACTTATTAGACATTCAAACCCTTGATGAATGTTGTCATGGTAACTGTCTTTTGCTGCACATAGTGCCTGATACTAGCAACGAGAGCTAATGCAGTGCGATGGATTTGATTTAATCACTTCTAACCTTCTAGGTCTTCTGTTTCATATTTTGTTAAACCAGCAACTGAAGCTTGCAGAACTAACTAGATACTAGAGCGTCAACTTGGTCGATGCATACAAATTATTATTTTTGAACCGATTCGGCTAGAGACAATACTTTTGAAGGTATTACTCTTGTTAACATTTAGTTTTTAAAAATAGGTTTGATAAAATCCATCAATTTCGCATTATGGGGCATTTTGGAAACATCGCGTTAAAATCAAATTTTACAACAAAGGTAAAAGTTAGAGCAATCAATTAAAAAGTACCTAAAAGCTCAATCATACGATATGAGAAAAATCAGTTATTGGTGAAAATTTAAAAACCGTGTATTGAAGATCATTTTTAAGAAAAATCATTTTTAATTTTTTCCTTTTAATTTTTTAGTGATCAAAAAATCCTAATTCTTTTTTAAATAAAATCTGTTATAGGTTGTGAGATGTTGAACTGGAATATGAATAAAATAGTATAGGTCACAACAGACGCGGAATTAGCGACCCTAACAAAATTTACCAGACAAACTGGAAACCTTCCAGGAATCGTCATAGGCTAAATATAATTTTGAGGGATCAAGGGAACAGAAGAAAGGAGCGGTACCTAACATACAAATATATTTTTTCTTATTGCAAAGTCCGAAATACCGGTGTGGTGTGATGGTAGTGCTCCAGGTTCAAGTGACGGCGCAGATAACATCAAAATGTTTTAAAAAAGTTTTTTTTCAACAGGTGACCACTTTACATTGGTTGGCAACCCTCCGAGTGTATTTCTGCTCTAAAAAACAATTTCAAGAAAAAATTCCTCTGCCTTTTCAGATACCGTTTGGGGTAGCCATAAACCATGTAGGCCTCACCAATTTGTAGGAAAAATTAGAAGCAGTGGCCAAATTTAAAGAGACGGTAGGCCTTAGTCGTCTCTAACAACTGCAGATAAATGGGACCAAAAGTGGGGGGGGGGGGGGCGTGGCACGTTCCTTAAAAATGGAATATTTCATACTGCATAGCTGTGGAAGTATACATACATGCTAGACCAATGAAATTAAATAAAGAGTTATAGCACCGCATATTTCACATACAAAGCTCAAGGAGAGTCATTGTCTGCTCCAGAGATTGCGCTAAAAAAGCACTTTTTATTAAGACTCAAAATAATATCACAAGGAATATCGTATATAATTTGCCATTGAGGAATATCTTAACATAAGTATATAGTTACAACAAAAAATCTCAAAGATTTGCATATTTCTATGGAAACGTCAGGTGAACACACGGGTATAAGACAGTATGTGATAAAAGCTCCCATGCCAGCCGGGTCCACAAGACCTAACCAACGAAGCTGTCGGACCTCGTTTTGAGGCACATTGTTAAATCATCTTCGATAAACCCATCACGGAGACCTTTTCTCTTAATTTATTTGTAATTCTCCCACCACGAAAATGCTTTTTCACAGTATAATTTGAAAAGCTGTTCTCTAGAACGACATTACGATTCATTTTGGAGCTCGCTGGCTAGCTTATTTAGTTACTGATTATTAATTAGTATTTTAATAATTTGCATGAATGAGAAATTGAAAATGATAACAGCTGTGTCGAGTTCCAGGACAGTTTTCCAAAGACATTTAAATAACCAAACAAAAAGCGAGCCGCAGCTCATTTCTCATTAAACTTAATAATTTATTACCAACTAGCGCGCTTATTCACTGCATAACCGAAAATTTGCTGAAAAACTTCCATTGGCCTTCATTTTATGCTCATCAATGAGCAGATAATAGACGAAATGATATTGCGGTTTGGTTTAGCAAAAGTGGTGTGAGCAAAAACCTAGAGCTTTGTGGTGGAACTTAGCAAGTGAGCCACAAATTGCAAATTGTTGAATATATTTTGAGCCATTTTGTGTATTTTATTTGCAGCAATGAAAGTTGACGGCTTCCTGGCAGCATCGCCAACTGCTGGTTCTATTCTACTCTTTTTAGCGCAGTGGCTTCGTACATTTCTACTATCTTCTTCAACTGCAAGTGCACAAAAACTGTTCGTTAGCTCTGCATACAATAAGAAAAGCCATTCCGAGTTAAGGCGTGTGTTGCCTTTGGCATTCCGGCATTGGAAAAGTTATTTGCGGTTCATTATTCATTGTAATAATGTTTTCAGTCTAAGAATATGGTACACCCATCACAAGAACTCAGCTGAGAATTTGGACTAGAAAGAACTGCAGTTGCAAATCTGTTGCTATGTCTAGCGCACTCACTTGCCAGACAGTCACTGCAGCTTAGTTGAGCAAGAGAGATCAAGCGCTTCAAAGACGTAATAGCGTTAAATTTATAAGATGGCTTTTGTTGTGTTTTTTATCTTTTCACTATCTTTATTTTAAGCAGCAACAAGTAAGGAAATCGAAGTTCTTAGTAGTTCTTATATACCGAGTTGTGAACCTGGCGCGAAAGAAGCAGTATTAAGTTTTCTTTAGACCACAAACATAGTAGTAAGAAAAAGTCAACATTAGGTTAGGTTAGGTTAGGTTAGGTTGCAAGGGCAGGACAGAGTACCTGGACTCTGCCCGACACTTAGGCCACTAAATAGGCCCATTGTGATACCCTATACGGTCTCTACCCACCTCTATGCCCCAGAGATGCGAGCAAGTCATCCCCGACGCCGACAGCAGCTCAGCCGTTTAACAGTTAGCCGATCCAACAACCCTAGAGTATCCGAGTTCAAAGGTCTCCCGAGAGCTGAGAAGGACCAGTCGACTCACACGGTTGCGCTGCCGTCGACGCCAGGGAAAACCAACTCACACCCTGTTCAAGGCAGGGGATCGAACCACTTCGTGGAGTCAATAAATTTAGATAACGCTTTTAATTCCATTTGTGATACCTCAGCGAGGTTATTGAGAAACGGTTGGCCCAAGATAGCTAACCGTCGCCTGCTGAGTGCAGGGCATTGACACATCAGATGCTGAACACTTTCCTCCTCCTCAATACATCTGCAGCTGCGACAGTAATCATTAGACATTGCGCCCATTCTGGCGCCGTGAGTGCCTATTAAACAGTGCCCTGTTAGAACCCTTACCAGGGATGAAATGTCCGATTTATTGAGGGACAGCAGGGAGTTTGTACGTCTTTTGTTGTAGGAAGGCCAGGTTAGCCTGGATATCTCACACGTCGAGAGCCCTGACCAGAGCATATTTGCTATTTCCATTGTTTTTGTGCTAACACTAAATTTAAAGGAGGCCATGGGTATGCCTACCGAGCTATTTCCTGGAAGGAGATGGGTGGTGGTACCCCGTCTAGCCAGCTCATCCGCTCTGCAGTTGCCTTCAATATCCCTGTGCCCAGGTACCCAAATAAGGCTAATACTGAAGTGCTGAGCCATCTCGTTGAGAGATCTGCGACATTCAGTTAACGACTTTGCATTGTCGACATATGAGTTCAAGGCTTTAAGTGCGGCCTGACTGTCTGAGAAGATATAGATCTGTTTACCATTTTGGGGCATGGATACCAAGCTTTTCACCGCGCCGTGTATTGCCAGCATTTCCGCTTGGTACACGCTGCAGTGGTCGGGAAGACGGAAGGAGATCTCTAGTCCCAGGTCCGGTGAAAAGATTCCTCCCCCCACCTTCCCCTCAAGCTTGGAGCCATCAGTAAAGATGTTGATGGCGCCCCGAACCGTATGTGGTCTGCTGTCCCATTCTTGTCTTGTCGGTATTATAACCTCGTAGTTCCTGACAAACACGTTATTTGACGCGCAATAGTCCGTGTGTGGTGGAATGTTAACAGGCGCGTGGTTGCCCAAGATTGTGGCGTGCCCACTTTGTCCATTTATCCAGACGCCAGTCTCCCTTATTCGCAAAGCTGTGATCGTGGCTACTTCCTTCGCCACCAAATCAAGCGGTGGTAGATGCAGCATAGTGTTGAGTGCTTCTGTCGGGGTGGACCCAAGGGCCCCGGTTATGCAGAGTTCTGAACTCCTTTGGACTTTTTGTATCTGTTTGAGGTACGTATTCTTAGTAAGTGCAGGCCACCAGACTAGCACTCCGTAGAGTAGGATCGGGCGAACAATGGCTGTGTAGATCCAGTGCACTACCCTGGGAGAAAACCCCCACGAAACACCAATTGCTCTCTTGCAAGTAAACAACGCGCACGTTGCCTTTTTAACCCGTTCTGTTATATTGTCACCCCAGAGTAGTTTCCTGTCTAGAGTAACTCCTAAATATTTGACTTTGTCACTGAATGCCAAAGTCGTGTTACCAATTTTTGGTGGTATAAGGTTCGGTATTTTGTACCTTCTAGTAAAAAGGACTAGCTCGGTTTTCTCGGGGTTAACCCCCAGACCTGTTGACTTTGCCCAGTCACAAATTTTAGATAAGGCTGATTCCATTAAGTTGCATAGAGTTTGAGGGAATTTTCCCCGCATCATAACGCAGATGTCATCGGCGTACGCAATCACTTGGTGGCCTTCCGCTTCCATGAGGCGTAGAAGCTGGTTTACAGTAACCACCCAAAGTAGCGGTGAGAGAACACCTCCCTGTGGGGTACCTCTGTTAACGAGTCTGTGAATCGAGTTCCCACCTAGCTCGGTTGTGATCCGTCTGCTAGTAAGCAGTTTACGAATGAACTCCACCAGACAGGTATCGACCCGCAGACCCGTCAGCGCAGAGGTGATAGCTTCCGGAAGGACGTTATTGAAAGCGCCTTCAATGTCGAGGAAAGCCACCAATGTATATTCCTTTAGGTTAAGTGACTTGTCTATAACAGATACAAGAGAGTGCAAGGCAGTATCTGTTGACCTACCCTTACTGTAGGCATGCTGAGCCCGCGAGAGCTGAGTTGGGTCAATCGATCTTCTGACATAGTCCTCCAGAAGTCTTTCTAGGGTTTTAAGAAGAAATGAGGATAGGCTTATAGGCCTAAAGTCATTAGGTTTAGTATGAGATGGCTTCCCGGCTTTGGGGATGAAGACTACCTTAACCTCCCTCCATGAAGTGGGTACGTAGTTGAGCCTTAGGCAGCCTATAAACATAGCTTTCAACCAGGGCATGATAAGCCCGGATGTATGTTGTAGCTGGGCCGGGAATATTCCGTCTGGTCCAGGCGACTTATGGGGCTTGAAGGTAGATAAAGCCCAATCTAGCTTCTTCTCATCGGTGATCTCCCTTATCATTTGATCGGAAGGCACCTTTCCGCCGGTAGTAGTAGACACGTCTGTGCATGTCGGGAAATGTGTATCCAGGAGCAGATTCATGGTATCCGTAGTCGAATCCGTCCACTGCCCATCTGGCATTTGGACGTGGCTCAGTGTTGCTGGCGCTTTTGAGAGCACCCTCCTCAAGCGCGAGGCAGCAGATGTGGATTCAATTTCACTGCAGAATTCCACCCAGGAGGTTCGTTTGGCCTTGCGGATTTCTTTTTTATATGTACTTAGCTTAGTTTTGTAAACAGCCCAGGATAGCTCGCGGCCGTCCTGTTTGGCTTTATTAAAGGCAACCCTACAAGCCTTCCTGAGTCTATCTAGATCAGACGACCACCAAGGTGGCTTATGGGTTTCCGTTACCTTTTTGATCGGGCAGGCCTTATCTAAAGCAAGCTTGCATTGTTGATTAAAAGTGTTGACTAGCTCGTCAACATTAAGAACAATAGGACACAGTTTAATAATAGGACACACTACTTATTGTCCTGAATACAGACTTTTTTTTACTACAAGGCTTGTGGTCTAAAGGTATTTAATAATCACTTGGAATAGAGCAAAAATGAACTAACTAACTAAGAGAAATAGGTACCTATCTGGCAGGAAAGCTTCTGTTGGGTCGAATGTAGCTAGAACACTTCCAATAGTATCGTTCATGCAGTATTGAAACAAGTACGCCTTGCAGGGTAAATGATTATTTGGCTATAGTTCTACTTCTGCATAGTTCTGAATGAAATATTACCCTAAATCGTACATGTAAGTAATTCTTCTTAATTTGAGCAAATAGTTGAGATATCGTATTAACAGTTACTTAGTTACAAACCCATATCAAAAGCTTTCATTTGATACCTATATTGTACAAACACTTTCTGGGTAACTTGGGTCCCCATTTAAGTCGATATCTCCAGGATCTACCACCAGGCTCTAAATACCTTGCTACACAAATTGTGAATTCCCAAACGCATTTGTATACACACACATAATTTTTTCAAAGTCAATCAAGACTCTTAAGAGGAGTTCGATATGGCTGAAAACAAAAACAAAAGGCTACCGAAATCGGTTTTAAGACTGGCTGTCAATGACTTGTTGTCCTTTAATACCTGTCTACAAATAAAGCGTATTTTATAACATAACTTTTCAGCAGAATTGAGGTGAATTTTTGGAAAAACGTCCTTCAATGCTACTTAGATATAACCATGGGGATATTTATAATGCTGACGAGAGATATCTTTCTTAAGAGCTTTTCCAAGGAAATCATTTGCTCTAGAAAATGTAATATAGCCTGGAGACCAACTTTTGTTTAAATAAGGCAAAGAAAAAAGAAAGCCCCTTGTTCAGTGTTACCATTTCGGTAGATATTTTCTTGTATTGGTAGAAAATATTTAATTTTGAGAAAGGTACATACATGTTTAACATCTTGGTAGATTTTTTCAATTTTTCGAAATATTTTTAGTGAAAAAAACGACTGTAGTAGTCTTTGACCTTTTGCTTGTGGAACGCTTAACTAAAAATGTGTTTTATTATTTTTAGAACTCATATAGGCACAAATTACAGAGTGGAAAGTATTTTTTAATTTGTTTCGGACTTCATAAATTTTACCATTTTTTAAATTCACTTATCCTTATTAAAGAGTAAAGCCTTCTTCTTGAGTTAACTGAAACATAGACAGTGACCCTTTTTTTCAAATTTGGCAGATTTTTTGTAAGTGAATGACAGATAATTAAATTTTTTTTCTTGTATTCCTGGCCTTGCAAATCCTTAGGTCTAAAGGACAGAGAGCGTTTGAATGTTTAGATATAGACAAATTTCCATTAAATTGGAGTTTAAGTAAAAATTCAAAAAAAAAGGGATTTCAAAAAAAACATCGAAGATTTATGAAATAACTACCCACTGCCTTGAGCGGATACTCACCGCCACACAGTGCTGTGTCTCCATATAAAAAGCGGGACAATTTTTTGGGCGTACTTGAGTAAATTGATTCTAAATTGATTACAGTACGGTGATTTAAATATCAAATTTGTTTTTACCTAGTTCTTATATTTTTCATGGAAACTGAGATTGAAATTTGCAAAACTTTATATTCAGAGGTACTTCCAACACAGAGTAGTTTCGTTATTTATATAGGACGTTTTGCTACCAACATTTGTTACTTCGATGTTACATTCTATAGCTTAACACATGATAAATCTGATATTTTAGGGTCTACCCGACTCAAACACTATAGGACTGCAAAATGTAGTTTAAAATTATGATATATTTTGACGTGGCTGTCACACGCTTTAAAAATTAGATTCATATTTGGTCTTCAATTAATGAAAAAAAATGCATGTACTCGTGTAATGCGAAAAATATCATGTTAAGATAAGATATAATAAATTGTATTTTAAGCAATTTGTTTTTAATGATTCCAAATAAAGGCACTCTAATGAAAAAAAAAAATTTATTTACCCAACTTTAGGGTACTTTTGTAAGCAACGCATTAGATGCAAATAAAAATTAAAACCAGATCCGCTTTCGTAGATTAGCTTTCTAACCATAGCAAAAAAAAAAAAACTAAACCTATAATTAGAATGAAGTGGTGTGTTCGACAAAAAATGTTACCCTCGCACTCAATATATATCTTTTATGAGAAATAAACTTCCTGGAAAAGTCGAACATTTGAGCAAAATATGAGTTTTAGCTTTAAAAACTTTAAAAATTCTTTAAAATTGTTGGGGCTGCCATGCCTTCTAAAAATGTGTAGCTAAGGTAGCGTGTTCCATATAAAAAGCATAAGTTAAAGAGTTTTCAAATATTTTCTATGTTCTTAAAGGACATCACTCAATTTGTTTCTTCTTGTTTGCTAATAAGTAGGTTTGATTTTTATAAGTTTATATCTATCCTGATCCGTTAATTTATGGTAAGCACAACTAAGTATAAAAACTACTTTGAAATTGTGGGCATGCTGAAACTACCGCAACCAACATCCGTTATTCGTATTCACTAAGAAACCATAATCGCAGCTCGTCGGACGCGCTGTCATATTTTTTGATGTTGATTGCAGTAAAAGAGAAGTTCGGATTTTTGCCGTATTTATTTATTTGTTGTGTGTTTAATTCGTATTGTCATTGTTGTTGATTGCGCTTAAGCGATTTAAATAAATTCAGCCATTTTATTTTATAAAAGTTGTTCTTTTTAGAGCATAGGCAACTCGTTTTTAAAAACAAAAGTGATGATCCTTTGTCTTCTGCTTCAATAAACCTTAGACGGAAGACACTTAGAAGCACCAGGGAAAAGTGATTAACGACATTTTTTGTTTCACACTGTTTTTTTTTTCAAAAATCTGATCAACTTAGAAATGAGAACAAGAAAAAACAATGTTACCACGGCAGCACTACTTTAGAACTCTGGTGAGAGCTTGTGCTATTAAAAGAACAAGACAACAAACTTCAAAATCATTGCTTCAAGTTAAGTGTGGACTGCGTACTGCACCAATATCTTTATAGGGGTGCCAAAAGATGAACTAAACATTTCCTAAAACCCGCTCCATAGAAAAAGAGAGCTTTTCGCAGAAAAACTAGCTGCTCAACATTGATTCATCTTACGCATCATCGAAAACTTGGCATGCACCTCTGGTAACAATAGTGTTTGGATACATTTTCCCGGTTTAAATTCAACTGGCTACTTTCATCACATTAAGCTTAAGAATTGTATAAAAATCTATTGAAGCTAAAAGATTTTGGTCTTATGTACCTACTATATATATAACTCTTATCGTATACGCAGTGCAATCTAACAAAACCGTGCGTATCTAGTAACTATATAAAAAGAAACACATTGTGATAAAGCTCATTTTTAGAGATTTCGGAGAGCTAGCTTGAAGCACTGTCTGTGCGTAGATGGGGCTTTGTATTGGGTTTGAGATATTTAACCGTTTAATTCCGAAGCAAAAACTTCACAGTTCATTTGCATGGGCTTTAATTCTTGACAGTTTGCTCTTTTGTAAATGCATCATAAAGTAAAGGAGTAGAATTGTTTTTAAAACGCCAGTTCAAACAAAACAATTATCTCACCACTCTACAAAAATGTAAACCCTAAAAAACACCCATTTTTAATTACAGCTGTTTGGAGTTTATTTCATTCAATTTTGAATATTCATCAACAGGGTATGAAAGTAAAATAATTTATAGTTTCACAAATCCGCAGTGGCCGCAGCTAAAACAAAACCGCAAGCTCAGTAACGCCCAAAACTAAGTTGAAACAAGTAAGGGACTCTAAGTTCAAATAAATATACCCAGCAGTGTATATGTAGATTGTGTATACCCAGAGAACTTTATTTGGCTTTGAAAATAGCAGAGTTTTTGTACTGAACACTGGGCTGCGCCAAGGCTACTTCCAAAAAAAATCACTAAATTTAATTGCGGTCGGGTTTTCTTTGAAAAGTTCTAGACCTGCAACAAATCTTACTGATATAACCTGCGCACTTACAAAAATATCTAGTTTTAAATTTTACAGACAATTTTTCAGGACTATAATAAAAATGTGGGCGTGGTCCTCAGCCGATTTCCCATATCTTCGTTATATACAGTAACCGTAATAAGGTTAACATTTTCGCCAGATCAGTTTTTGTTGGAGTTATGGCATTTAAGGTTTTGTGAAATAAACCAATATGAAAGAGGCGGTCGACGCCCATTTTCGAAAATTTTTATTTTTCCCATTTCTTTATACACGGAGATTTCGGAGGTAAAATCGTATTAATATAAGCCTTTTTTCGAACAGATATTACCTATTATATTACTCTAGGATCCATTAAAAACTTGAACTAGTAAAAAGTGGGCAGTGACACGCCTATTTTCCGAAATAAAAAAAATTGCTTTCAAGAATTAGTATTTATTTTTTTTTGTATTTTCCAAAATGGTCGATATATAAAAAGTGTGCGTAGCTATCAGCCGATTTCGCTCATTTCAAATAGCGATGGGAGATCAGTACCATAGAACCTGAGTACGAAATTTTAATACGATATATCAAAGTTGACTTAAGTTATCGTGTTCAGAGACGGACGGGCTGACGGACATGGCCTAATTACCTCTTCATTTTCCACTGCGCTCTGTAGCAGCGATAAACCAATGATTATCTCGATTTGTCAAGGCCGTTATGCACTACCGTTAGGCGTACAAAACTAATATACTTTGTGTGCGTAGCACTACTGGGTATACAAGGATTGCGTTGAATACTCGTTTATTTCTCAAAGCCATTTTTTCCACTTCCTCACATTTCACTGTTGTATATCTGGCATTTCGCAATAAAGTGCTTATAGCCTTCTTAACGCCATTATTGCATTTTTTACTACTTTGGCATTCTTCGCATATTCGCCGCTTTCAATTCTGTAAATCTGTCAGTCTGTGAGTGGAGAGCGCTTGAAATGCATTCATTGGCATGCAGCGGATCCTTAAGATGAGCCCAAGCTGAATGCTAATAACTGCTAACGCTTGGACGACCCACCAAGATAGTCAGCGTAAATTTCATTTTAATTATTAAACTGTTGATTTCATTTTTTGTGTTGCCACACTTACCGCTAGTTGATTTTTCAAATAAATGTCACAAAAGTTTGTGTTGAAAGGGGGCAAACTTCTTGGGCTCAACGAATTTTGCACACTTTTTTCTTTGCCATCTACTTTTTTTTTGAGTTTGAGTCGTTGGCCATCTTTTCTGTACTGTCAAATGCAATTGTGTTTTGTATCTTGGGTGTACATTTCGACAGCCACAAAACGACCATGGGAAAGCTGCGGTGGCTAGAGTTAAGCGTCCTTGAAATCCTTGATGCATTTTCTTATGGCTTTCAAAGCTGCAGACATCTTTCATTGCTGTTGTTTTTATCGCTTTTGGGATCGGCGCAAGTGTTTGCAGTTTGTTTTTGTTGGACGTTGGTCGTTTGAAGCTGGTTGCTAGTTCCACCCAACAACAAAAATTGTAGTTATATTGGAATGACTGCGCATAAAAATAAAAAGCAATTAGTAAAATTAATTGCTCAAGTTTCGTATTGAAATATTCAAAGTGCCGGATTAATTTACTGCATCACAATTCGTAGAAGAAAGGCCACAAAAAAGTTCAGACCGTAAAATGAGCAGGAGCAGAGACAAAAAATGGGGACGACAATGCGGTAGCTTACAAATGCAGCTTATATTGTAGCAGATGAAGGGCTTACAAAATTTCATAGATTCATACCAAGTCCAAGCTTTTGAAATACATAGCTTCCCCGCTGTCCTCTGAAAGCTGAAAGTAAACACCGAATGGCCAAAATAAAGTATAAGGGTACAATCCCATATACTTTACTGTATTTCTTCTACCTATGGGCAAAATCACTAAAGATAAAGAGATAGAAATTACATTCTAGCTACCGTAACAGGACAAGCAATACAATCGATAAGCGTTACAGTCCATTTTGACCTTTTGACCTTTTGATGAAGAAGGTTGTGAGGAAGCAAAAAAACATAGCAACACAGATCTCATACAAATAGTTAGGCTATCGATCAGTACGGAAACATTTAGACTTTGGAAATAGTGCTGGGAATCTGCAAAGACGGACTACAACGCTTTCTACACACCCTTGCAAGTTAGAGGGTTCGAATAAGCACGAGGCAGGTATGCCTGCCGTGTTGGCGGCGGAAATCCTAGAATACGCTACCACGGCAGTCGGGATGGCGCCGCAAGATGCTTGTGCCGGAGGATACCGGATTTATTTCTTGCAAAGGACTATCAAACTCAGCATAATCCTGCTTGGTTCATGTTGTTGTTGTTGTTTTAACGACAAAAACACTCCCCGAAGGTTTTGGGGAGTGCTGTCGAACTGACAGTCCTTGGCCGGATATGAATCCGGTACGCTCCGGTACTCCCTTGCGGTACTGCCCGACTGTCATGGTAGCGATTTGGTATGACCAGTGGAACCTTCTTAGTCAAGTCACCCCTGCTTCCGTAAGGAAGGAGATATGGGTAATGAGAGGTGAGAGGTGAGAGGCATCATATTCGTAGATAACCATCGAGTTGCACGTCATTACCTTTGTACATATTAACCGCCTCTTACGATCGGTATGACTACCTAGGGCATATTCTAAGCCCCTATACCCTAACCCCTAACCCTAACCCGCTTGGTTCATCACGTCCCATTCCATAGGAAAAAAAACCATATGACCCTATTTCTGAACATATTGAAAAATAAGGACTTATTAATAAATATTGCATTATTTCCACCAATATGAGATGTATAATAAAGCCATAGAAATTTTAGAAATAAAGCCATAGAAATTTGAGAAATAAAGCCATATAGTCCCATCGTACACTAAATCAGAAACAGCCACATTTCCAAATCTGGAAAACTTTGTGTTGAGAGCTTCAGGATAGCGCTTTAATTTTATAAGAACAAGCACGAAACAAGCTGTTTAGATAAATATGATTATTATTCGGAAAGCTATTTATGCCGATAAAATCACCAAATATTTTAAGTTATGATTTTTTTGATTTAGGGTGCGATATTTCAATACGAAAAGTAAATTTCTCCGTATTTGATGGAAATTTATTTGCAGTTATCCGCTTTGGCATATCAAAATATAAATTAGAAGCTTGCAATAATAAATTTCAATAAATGCCAAATTAATAGGATTAAATATTTTAAATTCATATCGAAATATGAAATGAAAATCTGTGATTAAAAATCACCGCCAGTCAAGCTTTTGCATCTAACTTTTCGTTCCCGCGGCGGCTGTAGGGGAAAAATGCCTTTTGATTTATACGATGTCATTGAGATATCATGTGATACACAAACATCACAGGTGATACTAAAAAAACTGCAATAATGGCATTATGGCTTTATTTCACATTCATTGTGGAAAAATAACCATATTAATCAATATGGCCGTATTTCTAAATATGTTGAGAAGTAGGGTCGTACGGCTTTATTGCGTATTGCTATATTGCACCCCGTCGTTGAATACACATCCTTCAAATGCTCACGAAGTGCTCCTGCAAAAAAGTCAACGAAATCACAATAGATTATGCCATAATAAAAATGCTGGGCGGACCAGATTTGTAGAACAAATCACCATCTTCGTAGAAACCACACGCAGATATTGGGCGTGATCAATGTAGTTCAGCAACAGAGACCAAATTATAAGAACCTTTTATGTTGTATATTAAGCTGCGACGGCGGCAATCAACTTTCTTCGTTTGGAACTCTAATATGAACTAGGACTTAAAATTTAGGCATTTCACATTTAAACGATACACCTCGTCACACCGTAACCGGCAAAGATACTATTCATCTCCTTGTACCGCAAATCACTACGCTCATTCAAGCGGCCATTAAGTTGAGTAGTTGTGACTGCAATCTGGCTAATCGCTTCAAAAGGTGGCAACTTTTGAAATGTCTGTTCAAGTTCACCCTCATTACTGTAGCAAAAGTTTAGTCGTCATTTCCGATCCGACCCATATTTTTGTAGTCACGTTTTCAACCAGTGATGAGTAAATATTTGCCGTAACTAACTTCTTTTCCAACTATAAAAAGATTTAATGTGACACTCCTGTACGGCACTTATTTCGAAAGTTAAAGTATAACGGTAAAGTGGCATTGCCAATATTAACGAGTACAAGAACAAGAACAAGTTGGTGTGTGCATAAATCAAGGCACATTTTACTACTTCGAGTAATGTCAGAAAACTTTTCGATACGTGTAGACAACAACAACAAGCCACAAAGTGGCATATTGAAGTAAGGAAATTTTAAATTTACTGCTAGTCAGCGGTAGCGCTGTGGGTAGGCGGAAGGATGAGTAAAGTCACTACAACTTGAGACAATCTTTTTTTGTGGGAAATGCGAACACACCAAAACCAAAACTTACATTCGTGCATAGGAGGGGGACTAACAACATTTCGGTTAAAAATAACAAGTTCATTAGGTTGGGTTGAAAAAAATATTTTTTAGACAAACTGTGATTTAATTTTTAAAATTGTATAATAAACATTTGCTCTTAAAATAAATAATTGATTAAATGAGTGAGTTATAACGTAAAATAAAATAGGAAAATTTGTTGGGTTTCCCCTCGAAAGCCAATGAAAAGTCAAAAGTTGAAAAATATGTTTTCGTATTATTTTTGTAATTTATATAAAAAATGTCAAAAATTTAATTCACCTTTAATGTATAAGAATGAAAAAGGACAAAAAAAAAATCACATCATACAATTAAAAAAAAAAAAGATTTTCGGTTCAACTTATTATTTATTTTTTAAAAAGTACAAGCCTTTTCGAACAAATATTTTTCGCACTACCCTAATGTTAGTGGTCCATTTATTTACAACTCTGTTATTTCAATAGGCACAAAATTCGGACATAGACTGTAGACGGAATGCTGTGGGAGGCAAGTAATCTATACATTAACGCCTATCCCAAGGCCTCTTGTGCGAAGGGAACAAGGCTGTCTATGGATCGCCAAATTGCTAGATATCCATTAGAAGCTTTCCCAATTAGAAGTTGCAACATTCTCTTTTAGCCGCACGTCCAATAAAAAATTGTTATAGAAGAAGATTTATCATCGATTTTCTTTTAATTATTGTGGTTAGCCAAGCAGCTTTGCAAACCCTGCAGTCTTGAGTGCATTGCAGTTCTAAACGATCGAGAAGCTCAAAACAAGGTTTTTTGTAAAAGTTTCCAAAGCCTTAATTACTTGAGGGTAATGAACATGGAAACCACTTTGCTCAACAGAGTGCTTAATAAGCATTTAATATTTCAGAGCCCTCCTAGAGAGGCTAACGCACACAGAAGTGAAACCGTGAGAAGCCGGGAATAGAAATAGATCAGTCAGCACTACATTCCCTGCCGTTGATTTGGCAGTTTATACTTCAATCGCAAGTCAACCACTTAGTGAGAGATTTTCGGCAGAGGGGACCTGCTGGTTAGGCTTAGAATATGTCCGAGGTAGGCATAGCTGTCGTAAAAGACGACTAAAATGCAATAAGGTAATGACGTGTAACTCGATGGTTCATTTTCGGATATGACGCCTCTCACCTCTCATTACTTATCTTCTGCTTCCGCAAGGGAGTACCGGAGCGTACCGGGTTCATATCCGGCCAAAGACTGTCAATTCGACAACACTCCCCAAAACCTTCGAGGAGTTTTTTTGTCGTTACAAACAAGAACAACGACTCTCATTACGTATTATACGAGGCTTTACATTTGCAGTGTCGCATAAGAAATCGGAGTTACTCTTCAAGCTGGGTAATGTAACCGTAAGACTGACTTCTATCTTTATAGCAAGGTGAAATGTTGCATCTACCATCCGTTTCCGCTTGCATACGTCCCCAGGCCCTTAAGGGGAGGTGTACATTTGCTGAGGGCTTCGGTTGAAATACTTGTGTCTTTGACTCCCAATACTAAGTCCGACTTTGAGCATTCCAGAATTTTACTGACGACTATGAGTGACAGCCAAGCTACTAGAAATCTGGTTTGGAAACATAAGAAGGGGCTTAGTACTGTTGACATGCATACACGGTAGTCCCTTCGAAAAAGAAGGGTCAGGATAGGCTCTGAGTGGCCATTGCAACACTCACAATAGTTCTAGCCTACCTCATATGGCTATCGAAGCCACTGTCAGAGATTTTGTAAATAGTTCGCTTGCGTGAAAAGGAAAAACCAAGGTTACAGTATGTCAGCTAATTTGGGGGGGAGATATGATCTCAAATGATCTACAGGTTGAATCATAAAACTAATCGGTTGAGGTAACGACTGAAGAGATAAGGGTAGCTTAGGCGCTATGTGAAAAAAACTATCTTGATTTAGGATAATAGCCATATTGGTGTTGTTCCAATAAGTGTGAGTATAACCTCTTTCAAGTACTTGCATAAAATTAAGTTGGAAAAAATCTTATGAAAGGCTCTTAGTGTACTGTAGGTGTCACAGACGAGCTCCCTTCTTTCAATAAAAACGTACAGCGAACTATCATAAGCTCTCACCAATCAGTTCAAGTTGATCGTACACCACATACTTAAGTGCGCCGTACGACGAGGCCACTGTCACTGGCAATATTTTCGAATTACTGCACTTCACCATCTTTACACAAGCCAAGAAGTAGAACTTGAAGAAGAAGCATGCAAAAAAGGCGTACGAAGAATTTTGCAGTTTTTACGCATGCACGCATCAAAGCAACTATTTTGCATATTTAGAGGCGCTCTGACATTATTACGGTTGGCGCTGATGGTTTGCATATAGCACCGTAGGGCAAGGAAGCGAAACCCTTTCACTTCCTCGATTATTTTTTATTTTTTTGTTTTGAGACTTTTTCTTTCTTGTTCTCTTCAGTTTCAAATCTTCTTCAATGGCATTGTCACTTGGGGATGTTGTTGGATGTCGATAGAAAATTTCGGTTTAACAGCACGTCTAGCAGCGTTTGACGTGTTAGTGCAACCATGGAAATAAGTATTAGAGGTACTTAACCGCCAAATTGCCAGGCGAAGCAAATTCGCGCATTTCTTTGCTTATCGCCAGTGAGTTGCTTGCTTGTTTTTTTTTGCTAACGCAAGCGAACTCGTATAGTCTCTATGGGCAGGCTTTTCTTATACTCAATAGTCGTAGTGATAACAGCAAAACCAATAACAACAGCAACAAGGAGTACTGAGTAGTTCGAGTAGCGTAGGTCGTGGGCGTTAAAAACTCGCAGCCTTCACTTTAATTTCTAACTTTATTTTGTTGTTGCTTTTGCTGTTTGATCCAAGCATGGTATATTGATATTGCTGCGCTGCTGTGTTTATGGGCTGTGAATGTCATGACACTTAAAGAGGCTCAAGTTCAGTTCAAGTGTACTTACTAAGAACACAAGCACTCACTTATTGTGTGTTTTTTCCACATATGCATAGTTGAGCCTATGTGTGTGTGTGTGCGTGTGTGCAAGTAAGTACACTTGACATGTTGCTAAACTAATCGCTGAGTTGCTGAAAGCGGCAGTTGTGACAACAAATTGGAATACAACTTGAAAGCGAACACGTTTCAAATCACAAAAAGTTAAGCTAGGGAGGAGAGAAAAATCAATATCCTGGAAGGCAAATATATACTTACGGGTTTTACCTAGCCTGCATTTCAAGGACATTTTACTTGTTTAGGTTTTTGGTACGGTTTTTAAAATTTTAAATTTTAATGTTCTTATATTAGAATTTGTTGGGCTGCAAAACTATGTATCCGGCCTTCTGATAAGACATATTTCAAAACTTTTCCCAAAACATTCGAAACTTTTTGAACTTTTTCAATATGCATAGTTTAGAATGCAGATTTATACGACTATAAATTTCGTATGCTCATAGGAAAATATTGAAATTCAACCGACCGACTTTGTTTGTACACCAATAGCGGCATCGAAAAAAAAGGAATTCTGGTTCAGGAATAGATCAATTTTCATTTTGTTTACAGATATTTTAAAAAAAAAAAATAATACACAATATACCAAAAATAATAAAAAGAAGGAAAGGGCTGTCTTCGGCTGTGCCGAAGGCTTTATACATCACAGTTTTAAGTGCCCGATCCTTACTTACAATAAGTACAAACTGTGGAAAATTGTATGTACTTAACCTAGTTCTAAAGATACACAGCCCAAACCCCGTTTATCGGAAAAATTTATTGTATGCGGGATATACGATGTATTGGTCCCATCTTCATTATTTTCACTACACACATTACATATTTAATAAGTACTGTATCTGCCAAATTTTGTGTTCCTCGCTATGAAATTGCAATAGTTATAGGCCAAATCCCATTTATCGGAACAATCGAGTTAAGTAGATGCGATGTTTCTGATTTTCTTTTGTCACATTACATATATAATATGCACCAAATATAACAATTTTGCGTTCCCAGCTTTTTAATTGCATAACTTATAGCCCAAACCCCATTCTTCGGAACTATCGATTAACTGGGAGCTATATGTTATGTTGGTCCGATCTGTCTGATTTTCACTAGGCACAGTACGTATATAATATATAAAATTTTACGTTCTTAGCAATTTAATTGCTAAAGTTATAGGCCAGAACCCCTTTATCGAAACAATCGATGGTATGGGAGCTATGCGTTGTATCGAAATATCTCAAAAATTAAGATACCAGTTTTGCGTTCAAGCAGACAGACAGACGAACAGACGGACATGGCTATATAGACTCAGCTCATCGCCCTCATCATTTCGGTATACTTATTGGTGGGTCTATCTCTTCTTCTTCTTATACTTAGAAACATCGGACCAAAGTTTTAATACCATTTCATGCTCATGAAAGGTATAAAAAATAATGAATAATGAAAGCCTGGATTAGCTTTCAACCTCTGTTGCCAACTTTTCTATGCAACACAAGGTGTGATACACATTCACTTCATATTAAATCAAAATTTACTTATTTCACAAAAAAACCTTACACAGCGAATGTATTATAAATTCTCAGAAGGCACTTTTCGTATGCTAGATTCGGCCTACAATTAAAGTGTGTTCGCAAAAAGGCTTTTATAATGCAATACATCGTTAAAAGTAAAACTCATAACTGCACCGTCATGGGTCGCAATTTATTAGCGAAGGGAGAAATGAAAGGGAATCAAAATCTTCACACTTTCATTAATGCCAATGAAGATCCCACATCGTTCTCCCTTCTTCACTAGCATTACGATTTCATTGATATCGATTGAACAGCTGTCAGTGATTCTCAGTAGGTTATCGACTTTTTTTTCATTACCTGCTTTGTTTTTTGCCTTCACTCCAATTTCCTTCGACATTTTGCTTTTTCCTTCCTTCTGTACTCGTCAGAATTGCTTGTTGCATTTGGTTCATTTGCCAGTTATTGAACACCTTGGCAAATGGCTGTTGTGATAGCGCGTTTTCTGTTTGGCGGTTTATTTATTGGAAAATTCGATTTCCGTTTTTAATACGTGACGGGGTTCTGCCGCAATCTTTGGCATTGAAAGGCCGTTGGCAGCGCGCAGTGCGAATAAACATGCATTCGGAGGAATTGATCTACTAATACATTGGAACATAATAAAATTTCAAATCGATGAGAGAGCAGAGCGCCACAGGTATTCATACCTTAAAAGTTAGAAGTAGTTTCCAAGAATGATGTCTTTATCAAGATTATTCTGTAAGCTTTGCTCGACTTTTTTGTCGAAGGTTTTCTCAAAAGAAGTAAAGCTAAAGCGATGGGTTATTCAGTTGGCGTAGCAGTACTATTATCCGGCACATCATCTCATAGACTATATACAACATGCAGCCAATGAAAAATTAATATATTTTTCTTTCAAAATTTATTTAATATCAAATAAAATTCCAACATGAATGAAAGTTGAATTAAAACTCAAATCTATCCAAAAACTCTATTCTCTTTTTATAAATTTTTTTTTTTTTTGATTACAATTTCTTCAAGAAATGTTATCTTTGATTATTCTAAAAACTATTTAAGTATTTTTTTAGAATATTTTTCAAAGTACTTATTTGAAATAATTCATTTCTATCAATTAAATTGACCATATATTAACTTATACAAACAAAACGGACTTAATCTGCCTTATGGCAGTTTCCTACACAAACTAAAAATCCTATTTCTTTGTAGGAAAATTTGGAGAATTGTAAGACCAGCTACGAGATACAAAACCTAAGTTTCAACCAGTAAAGTTCTAGGGATAGTAATGATGGCATGATGTTTAGTTGGGTTTTGTGGAAAGCATTGCATAAGCTCTAGAATAGAGCAGTACTTGATATTCTGCTAGAGAAGGCAGAAAACGTAGGAACAATCTAGGGTAAGGTCTGTCTTACGGATCAAAATAATAAGTATAGTAATAGTTGGAGGGAATTACAGTTGTACAAAGTCACTAAAAGTATGTGGACTTTATGCAAAAAAATTCGATTTTTAGGCATTCTTGAGATAAACAAAAAGATCGATAACGAGACTAATACAGGTACCATCTTTCCAGAATTTATCTGACTAAAAGGAATTAAGACGGAGGAGCTTGTCGAAAATTTAGACCCAGCGGAAGGAACACATTTGGATGTTATCTCTAAAATTTGGGCATTTTAACCGCTTTTCACCGCTAATTGTAGTCAGAGCGGGGTCGTGTACCCAACAAAAAATTCTTCAATTTTCTTCCCTCTAGCACAGAGAGGATGTATGAAACAAAATGTGACTGCCCCTCCAATTTTAGCGTTTAGGGCACCTCATATGAACAACTAAGAGGCAATTTGCCACTTTTTCATCACAATCGAGTCCTCCCCCGCCTATGCCTCCGAATTCGGGCCTCGGTTGGAAAACTATCTCGGCTGGAGCTTCGCATTCTTTTAATATGAATCATCCAGCAGCGATTTTGAGTTTTAATTCGTTGTGCTATGGTCATGTTGTAGAAGCTTAGTCGGCGCATACATTTATGGGGTGGGATTGGACCAAAGAGAGTTATACTTATGGTTAAAGCCTGCATTACCATCTCAATCTCACCTGGAGATGTCGCTGGAAGCCACTCGCTACATTCTCTCCCTTTCTTTACACCCACTTCTTTTTCGTTACACCTTTCCCTTCTTTATGTTTCCTGTCAGAACTGTCCTGTAATATGGCCCCAGACTCGACCTTATTATTTTACCAGCGATGGTCCAAGTGAGTGGGAAGTTTATATTTATCTTTAAATACAGTCCACATATTTTAGATATGCAGGTATATGTATATATACACTAGTCATTTATTTGATTGCTTATTTTTGTTGTACAAAGTCGGTAAAACAATTCAGATTTCGATTGTTTGAAGAACCGGCTCAACTTAGTTTCCCCGTTTCCGGAACTCAAGAGGATTTCCGCCCCCTTAGTTTTTTATCTTCGCTCGAACACTTATATTGTCGCCGGTGTCAGTACCTTATTATACTACCCTGACTACCGTTAGATCAATATGGATTACGAAACGCATACCTCTGGTATAGTCTAAGACCCGCTGTCCTGACGGGAAGGACCATATATTTTTCGAAGAACTTTTCTCTCAAATAATCAAAGCCCATCTCTCATACCGCCCATAATACTGAGCCCTCAGGATAGGTATGATAGCAGAGAAACTTTACTCACCGACACCACAAGCAAATAAGCTTCTGTGCCCATTCAAATCCAGTCCATTTAAGAGCCCGCAAAAGTATAAGTTTCGAAATAGGAGCTATCTAAGTGAACACCTCTGCCTTAAGCTAAAAAGCTTATATCACATCACTAAGTAAACACTTATTGATAACAATTTTTCGCGTGACCAGCACATAATACTTTTACTTTATAAAACTCTCGTTTATTAAACAAGAATTATTTTAGGGTTTCCTCTTTCTTTTCCAACTTTAAAATTACTTGTCATACCACACCTCCAAAACTTTGCACTCTGTTTGCTGTAAGTACTTTGCATGTAACACATACCGTTGTAAACATAAAAATTAAAAAAAATTCACTAACTTCGCACGAAAAAGTTTATATAAGAAATTTTATACATTTTTCAAAACTTCACTTACCGCTTGGAAAATGCTGCGAAGCAAGCAATATCAGAATACTGAAGAACTGCGTATAACCAAAACTGGAACGTAAGCAGCGCCAATAAGCTGGTTGTTGTTGCTTGTGGGGCTGTCTAACGTAGCTGCAGCTGCTCTTGCTGTTATCCTTCAAACTGCTGCCATCGTGGTTTGCTACACTCAACAATTTGTTGTACGAACACAGCCGTCGTTGCACCTGTGACTGAGACTGTGACTGGACGTGAAATGTGTTAGTGTTGTTGGTGGTGTCTTGCAGGGTGGCAGTATTGGTAGCGGCAGCTGTGATGTTGGCAACATCATCATTGGCTAACTTCTTCTTCTTCTTGTTATCCACTTTGTAAAGTGTTGTGTTATGCTGCAAGTTGCTTTTGCTGTCATTCATATTGGAGGTGGTTTGGTTGCTTGTTTGTTGTTGTTCTGTTTCAGAAATTTCTTCGCATCCGATGACAGCGTTCAAGTTTGTGTCAGCTGCACGCAGCTCTTGCCGTTTGTCTCCCTCTTGTTGTTTTTGTTGTCGACGGAAGTGTTGCTCTGCGTATTGGTGTTGCTGGTGGTTGGGGTTCTTTTTGTGGTTGTGGCACATTGAGTGCGATGCGCGTGCTGCACGTTGCGTCGACACTAATTTACAGTTTTTTACTTGCAAGTTTGTAGCAAAATGTCCAAATCTTTCTGGTTGTTGTTTTTGTAATTTTATGCTATTTTCTGTATGAGTTGTCAGCGTCATTTTTGTCGTTCGAGCACTGCAGGCGCGCTCGACGCCTCTCAATTGTCTACTTGTCGCCTCGATTGTTGGCGCGCTATGTTTTTTTAAAGTTTTTTTTTTTCACTTTTTCTCTCTCTGCCACTTTATCAACTTTTCTCTCTTTATTTTACTTTGAGCTTAGTTCCCTATGTTTTTGCTATTTGTGTTGTCTGTTTTTTCTGCTGGCCAAATGCGATTTTCTCGTTTCTCAAGTTGAAAACTGCAATTTTAAGTGCATTGAATTAATTATTTCATTGCACTCGGAGCGTTACTGCTGCCCGCCTTCGCTGCCTTTGCTTTCGTGCAGCACAACTTGCCACATGAATGCGGAACTATGTTGAGCTTTTGTTTCAAGTTAGTTTTTGGCACGCCCGCTTTTTTTGTTCACTTTTTATTTCTATTTTAAATTTATTAGATTGGACTCTCTATCGTTTAAAAGTTTTTGTCTTTTATTATTTTTTTGTTGCTTCTTTTGTCTGCTCATATAATTTTACAACATTTGTAGTGAACAATTTTAATTACTCGAAATGTTGTCCAAATTCAGGAAAGTTCTATTTCTTTCTTCTTGCACATTCACTCACTTAGAGCCAAGTGTTCATCGATTGATACCCGTTAATAAGTTTTCTTTGTGCATTTTTTATTGTTTTGTTTGTTTCCTTCATTGGCAGTTGGTCTTAAGTTTTTGATAATCATTCGGTTTCTCTCGAAATAGTTTTTGCAATGCCGTCCGTCCGTTTATCAAAAGTTTCACAGATTTAATCTGCAATTGAAACAAGAGAAAGAAAAAATTTAGTTTCCTAATGATTTAGTTTTTAGCGAATGTACAAAAGGGAATGGTTTGCAAGGTGAATTGGATATATACAAAGTTAAAAATTTGTGCTAAAATTTGAAAACGTTTATCGTTTTAAACAAGTTTTTCAATTGAATAATAAATCAGGAATCTTAAAATCCTTCTTATACTATATTTACACTGCACCAAATGCGTAATTTTGGGCGAAAAAATCCAAATGCGTCGCATTTCCCCGTACAAATCGCATTTTCCAAATGACTGATTTCATCGCATTCGCTCGCATTTGGACAGCAACAACTTGACATTTTTGTGGAACGCATTGAGTTTGAAGTTTCGCCTAAACGAAAATGTGAAACAAAATGCAAATGAGCTAATGTAAGTGGGTTTGAAATTACTCATTTGAATTTTCCAAATGCGGTGCAGTATATATGTAGTATTAAACTTATCACAAAAGCTTAAATATTCCCAATAACGTCAAAACAAAATTTGTTTATTTTATTTTGAAAGCTTAGTAAAGATTATGAAATTCGCCAACATGTAAAGCTATCTAATAAGAGCTTTTGACATTTCCGAGCAGTGGCAAAAAGTTCTTTAGAACAACATCGAAATGATCCTGAAAAAGTCCAGAAAAAGTCAAAAAAGCAATCCTCAAAAATCTGGAAAGAGTCCGAAAAATGTCGCGAAATTTTCCTGAATTCATGCCAAAAGCATCCTAAGTTATTGAAAATATTCCGTAAGAGTCCCATAATGATCCCCGGAAAGTTCAGAAATGGTCCTGAAATGATGCGGAAAGGGTCTCGAAAACATTAAACCTATTCCGAAAAAATCCCAAAATGGCCTTGAAAACAATCACGAATTGATCCTGACATGAAGTGTAGCCGGAAAAGTCCGGAAAAATATTCCAAGATGATCCTTAAATGTTTCCGAAATAATACCGAAAAAGTCACGAAACAATGCCAAAGTAGCTACGAAATATAATCTTGAAAAGTTCAAAAAAAAATAATCCTTAACTGATTTCAAAAAAAAAACCGGAATGGCCTGGAAAACAATATGGTAAATTATTAATCAAAAAGTCCTGAAATTATCCCAAAGAGTCACGAAAACCATCCCGGAAAGACCCGAACCCCTAATTTCTAATTTCTATATTCCCTAAATTCTAGTAAAATACTGTTACAATTTTTAATTTCCGTTGTTTCGAAAAAAAATTTTGATCTACTTCAAACAAAATTTAAACTTCACTCTCAATAAAAATTTTCCTAGCCGCCTAAGAAGTTAATTTAAAAAAAAAAATAGTTTCAATGCAAGGGTGAAGACAAGTTTGCAAGTTTTAATAAATACTTTTGTATTTTTTGAATTGCCATAAAATATATTTTGAATAGACACTGTGCTTCTATTCTTTTTATTTAAATCTTATCATAACACACTAGAAATTTAAATATCGTATAATAGTTTTTGCACATGTGGCAACGCTGTTCCTTGTTATATACTATTTTAAACTAAATCCGCAAAAAGAAATCATTAAAATTTCTGAACCCGTTCTTGAGTTATAGATAATGTAACTTAAACACTGAAGAAGATTTTTTTTTATATGTAGCTAACCTTTTTATAAAACTAATGTCAAAAACTCAACTACGGACTAACCCCCTTAATATGTCAACTCATCAATTGAACTATACACACCTACCGGTTACGTTAAGAGTGTCGCTAGTTCGATAGTTTTTTCCCATCTAGACAAATGCAGCCGATAAAGAAGTTTTCACTTCAAAAACCCAGCTAGTTGAAACATCATTATAGCGGAATTGAAATATACAAGAAAGAACTAGCTAGTCTTAATGAGTTGTAGCAATAAATCAATTTCAAAAAAATGTATCAACACTACGTATTTGTTTAAAATGCACATCGAAGCTGATTTCGGGTTCATTTGTATAAAGATAGTATTTTACAAATTCTTTTGTTTATCTTTTTATTTGTGGATTACATTCGGATATAAACAACGCTAAAGCTTCACATGAGAAAATACAACATCTCATATTTTCCACTGCCATATTGTTTTTTTTTTGTTGATAGTTGTTTACAAATACATATATACAGTTTTTAAATGTAACCATGTTTATGTGTATTTGGATGTAACTATACCCACTAGGTATGGGACTATTCGAATCAAAATTATTCGAATAAAAAATCCATTTATTTGAAAGTTATTTATTCGAATAATTTATATTTTTATTCGAATACTATTATTCGAATAAATGACAAATATTCGAATAATAGTTATTCGAATAGTTAAACAAATATCACTACAGCTTATGCACACATTTGTACATGCATACAAAACGTGAAAGCATGCTCATAGGTACAAGCGACGAAGACAGTGACATCGCTCGCATTTCAATACAACTATTCGAATAATACTATTCGAATAAACGGATAAATTATTCGAATAAATACTATTCGAATTTTTTGAAACGAATACTTTTATTCGCTTATTCGATAAATATTATTTGAAAATAGTCCCACTACTAATACCCACAGCATGTGTTCGATTTTCTGCGTTGCTGCCATGCAAAGCCAACAAAATGCGCCAAAACGTAAAATGTAAGCCAAAATTTGTATAGCACAAAAATATCAGCTTTTGTGTGAATATGTGAATTTCGCAAAGTAAGCAAATAAAATATTTTACTTTTATATAAATAAAAAATGCTATGCGAAGAGTGAAAATACTAAAGTGATCCAAGCGAAAGCAAATGAAAATATTGCGACATTAATATGCTGCCAGATTTTGTTCCTGGATGTTCCAATTTATTTGGCAGCATAAAGTTTGTGTACCGTATAAAAAATGCAACAAGAACAAGCACAAGAATAGGAGCAACTGTGGGAATTTTTATACATATTAGACTGGGTAAACATTTTTTTTCTTTTAAATTACCTATATTGATATTATTTTTGACAAGCGCGAAAGAAAAAGCAGAAGTTTCAGTCTTAAATAATAACTTGTAGGGGTCTATTATTGATGATTTAGAGTTTTAAGGATTGCTTTGACACCGCCAAGTAAGCAAAAAAAAAAAGCTTCATTACTCGTAAACGGCCCCTTGAGGAAATATTTTTTTTTTTTCAGATTATGTCTCTGGAAATTTAAATAACCAACAAAACTTTTCATTGTCAAAATTTTTTAATTAAATTGGTTGACAGTTTAAATGTAAAAATAAAGATCAATTCTAGGCAACTAACTGCAAAAAAATATTAATATAATAAAAAAAATTAAGAAATTTTGGCACCGTTTAATACATATGTAGAACATACAAATATATACATTTTTGTGCATACTTAAAGCGTCTAGTACTAAGATTTTAAATTTAAACAGTTTATTGTGCATGATCTAAAATTTGATCCGATCATATCTAAAATTTGATCCGATTTTGCTTTACAGGTTTTGTTGCTGTTGTTTTGCTCAGACCATTTTAACTTATTAAAATTTTGAAAAATTTTGTCGAATGTTTTACCGAATATAAATCCAAAACTGATTTAAGAAGAATTTATGATTTTTTTTCCAAACAGTTAAATAACTTTTCAGTAGTGCTGGAGAGTAAAGGGTTAATATAAACTGATGCTGAAACCAAAAGGTTCCACTAGCTCCTCTACAAATTTGAAACTCTGTGGAGATTTAGATTTTGGCAAATCCAATTGAATTTAATGGTAAATGGAACATATAGAAATATCGCTTGACTTTGTATGAACCGATTACAATTACTCTTGAATAATCATTTGTAATTACCTATTAAATTTTTCACAAAATAGTAAAACGCAAGAACCGAATAACGAATTTTATAATGTCACGTGATATGAATATCACCACACTTGATATCAATTAATTGAACGTCACTTTATTAGAAGCCGCCTTTAATGTCACGGGATAAGAAATCATATGTGTTTGTCATATGAACGTCACAGGACTTGATATCAGTTAATTGAGCGTCACAATCTTAGATGCCTTTTTATGTCATGTGGTTAAAAGTCAGATGTCTTTTTGACATCAATTGAGTACACATCACATCACTGTGGGAAATGTGAGCGTCTCATGAAACCAAATGCATGTCTTAGGACTTTATATCACATTTTTAGAAGTCCTTTTCAATCACATTGTAAGACATCACTACTATACAAATACATAGTCAAGATATTAGAGGCATTTTTTTATTACACATGTATGTTATCATCTCTCTCTATGGCGCGATATACAACAGGTATATCATCATAAACCTCCTAAGGGATTTTTGCGCCAAGCTTCTCTGCCAATTTGTGGTGTGTCGATTTGAATTTTCCCTACAAATTGGTGGGACCTACAGTTTTTTGCCGACTCCGAACGGCATCTACAAAGGAGACGAATTTTTGCTGAGAAGCCTGTCATGGCAGAAATACACTCGGAGAGTTTGCCAAACCACTGCCGAGGGGCGACCCCGTTTTGAAAAACTTTTTTCAAATCACTTTTTGATGTTACCTGTACCAGGGCTCGAACCATGGACCTTCGGTGTGGTAGGCCGGCAACACTACCTTCACACCACGGCGGCCGCCGAGATATGTTAGCATAATTTCTTTTTAAAAGAGAACCATAAGATTTGAAATTTATTGATGATATCTCTTTTTGACATTTTCATGAGAGGACTTAAAATCTATAAATGAGGTACGGCAAACTTGAAGGCTCTTTAACGCCACATATATTTAGGATAAGGAATCATAATTACATTTTGACATTACTTTGATACAATCTTTGTAGTCATCATCACATCACATCACACTTTCACATCACATCACACCTTCACATCTGTAATATCAATTAGGCTGATATCAAATAATTATATTATATATGATGAAATCATGAATATTCATAGATAAGTACTTAAAAACAAGCTATGAACATATTGCGTTTAATCATAGGCTAACATCACATGATCTTAAATTATATCACGTCATTAGTCAATTACCAATATAGATGAATTCAATGTAGATGAACTACTTTTAAATTTTGACTTTTAAGCACACATATGTGTATAGATTTCGTGGACTATTATAGTTTGAACAATAAAACTGTTTTAAGGTTCACATCATTTGACTTGGCTTCAACTGGTGTCATACCAAATAACTTGACATCACATGATTAGAAATCGTCGGAACTAAAGATAAAAAAAATGTATCAATATGCAAATTTATTGCTATTTGTATGAGAATATTACCCTTCCCGTAAAACATATTCAACAAAAAGTTCCTGTTTATTTATTTAGTTGCGAAGAATAATTTATCTAATATCACGCCTTTTAGCAATACACAAAAAATTCGACACTTTATCAAAAATACGAATTCGCCTTTTTATTTCAATAAATAAAAAGCACAACGCGGCAAATGACATGAACGAACGGATGGTAAAACACAACTGAGGGTGTACACAAGGGTAGATTGCTAATATAAACACAGTTGTTTCAATGTCGACAACAACAAAAATTTCAAATCAACCTTTTGTGGGGTAGAAACAGCTGTTGCTATTCAAAAATTCAATAACACTCAATGATGCTCATTACCATGATATATTTAAGTTGTGGTGTGGGTTGAATTGTAGGGTGCTTACAATGTAATAAATGGTAAAGTTTTTTTTTTTTTGCAAACTAAAGTTGCTCTTCATAAAATTAATTAGAATGAGAGTATAGCCGATGGGTCAAAGTGTGGAGTGAAGTATCAAAACGAAACAGCTACAACAAGGGATTTAAAATTTAAGTTTTTCGACTGTAATATTTAGGTTTGCAGCTGAAAAATAGTATCGATTCGATTCAGCAGGTGAATGAGAGGAAAATTAACTTATGTCGGTGGCACTTATGCCGCGCTATCCTACTAGAGAGTGCAAACCAAAGAGTGATAAAGGGGTAGGCCAATCGTTGATGCTGTAAGTCTTGAAAGTTGCAGAAGACAGAGAAAAAGTCCCATTGCAACTGCCAGTTTCGTAGGGCTTCTGTAAGAAGCGATTAGAGATGATACCGGAAACGGACGTACCGATTAGCTAGGAAGGAGTACTGCTACAACAACAAAAACGAACAAATAACAAGCGAAAGTGCTTTTCACCAAAAGCCAATAAAGAGCATCTTCAATAAATGGAGTAAACAACATTTTAGTCACCAACAACAAACAAATTTTTTTTCCATAGTAAATACCTTTTGAAAAGTAAGTTTATAAAAATATCCTTTTTTCCCGAAATAAAAAAAACAGTCCCGAAATATAAAAAAAAAAAACAAAATTACCGATGTTTAAAGTCTGACTACTCTGGAACGGCCCAACTAACGAAAGATTTTGCCGATAAGATTTTTAACTCTCTACAAAGCTATATGCAGACAAATTGTGTTGCTTCAATAGCTTGACAGTTTTAAATTAAAAATGAGAGCCGTCCCACAAAATCTAGACTAGCAGTGATAAACCTCCAAAATTAATATTAAGGTCTATTATTTTTACAGTATTGCTTTCGCCATTCTGAAAAATGATATCAATGTAATTAAAAATAAAAACAAAATACACTTTTTTAATTAGCCCAGTCTAATGTACCCTTATCCCTGAGTAATAATGTTTTCTTCACTAAAATATCCAGTTCTCTGTCGATGAAGCGGGCTCTAAAGAACTACCATCAGAGACACTTTCATGACACTCAAGTTTATCTGTGACTACCACTGATACCTTGACGGATATATTCACCACAACAACAACATACTCACCACAAAAACCTAACCTCAATAGCGTTGTTTTGAAAATAAATTTGATTGAAATATCGGGAATTAAATAGCAGACATTATAGAGCTCATATTCGTTTGTATACTCAAATGAACATGAAGAAGCAAAATATTCTATGACTAATGACACAGCGAAAAAGGGTAAAAGGACAAGCAAATAAAATAGATATGATGAAAATATAAAAATGAATGACCGACAATTTATTCCGTTACGCTTTATTGATTTGTGTAGAAATACCGCAATTTACATGTTTGCATAACACACTCATCCACTTACAAGAACAAAGCCACATTCATCCATACACACCCATACCAACATGCTACTAATATAACCCATAAATAAACAAAACATAAAAACTGCTTAAAAAGCCAAGTAAAAGGAAATATTATGTAATCCCTTTTGTGGTACACATCCGTTACACCCAACACGTTCAATTCATCAGTCCACAATCGATGAGGTAGATTTCAAATTTATATGCGAAGCGATTATGATGCATGAACGCCAAGACGATTGAATACTCATACAGCAAGAAGATGGAGTGTGAGCGTAATACAGCCGGACATCAATAAACAAAGACAACGGAAGTGGGTTAGGTTGTGTTATGACCATCAGTCGGTCTGGCAACTTGATATATGTACATATGTATGTATTAGTAACGATGCAAATTAGAGATGGATATTGTGGCCGAAAACTGGTTCCAAACTAATTACTTCGTACTAGCGCTTTTGGTTAGTAATCCGACTCAACATTTGATTTGGTCACGTAGACGCTTTTAGATTGGGTTGTGTTCTTTAATTCACTGCTCTATGGTGATATCTAAGTAAAGATCGTAGAGCTCATAGGTAAATTTGCTGCCATACTCGAAGTTCGCATTAAGGGAAGGACCAAAAATCAAACAACAAAGGATATCTGATATTCTTTTGACACTATCCATGATTCCTAGCACAAAATCAGAACGGGTGGGATAAGAGACTTTTTTGATTCATATTCGTAGGGGTGAAAAGTAACTTCTCAATTAACTACTAAACCCAAATTTCTCGGCTGACATTAATTTGGGTGTCAACACTATTGCTCAATTATACGATATTCCCTACAGATTAAAATTTTGCAACAATCAACATCGACATTAATTCCAAGTCATATTAATTATTGAATGATAGTAAATACTAGGTCTTGTTATCGTTTACCGCAAAACCCACTCGATTATTTAGACAGGCTAGGGCAAGTATAAAATTTATTTCACCCGATAGAAGTCGCTCTATAGATCGAGCAGGAAATAACACTAAATTGTCGCCGATCTCTTCAGGAGAGGTTCAAGTAGATTTATGTGAACCTCACGTGGTTACGGGACAGAGGGACATTGATGGAAACTGTAGGGAAGATAAGCTTGCTAGGCAGGGCCCAACCCAACACGTTCTTCCTGACAAGGGGCTTTTAGGTATAAACTTGGCGACGTGCAGGCTGCTGCTAAACGAATATACCTACCAAAAAGCTAACAAAGGACAACCCCAGGGTGTTAGATATCTAAGCAAACCTGACCAAAAAAGGAGCCAAGAGATCTCGGCAAATCTCACAATGACGAAGGGAAATTGTGGAACACCTCATCTGCAACTGCTCCACGCCAAGCGGCGCGAGACGCCACTGCCTGGGAGTTCCTTTCCTGGACAAACTCCTCCAAATTGCAGAGCATGACATCAAGATGCTACCCTGTCGAAAACAGATATAATAAAAAAAAAGAATATGAGATGTAACCAACGTGCAGTAGAGGGCAGTAAGCTATTGTGTAACATGCCTCGCATTTGCTTTTTAGTAATTTACAATACAAATTAACTGGGTTCCAGCTGCATTACGAAATCCCTGCGAAGTGACATAAGGATCTCGTAGCCTAACTGTGTGCTCATCAATGAATTTTCTACGGAATCTACTCCTGAACAAGTGGGTTCAGATTAGGCTTAAAAACCAATTGTCGACCCCAAGCGACCAACGGCGCTACTAGGACTCAGAGAGGTACATCACTATATGGTAATTAGAGTGTTGAGTTGACACTGCCCCATCGATGACGAAGAGGACTTATCAAATCACTTCATATTCAGCAGCGCAACTTTTGCAAATGCAAGGCGTGAATATCTCGATTTTGATGTATAGGCCAGTTGGCGCAACGAAGAAACGACTGGCGAGCTATGTTGGACGGTCAAAATCGCCCAGGCGGTTAGATGACCATTTAAAGAAAAAAAGAAAGATGTATAGGATATTTATTTTGAATATAGTCTCTCCGTTAGCTAATATTTCGAGGCTGTACTCTTCGCTAACCATCTGACTACAATGCTTAAGACCGGAGGTTACTATGAGTATGTTGAGGGCATTGGTATCTTGTGTTGAGACCAATCCCACTTACCACCAGTATAAGAGCAAACATTAAAGCGCTTACGAGTCGCCTTGTATCAGAAATCAGACAGACTTCGATTGAAAGACGAATTGCTGGTAGGGAAACAAACAAAAGTACCAGCAAGAAAATCATAAAGGATACAAACGATACTGCTTGCAGGCAAATCTGTTGTTGAGACGTATGAGTACGAATGAACAACGAAAGTGGACACGTAAAGGTTTGTGTATGTATATCTATGGAAATGAATAAAGTGATTTGTATGTAGATTAGGGTGATTCATTTCCACAAAATAATTTTTGTTTTTGATGCTCGAAAAACGTATTAATCTACATGTAGAAAAAAAGTTTTTAACAATTTTTGGCTCAAATAATTCATTTTAAGTACTTCAAATTTTAATTTGTAAGTATTTTTTTTTTTTTTTTTTGAGGTATGATTTCTATGGCTGGGATTACCTTTTCATATGCCAAGTGATATTCCAATGTTGATGTGAATTCATTTTTAAAATTAGTTCTAAATGTGTACTTAGCTCACTAGTACACAATGATAATACCAAAAGCCAAGAATCATGTGTAGCAGCTTCTTCTTCTTTTTTCAATTACTACACTAAACGTTTGTATTCTTCAATTTATTTTATTTAAATTTTCCATAAAGGAAAAACTTCCTCCTTTATTATAAAATGACACCAAAAATTTGGTTACACTCAATCACGTGTTTATGGAGACGACATCCCCAATTGTTAAAAGTTCCGTTTGTTAAGTCACATCCGTTTTATACATATATGTTATTCACCGGTTTACAGTATTTTCATTTTCCTCGAATTTTTCACTTTAAATATTATTATTCAGTTCAAACATTATTTGAAGTAGTAGCTTAGTACATTTATATGTTTAACGATAAAACTATTTTAGAGACAGCAAGAAGTATCCCTAGGATCCAATAATTTCGCCTCAACCAAAAGTATAGTCTGATTTTCTTTTTTGGTTGAGTTGTAGGGATATTTTTAGCTGACTCTACGCGACGACTTCTAAAAGCGAAGTAATAATTGCTAATTTAATAAATGCTTTATTTTTATTTTAATTTTCAATGCTCAGCCACCTTTTGAAATAATGTGAATGGACCTTGTGGGGAGAATTTCAAACTCCTCGAAATTGCCTTTGAGTGCTTTGAGATAGTTTTCTAAGAATATAATTTAATATAAACATACATATAATAATAATACTAAAGCGGAACCTAATAATCCTAATGTAGATATAAGTGCGGAATGGATACTTACACTTACAAATTTGTTCATATATAAAATGACAAAAAGAAGGATAAAAAACTTTTAACGGAAGAGGGTAGCAGTTACAAGTTGTCAAAACTCTCCACAAAGAGGAAGAGTAAATCAGTTTGTAAAGATTGTCTCAATAACGAAATGAGTTACGATTTTCTTTTAAAGTAAATAAATATAAACAAAAGATGAACTTGGGAAAGATTCGGCACGATGCAGAAGACTTAACCATCCCAACTTGGTGAATCGAACTGAGCACTTAATTTCAAGGAAAGTTAAACACAGCAAAGAGGATTCTAAGGAACGTAAACACAACCACATTCAAGAAATGATTGATTTTATGGCAATTGAAAAATAAAGAAAAACTAATAACCATCAAGATGGGTGCAAACAGACGTTTACAATATTAACTGTTAGGTGTATGGGCGGGAAGCGCATTGGTTGGCGAGGAAGAAAGTACATGCTATTCAAGTTGAAAATATATACTTCTGAAGAAATTAAGGCCAAGCTTATCTACCAATTTGTTGTGTACTGCTTCTAATTTTTACTACAAATTGGCAGGACCTACATGTTTAATGCCGACTACGAACTGTATAAGCAAGTACATATGAATTTTCTGGTGAAAAGCTTTTTCATGGCGAAATATACTCGGACCGATACTGGCGAGAGGCGAACCTGTCATTGAAAAAACTTTTTCCAAACATTTTTGGTGTTAGCTATACCGTCACTTGAGCCTGGGACCACCACACCATAGTGGTGGATTATTTGTTATATATTTCAAGATTATATAGTTTTTCAAACAATTTATTCACTTTTTTCTAAACTAAACTATTGGAGAATGGCAAATTTCCAAATTTGGATTTTAAAGTCAGATACCGAAAAATTCGGGACTGTAAGAATCCAAAAAAAATTGCATCTCTAGTAAATATCACATAGGGCAGTCCGATTATAGATCATGTTTTAGCAGTACTTTGCACTACATAAGCGACACTTTTGCTTCAGCAATCGTCAGCAGTCTCCTCCAAAAATATTCCTAAAAAGTAATGAACTTGCTATGAGAAGTGTCTCTGTGGTTATATGCTGCCGGATATCATCATAGAGCTTGCGAAAACGTTTGTTACATCTCGTGGAGATGGCCCAGCTTCAAAACAATTAAGCATACATTTCTGCTGCACGAATAGCATATACGCTGACCCCTGACTAAATGTATTATGTTCTATCGCCGAAAGGAGACATTCCCTTTTTAAAAAGGCGTATAGTGTTTGGGCAGACCTCAAAATTCATAATTTCCTGTGCTTTTTTTATTGATTTGCGAGAAATAACATTGATGAGCTACTCAAGAATTTGTATTAGTATTGGCACCATTCTCAAGATTCTAGGTGATTCATTTTTTTTTGATTTTTTTTTTAACGGAAAAATTTTTTCGAATTCCTTGCTACTTGAAACTGGGAAAAGTGCTTTTTTGATAAATGATATTTTCTTGTAAAATTTCTGCATTTGTCCATGGAACCCGAAAGTGTAATTATAAGAAAAATTAGTTTCAAATTAAGAGAGAAATATACAAGTATATTCATGCGATGCTGTTTTTGGTCACAATTGAGAAATTTTGGTAAAAAAATAGGTAAAAATCGAAGACGATCCAAAACACGTGCAAGCAAAGCAGCTGTCAACAATTACCTGAACATTCAAAATGGCCGAGCTTGTCGGCATAAGTGAGAGACATGAGTACCAACATAACGCCACAAAAAATTCGAAATTCGAATATACGTAACCAGCGAAAATTCAAAATTCGCGATACTTTTTGAACACACCTCGTATATAGCGCTGCTATTCATATGATAATGGGGTGAGTTAATTACGTATTGGAGACACAGATGCATCCATAGAGGAGTAAGAGGAGAAGGTATATTTCATTTCATTTCTAGCTTTTGCAGATTCTAAATGTGTTATGAAGCAAATTAGTCCCACCTCGAAACATATTAGAGCTCCTTACATCACACCCTCAGCAATTTAAAAATGTAAACTCATAATGTCCTTCAAGTTTACTAACAGCTCTATGTTCTAGTCTATTTGTTCTTTCGGGCAAAAGTAAATTGTACTGGACTATTATTTTAGTTTAGTATATACTAGCTTGCTTATAACCCTCTCTGACCCAGATATCTATACAAATATTCAAAACAAATAAAAGAACTTTAGATTTTTTATATAGTTGTGTTTTTATATAGAAGTTTTGATATTGCGGACTGGCAGAGCATATGTTTACGATATTCCTTGCTATATTATATTAGGTATAATAAATAAAATTCAATGGATGAAACATGAGCTGATGAGATTGACTGCTCGAGATGAGATCTTTTGAATTTTTTTTGGTTTTTCATGCATCACATATCATATAAAAAAAAATACAAACAAAAATGCAATATAAAAAAATAATTTTTACTTAATCAACAATTTTTAAAATACCATAAGCGCAATATTTGTTATCTGTAACGGATTTGATACACTGATATATTACCTACAAATAAAAACAAATAAAAAATCACCCAACTCCATACATTTTTAAAGAAGGTGTGAGCATTTGCGTAAAAATTGCTCGTGAGAATATGAAAATTCCCTATTTACCTGCTTTAGGGAAAAAATGTATTTCTCGGAAACAGAGTCTTTGAGAGGGAAAAAAAATACGTGTAATGATGTTCCTTGAGCCATTTTCCGGACTTATTGAAGATTAAGCTCATATAACTCCTTACAAATCTCTTATCCCTTATCTCGCATTTTTCTAGATTTTTTTGGAAAAAAACCTTATAAATCTTCTTATCGCGTGTCAGTCGTGGAACATGAATACTTCCAAAAACACTCAGTATTAAAAATACCATTTTAACAAGAGGTGCTCCTTCCCTTTTGCCCGTATTCCCCTAGATGGATCAAAATAATTTTTAGGCTATTAAAGCCTCCTTTTATTTGAATTTGTACTGTGCTGCTTTTCTGAAAATTTTTGGGACCGATTTTTAATGAAATGATATTTTTTTGCCGGCTACCAAGGCAGATGATTATTTGCTGAAGAGCTTTTTCATGGCAAGAAATGTACGCGAAGTGCTCGGACACTCATCGACCTCGTTTTGGAAAAAGGGTTTTCAAGCATTTTGATGTTACCTGTCCCAGCACTTGAACCTGGAACCTTCAGTGTTGTAGGCCGGCACATTATCACCACGCCCCACCGCCACTCGAATCTTCAATAAAGTAATCAAAAAAGTCCTTCAAAATGGCCGCGAAATCTCCTCTCCAGTGGCATTTGTAACAGCTACTTTTGCTCCTTATTGAGTTTCCACTTTCAGATTAAGAGGAAAGGGCGGCGTAAAAAATCGGTAAGGACTTTTCATTTAGAATTGGGCTATCTTGGTTTTCATAATTTTAAGAAAAGGCTCGTAGCTATATATATATACATATGTAAAAGTACATACATACAAATGTATTTAATCAAAAACAAGCAAAAAGACAAGCAAGCTAATAAAAAGTAAAAACCATTTGAAAAACTTTTACTACGTCATACACAATACCATAGAATTTATAGAATTTATAAACCGTTGTGAAAACTTTTTCATTATTTGATGAAAAATGCCAAATAACATGGTAAAATGCGCAAATTTACGCATTCAATATAAAATAATTTATCAATTCAAAAGTTTTATATGAACATACATGAATCTATATATATATGCATTGGCGAGGAACTATTTGGCATCAATTATCAGAACGTGGTTAATTCGTGAACGACGGAAAATAAATCTAAAACTTCAAGGATAAGGGAAGCTTCCAATCAATGATGATGGAAAAAATGTACAACAACCCCATAATGCCAATATTTGTTCTTAAAAATAATACAGCGAAGGGAAATGCCGCTCTATCCTCAAAGCTGTTCAAACTTGCTAAAAATCAAGCAGCAACTATAATGCAAAAAGTGGTCTAGAGAGCGCATGCTTCTAAACTGGAACCTCCATATATAATCTCTACATATAATAAAATTGTAACGGGTCGATGTCTGCACATTGTAGATATTTAAGAAAAGTCGATAGGAGGGACGATAATTAAGCCAATGAAAATCAAATTAACAGTTTTTAGATTTTTTGTCTGTCTGTATGTTTGGTCGTGCATCACTCAAAAACTACTGAATCGAATTAAATGAAACTTCCACCGTTATATTAAAGTAAGTTAGGGTATTGTGATGTAGGCATACCTTTTTCAGCTGCCACTTAACATTTTATTGAGTAGACATGTAGAAAATCATACAATTGCTCCTGCGGGTTAGGGGTTTAGAATATGCCCGAGGTAGGCATACCGGTCGTAAGAGGCGACTAATATCCACAAAGGTAATGACGTGCAACTCGATGGTTGATCTACGAATATTATGCCTCTCACCTCTCATTACCCGTATTATCCTTCCTTACGGAAGGAGGGGTGACATGACCTAGAAGGTTTAACTGGTCATAAATCGCTACCACGACAGTCCGCAAGGGAGTACCGGAGCGTACCGGGTTCAAATCCGGCCAAGGACTGTTCATTCGACTACACTCCCTAAAACCTTCGGGGAGTGTTTTTGTCGTTACCACCACCACCACCAAAATCCTACAATTCGATAGATTGCAGTATTATGAAGCACTAGGAAAATTTCACAATATTCCTTGTTTAAAAAGGGCTCGAAATTATTGACGAGCACACGATGGAAAATGTTTTTTCACAATGATGGCAACCTAGTTGGCCAATGCCAGTCATTGCTTTGCAGTAGTGGGTTTTGGCCATTGCCATTATAGAAAAGAAGATATTCTTACTTAGACATGAATAATTAAAAAAATAAATACGCAGGTATATCACTTTACCAACCCATATCACAATACCGTAACTTACTCTACCAGATATTTAACAAAAAATCTAAGATATCATTTGTTCCAATAGCTCGACCAGCGTGTGAGATACCGACCGACACGTGGTCCAAGGTGGCCTAAAATATGTTTGGTACAATATGAGTATCAAATGAAAGGTGCTAGTGAGTGCAACATATAGTTGATTGGAAGCGGACCGGGTTTACTAGTCCCCAATATAATCGATCCGGCAAAATCTATCTATGAAACTCTCAAAGGAGAATCACTAATTTCAACAAGTGCTACTTGGTATCGAGTAGGCAACCACGAAATTAATGAAGATCACGTTCAATAAGTCTCACAGTTGCGTAAAAAGATCGTATGTCATTTGGTATACCCCAAAGAAAAGTTGTTTTATTTCTACCTTAACAATTATTTAAGAAAATTTAATGACGGACTTTCTTATTTTAACGTAAGAAAAGTGCAACTTCCCACTACTTTTTTTTTTGATCGCCACTGTTTAAACATATCACACAAATCAATAATACAATACATTCAGTTATATATAGGTGATTGAAGATCACGTTCAATAAGTCTCACAGTTGCGTAAAAAGATCGTATGTCATTTGGTATACCCCAAAGAAAAGTTGTTTTATTTCTACCTTAACAATTATTTAAGAAAATTTAATGACGGACTTTCTTATTTTAACGTAAGAAAAGTGCAACTTCCCACTACTTTTTTTTTTGATCGCCACTGTTTAAACATATCACACAAATCAATAATACAATACATTCAGTTATATATAGGTGATTGCACATAAAATACGAATTTATATATTTTGCGATATGCATAAATGCTCTTTGTGACATAGCCAAAACCGATGTTAAAATACCTTGACATTTAACCCGACCTCTTATACATTTTCATAAATTTAATATAAGAAGATGTCAACAGCAAAGAATTTATATACATATGTCTATCGATTTATTACGCTCTGTGGGCGATCGATATATACAGTTGCGTTCAATATAATAGTAGTGAAATTTAGTTATATATAGCTCAACGAAATAAAATATGGCGAAATCTATAACATAGACCACATAAAGAGCAATTTCAAAATTTACATACAGTTCACGAGAGTTAAATAACCTTTTAAAAATTTAAATCAAATGTTCAATATTTTTGGGCAGAATTTTTAGAAAATTTAAGCACTATAATGTGCAAGTCAGAAGTGCCCCAAAATCGCCAAAGAATTTTTAGAATTCTTTTTTGTCAAGGACGTTGGGGAGTTTTTTCCATACCAAATTAATTTTTCTTCATGCGTCCTATGGAGGAAATCACTCAACACCCATGAAAAAAAAAGTTTTGAAAATTCAGGGAAATGTTTGAACGGGTTCTAACATGCACAATGTTATACTAAAATTGATTGGTCTACAAAACTGCGTATTCAAAAATTTTCTAGAAATTCTTGAAATTTGAAGATTTTGATGGCCATTACTACCTTTATATTTTAAAGTTTAATTAACTTTTCCGAACTTTGTGTAAACTTTGAATTTTTTATTTATGTGGTTTCTGGAATTCGCTATATTTTAAATGAAAATTATTAAAATCGCAGCATCTCTTTATTTATTACGTCAAACGATATACGCTTTAATTTCACTACTCCAATATACTGGACACAGCTGTACATACATATGTAATAAGGTGTGTTGAAACTTATTTTCTTCGTCGTTTAGTATAGAGATAGAATTTGTTCTTTTTATGGAAGAGAATTTAAAAAAAAACTCGAAATTTTTAGATTTGCCCTTTAATTTATGAAATTTGTTACCAAATGCTTCGAACGAAATTTTTATTTATTATTATTTTTTCCTACAAATGTTCTGCAATAGAAAGAAAGAAATTAAACATTTTCCTTAAATTTTTTTGTGATTTTAAATAAAAATCAAAAAACGAAATACACTTTCTTTAATTTTAAACTGAAAACGGATTCACATTTCACAAATTTCGTACGCCTAAATGGCCCAAAAATGTTTTTGCGTATTTTTCATTTAGTTAGAAAACCGCCTCAAAAGCTACATTAAAAATGATCTTCTCGCATAAAAAAAAAAAAATTCAACCCACCCTAAAATGCAACCTCCTAAATGTACTCCGTATGTATTTCTGTAAAAGAAGAAAATTATGACAGCCGGAAATGTAGGAAAGAAAATTTATTATGAGAGTATAAACTCCACGCTTCACTGACCCGAACGGGTTGCTATTACTTAGTTGGATATGCATGTGTGCATGTGTAAGAGCTCGGACGGTTCATTCGGGATGCTTGGCATCGTAAACTAGTTGGCCAAAAGCCCACCGGGGAACACTTGTCGTCATCGTAGATAATAAATAATTGTTGGGGCGACACTCAATTCTCAGCGGCGACAGCAATGTGTGCGTCATAGGATTCGAACCGAATTACCGGCGTAAGGAATTCCGGGGAAGAAATCGTCACACATCCACACATGCAAGCGAACTTAAAGTTTTATTTTTCGGCTATAAAGTATTTATTAGTTTATAATAAGAAATAGATTTTGTGGCAGAAAGGTCGCTTTCGTATTAATCCGTACGTATGTATCTAATATGTAGGAAACAGTTGAATATACTTTTGGTTGCTATTGTGCCAGTTTATGGACACACAATGTCTACAACAATTACTTCTCCACCTCCTTTAATGTGATGATTATTTGTCACCCATCACATTTTTGTGGCCATCATCATTAATGTGAATGCTCCGCTTCGTAGCAAAGCACTCCAGACATTTGAATTGGAAACCCCGATAGAGGCTAAGACATTCTTCACCTTTTTTTCATCTCAGTAGGGGCATCTTCCTCCATCTGCTGCCAATTTAGATGGTCAGTAGGTAAACTTTCTAAGCCAGAACCTCTTAGTGCACTCTCATCATATAACCTAGCCTGCGCAGCTTTTGGTTTGCAATTCCCTGCCATATAGATCTTTCGGCTAACTTTTCTCTCGATTACTACAATTATCTCCTACTTTTTCGGCTTGTCCATGATTTCATAGCAAGCTTCGGGAGAGGTTTTACGAGGGTTAATTGTGCTTAATACTTATTCTCGGAGAGAATACTTTATTTCTCTGTTGACTACTCAGTCCAAGGTATTTCTCGGACATTATTTTGGGTGTTAGACGACACAGTCTTAAATTTGTAAGATCAACAAGAACATGTAAGATAAGCTTAGATAAATCTCCACCACAGGCCCCAAAGTATTTTACAGTACTTTCTTTGCCCTTATATTGCTCGTACAAGTAGGAGCCGACGGACGGGCAGCATAGGTCTAGCTCACCACCACCATTTATTCTTAACGCAGTATCTACCACTGTCAGAAATGCTGCTCAGTAGGCCACATATGCAAACCATTACTACTCACCCAGTACTATTTAAGCCCTCACCTCCTATCCTTAAGTGAGATGTGTTCCGATTTCCACTTAAGAATACACACCAATTCTTGACTGCCAAAGTAACGACCACCTGCTTTGCCTGTTGTAAAGGCCAAATATTGCCCAAAGGCAAGAGAAGTGGCACAGACTAATACGGTAATTTGCCGGATACAGATGCGTTGCGCTGTGGCCCAAGCATCTCCTGCTACTAGTGCGACTGACATGGTAGGCCTTTGTTTGACAACATTGCACTTTTGGGCAGTGGACTTAAGTCTCCTCTTACTCACTTCCGACCAAAATAATACTGCTCAAACACGGAATTCCTACCATTATGATTACTGAGCACCTGCTAGAATTTCCAAATCTGCGTTGTGTGTATTTAAGTCACTCCTGCATTCATTACACAGCATACTGTGCAATTTAATGCATCGATCCCAGTTGCAACAACTGATAATGCGCTGTGGAGCTCAAAATTAAAAGTAAATACCTACACTTCTGCTAAGGGGCACGGGTTAGAGGAGCAGTTAGTTGATATGGCATTCAGACAAGGGGACCAAGAGTTCCGCAGGACTTCAGCCGACTTGCTTCATATCGAGAGTTAAAATACTGGAAATTCGTCTGAAGTCACCCGCATAAGCTACAGCTGTGGTCAAAGAACTTGATCAATAGTGCCATTCGACATTGAAAATCCACAAATAAAAGGCCTCAAGGGTTTAATTTGACATTAGGTTGAAAAGAAAAAAGTTTGATTAGACCCTCTTCGATGGTGTTGTCAAGTACAAAATATAAAGTCAAGAAATGCATGAGTTCAATATTAACGCGTTAATAGATTTCTGGACGTATTTGTTAATTAACTTCAGATTAAGGAGAAACGCACTTTTGCTAAGGACTAACGGAAAATATCTGATCAAAACAAAAACAAATCAAAGCGTTAAGCTAATTAGATGATGTTAAACGGAATAATCAGTTGAGTTTTTTAGTACATCAACACAAAAATAATTGATAGCAGTTGAAACCACGCCCACATTACGGATGTAAGTCCTGGGACCCTTTTTTTTAAGTACCGAAAATCGGATAATTTATTTCTTACAAAATCGGCCTTTCCTAGATAGAAAATATCCCAACAAGCATTTCTGTATTTGTTTTTTAAAATAATTTAAAGTAAACTTGCTACAATAAACGATTTGTAAGCTTTTTCAGTTTTAATCTATTTGAAAGTTTAAAATAAACTTTTTATAAACTTCAAGAGAAAATGGTCATTTCACTTTAAAAGTGAAATGCAAATGTTTACAAAAACTCAGATAAAACTATTTGTCTTCTTAACTTTAAATATTTAAAATTCTTTTCAGGGAATCTTTTATATCAGAATGACGACGTAAAAGCAAAAATCATGGCTGCATGTTAACCATTTCAGCAATCTGCAATAATTGGTTTAAGTTGCAGCATTCAATATATGATTAGCACTTTTTTAGTTATTTTCTTACAATATCGTTTGAATAAAGTTTCAGGAAAAACATTTACAAACAAGCTTACATTAATAAACTTTTAATCAACTACAAAACGCTTTTTTTTAAATGTTTTACAAACGAAAAATCAAAATTTTGTAAGCTTAAATTTATTTCGGAAAGCTTTTTAAGGATTTATTTAACCGTAGATCGAACTTTAAAAAAAATTCATAATTCTGGCTTTGTATCATTTTGGATATATACTGAAATTTATAGAGCAAACTGTATTATTATTTTTGTTAACTCTTTTATTGAACTTTTTTTTTCACAAATTTAAATACTATTAATGCATTCTACGCAAATATTTTTGTTATGCTTATCAATACAACATGGTTTTTTACATAGGTAGCGGAATGATGATGTCCATTTATTTTTATTTTCTTTGGAATGATAACAACTTTGACATCTTGTACGGTTTGTTTTTCCCGACCCAATTTCTCGTTTCTTGGATGGACCAGCTTAGCTTTCATCACTGTTGATAATGTTTTTGGATTGAAATTTCGAAAGTAACGTAAGCGACGTAGCAAAAACACGTAAGAAATATCTCATGTATCAAAAATAATACATAGCTTGAATTATAAACTTTTTTATTTTCTCATGGCCTACCTGTTAAATTTTTTCTAACGATGTTTAAAAAAACAGCAGTAGTAAGATAAAAAAGTAACGAAAAATGGGGTAGATAATCTTTATTTATTGAAAGTTACGACCTCACAAAAATTGAAATGTATCATATTTGATTCAAAGCTCGAATAACGGTTAGCTTTACTTTGCTTGTTGGGATGTTACTGATTCACTTATGAAAATGAGCAAAAAAGCGGAACTAATACCTATCTTACAAAAGTGCCGTTTTCTTTCATTAATTTTAAATGTATCGACCTGATAAACACAAATTTATTGCACAACTCGAAATTCTCCTTCAAAAATTCAAAGCTTTTTAAAAATGTTTTGCGTACGCATATTATTTTTTGTTTTAAATAAGAAAACAAATTAAATATCAAATTATTTGCACACGTTTTAATATTAACTAATTTCTTAAAGAACCGAGATTAATTGCGACATCCCTCTTTTGTAAAATCAGATCCTGTAGTGCTTTACATTCTAAAAATCCAAAAAAACATTCGCATGTCTAGTTCAGAGCCAAGGCACCTCATCGAAACATATATTACTGCACTAAAAAAACCAAAAATATTTAGTTCATGCACACTAACCAGTAGTCATTCAGGGCCGTTTTCTCGACTTCCTGTTAACGGCAGCATTACCCAACCGACGAACAAATTTGTTGGTAAGATAAATTTTACTGCATTTTCTCAACCTCCTTTTGAATACTTGTATAAAGTTTGTGAAAATATGGCAGGATTACGAACGGAAAGAAAATGGAATGTCAAAAACAGCTGTAAAAATATAAATTTTAAACAAAATTTGGGCAATTTTTTACGGAACATAATTTATTAAAATTCGATCACGTTTCCTTAAATGCTTCTTCCATTGCATGAATAAAAAAGGCATGCCGGTTTTCCAAAGCAATTGTTAATTTTATTTCTTATATGATTTTAGAGCCGAAATAATTTCAATTGAAAATCAGTTGTTTTGTGTTTTTCGAACAGACAAAATGTTAGGGTTGGATTGGCCGCCTGTTGAATTTGTTGACGGAAAAACCATAAGGAGCATCACAGAAAACCAAATTTTTATTAAAAGAAGAGATAAAATTTAGCAAGCGAGAAAACGGCTCAGTCAATTCAGAAGTTCACACACATATGCAAGTATGCACACTTATCTTCTTAGCAATGACCAGTGGACTCCCGAGGTATTCTAAATGTTTTTGAACACAATTAGCAAGAAAAGCAATTCCGGACTGAATTGTATGTTCTTTAGTTAAAACTGTACAAGCTTGTATCAAGTGGAAAACAGGGCATTGCTAAGTTAAGCGTCGACAACCTGTTCGCGAGTAGAATGTCGAATAAAAGTCTTATTGCAATTGTTTGCAAGCAAAAGGGGAGAGCAGCAGAAACAAGTGAAAAAGCTTAAAATAAAACTATGAAATGAGCGGTGATTGTCCAAGCAATTGACAGCATATATACCTATGTCCATACCCTACTTAAACTGATGGTAACAGAATTTCTAAAAAGTCATAGCAGATGGGTCTTTAACGAGTGCAGTTGGTATCTAGTAATTCCAAGATTCTAACTGGGAACGTTTGTGGAAAGCATGGCGGAACATCAACTTTCTGTTTAAAAAAAATATACTGAAACTCCTTTACTGAAAATGCTGTGATGATTATTTGAAATGAATCTTTATTTTACTTTATTAGTATTATATGGGTCTTTCCATGTCAAATAGTCACATAGTTGGAATAGATCACTTATTATTTGAATAAGATTTGGCGAAAAGTTTTTTTTTTATCATAACATAAAGTTCTGCCACAGTCAAAAATTAAGAAAAAATTTTTTTCAAAAATTATGTAATGCAAATTTTCACTCTTTTTCCTGTTTTGTAATGTCTATTTTATCAATAAAGGGGAAACTATTGTAGTTAAAAAATTAACAAAACACTTTTAAAAGGGTGCTTAGCGGTATAACAAAAAGTATTTAAAAAAAAAATTTAAAATTTCTAATTTCCGAAAATTTTTATTTTAAAAATCGGAAAAATTTAAGTTCGCCTTTAAATTTTGGAATCAAATTTTTTTGTATTATACCTCTGATATATCTAAAGATATCCTGAAATTTTCAGAAGAATGCTTTTAATTTTTTAAAACATATGAAATTTATATTTTTCTTATTTTAACTTTCATGTCGAGTTCAATTAGTTGAAATTATTAGTTAGTTACTCAATTTTGATCACTGAAAAATGTGTTTCATAAGTGGAATGTAAAAACAAAAACATGATTCAAATTTAAAAAAATTTTTTTTTAATATTCTAAATACCACCAAAAGTAAATTTTTTTAATACAGTAGTTTCCGAAATATTGGAAAAAAAAACTTTAAGAAACAGGAAAATAGTGAAAATTTGAAATTACATAACTTTTGAAAAAAACAAAAATTAATTAGAACTTCGTTTTTTGATAAAAGAAAATCGGAAGGAGTCTATTCCAACTATGTGACGATTTGACATTGAAAGTAAGAGTTATGTTACAATAGAGTAACTGAATATATATCCATAGGTCTAAAGTTGCTTTGTTGGGAATATTAAGTTAGCAATAACAAACATGAGCTTGTACTTAAAATCATTTATTAAGGCATACAAATAATAGAAGTTATTATTGATGTTGGATAATTTTGAAATTCAATTTGTTTCTGTAACCTTTGTGGTTACATTAAGATGAAAACCTTGTCGCTGTCTATAACTCTGCTTAACTCAGCTTGTTAAAAGAACACATATTTATTCATTCTACATATTATGAAAGATATTTAAAGGAGACAAAAGCTGCTACAAGTCAAACTCAATGTTCAGCACTCCTTCTCAACGTGAATGCTTTATTTTTAAACAATTAAAAAAGATTCACATCAGTATAAACTTCATGTATTTGGTTTAGGAGCGCTCTTCGTGAATGTCAGCTGTCATTTGATCCGTTTCACAGAATGATAAACCCATTTTTCAGCATTTTTCAGCATTTACAAGATGACATATGTAATAATAGCTAAAGTCGATAGGATCGGTTCTGTTAAATAAAAACAAAAGAAAATTAAATTAAATTAAAATTAAGTAAGGCAAAATAAAAATACAGTTAATAGTTTTATTCCTATGGTCACAAATAAGTTTAGCAGGTCCAAAAGAAACCAAGGGGTGTAAAAGTTTAATAACTTTTTCGTTTATTAATTTTTTTTTTTTTTTCTTTCAGATTATATAGTATACAAAAGGGAAATTTTTTTACACTAAGTATGAAAAATGATGTCTCTTAAATGACCGCCGTTTTCAGCTTCGCACTGATGGGCTCTTTTTAAAGCATTTTCCATAACATCTTAATAAGCAGAACTGTAGGTTCTGGGGTTCTCAAAATCCAAGAGACATTCATCAACGCCAATTACACCCCATCAGGTGTACAGTATGGTGTGGGATCACATCTGAAAATGTCATTGGGCCTTACTTCTTCGAGAATGAAGATGGAAGTGCTGTAACCGTAAATGGAGAGCGGTATCGGTTTATGATAGAAAATTTTTTACGTCCTGCTCTTGAAAACAGACCTGGTATGTGGTTTCAGCAGGACGGAGTTACTGCCCATACTGCCCGAGACACAATGGCACTTTTAAGTCAAATTTTTGGATTGCGAATAATTTCCAGAAATTCGGAAATTATTTGGCCAGCGCGATCGCCAGATTTGACAGCATCCTACTATTTTCTTTGGGGTTATTTGAAGGAGCGAGTGTATGTGAACAAGCCAGAGACAATCCTTGAACTCAAGGCAAACATTGGTGCAGAAATTCGAACGCTACAGCCACAAGTTTTGAAAGATGTTATGGAAAATGCTCTAAAAAGAGCCCATCAGTGCGAAGCTGAAAACGGCGGTCATTTAAGAGACATCATTTTTCATACTTAGTGTAAAAAAATTTCCCTTTTGTATACTATATAATCTGAAAGAAAAAAAAAAAAAAATTAATAAACGAAAAAGTTATTAAACTTTTACACCCCTTGGTTTCTTTTGGCCCACCCTGTAAATAAGCCGCTTTGATTGTCATGAAAGCTGGGTAGTCCAAATTATTTTAGCTATCAAATTGCCCTCGGTTCAAAGTATTCAATTCCTTAGACCCACACAAAAGGAATAACATTTCAATTCCTCAAAAAAAAAATACTTAAAGTTTTAAGGCTAGAGTAGATGATTTTTTTTTGTAATTAAAAAAACTGCTTTGTCCAAATGTAATTGCTTCCCCAATACTCTCGGAGGCATTGCAAATGTAATTGAAAGTCAGATATGATAAGATATGTTTTGTTTTAGGGCCTCCCTGTCATCGATTTTTTTTTGGCAGGACCAAAGTTCTCTCTACCTGTCCTGGTGGTGATTTCTTCAAGGTCTATATTGACATCATAGCAGGGGCAGCGTGCTTTATCTTATTTGTCATAGAAGGACTACTTCTGTTCCCTAACCGCATGAGCGCAGATAAGCGATACATTGAAAGAAGTGGCTTTTACTGGGATTTTTGTGTCAAAGAACTAGTCCACTTGAGAATATTTTAAATATATTTTCAACATATATGTAAAGTATTATGGAGAAGATTTTATATATGCTAATACTTTCTTTATTTCAATTACAAAAATAAATCCTTTTGATATTTGTTTTTTAAGAATTGTTATATAATTATAATATACTTTTCTTTTTTAAATTACTTAAGTGTGTATTTGTTATTATAAAGGAAGGGTATGCGTAGCTCTCGTGTTAGCTTTCTAAACTTTCCTTATTGTGGTAAGCCTAATTTCTTTGAGTATATAAAAGAATTCTAAACAGTTTCGTGATTGAATTTTAACAAGTGAACGAGCTCAAGTTTCACTAAAAACCTCTATTGCATAAAGGACGTCTTCTTAATAGCTCTTGGCTCCACCTAAATGGCAGCCATTTTATTTACATGTACCTGCTTTTTTACTTTGAAAGTAATTTATTTCCCACTTTGTCCCTTTTCCCTTTAGTTTATCCATCTCTTTTTTTCATCTCAACATACTTACATTTATCTCTTACCCATAACTATCTTAAAGTCTGCTAACCTTACCAACCATATACATATCTTCCTATAATTAAACTCCCTCGTTCTGGCTTTATTTTCCTGAAAATCTAAAACTCTTTTTACCTCTTATTCATTGCATCTTCTCATTTTCTTAATTTTTTCCGGTACGATCTCCCTTAATGCCAGACTTCTACTCCTGTCCATCGCAAATTTTCTCTTATTCAGCGCATTATCTCTATCTTTCTCTGAGGTAACCCTTATTTGATATTTTATATCTCCAATCATCATTTTCCTATCTTCTCTCTCTCTCTCTCTGGTTTGATATCTTTCCCGTTCAGCCTTTCTCTTTATCTTACTTATCCCCTTTTCTTCCCTTGATTTTTTTATTACTACGTGACCCCCCACATATATTTAAGACTCTTCGCTCTATCATCAGGCCCCCAAGGATGCATCATCCATATTAAACTAGTCATGTGCATCATCTGGCAACATATCTTACTACCGAGTTTTATTAAGTTCCTCATATGAATCAAAAGATATTAGATGTATAGATATCTCATTCAATAATCTAAGTTAAATCTTGCTAACTACACCAAACTGTCTATTCGCGTTTCCATAATTATCCAGTAAATTACTTATTTTTTAGGCAAATAGCTCATTTGGGTCAGGTAGAAAAATTTGGCTTTGCTGAGTAGTGGAAAATCCATAGTAATTCTTCATTCCGATTCGAATAAGCGCCAATTCAGTTATTCAGCTGCACATTCTTTTGGTCTAATTTCGTACAAGTATCATGTTTTTGTAGGGTATACTTATATATATTCTATGCTTGAATTTGTTTGTATGCATCCGTGACTTTTCTCTTCAAGTGGGTGATTTAACTCGACAGTCAACGAACCGAATTCAATTTAGTTTTTCGGGCAAAGCAACAAATTGCCAAGCTGAAAAGTAATTAGCCGATTGCGTTGGACAGTAGCTGAGACAAGCAATGGTTAAAGCAACAACACCAATAGCAGCCGGAAAAGCAATGGCCGCCGACAATGTGGCAGCAAACTGCTATGATTGAGGAATATATGTTTGTATGGCTGTATGTATGATGATGTGGAATATGCCGTTTGGTAAGTGAATTGCAGAATGGCAGCACAGCGCAGCGATGGGACGTCTATTCATTTCTTTAACGCTAATTACCACAAAAGCAACAACAAAATGAATGTCAAATGTAATGACAGTGCGGTTCTTGAACTACTGGGTCGTGCGACAATCTGCAATTTCAACTGCAATTGTTTGCTACAGTCATACAAACAAGCATACATATGTATTTGTGAGTACATGCATAGCTACCCTGCAAAAGATTTGATTAGTGTAGGATGAGTCCGGGATGAAGCGCAAAGGAGCATGCGAACAATGTCAGTTTTGGTCTCTTTGTATGGGTTGAAGTGATCTCTTTTGTTTGAGCATGTCCTATGAAGAGAAAAATTGTTCCCTTTTATGCCCAAAAGGGTAGTGTCGGACACATTCCCTTTGTTCCCCTACGGAAAAGGTCAGACAAGTTCACTTTCAATACCTAAAAGTAGGCTACATAATTTAAAATCACCTTTTCCAAACTATGCCTATAACGGAATAATTCGGATCAAATCTAGCCCACTGTAGCCGAAAGGTATTGATCCCGAATCACTCTCTTTAGAGATCAGTCCCACGGTTTTTTGCAGGGTAAGAAGAGCTGCAAAAGCAGTTACTTATTTATATATGCATACATATAAGCATGTATGTATATTCTGCATCAGCGGCGTCTTAAAATTATACGTTGATACAGAGTTAGCTTAGAAATTCTACTTAACTCAAGTACTAAGTTGACCTACTGTGTCTTGTAGTCTTGAAGATTATCTACCATATAAGATATTCATTTCAGCTACCCAAAGATTGCGCTTGAGAATAGTCAATTACACAAGTTTTACAATTGTTTCTTACTCGCACGACCGAGGCGAAATGAAGTTCTGAATGAAGAATTTTGAATTTTTGAAGTGAAAAACTTTCACCGATAGGATAGTAGCATTCCTGATTTTATTGGCTGCAGGAAATTATGAGAATGAAACGGAAACCTTTTCAGATATACAGGCTACTCTTTGGAGTTTTTGGTCAAAGCTGATGACTTAGATGAGGTTAAAATGACGAAAAGGGTGAGTCATAAGCTTAGTAAATCACGATAGTCTATACCTACCTTAAGTTTCGACGTTAGGCGGCCTTACGCGGATCAACTTTATACACAGGACATTTAAAAAATATTGTGGACGCTGGTATCCCTCAGGAAACGCCAGTCAGCTAACACAATTTTGCTCATCCGAGCCAAACTCTTTGAGTTTGAAACAATATTGATACATAACTAGCAAAAGCCTTAGACGTTGTCTTGTCATATATTTAACCACTCCGCATTTTTCGCATTATATGCCCTAGTTCCTCCATCTCTCTAATAACCATGTTTAACTACTGCTTTTCAATCTTTTTCTCGATTTCCTCTTTTAACTTTTTTATTTTTCTTCTTACATGTTTCAATAATGTGAATAATCTTAGGGCTGTCCTGTCGCTTACCGCAACCTTATCTAAATCATGTCACGCTCGTCATCTCGTACTTTCCAGCCTCTCTCTTGACGTCTTCTTCATATTCATCTTTTCCATTTTCGACCTGCCTCTACCTTTCCCATACCCAAACGCTGTCTATTCAGGCAGGATTGCCTGAATGAAGATACATGCCTAGTGTGAAGATACAATTACTGTGGCTTAAGTTTAGCAGGGGGGTGGCACTACCCACTTTCTAAAAGCTATAAATTTGCTGGGCCCAATAAAAAATTAAATTTATGTACCTACCTTATCAAGCTCAATTGCTTTTCCTAATCCCTTGTGCTACCCTATAAAAATTGTTGACCCAGGGTTTTCGCGTTCTAAATCGATCACCTCTTTCTCTTTAAGAATAAGACGCCTCTGAAAGTTGCTAGATTTCTAGCAAAAATGTGTACCTTTTAATAAATGTTACTCATACGCCCCGGCATGTCTTTCATAGAACTTCCTTCATACATATGTACATACGAGTACAGCACATAACAGCAACTGCCACCTGCAACGCAGTCACCATTGAACCGCAGAACTTCTTTTCTTTTTTTCTCCTTTCTGTTGCTACTTTTTACTGTCCAACCACTGTCGCCACTGAAAATTGTGTTGATTTCGGCGGAAGTGAACGCTAGTAAATGAAGCCTTGAAGCGTGTGGGCGAGATTGTATATCCTGAAATGCTATCAATGCAATGCCTTTAGATTTAGAGCGCTGACTGTATGTATATCAATCTTCTGCTAATCGATATGTGTAGTTGAACTTATGTTATTATGTGTGTTATTCACACATTTCGAATTAGAGGGCAATAAAGAGAATCGACATTTTCATAGAAGATCCCCAGTGCGGAGACAGACATTAGAGCTGTGTTGTATGCTGCGACTACAATTATTGATACTTTTGAAAAGTTCTTTTTGGTATTCATGTCTCAAAGAATCTTGGCACATCCATGCTTAATCTAGGTGAGGTGCAAAAACACCCTAAAAAAAAGGAAATAAATCCCACCAGAAAAAGGAATACAAGACAAAGATGACAAGATTTTATTAAGTCCGTGGAGTAAAAATTAAAAAAAAAAGAAATAAAGGCCGTGAGCGTTATTGCACTGCGCCCTAGATACAAACAAACAAATTCAAATTTTGTATGTATTTAGCATTGCGCCAAGTTGCGTAATGACCGATCATAACCAAATTTGAAGCACAAACTGGAAACTTGGCAGGCATGGTCTTAGGATTAAAAGAACTGTGATTCATAAATGGGGCTAGTGGCAAAGGGTTGTAACATATGAAATACAAAAGGGATTTTTCGTACTGCACAGCTCTGGAAGTACGCATGCTAAACAACTTCTAGCCCGGAATCTGTAAATCGAATTTAGAATGATATATTCAAGCAAACCAAGATTAAAGTCTTTATATAAGAGGGTAAGAGAGGGAAATAAGTTGAGAAGGATCAACAGTCAGTAAGAGAAGTAGAAAAGGATAGAGAAGTAGTAGGTAAGGTATAGCTGAGAGTTATAGGGAGAGGTATGGAAAGAAAAAAAAAAATATCACTTCCCTTATCCAACATTTTCATCAAGCTCTTCTAACGTGAGTCCCAGAAACATCGCGGCTTCAGCATGGTTGGACCAAAGTGAAATTGGTGTTAGAAGAGTAGGCTCAGTTGAGAAGATGAACAGATGGTTAGTGTCATGGGGAAACACGCCGCATGCCGGGCAGACTTTACCCCCTCTAACTTGTCACCTTTCCGTTAATGGGAAGAATATCCTCGTCACGTGAGCATCTCTACAGTGAAAAGGAAACTTTGAGTTAGTCTTGAATCCTGTAGATATATAATAGATTTTTAATAATGCGAAAACAGGATAAAAAGTAGTCCGCATTCAATATAGGTTCTGTTTTATATTGAACAAAATCAGTGAGATTTATACGTGTACGGATTTGCATGAGTATATGTATAAGTATAAATAGAAGAAGAATTGGAAGTAGGAAACAAAGGTGTTAAAGTAATAAATAAAAGACCAATTTGAAAAGAAAATAGATATAAGTACCAAATCTCTGGGTTGCAATACCCCTAAAAGCAATTGCATGCCCGCAAATCGCCAAACTGCCTACATAATGGCAAAGCTATAGTATATATCTCTTTGGAATATGCGAACCTGAGAAATTTATGTATTCAACACAGCATATAAACAAAATAAATATTTATGATTTGTATTTATATTTAGCCTACTGTCTTGTGTTACTACTTTATTTTCAACTTATATTCACATCGAGCTAAATCAACAAGTAAACTTGCCAACATAATCAATATCCTATATTCTTTTGATTTACTGACTAACTTTTTGTGCAAACTTTGTGTTCGTCCGGGGTAAGTGCATGCAATGTACTTCCAGTAATCAACAAAAGAGGTGGTAAAAGAAAATCAGAAGAATTTTGAATACAATTTGTAAAATATCAAGACTAAATATAATATTGTTTCAACTTCTTTAAACTACTGCCGAAACTACTGTGGTCAAATCGCCAGCCACACATTACGATTTCAAAACAGAAAAGTTATGTCGAATGTAAAATTCATACAAATCCCAAGCTATTCCAATCAAATTGAATTGCCACACTACCGTATGGAAAGCGAAGTAAGTATATATGATAAAAAAACCAACAAAACCGATTATCATACCAGGAGGATACGAAACTCATACGTACCCTATAGAAAATGGTGGAAACTTTAGCATTCAGCTCAAATGAAATTTTGTCTATTTGGGAAATTAGTTTTGTTCAGTGAAGTTGTTTTCCAAAGATTCCATAAAAAAAATATTTTATATTTTTCTGCAAGGAATATTGGTTCTTCATCTGATTACAAATTAATATGCAAACACGTTTGCTTTAAACTCAAATGTTTAGAATGTAATTTAGTTAGCCACTACGAGTATAGTATACAATGATACTGGTTCGCATTTATTTAAATCTTTCCTTTTTTTATTTTACTATCTGTTCATTTTACATATTTTTAAGTTTCACAAGCACAATAAAATTAGATAATAATAATAATAATTCAATTATTATTTTTTTTATTTCAATGAAAATATCGAAATAGCAACAAACATGTACAGGTTACAGTTGTAGTAATTTTTCGAAGGAAATCACGTTTTTTTTTCAGGCTAATGCGAATATTTTTGTTATTTCAGAAATTTCTACGGTGAATCCATGGCATAGTTAAACAGGTAATAGCACGGCGGCCATATTGGAAATTGCTTCTCTAAAACGTCAGAACAGCACAGCACATGTTAAAATGTAAACAAACCGATTGCAAGCAAGTTTGACAGTTTAGAGAAAATTAAAATAAGAAAAATCTAATCAGCTGTTGAGATGATATTATCTGTATAGTTATGCCATGGGTGAATCGAATTTAATTTTTCCCATTTAAATAATGGGCCCTATCATGAGTTTCATTGCAACAAAGTTGCCAAAAGTTTTTCATGCAAAACAAGAACAATTATTCACACTTTGTTTTTATTTTGCTTTTGTTTTGCTTTATAAATTTTGAGAAAAATTTTGTTCACATGAAGTTCATGAAAAGGCCCAATAATTTAAAAATAAAAATTATTATAATATGTGCTTGAAGATGTGAAACTGACAATTATTTTTTTTCATATTTGATCTAAACAACAAACTTATTTTCTCACAATTGTTCGAGTCATATTTGAATGTCTTCCTCAATCTACCTGTTTAAAACTAATAATGCTTTAATTAACACAACAAAGACGATTTGTTATATTTATTTTCTTACAATTTTTTGAGTTTCTTTTTGTTAACTATTTTCCAATAAGCTGGTTCATATGATTATTCATACCGAGTGAAGTAAATCAGTCGGATAAAGATCTTAAAATGCTTCAATTATTTTTAGCTCATTTTTGCGATTTTAGGAAAACTCGGGGCGGAGCCGTGAAGAACCATAATATTTTTATTTACAGTGAATATGAAACCTTCAATTTCCTTTTCATAGTTAATTTTTAATTCTGAATGATTTGTTATCATATTTCTAAGTGACTTTGTTCCTCAAGGTGATTGCACGCTGATTCTACCCAGAGCATATACAGCTCTTTCGCCAACGATCGTGGCATGAATATGTTTACAACAGGATTGCTAGGTAACGTTTCAACTAGTGAGATCATTTCACCTCGAAATATATCTTTCATTTCATTCATGATTTATTTATATTCACCACTGAATTTTGATGTTACTTACTGAGAAGCACATAAATACTTGTCGTCCGTCTGTCCGCCGGTCACCACGATAACTTAAGAGAATTTTGAGATAACTTATTAAGTCAGTACTCAGATTCCTTGGTAGTCATCTCCCATCGTTATTCAAAATGGGCAAAATCGGATGATAGCGGTGCTCACTTCTTATGTATCGAATATTTTGGAAAATACAAAAAAATTATTGTTCATTATATAATACTAAATTTTGTGTGTACAATTTAATTCGTAAACACGGCAAGATGGAGCTTACATAACTTTTCTGTTAATTTTTTATTTTGTAACAAAATTATAGATCATTACAAGGTATGTAAAGTTCGGTTTGGTCCGACTTTAGACTTAACTTAGTGTCTCTGAAAATTAAAAAGTAGTCCCACCCCAAATTTTCGCCTTATGTTTTAGGGGAATTGAATTAAAACCTTCGTTTCCCTTATACAAAGTTTTTTGACAGTCCTTAATTCCAGTTGATCTTCGAGGTTAGCTGCAGGCCTCAGGTGACATGCTCAGAGAGAGTAGCCGCTAGGGCCGAGCATTTCCTATTTCCAGTCATGTAAGCATGTCGGCATGGCTAGAGGTGGCAGTTGACAAAACCAAAGTAGAGCCGTAAGGAATGAGACGGACAAATAGAATACTTCGATGTGACAAAAATTCCATAAATCTATTAAATGTGTATAGCTCATGCCACTAACAAAAATAGCTTTCTTATTTACACAAAGTTATTATTGCTATTCGTTTGCTTTATTAACTTTTTAGCCGAGAAAAACAGCTATCTAAATCTTTTAGTGTCACCTTCTTTGTTCTAGTCCTTATCTCTAAACGTCATTACACTTTATTCTTGTTGTTAGTGTGAAACCTGATATCCCTTTTTTTGCGAAAAGCACAAAAGAGACAAGGATAATTAATTCATTGCCATACTCCCACAGCTTTTCGCTATTATCACCGTCAACAACTAATCAAGACGCTGTAAATTACATAAATCACACAGCCGCACACACAGGGTTGCATGTTTAGACCATTGGATCTGTTGAGCAACCAAACACACACAACCAACAGCGCATCCAAGCAATGTTGCATGCAACTGTAAGTTTTTATTCTTATTTTGCAATTTTCACTTAACTCTTTTTTCTGCTTGGTAATTTTTGTTATCTATTTTTTTTTAAGTTTTCCAATGACAAGCATTACAATTAATTTATTAGGTTCATTAACTCGTTGGAGTCACCCACTTATGCACACATACACACACACATAAATATATTTATAATGTTCACTCTCTTTATTCGCAGTGAAAGAATGACAGCAAGAAGACAATGACTCAAGTTATGTGTTGCCGTTATAGGGAGGCAAGGAGTATGACGCAAGCAACAAGTTGAGGAAAGTTTAGGCATGCAACCGAGTGGTTTGGTAGTAGATTCTCATAGGGTATGAAAAATAACAAATGTGGCTGTCCTGGAATGCCGATAGAAGTGAAAACTTTAATATTATTCTGCAACAATTTTATTGTGCAGGAAGTTTTTTTTTTCATTATTATAAACTGGCAACCACTTTTTCTGAAGTTGATATGTTAGTTTTTATCTGCATGAGTAAAACCTCTTTCTATATGACAGCTCAAATTAAATATAAAAGACACTTTACAGTAAAAATTTATTTTTGGATAAGTGGCAACCTTTTTTATGAATATTATATTTTTCAATACCCAGCCCTATACTCATATATTTTTATAACATTTCCAACGAGACCCAATCCAAAAATACTGTTCTTGGATGTAGATGGCGTAATTAACACATTGAGTTTTAAACAGATGGCAACCCACTTTTTAAAGATTCTGGCCGGCATTCGGTGGGTTATAGAGCACCGTATCGCGCTCAGTTCTCACGGGAATACTCCAGATCATTAGCAGACTTCAGAAGCAGATGTCAACGCGCTTGATTCTCATTTCAAATAGACCCAGGGCATTCAAAGAATCTCAAAAATACCCCAATTATTTTTGTTTAGTACCAAAAGTCATGAACTTCATTTTAAGCATATGGTGGTAATATGATAATTTAAATAATAATAAAATAAATAATATTCCCTAAGAATGCTCGTAGGCAGCGAAAGTCATGGCTGCATTTTAAATGCTTTCTCAGCTTATTTACACTGCATAACATTTAAACGCTCAATTTATTAGTAAAAATAATAATTTGAAATTTAAAAAAAGTTCAATCATTTAGAAATATATTTATAAAACGCTTCCTTACAAATTGTTTGACATAGCTCTAACTTTCAAGTTTTCTATAAATGAAAAATAATCTTTTTAAAAACGTTTATTATGCTGTTTAATAGTAAGTTTCTTTTCATTTTGCTTGTTGGGATGTATACCTAATTAAATTTTGCCCTCGCCCACATTGCAAGTTAGATGCAGCCTTTGCATAGGTATAAAGAAATTGGAAACGATTAGCGCAGGAAATCTGCTATTTCGCTTTAGAAACAATAGATGAAAACTCAAAACGGATAAGATGAAAGTAGCTCCAAAACAAAGATATTTTTTATCCAAACAATTAAGTAGGGATAGTGTGATTTTACAACTAAATACTCAATACTGAGCAGTGTGTGGCTGAAACCCATTAATCATCCTCTTCATTTAAGATAAAAGTATCCATGGGCGCTATATGTTACATTGGCGCGATATTATTGGTTCCGAAAAACGATTAAATAATATATTTAAACAAATCGGCATAGCAAATTTGAACCAGATTTGCGTTCAAACAGAAAGACTGACAAACGCGCATAGCTCACCCCTAAGGGTCAGGGGTTTATCATACGCACAAAGGTAATTACGTACAACTCGATGGTTGATTTACGTATATGATGCTTCTCACCTTCTTTAAGGAAGAATGGGTGACATGACCTAGAAGGTTGCACTGGTCATACCAAAACGCTACCATGACAGTCGGGCAGTACCGCAAGGGAGTACCGAAACCCACCGGGTTTATATACGGCCAAGGACTGTCAATTCGACAACATTCCCCAAAACCTTCGCCGAGTGTTTTTGTCGTTACAAGCAACAACAAACGACGCGGGTAGCTAAATCGACTCAGGTCATCGTCATGATCATTTCAATCTACTTACGTATCAAAGTTATTATCACAGGTGGATACAGGTCTCTAGTTGAGGGGGGGCGATCATGGCCGAAAGCTTAAAATCCAAATTGCCATGCAAGTCAGTAATATAAATGAATGATTAATTTCAGATTTCAATTTTCATTATCTTTAAGCATTCAAATTAGCTCGACTAATTGAAAGGATTGGAACAAAATGCAATCAAGAAATGATTTTATACAGCTCAAAGGTACAAACAAGTTTTTTCTGATAAGCGAGTTTCACTTTTTTTTTAATTAAGTGAAGTTATCTTAAGTCTGTATGTATTGCAGCAATCAAAAAAAGGAAAAAAAGAGATGAACAATAATGGTTATTGAAATTAAGTACATTTCAATCTATTCTTCGTCAGATTAAATATGTACTTTTGTTACAAAGATGTTTTCGAAATGGTATATATTATTACTAGCATTTACCCGCGGCTCCGCTCGCATCAAAGAAATAAGCCAAATAATTAAGCTTCTTTTGAAAACATTTTTATTTATCAAACAGATAAGTTTTAAAGTTCACATGTTCCTTAAAATAATGATACACAAAAAACCTTAAATAATCAGGTTACACACCAAATATTAAAAATTTCTTAGCAGCACTTGTAAACAATCAAATTCACACAGAGCACCAACCTCTAATACAGGATTCTAAACAAAAGCCAAAGCTAGTAATTATTTTTCAATTCAAATTTAAGAAGAGATACATACAGAACAAACCGTAAGAGCTTCATAAATTGTATTATTATATAAACACTCCTAAAAGTTTAATTTTTACTAAACAGCGAAGAATTGCTGAACTTACTAAAAGGATATTTTCCGCAGAAACGATATCAATATCTTTAAAATGCACAACTATTTATCTCAAACGTTACAAAAAATTCATTCAAAATATTTGATTTTATGTTTGACAGGTGACGATTTACTCATATTTATTAACGACGACAATAGCCCGGCCGACATTCAAAACGACGACTGCGAACGAAAACGGAGAAAAACCGAAGCTTGACGATAATTGCCGCCAAGCACCGACGACATGATAATAATGAAAGCGGCAACGACAGTTCTGGATTAGCTCAAACAACAGCAAACAAATTTTGAAAAAAGTATTGCATGTGTAAGAAAACATAAAACTAATCAATTTCAACACATATTTAAAGCAATTTGCATATATTTTCGATTTAATTCACAAAAAGAAAAAAGGACGCCACGACCGTCGCTGTCAAATTAGAAATAGATCTAATCTGGCGACAGCGGCATTCATGAAAAATTCCTCCACATAAGAACATGTGTAAAAATAATTTGACAGATGCCGCACCGTCGGTGTCGTCTTGAATCTGTTTTCCCTAAGTGACAGAAAAAGTACCGCAAACGCAAAATAAAATTGGTATTGTATGTGTAGCAAGGCGAACTCATTACATGAACGTTATTTTCTTTTGATCTGACATTTCTGAACATGCTAAATTCGCTTTTCTCTCACCTTATATGAATTCGCCGTGGCATATCCATATTTAATGCAAATTTAGAGGTTTCAGGGCTTTTACATTTTGACCGATAGCTCAGTTATCGATTAATTGATCGAAATATTGCAATGTCCAAACGAAACCTGTGGCCTTCCCCTTTCGCTTGATACCCATATTGTATGCAAATTTAGGCGTTTTGGAGCAACCACATTCTGACCGATTATTTGATCGAAATATCGCAAAATCCAAAAGAATCCTGTGAGCTTTCCCTTTCGTTTGATACCCATAATGTATGCAAATTCAGGGGTTTTGGAGCAACCACATTCTGACCGATAACTCAGTTATCGATTAATTGATCGAAATATTGCAGAGTCCAAAATAATACTGTGGCCTTCCCCTTTCGTTTGATATTCATATTGTATGCAAATTCAGGGGTTTTTGGACGACCTCATTCTGACCGATAACTTATCGAAATATTGCAGAATCCAAAAGAATACTGTGGCCTTCCCCCTTTCGTTTGATATCCATATTGTATGCAAATTCAGGGGTTTTGGAGCAACCACATTCTGACCGATAACTCAGTTATCGATTAATTGATCGAAATTTTGCAGAGTCCAAAAGAATACTGTGGCCTTCCCCTTTCGTTTGATATTCATATTGTATGCAAATTCAGGGGTTTTTGGACGACCTCATTCTGACCGATAACTTATCGAAATATTGCAGAGTCCAAAAGAATATTGTGGCCTTCCCCCTTTCGTTTGATATCCATATTGTATGCAAATTTAGGGGTTTTAGGGTAACCACATTCTGACCGATAACTCAGTTATCGATTAATTGATCGAAATATTGCAGAGTCCAAATGAATCCTGTGGCCCTCCCCTTTCGTTTGATACCCATATTGTATGCAAATTCAGGGGTTTTAGAGCAACCACATTCCGACCGATAACTCAGTTATCGATTAATTTATCGAAATACTGCAAAGTCCAGAATAATACTGTGGTCTTCCCCTTTTGTTCAATACCCATATTGTATGCACATTTTAAGGTTTTAGGGCACCAAATTGCATAAATTCATTGGATAAAATAAATTTTTGGGTTAGTTGGGTCACATTAGTGTCCATAACTCCATAACCATATGAGGTATTGAGATTCCATGAAACTTCTTACCTCTCCGAGACATCGGGAAATAATTGTGCAAAATTTCGTACAGATCGGTGCTGTAGTTTGGGCGTGAAACGTTCAAACACACTCACTCACAAACTTACGCATTTATAAAACAAGGTGGCGCAAAAGTAAGCTTCCGATGTTCAGCATATCGGTTGTGGCACGTGCGGTGTGTGCTGTTGCACCGTCTTGTTGGAACCACATGTTTTCCAACCCCAATTCATCAAGTTGCGGCAAAAAGAACTCGTTGATCATTGCTCTGTAGCGCTCACCATTCACAGTAACCGTTTGGCCCCGACCGATTATTGGTCAAATAAATAGTCAGCAATATTCCGCGTTCTGGAGCAGTGTAGCGTAACATTGTTTATTAACGTGTATTTCGCATGTGTTTACTACACAAATGTTAAAACAGAACTGACTTTAGGGGCCAATCGCAAAATTTATAGCATTTTCTGATAGGAGGATGACTTTTGCGCCACCCTGTATAAGTAAGATTTTTCATAAATTAGCGTCAAGCTGTTATGATAGAATTCTATATTATAAAATCAATTTTTTGCTTCCTTTTTTTTGCGTATCTTTCTATAATGTTTTCAACGTCGATTTTAATATCATAAACAGACAAAAGAAGATAAGAAATGTTTCAATCGATCTCAATTTTACGGAAATCTAAAAAAAATGCATTTGAAGTTCGGGCAAATTAAGCACGTCCAACATATCTTCAGGCCTGAGGGGGGGCGATCGCCCTTCGTGCTATCTCAGCTGGGTATACAAATAATAACCAAGAGCTAGTTTATGTGCATTAGCTTTGTATGCAAGGTGAAGGACACAGAAACATTTAGTTACGTATAATGAAGCTGAAGCATCCGCTAAATGTTTACTTTTGATCAACAGACTGACAGCGATTGTCTCTTTATTTGAATGGTTGTCGATTGTTTCCTTTACTCCAACAAAGATTTCGCTAGCCATGTCATGACACTTTGTGCTGCTTGAATATCAGTCAACGAAACGGATACTTCGCTACTCGGATAGTAGCGTCGATTTGTTCCAGCTAAAACTATTGAGCAAGGAATATCCCAAAGCGAACTACAAAGTGCTGCAACAATGGTTGAGTCCATGTACGAGTCTGTCTGTATTTCTACTTGTTTGAAAGTATGTCTGAACTCTACAAATATTTGATGCGAAAAATATAAAATTTTTAACAACTATTGCTGCAACGTCGTATTTTGTACAAATTCTGGGAATTTGTGTGAGAAGTGAGAAGTAGCTGGACATTAGGGACATTGCAATATCAACAACAAAAACTAAAAAGCATACTCTTCCTAATCGCCTTTATAATAGAGTTATCCAATGCGCCATGGAAGTATTATTTCAGTTAATGAAAGCAGCACAAAAGCCAGCTAACCAACCAGACAATGCCCTTCTTACAATGGACTGTGCGAAAACAATGGCTGAGAAATGCAAAGAAGGAACATACAAAAACTTACAAATGCAAAATTAAAAATTTCTTCAATAAAGTTAGCTTTTGTTGCTCACTTTTAATAATGAAATCACTTTATTATGACTTCATTTCGTAGAATGAAAATTATGACAATCCAACACACAATGTCTTGAATGACTGTCGGGTGCAATGCACAGATGACTGCTATAGAATCTAAAGTCAACAGAAAAATATTTTCGTTACTACTAATTGAGTGAGGTTAGAGAAGGGCAGTGGACAAATATGCTCCGATATTTTTCTGAGAATACTCTTACCCGAAGCAAGTCAGTAGTTTCTACTTCTCCACTGACTGTAATAAGAGACAAAGAGAGTGCTTCAGAGTGACTGTCAAGGTCCAAGTACACTGAATTTACGTTTGATAACAGCAAATATTGCGTTTCGTCCTTGTTCACATTAAGGTCTATTAGTATTGAATTTTGTACAGTCTAGCTTTTCAATGTAAGCCAGCAAGTATACATTTTATTGATAGAACTTTTTGTTTGAAGGTTTTTAGCGCAGTCAAAATCAAACAAAGCGTATAGGAATGATAGTGCCAGCACTTGTGATTTAATTAGCGATGGCAAAATTCCACCAGTCCGTAGCGGCGTTTTTTATTGGCTATTTGCACTGTCATTTGGTTCTAAACTGTGCTCTAGGTTTCAACTCTATAGCTCAAGGGCAACTTTCTTAAAGATCGATAGCTACCCAGTAGCACTTCGAGCGAAACCTCCCCAAGCGACGCATTAAGTGAGTATCCTCTTTGACATAATTTTGAAATAATAAAACATATTTTTCTTTCGTTTTCTACTCTCTTTGTTGAGGGAAAGGGGGTGAGAGAGATGAATAAGAGAGTACTCCCGTTATCATCCTTTCGGATCAATAACAGAGATTTCTGCACTCTATGCTCTAAATTTCAATAGTCTTGAAGCAAAAGAGTAAAACTCCTTAAGTTATTAATAAAAGATTACACCCTTATATATATTTTTGGAGCGAATGTAGATATTTTTCCAACTTCTACTCCTTGTTAATACTTTTTGAAATTTCTCTGCCAACCAAAGAAAAAAACTTTCAACAAAAGAAAAAGCTGAATCGTAGATATACATTTCATTCAGGCGTTACACCATGTTTGGTCTGTTAAGGCAAGGTTTTTCAGTACAAGTTTAACTCAATTTGTCAGTTAAACTAAGCTTAAACTTGTTGCGCAGTTTTTAAGTCAATTTTAAACGAAGTTTAAACGTAGTTTAAGCGGTCAATTCGGCAGGGTTAAACTCTAGTTAACCTGTCAGCTGTTTTGCATACTTGATGGTTTTGGTTGTGAAACAATAAGCTGAACGCAATTAAGAAAGGACGATATTTTTATATTTAATTAAATACTGGATATATCATCTGACGAAAGTGATTATAGTGATGCAGAAATTGGCAAAATGCTAACTATTACAATACAGAGGAGAAGCAATGGCGTTGAATATGTATACAAATATTATGTGTTGCCGTATCTAGATAAAGAAAAATCCAATGTTGCCGTATAAAAAGCAAATATTAAAAGCGGCCTTAAACTCACACTGAAAAACCGGCTCTGCAGTTTAACTGGAGTTTAAATTTATGCCGAGTTTAAGCAAACTTAGTTTAAACTGAGCTTAACCAAGGACTGAAAAACCGGGCCTAAGTGGTTAGTTTATTTTTTTTTAATGCGTAGTAATATGCGCAATTTAAAAAAAAAAAACAGTTTAAATAAAGATTTAAATTAATAATAATTAATAATTAATCTCTTATTATCCATTATTGCTGATATTTATTTTATCAGTTATCTTCTATTGCTCGCTTGCGAGTTTTAAAATAGTGTTTTTCCTTTTGCTTCCATAGAAGGTTTGACACATGATTCTCAAAAGATCTTTCATTGGTTACTTAGGAGGTATTTGCATTGTTTTCCTCACAGCTCTTCTAGGAGGTTTGCTAAAACTTTCCAATACACAGAAGTATAGGGAGGAATAGGGAGTTATCCCATGCTCGCAAGGGAGTGCTCCGGGATTAATAAAACGATGACCCCGGGTTTCTTACATATAAAATTTGAAACCGTCTCCTCCTAGCTGGATTCTTTCTTGACTTTTGCATTGCCACCGTACACTAAAATACATTTCAAATCTCCAAAAACGCTAGGTGTCCTAACGGCTTTTACTAATTTCAAATTGTTGAAACGAGTTTTATAAATATCTCGATCCTTGCGCTAACTAACTGAACTTGTTTTTCTTTAGTGTTACAATGTCAGGGGCAAGATTCAAAACAACATTTTTGTGGTTATTTCAACTATAACGATGCTTGCGCCACCTAGCACAATTTTTCTCCTAGGACGTTTCATTGTCATTTGTGTGTAAATTTTGTGCAAAATTTTCAATATTCTAGGTCCAAACGGTGCCTTTTAAAAGTAGATTGGGAAATTCGCCCAATCTTTTTGAGCTTTCTAAACATATCAATCCGTGCGCCATCTGGCAAGCAGTTTTGAATATCTCGCATCACGTGCTACCGGTCTAGTTTTTTTAAAGAACTTATTACAAAGAAATCAAGTAGTAGACTGTTTATAAGAATTCAAGTATCCACCTTGCCGGGAAGCTCCTGAAAACCCGTTTGCAATAGCGGCTTTTTTTTATACTTTCTTTGCACTAAAAAAAATCAAAATTCGTCCAATTTCTATATACCCCACAAACATTCTCGGAGTGCTCATAATGTCCAATATGACTCCTAAATATGTGAAAAATATGTACCTCAGAAATGCGATCATGTGTCTTTTATGACTCCAATGTGCTGAAAATTATGAGCGTTATAAGTAGAATGTTTTTTTAACAGAGCAATTTTGGAGCAGATATACATATTGTTTGGTTTTGAAAAAAAAAATTGCTTTTCATACAAAGTTTTAATAACATGTCTTTTGCTGTTCCTGATATATATATGTATATACTTTTAGATAGACGCCATCCTAAGTAATCTGCAAGGAAAAATTTTGTTCCATAAAATTGTGAATGGATCAATATACAGTACCAATGTTTTGTTGGTTTTCAGTGTGGTTTCTTTTTTGTAACAAATGGGAAATATATGTAAATAGTTGAGTCTTTCGAGAGTTTTCTCCCAAATATCTTTTAACAAATTTTTGCTAAACATAGCCTCAGACAACATTTGCAAATCCACATGCCTGAAAATCATCTTTTAAGGTCCCAAAAAGAGCAGAATGTAAGGGGCATAAATCACTCAGAAAAGCTTCGTCGGTTTGGAGTCCAGTATGCGTCGGCAAAAAGGTATTATATATGACTCATATTCATATATATGGTATATGAAATTCGGCTCATATCGGACGACAATCGCAAAAAGTGAAATACCTTCATGCTGGACTTATAAGTGAGCTCATAAAGAGCACTAACGCTCCAATTTGGGACTCCTTTCTAACTCATTTATGACTCATGTGGTTTGCTGGGCATTTTGTTTTATAGAAAGCACACAGGAATTGCCCTAATATAAAGGTAGCAATAATAAATTTAGGAAATTTAGATCCATCAGAAGATTTGTAGCGGAATACCAATCAAACAAATATAAATTCGGTAAATGTTTGATATCTGTTGACGAAAAAAGCCGTTTTTTGAATCAAATGATGAGATGGCATTGTTGAGAACAAATCGGGTATTGGGCATTCCTTAAAAATATTTTGAAATCGGATGATCTTCCACCTATCCACCGAAAATTGGTCTCTGAAGTTCAAAATTCCAACGACTGTCAAAGCTGCGTCAAACGCAATTCAAGGAATGTAGCGTGATTCATGTAACAAGATTGCAAAGCCAAAAAGTTTGCGTACTCGTATTGATAGTGGAGGTGCAAATACCGAGAAATGTCAAAGAAGCTTATGACAACTAATAAAGGTGAGAAACGCACCTGAACAAAAAATCCAATTAACAGCGTGTGAGGCTGAACAATTTTGGATAACATATTTTGTACAGCACGTGTTTATAGTCCATTGAGGAGATTGCGTCGTATGCAGCGCTACGTGTCTAATTTTAAGTTTTTCCTAAAATACAAGTTTACAATGAACCGTCTACGCTTTTATGTTCTCAGAATTTAGTACAGTGCTTTTTTGTTGAAGGACACATGCTGCGAAGTTTAATTTTACTGCTCGTTTGATGGAACATTGTGTACTCGAATTGAGCTATCGTAATGTGTAAATGTAAAATGTAATCTGACCAACTGCAGTCATTGGATAGACAGAAGTAATGGCGACCTCAAAGGCCAGAAATTAGTTCGACAAATATGTGTTACTTTAAGCGAGGGATTAGGGCAATCTTTAATGTTCTCTCTACACGCAAAGAGTCTTATTTCAGCGTACTCTTCAGTGACTTTATTCTCAAGAAAAGTGATTAGCTTTGCAACTTAAATAGCTTGGAGGTAGTTAAGGACTTGTTGACTCAAAATATAAATAGAATTTTAATTATTCGCTTGTGCTCGTATTAAAGCATTCCTTGTGCACAAGCAAGAGGAAAAGATAGGAGCAACAGTAGGTCAGTGGATCACGTAATGGAATTGAGTCTTGGGTGCATAAAAAAATAAAGGATGGCTGGAGAGCTGAGGAATTAAAGAGATGAAGGCACTTGTGGACAGGTTGATGGATATAAGAGCTAATTGACGCAATCGTGGATTGTTGAATGAACTTACTAACAATTGAGCGGAAGTTGGGAAGCATAAACATAAAAAAATTAAAAAGACAGATGCCCGACAAACTTATGTCTGGACTTACTAATGTTTGCACTAGTAGACGAATCAACTCAGAGGCAAAGTTTTGTCTGTATAAGAAAATGCAAGGATTGAAGTAGATAGAACAATTGGCACCAAAAAAACTGAGCGCAAAGAATATTATACGATTGCACTGTTGGACTTAAAGAAATATAGTAAGATAAAGGATTTAGGTATAAGTTATTAATTTTAGACATCCGAGATATGTGTTTCGCTCTTAAGTCGGGAGCAGCAATACCATTCTCAACGAAACTGTATACGTAAATAATGTAGTACTCTTTTACATCGCTCTTGCCACATTCGATATTTTTAAAAGGTTGCCACCTATTTCAAATTATATAACAAAAAAGTAAAACTTACGTTTCAAACAAAATATGGCAAAAAACCAATAAATACTTAATTATGTAGTCCTGTTTAAAAGGTTGCCACCTATTTTTTTAATTAAAAATTAACCATAAATACGCCAATATGGGTAACAAACGGAAGATATTTTTCATACTTTTTCTCAAAAAATATTTTCAAACAGATATTAGCGGTTATGTGAGGCTACGATACGCAAATGAATTGGAGTGGTCAAAATTTGAAGTACCCTTAATATGAGTAAAATGCATGCCATATTTTAATCTACAAATCTGGCAACACAACGCTGCAAGCTGCATTCGATTTTAAAAATTAGTTATAGAGTGATGCTCTATTACTACTGTTGCTCCAATAAATGCTGGTCGAAAACATATATTTAGTTTTAGGTTTTTTATTTATTTTTCGTAAGATGCAGACATCAAACTTTTACAATTTTAAAATACTTTCGAAACATTATTTCAGCATATTTTTAACGCCACCACTGTATACAAATAAAAACCTTCTCGCTGCAAAATAAGTCCTCAAATTTCTGAAATAAACTTACAGCAATATATCTGTAAAATATTTTTTAAATTAGTAATATTTCAGATTAACATTCATACGGACACACCTAATTTTAAAAACAAAAAATGTTTCTTTTATTGTACTAATAAAGGGCTCAGAGACCTAGTCATTGTATTTGTAGTTGCTAATTACAAAATAAAGTTAATTAAAGAAAGTGAGTACAGCTGGCTATACAAATTTGGAATTTGTATTGAAACACATAATTATAAGTAACAAAGTCATTACAAAAGCAACTTAGCCACAAATAACAAATAAATGCCAGAAAGACCCATTATAATTTGCTTCGAGTTTCAAAGATTTTTTCGTAATTAAGTTTCTAAGTGAAATGTGAGTGTTACAGTGCATTGAACTTATTTCCAAATTGCCAAAAGATCATTCCTATGACATGTCACACGAACATATACATAATGCAAGCCGCAAGTAGACATATGGCCTGAGCTTATTGTAATGTATTTTCTTATTTAATTAATATCTCCTGCTTCTTCTTCCTCTTTTGCTGCCAGCCAGCCAGCAAGTCAGTCAGCTTGCGGGTTTGATCTCAATTAAACGGCTGATTACTTTGATATTTTCTGCTTGCTTGCATCGATTTTACATGATTATATTTTAACGATGCCGAACCATGGTCCCTACGACCCTGCGTCTACCCACCGCCATCCTCAGCAATAACGGCATTCAACAATCGCTGATACTTTTGCCCGCCATTTCATTTCTTTGGTCTCTAAATAATTTCTTCGCTTTCGTTAAGCGCTGAAAACTGGAATCAAAGCAGCGGATAATACGCCAAACGTAAGAACAGTGAAGAAGCACTGAAGCAAAATTAAAATCATTAAAGAAAACGAAAAAACGAACACAAACGCAATACAAGCGAAGCATACATTCAGGCGCATGGAAGATATTTATTATTTAGCAGACTTAGACGGGCATCAGTGGTGACGGCTGCGGTGGATTTTATGTTCGAATGTGAAGCGTATTTTTTTATTCGTAATTAACGAGCGTAATCACTTAATGTAATTAAAATGTTTATACACGTTCCATGGGCTGGCTTAATGGATCGCATAACGCTAAAGTGCCAGCGAAGACTTTTGTATTTTGTGCCCTGGTAATACAGGCAGCAATAGTTGAGTAAACACCCTGCAAAAAAGCGTGTGACTAATCTCTAAAGAGAGCGATCCGCGATTAAACCCTTTAGGGTACAGTTGGCTATAATTCAATATACGATCATTCTCTTTAGATATCAGTCGCACGATTTTTTGCAGGGATTTCATAGGAGTGAAAGTCAATTTTAGTTTTCGTAGCATACTTATAGGAATTAAAAGTACCTATTTGGGTAAAAAGTGGATTAGTCCTTTCGTACCCGTTCGGGTATAAATAGGTACAATTAATCTCTCCATAGGACATCCTCAAACAAATGTGAACAGTTCAAACCATACAAAGGATCAGAACTGGCATTAGCCGCATCCTCCTTTGCGACTCATCCCGGATACATCCTAGATTAATGGCATTTTTTGCAAGGCATTTGTGTGTATAAGGCTGCGTATATTTTCACTCAAAATAATCAAAATAATTTTCCTAAAATCATATTTTGCATACAAAGAGCTGGATGGGGGAGACAGCTTTTTCAATCAGCAGCAATTTAGCATATTGATAAAACTCGTGGCAACAGAGCAGAAACACCATGTTACAGCCATAAGGAGACACGAATAGGATGTGTCCATTATGGAACTGTCTTTTGTCAACGTAACGCGACATTTGGTTTTTTCGTTGTGCCAATTCTAAAAAATGATTTCATTGAAGCTCATGTTAGAGCTTATTTCCAATGTAGCGCATCAGTCGCTTCTTCGTGAATTATTCTCAACTTCGCCGACCTCTCCCCCTCCGCTTCATACGTTCAGCTATGTCGAAACCTGCATACCGCTCATCAATAAAAACTCATTCATTTAAGCGAAGTTCTGGCAGATCACTACTAACAGAATCTTGAGTGTAAAAAGCCGCTGTGTATCCATCGAGCCCCCCTTGCTTGGTTTGCGATATCATCAGACACTTCGCTATGGGCCAATCGGCTTAGGCACAGCTCAAAAAACTCTTACGTCAAGTACCAGATATAAACACAAGCAGATACACCAAGATATATGGATGTCCGCAGATCGTAAAATACGCTACCAGATCTAACACTTTGTTTTAGACGGACGGAAGGCTTCCAGTGTTTCAGATGAACAAACATGCTCTCATGCCTGAGACTCAAGGTTCCATTAAAAAAATTTTATTAAAAAATAAGCGGTCCTCCCTAGGCTCACTGATCTACATAGATCAGAATCGTTCTTTTTTTTTAAACTTAAGTTATACTTATTGATTGGGGTACTCACGGGACACTGTTTGATAGGAAGGTATGCTGAACGCATAGGGTCCAATCGACCGACTTCTGTTGCAGCTAAAGGGACTAGGAGGAAACAGAAAGCGCTGAACACTTCCCTTGCAGTTGTTCCGCACTGGCTTGAACTCGTATAAGTGCCTAAACAAGTGCTTCTTCAAGAGCTTAAAAGAGCTAGGTTCTTCTGAAATCGAAGATATTTTGCGCCACATTAAGCGAACAAGTAGGTTCAACTTTCTGTACGTCTAAAGGGGGGATTTACCAGTGGCATAGTGAGAGGGGTGTCATAATGTCCCGGGCGCTGCTCACAAAGGGGCGCCAAATGGTCCGCAAAGCAATAAATTTATGAATGTTTTTTATTTGGGATGTCATAATGTCCCGGGCGCTGCTCACAAAGGGGCGCCAAATGGTCCGCAAAGCAATAAATTTATGAATGTTTTTTATTTGTATTATAAATGATTGATTCAATTTGATTTTAAATTTAGTCCCAGAGTAATATAGTGAGTATTAATCTCTACATATAGTAAAATTGTAACAGGTCGCTGTCTGTACATTGCAGATATTCGTAAAAAATGTATAGGAGGGATCATTATTGAACCAATAGAAGCCAAATCAACTTTTGAATGGAACTTGCAGGGGGACCCAAAAGATAATTAATGAGTGCTGAAATAAACGATGTGATAAGTCCCATATATCAACTGGTTTCGGAGCAAAAATTATTAAGACCGTACACAGTCAACGTTTCATTATTTTTCCCCATTTGCATTATCCGAGTGACTTGCGGAGCTTTCTGCGTGTCTGTAGCTTTGTGGTTACTGTCTTTTATATATTTGTAATATTATATGATTTTGAAATTTAGGGAAGGGGACGCTAAAAATGATTGTGTACGGGGCGCGAGTTAAGCTCACTACGCCACTGGGATTTGGCCCTTATTTAGTGGTGTCAAAATGGCTCAATCCGGCCTAATTGTGCCCCTCGGCAGTGCAGAAGGGAGGCCACTTCAAACTAACCTAAACTAACGAAACGAAAGGACGCTGTATACAGGGCTACTGTCAGAGCGATTACAAAGTGGAGCTTGGGAAATAACCAGGACAACTCCACTACCAGTAACCAATGACAATCTCCCGATTTAAAACCAAATAAAACTGGAGAATGCTCTTCCTTTTACTTTTATTTCGTGAATAGAGCTAGGGCTTGGAAGCGAGGGAGGTTTCCGACTCTTCTTAACCTTTCCTTATTACCGCATCAGAAGATGACACTTACTTTTTGGAACAGTTTACATTGATAATGGCCAGGCTTCACGAGGTGTTTTGGACTAGCTTCGGTTATCGCAAAGAAAATCGTCCATCATATCCACAGGCAGGCAGAATCTGAGAAGAAAATTTTAGTACTTTGTAACTTCGCCTTTAATATTTCAATACACACAAAGCAAAAATTGAAATTTTGGGACTCTTTGAAATTATCTAGCGCGCACTGCCTCCAGCCATTGCTTTCATTTGCATTACAGAAATTAATTTTAAATAAGAGTTTTTGATTACAGACAAATAAATTGACAAGAATAAAATACGCAGCACCAACACCACCACAATAATAGGCAAACATAAAATATAAGAACATAAAAATTAATATGAAAAATTGTCATTACACTGCAAGTCATTTGTGAATTCTTTGAAAGGCCGTAAAATCAGCAAAAGCAAAATAAATTTCATTTTTAAGTCTCCTGTTGCTTTCATCAGGCTGCATGCATGACTTGCATACGCTTCACATCCCACACCGACGGCGCGACGCAATGCGCCTACTTTTGTCATTTTCCATTATTTCTTGCAACTTCCTCATTTTCCCGATTAAGAACGAGGCGAATTTTTCTAGAGCGAGAATTGCATTTGCAATGGGTTGGCGGTTGGGTGGTGGGTTGTGGGGCTGAGTTAGTGTGGTATGGTGTTTTGTTTACGTTTGGTAGCGCTTATGCTGTAATAATAAAAATAAAAATGCAGCAACAACAACAGTAAGTGAGCAATCTCATTGCTGGCAACAGCTTCACAACAACAAAAAATCTGTCGCAAGTCCCCAAACAATTTTTTAAGATGTTTCATGACTTTTTTACGCGTCGTTGACTTTATGCCATTAAGCCTCTTACAAACATACATCACACTAAATACTTACAGATTTACCCTGCAGTCAAACCAACTAGTTGAGACCCAAGACTTGCGGGTCAACTGGCTACTATGTTCGGGACAGTTTGGTTAAATGAAGAGTCTCAATAAGTAAGAAAGTACTAAGGAAGCTTCTGGAATACGGAATGGTCCGAGGTCTTATGAAACTGTTTGGTTTGAAGGAAAAGGCAACATCAGTAAAACAGGACTAACGAAGTTGCCGTGATACTGAATGGTCTGAGCTCAGCTCTGTTGTGCATAAAACAACGCCAATTTAATTTTGGGGAGATAGTCTTTTAGGTTTGAACTATATTTCTACCAATTTTAGTGAATCTTAACAATGATGTCACATTTTATTTTCTTTTTCTTAGGGTGTAGCTGCTAAGTTGTCATATAGTCTCTCTATTTAAAAAATCGAGCCCTTGGTGTTGGTATAATGGCTGGAACTTTAACAGCAGGTACAACCTTACGCTCGAAAGTTTCATGCAACCAGCTAGTTTGGCGACCACAGAATCAGACCTGTTAAATAATGGTTAGTAATCGTAATGATTACCGGTTTGATTAATTATTTTCTTGAGGATTCCATTTATGGATTCATTACCATTACTTCCAATATTTTATGGTCATTTTCCAATTAATGAACAAAATAATCAAAAAAAAAGTTGTTTTGTTTACTTTCGATTATTTAAAAAAAAAATTTATTATTATTTAATTGCTTTTTCATACCAACAATGTTTGTGGATTTATGGCCATTTTATTATTTTTGACTTTTTTTTAATAATCGTAAAAAACCATGATAATTTTTTGATTTTTTCTAATCATAATTAATAATTGCCTTTGCTTGAAAAACGATTAAAATAATCATTACCAATTAAAAACGCCGTCCAATTAATTGATTACTAATTACTAATCAGATTTAGATTGAATTTAAATTCTTGGCATTTTGTAGAGTGTACATATTAATCTGCTGTAAAATTTCAAGCCATAAATCGTCGTCGAAGTACTCCAAGAAATACTGGAAAGTGTCCACTCAACTCTATCCTATGCACATTGACAAAGAACGCCTGTTTTTCCAAAGAAGTGCCCACCTATTGGGTCGTATTGCAACTGTGTTGCCACACAAGCAAAAAAAGTTATTTAATTGTAAACTTAAGATGTTCAGCTAGTTACATAGTTTATTTAGTTACAAAGTTGGCTCGAATTGAAATAGTTTAATAATCTTTGATTCTTCGTCCACTTGAAAGGTGCCCATCGGGCTACCCAAAAGGACCAAGTAGCCTAGTGAAGTGAATAGAGTACTAAGTACACTAGCTATCCTAAAAGAAGAAGACCACCCCCTTGGTCTTTTTCTATTTGAGTCCAACCCAATGTGCTTCTTGGGCCTGACTCCTGATAATTTGCTTTAAATTTCGTAAATGCTGCATTGACAGAGCAGAGCTTAATGCTGCCTAAAGAACAACAAAAGCAAACCCAATATAAAGTCGGTTTTGAGAAATAAGTGAAATAATTGCGAAAGAAATATGGCCAGAGCTTTAAATAAAAGACTGTGATTAGCCTTGGAGAGGTCTTCGATTGCTCTACTTGCTATGATAAACATATATAGACATCTGACTCTCCACTCTCTCGCGTTCTTAACAAATCCTTATTTTCCTTTTCAATATATTCCTTCTTATTTCAAGTTCTATTTCTTCGTATTTTATCATCTCTCTATCTTCCTCAAGCTAATTCAAGTTTTCCTGACATTATTTTATCTATTTGAATTCGGTGGACACCATATACATATGATTAAAATACCTCCGTTCAGGACACAATTAGACTAAAGGAAACTAACTAAAGCGGCGGCCGCCTTGGTGTGAAGGTAGTGTTGCCGGCCTACCACACCGAAGGTCCATGGTTCAAGCCCTGGTACAGGTAACATCAAAAGTGATTTGAAAAAAGTTTTTCAAAACGGGGTCGCCCCTCGGCAGTGGTTTGGCAAACTCTCCGAGTGTATTTCTGCCATGACAGGCTTCTCAGCAAAAATTCGTCTCCTTTGTAGATGCCGTTCGGAGTCTGCAAAAAACTGTAGGTCCCACCAATTTGTAGGGAAAATTCAAATCGGCACACCACAAATTGGAAGAGAAGCTTGGCGCAAAAATCTCTTAGGAGGTTTATGATGATGTACCTGTTGTATATCGCGCCATAGAGAGAGAGAAACTAACTAAAGGTTTTCCTTAGGCAGAAGTACCGCAGTTTTCTTCAAAGCTGTGTATGCCAGGGTTTTTGTGGACTAGTTCCATTTCAACAACAACAAAAACCCAGTTTCTATTTTGCTTACACTGATTATCAACTTCCGGATACAGAGATGAGTATAGATGCTTTAATCGCGTATACGCCACGATCGTATTGGCAAAGCTTTTGCCGCGTTGGTTCAGCTTATGGCGCATAAGTCGCATTTGCCGCATCACGTCACATCCAACTGCAGTGCAAAAACCAATAAAAAGTGCAGCGCCGCAGCGCAAAAGTAAATGCGAAAAAATTGTAACCAACACGGAAAGCTATAACAAAAACAAAAAGGGACACATTCACCATAATGGATAGTCATTGAGCTGGTCGTAATGCAATGTTGCACGTTGGCAGCTGCGTGCCACCGGCTGCCAGGCCAAAGCATGTAAACCAAACACCCAACCACCATCCAGCGCCAACCAAAGTACTCAGACAGAGTCAGTCAGCCAGTAAGTTAGTGTACATTGGAACACCATTTCGCTGCCCTCATGCGACACGCGCTAAACCAACGTTCAACGATTGCCGCCCGTGTGCAAGAGCGTGACAACGTCATAACGGCTAAGAGTCAAGAACAACAGTAAAAACCACAGCGGCTTAGCATGTTGCGGTTATGGAAAAAAGCGCACTGAAAACTCAAAACACTTACACATACATACATAAATAGGTTGTTGTTGTGGCGCGGTGGTAAACACGGAAAGGGGCGCAATGTGAGTGTGCGACAGGTGTGGAGGCGGCTGCACAATTTACACACTTAGGCCCAACACCTTTTTGTTGTTGTTTTTTTAACATTCCCGTTATTGTCATTGCAACCATGCTGCTTCCATAGCGGGATAACGCACAAAGGAACAGGCGCTCTGATGAGGGCCGTCGAAGCATAACAGATATCAAGATTGATGTTTAAGAAAAAATTGTTGTAAACTTCATTTGTATATTAAACGCTTTGATGTTTTCAGTTTTTTTTTTTTTAATTTTTCATGTCAATTTCTAGTATCTATAAAAGGTAGAGAGAAGGGTGTAATACCCATGCCGGTTGATGCAGACAACAGTGGTGCACAATCTAAAACTGCGGTGTGGCAATGGATTGTGCTCAAATAACTTGCACTCTACAAACCCTTCGCTGCGATTGCGGCCAGTGGCTTGACAACTTGAAGCAACCCAGCTCAAAGGAAACTACCGATTATTTTTACCTAAGTTGAGCCATGTTATTGGTTGCAAATTGGAATATGTAAACTATACTAGGTAACAAAAAGAAATTACTGTTAAGTTTGTTTGTCATGTTAACTTTTATTCGTCAAATAACAATTTTTTTAAAACCTATCTTTTTTTGGGGTAATTTTAAAGTTTCCATGAGAAAACGCAGTTTCTTATGCTTCAAATTTGTTTATGTTAAATAAAACTTTTTTCTGCTTGCCCAAAGAAATCTTTTTTAGAACCAATCCCACTTTTGCTTGAATTGTTGGAAACGCTGGTGTGGTTTTGGTTATTTTTTAGTTAGTCGAAATCGGAATAAAACCAAAATATAAAAAACAGATCTTCAATACAAGGTCACAACAATTTGATATTAAGAGAGGTTTTCAAAAGTTATTTGTTTTTAAAGTTAGAAAAACTAAAAAAAAAATATTAAGGCGCTTCTGACCAGAAAGCATAGAAAACAGAGAGCCAAAGAATTTCCCTTTTGTTTTTTATTTCATTCTTCATACATTTTTTATTTTTTTATTTTACTTAATTTTTTATTTTTTTTTGCTACCTTATACAAAATGAAAAATATATGAATATTTTACCTAAAAAATACGAATTTTGTTGTACATAAAGCCATGAAGCTGATTTAAAATTCTTTCGTAACCGCAAAGAGCGAAACCAAAGCAGGTGTTTTTTTTTTGTTAAGGCCAAACTTCGACCCTTTTTTGAATTTTGATAACAGATTCCTTTTCAGAATAAAATGCGCTTTGACTATCTTTGTTGTTTTTGTTTTTTTTACATTATTTTTTGTGACAAATTTCCAAAATAAAAAGTAAAATCAAAAAACCTTGCCTATGTTTAAAGCATGATTGCTCGGGAAAGCCCCACCTGACGAAAATATTCACATGGAACTTTTTATAGGGATTTTAGTTTCCTATATACTTTATGCAGCTGAATTTGTTTACTTCAATGGTATACAATTTTTAAAGTCAATATTATATTAATCAAAAAATCCAAGCTCTCAAACAAAGATCTTTAAAAGCTACTACTCTGAAACTTTGGAATTTTTGATCCACAGACTTTAAATAAGATATGTGTGTTTATAAAAATTTTGTGAACCGCTGGTGCTGACTTCAAATCATGGAAGTTTAAGGACACTATGTATATATGTACGAAAACATGTTTAAAACTTTTTGCATTATTATTTGAATACAACAACACACATTAAAATACATATGTATATATGTCTATACTTAGCATCACTGCTGAAGATGTCAAAACTTTTTTGGCAAAATATTCAAAAGTTGGCACATATATGTATATACACAAGCAGTTATAAGTATATATTCATAAGTAAATCCAGCACGTTCAACCACAAATTCTTCGGCTCATGGCTTTGGTTATCAAAATTTATGAAATCAAATGTTTAGTCAAGTTGCAAGCATATCTGATATATAGATATATACATGTACGAGTATATATATGTACGTAAATAGCAGTTTAGACAGTTAGTCTAGCATGGCTTGGCTAGGGAAAATTTCATCTGCTGCATCATATATCATGCAAGTGACAACAAATAAGTAGAACTATGCACTCCAGCCCCGAGAGATACTTGCAGTTTGCTATGAAGTCCTTCATGCGACAAATCATTTAGCATAACTATGTATGCATGCATGTATTTAGGCAAAAATATACACATTTTACAATGCATTACTCTATCTAATAGTAATAAAGTAGCGTATAACAATTTGTATATGTAGATGTTGTGAAGTCAACACTTTGATTATGTGCTCATAGAAAAACATATGCAATGTTGTTATTAAATATGCAACTGATTAATTTTTAAATAGATTTATCATCGAATATTAACATCTTTGTTCCAACAATTTTGACAGTTACGAGTACTTTATGATACCGTCACATTAATATGTTAATATATGATTAAAAATAATATCTTGTTTCGAAAACAAGTAAGGGAGTCCAGATCCTTGTATAGTCAAATATAATCTATATACTTAACTGCCAGCTTCAGCAACAACATTTTAGTTCCTTTTCATTTCATATCACTTTGCCTACCTAAAATTTGTTTGTCAATACTAAAAACTTTGCGATCTAAGATAAAACAAATAAGCTTATAGCTCTTAATTGTTTAGACAAAATAATTTAAAAACAACCATTTAAAAATAATAAAAAAATTAAACTCAAAAAATTAATTGAATAATTTGAATTGAAAACTTGTTCGACGGTATGTATTTTAATGCAATTGGGTGGTATGGCGCACAACGATTAAACAAAAATACTTATTTCACAACTTTTCGAAATTCGAATAATTTTCTAAGTTATAGTTATAAACATATTTTCGAAGTTTCGAGCGAAACTAAACACTGAGGATGGCGGAACGCCGAAACCGATTTGTTACAATTCCAAAGTCTTTTTTTAATTTCTCGTGATTGAGCGACCAGTCCGATTTTGCTCATTTTGGAAATATATATTACTTATTTTGGTATGTTTATTTTCTTGCAAAAAATATTCGCGAATTTTTTAATATTTTCAACCTCTATATCGCAGTTAGGTATTCCACTAAAAAGTATCAGCAAAAAGAAAAAATTGGCCCGAAAATGGAACTGAAGTTAATTATTTTTTTTAACGGCTGTGGTCTCTGTATGTAACACTGTTATAAAGATAAGTGTATAGGAAGAATGAAGGATATAGTAATGATAACTCTTGCTATTCACTTTATTTTAGTAACAAACGTGATTAAAGGACATTCGAAGTAATGTTAATGCTATAACTCAGCATTCACAGTACATAGTACATACCGAAAAAAAAAAGTTAATACAAAGTTAGTTACAATCCCTTTAGAAATTGAAACTCCCATCCCATTCCTGGGCCCCAAATTATAAATTCTGCTGAAAGTGTGCAATGCTATGAAGAAGTCAAAAATATGAAAAATTTGTGAATAACTTTTGCAAAAAAAAAAATAAAATATTCAAAAAAAATGCAGTTTGGTAGAAGATAATATCTTGTATATGTATATTAAACATGAGTAAAATTGGGTTCGTCTATCTCAAGAAAACTGGCAAACTCTAAGTATAACTATGAAAATAACTAGAATTTCGAAAAACTGGAGCAAAATTATTTTTCTTTTGTTTTTGGGAACTATACAAATCAGTTTCAGAAAGGAATTTTCACCGTAATTTAACATTTCACAGATTAAAAATATTAATAGTGGTGGTAAAACCTACTTATCATCGATTATTAGATACGTGACCGTCTCATTCTCTCAATTTCTCTCTCAAGCGTTTGCAAGTGTTGCCAACTGCTCAAACGAGTTCCTGAGGAGACGCACAGCTGCTACCTGGAATGTCGCTTTAAACGATGCAGCCACAATTTTTGCAGCAAAAAATACTGTGATATTGAAAGACTGGAAAAAGCAGGTAGTTTTTGTTTGTGTCGTTTATAAATTACAATATTTAACTTATTTATTGTGATTTTATAATAATAAATTTTGTTGTCACACTGTGTTTTTTGCAAAATCACACTGAAAGCAAGAAATAAGAATGATCTTGAAGGTTGCGGGACCTTGACTTTCCAACTTTCCAAATCAAGAAAAAGATAATGATATATTGTAAGCGATAATACAATAGCGTACATTTTCGATATATTTTCACATCTTAGTCAGAACTTGTAATTAATTTCATAATAAATTTTTTTAATTGACCAAATTTTAAGATTTTATTTGAAAAATTTCGAGGAAGTTAGGTTATTTAATCAATTAACTCAAAAAATCATATTATTCGATTCCAAGAATTTAATTTCGTGAAGATATGATTTACGGCTGGATCACTTGGGAGCAGCAGAACTCGCTCGAAGTATTCGTTTGCCTGCTTACTCCCGAAACTTCGGGGTACTTCAACTAGATGCTCAAAAGACTTATTTTACTATCGAGTTAGACCAAGAGTTGATGGGAAATTTCAGCCCAGCTTTTTGCAGGAACATTTCACTGCTATCACTAGTCATATATGATAGGGAGGCTTATAGAGAGTGCTCTTTATTCATAGCGAGAGGTATTTACTTCTCATTTGCCTACTCAGTGGAAAGTAACACTTGTTGGCAAAAGTTAACCTCTGCTGAGCTTATAGGCTGCTACAAATAGGCTAAGCCCCTCACAGCTTGAAACTTTTAACTATCAACAGTGATATCGCTGCCAAGCGCAGCAAAACTCACCCTTAGTGCGTTACTGATGCCCCATACACGAGTCGAGTACGTTGCGCATTGAGAATGTTGCTATGCCTGACTTTGTATTTACAAACATAATAAAGTTGCATAAAATGGTGCCAAATTCCAAACATTTCACTTGTTGTTCACTGATTTTAGATTTCCGTAATAATTTTAATGTCATAGTAATTAAATTATTGTTTTACACACATAATCACATTTCGTAATTAATTGCCGTTTTGTTGACTGGCTTCGCCTACGAAAAGTTGAAACACTCATATGCTCCACACGATTATAACAATAAATAAGTGTTGCATAAATATATTTGGGCAGGAAGTCTACTAACATACAACATGGCGCTTAACTAGTGGCAAAGAGTGATTTTATTTGGAATTTTTGTGGTTTGCAATTACTTAAGTTTTCTAAAAAAAATGGATAGGAATCTCTGAAACGGATCACTTAAAATTATGAAAATTTATTTTTGATAAATAATGGTACACGTCCAAAAAAATTTAGCCTAAATTAGTCGGTTTAAGCAATTTTTTAAACGTTTCTGTAATAAATTCCAACCCGTTAAATAACCTCCACCAATTTTGAATTTATTGCGAATTAGATTTAAAACTTGCTTAGGCCACAGGCCTAAATATTAAGGCCCACCCTAGTATTCAAAGCTTTCCTTTATAATTCATCTCGATCATAACCGTTAAACGTTCTTAACCCGCCGGATAATAGCGAGAGCTAGGGTTCAGCGGTTAATACGAACTAATTTATTAATTTCACTCGGTCACTTCTTTTAGGAACGTTCAAGAAACCGTCAGCAGACAAGTCACCGAAGGTAAGTATTTTTCCGCTATACACAGATTTTAATTTTTAATCCAAAACCAATTTTAAATAATTTCACTAAGTGTCTAATTTCCTTAACTTAGATTTTAAGAAACATTGGATTGATATTCGAACTAACGAGTTCTTTGTTTCTTTCTTCTTTCACCTTATTACGAGCACTTATAACTTGATATCGCCATCCCAATTAGCAAGTCGCCGTAACAAAACTGAACTAAAAAAAAAGTTAATTTCTTTTCATTTATTTCTGAAAAATTTTTCAAGTCATTGAATTTTTCTCTAAACAGTTTTTCGTGCGCCGTAGCTCAGTGGATAGAGCAGACCACTCTGATGCGGGAGTGTTGGTTCGAATCCTACCAACTGATACAAATGTTTTTTATGTTTTTAAATTATTAAGACATTTCTGGTTTAAAAATTTAACGCGGTCATTTTCTGGAAAACTGGCACAATTAGAATTTTAAACCAAATTTGGTTTGGACATTTATGTAGCCCAGAAAAGTTTAAAATTTACGCTAAAATTTTTAGCCGTGTAATATTTGGTGGCTATTGACAATACAAAAAATGCTTACCTTTGATTTTTGGAAATCAAATCGACTGCTGAGTGGAAAATCACCCTGTTGAGCTACAAGCTTTTTTGCAGCTATAAAAATCCAAATTATAAAATGCACCTGTTGAGCGGCAAACCTTATTGGCACTATAAAAGCCCAAACGAAAGAATGTACGCTGCAAACCCTTTTGAAAGCTACACGAATCCAATGAAAAAACGTACTTTGATTTTGGAAGCTTGTGGTTTGTAATATTAATTAAACTTTATTCAATTTGCTGAATTTATTGTACAAATAATATTTGGCCGCGAAAATGGCTACGAACAATAAATTGTGCTTGATTTTTTATTCCTTCTCTTTTTGATGTCTAGCAGCAAGTGTCAAAAACCAAAACGAATTGCGTTCGATGGCCCATATGTTTGTATGTATGTGTGACGGAGGAGTGATGACAATAGAAACTGCAAGAGTAATTTATGTAATAAATTGAGATCAAATGCATGAATTATGGTGACCATATGATCATAATTACGTAGCGTGAAGATATAAATATTAAATAGCTAGTTTTCAACTACCACACAGGTCAGTCGATATAAGAGCGCTGAAAATAAATGTACGTTAGTTAGGTGTCAGCTGCTGCTCCGAACACACCCTCTTTTAAAATTTTTTTCAAAAACGCCCTATTTCAGAATTTCTTTGAAGAGCGCCCTACCTCAAAATTTTTTTCAATATTAAAATTTGGCTTAAGAACGCCCTATCTCAGAATGAGTTTCAAAAACGCCCTATCTGAACGAAAATTCAATATATTTTTAGCTGAGCGATTTTGAATAAAATTTTGAAATAGGGCGTTTTTGATAAAGATTTTGAAAGAGGGTGTGTTCCGAGCAGCAGCTGACACCTAACTAACGTACATTTATTTTCAGCGCTCTTATATCGACTGCCCTGAGTGGTAGTTGAAAACTAGCTATTTAATATTTAATTATGTTTAAACGCCAATTGAACATTTTTGTCCCCTTGAGCCGATGAAAAATGTTCATATATTTTTGAAAAAATATATTTGTTTATATTCTTCTTTGACAAGTCAAAAACTTTTACACCTGCCTTTAAACAATTTTTTTTTTATAATTTGTTTCAATTTAAAACAATCCTTGTAAAATTTATCGCTTTGCCAATGCTTGTTGCCATTCTCACAAAAAATTTTACGAAACGAATTTTTGTTAAACAAATTAAAAACTACGAATATTTTTTTCTCGCTTTTGTTGCAAAAGTTTAAAATTTCAGTTTATTTATAGAAATTCCTTCATGAAGTTCATAAGAAGTCTGCTTTAAATTATTTTTAAAAGTATTTACAAAATTATTTTACCCAATAACTTCGTTTGCTAGGTGCAACTTAAACCACATTTCAAAATCTTAACAAGTCATTAGTTTATTATAAAATAAAACAGAAACTTAATAAGCATTACAATTTATAATAATTATCCATTAATATTTCTACTGATTCCTTTGATATACTGCACTCGCTCCTCGTAATTCAAGCGCAATACAAAATTCGAAGAGCAAAAACTAAATATATAATTCCGAGAAATATTAAGGAGCACTCGAAAACTTTGTAAAGCATTAAATGGCATTTATTATAGCATATATCCTTTCAATATTTTCATGCTCTCAAATTCGTTTACTTGTTCGGTGATATTATTTACAAAGCTTGCATGCCTACATTTATTGTTTATGAGCTTTCGAAATTGGATGAGTCAGTGGCATGTGTCTGTGTGTGTTAACGGGTGCCTGTATATCATAGAACTGCGAGATATTCACACACAGAGTAAACGCAAAGTAAGTTTCTGAAAATCGTTTCTTAATAAACAAAACGCTTACAAAATGCTTATTTCTCATTTGCAAAAGTTTTGTAAGTAAGCGTTTCAAATTCAAAATGGTACGTTGTTTATAAGCTAGTAAAAGTGAACATGTACGTTTGTAGTGGAAAGTTTTTCTTTTAATCTCTTTTCAAATCATACTAGAGATGGCCCGAAGTATGAAATTCAAACAAAAATTTTTTTTTTGTTTCAACTACTTTTTTTCTTTGGTTCATTCTTTGCAGCTTTTTGCTTTCAATGCATTTTACTTTCCTCTGCTGTTACCCTTCTTTTTCTTCTTCTCTTTACTGTTCATTTCCTTTAATAAGCTTTCGTTTCCTTTGCTTTTCTCTTCTTTGTAACCTTTCTGTTTTTTCTTTTCCACGCCATTTAATAATAAAGTTTCTATTTATATTTCTATTTTTTTATCTTATTCTTTTTTATCGTTTGCTTTTCTTCCCTTCTCTTTTTTTTTTCTTTCCTTTTCTTTTCTTTTCTTTTCTTTTCTTTTCTTTTCTTTTCTTTTCTTTTCTTTTCTTTTCTTTTCTTTTCTTTTCTTTTCTTTAATTTTCTTTTCTTTTCTTTTCTTTTCTTCTCTTCTCTTCTCTTCTCTTTTCTTTTCTCTTATTTTCCTTCCTTTTTTTTCTTTTTTTTTCTTTCCTTGTCTTTGTATTCCTTTTCTTTCCTTTCGTTTCATTTCCTTTTGTATAATCAATACCGTTAACACATTTGCTAATATTTTTTTGATCTGGGTCTATATTCCCACAGAGCAACTCTTCGTAATCTCAATGATCTATACAATAACAAGAACTTAAGCATGTCTGAATACATGTTCAGCGTTTGTAGTGGTGTAATTTTTAAACCAATTTTTTTTTACTATAATACTTTTTTTTAATTTTCGTTTATTGATGTCACTGCCGCTTAGATGAATAGCTTGGTCGCATATGGAGACAAACCTTCCAACTTGAGCAAATATATTATAGTTTTTATTCTATTAAATTAAATGCTCCAAATGGGTACGCCGAGTTCGGGGCAAACACTTAACAGGATTTTCCTCCTGAATCTTTAAATATATCTTTAACGAATTCGGAATACATTGCTGACATTCCGTAAGATTTCGTAAACTATCGTTTGCAGGGTCGCGGTTTTTTCATTACTGCATATCTCTGGAATGTAAGCAAATCCATACTTGTTCTGAATTTATTATATATTTTGTTTTACTCTATTCTTATACAACAAATGCAGCAGGTAATTTATTGTACACGAAAGCGTAAAGTTCAAATGAAATTATGATTCATAGCACGCATTAAATGCAATGCAAGTGCCGGCAGCCCTACACCACAGCGTGTATTCTTCCTTTTGCAATGCATTTTTGGTGTTTCTTTGAATTGGAATGTGGAAATGCTTTTACAAACTTGCTTCTGCTTCCAATCATGTAAGGAATATTGTGAAAATTCAGAAGCGCTAAATTATAAAAGCTGCATTTTATATTTATAATTTCAGACAAACGCTTATATCCGGCTTGAGGCAGGAGGGGAGATGAGATTCAAGAAAATAGTAAAATGTTGAGAATTTATACGTACATGGCTATAACTGAAGAAGAAGTTATGATATCTTGCTATAAAGGGTGTTTCTTTAGACTGTACAACCAGATCGTATGAATAAAATTATTCTTCTTTTTTAAATGGTCATCTAACCGCCCGGGCGATTTTGACCGTCCAACATAGCTCGCCAGTCGTTTCTTCGTTGCGCCAGCTGGCGCCAATTGGCAACACCGCGGGATCGCAAATCGGTCTCCACTTGGTCCTTCCATCGGAGTGGTGGTCTCCCTCTTCCTCTACTTCCACCGGCGGGTGCCGATAAGAATACCTTCTGGAATGGAGCATCTTCGCTCATTCGCACAACGTGGCCTAGCCAGCGAAGCCGCTGTGTTTTAATTCGTTGAACTATGTCGGCGTCTGCGTAAAGTTCATACGGCTCATCATTAAATCTTCTTCGCTACTCGCCGTCGCCAACGCGTAGAGGTCCACAAATCTTTCGAAGAACCTTTCTCTCGAATACTCCCAGAGCCGCCTCATCAGATGTTGTTAGTGTCCACGCTTCTGCACCATATAGCAGGACGGGTGCGATGAGTGACTTGTAGAGTGTTATTTTCGTTCGTCGAGAGAGGACTTTACTTTTCAATTGCCTACTCAGTCCGAAGTAGCATTTGTTTGCAAGAGTAATTCTTCGTCGGATTTCTAGGAGAACATGATTTTGTGAGCCATAGTCCTCTTTGTAAAAAACTTGAACACTACTTTGGGTTCTCTGACAGTTCTATCCAGCTTATGGCCAGTTACTTAGCGGGAAGAACGCAGAAAGTGGTATGCAAAGGCTCTGCGTCGAAATCGTGTATTGTTTCCTCTGGTGTTCCCCAAGGCTTTGTGCTTGGTCCTCTTCTATTTAGTCTGTTTGTCAATGATGTGTTTTCTATTTGTCAGTATGTAAATGTTCATGCCTATTCAGACGATGTTCAATTACATTTGTCTAACCGTGTTGGTCTCGTTGAGGATTTGTGCTATAAAATAAATGGTGACTTTTCTGCGATTTCAAAATGGGCGTACGATAACTGTCTCTACTTAAACGCCAAAAAGTCGTATGTGTTGCCTATTAGTAGTAACTAGCTGGGCCCGTGCGCTCCTTGAAAAAAAAAAAAAAACAAAAAAGGTTTGAAACCTTTTATTAGTACAGGTCCAGGATTTTTCAAACCTTTTTCTCAAATTATAAAAAAAGATTTTCAGCTACACTTATTGTGAGACCCTAAAAAATTATACAAATATGCGCAAACAGCTATTTGACATTCCACCACTTATACAAGGTGGCGCAAAAGTAAGCTTCCGATGTTCAGCATATCGGTTGTGGCACGTGCAGTGTGTGCTGTTGCACCGTCTTGTTGGAACCACATGTTTTCCAATCCCAATTCATCAAGTTGCGGCAAAAAGAACTCGTTGATCATTGCTCTGTAGCGCTCACCATTCACAGTAACCGTTTGGCCCCGACCGATTATTGGTCAATTAAATAGTCAGCAATATTCCGCGTTCTGGAGCAGTGTAGCGTAACATTGTTTATTAACGTGTATTTCGCATGTGTTTACTACACAAATGTCAAAACAGAACTGACTTTAGGGGCCAATCGCAAAATTTATAGCATTTTCTGATAAGAGGATTACTTTTGCGCAGTAACCGTTTTTCACCGACCGATTATTGGTCAAATAAATAGTCAGCTATATTCCGCGTTCTGGAGCAGTGTAGCGTAACATTGTTTATTAACGTGTATTTCGCATGTGTTTACTACACAAATGTCAAAACAGAACTGACTTTAGGGGCCAATCGCAAAATTTATAGCATTTTCTAATAGGAGGATTACTTTTGCGCCACCTTGTATTACATTCACACTGAGCCATAAACTTGAGTTGAGTGACAACATCAATATGAATTTAACTCGAGTTTATGACCCAATGTGAACGCAGTCTTATTCACTTATTTTAGCAATGTTCAAGTGTAGATGGCGCACTGTTCAGTCTTAGAACTCTTATGTAGATGTCGCGAGGCATGTGAATGTCAGTCACAATAGCGTTGCAGTACAAATTGATATTTTTGTGCATTCTCTCTATCTCTATGGCGCGATATACAACAGGTATATCATCATAAACCTCCTAAGAGATTTTTGCGCCAAGCTTCTCTTCCAATTTGTGGTGTGCCGATTTGAATTTTCCCTACAAATTGGTGGGACCTACAGTTTTTTGCCGACTCCGAACGGCATCTACAAAGGAGACGAATTTTTGCTGAGAAGCCTGTCATGGCAGAAATACACTCGGAGAGTTTGCCAAACCACTGCCGAGGGGCGACCCCGTTTTGAAAAACTTTTTTCAAATCACTTTTGATGTTACCTGTACCAGGGCTCGAACCATGGACCACCAAACCAATCGTTTATTTTAAAGAATCCATTTTTATAAAATACGCTTAAACAAAAGCACTCCGCTAATTAAAACATGGTTTCGCATGTAGAGCTAACCCCCAACTTTAAAACGATACCTTATTTATTAATATTGGTTCCAAATGAGAGCAGAAAATTAGGAAATAACACAAAAAGACCTTACAGAAATAATATATACTAGAGTTCGCCCAGTGGTTGAAATTCAGCCAGTAAACTTTATTTTATTTTATTTTTTTGCTGTATCTTTTATCCGCCTTTTTTTCTTCCTTTCTATGTCGTTCCTTTCCTCTAACATATTTTTTCTTTCCTTGACTTCTTCTTTTACTCTCTTATTTTATATTTTCCTTTTCTCAAACTTCTTTTCCTTTCCCTTCCCTTCCTTTTATTTTCTTTCTTCGTTTTCTTACCTTTCCTTTAATTCCGTTTTCCTTCCTTTCATTTCTTTACCATTCCTTTCCTTCCTTTAATTTTCCTTCCTTTCCTATCCTTTCCATTCCCTTCCTTTCCTTTCCTTTTCCTTTTCTTTCCTTTAATTTTCCTTCCTTTCAATTCTTTTCCTTTCCTCTATTTTCCTTTAATTTTCTTCGGTGTTTAATACTTTTTATGAGTAATCATTTATTTTATTTTTGTAAACCCTGTTTGTAGGTATCAGCAATAAATTTTACATATTTGCTCATATTTTACATTGCTTGCTTAATGTATCCAACAAAGCAACTTTTCGTGCTCTCAGGAGAGCAGCTGACACTGGGCATCTTAGCCAGTAATCAATACAATAACAACAACTAAACAAAAATGCATGACACAACAGAGTATCTATAGTGCGAATACTTATTTTTCATTGGTCCTCTACCAACTCTTCGCACTCACAGTGAGAGCCGACCACACGAATAACACAAAAACATGCATGGCAAGTCTACTCACACTACTACGGCTCTTAATTTTTTCCTACAAAGCAACTCCTCGGCCATGCTCACGATTCAGCATAGTACACAAAAAGCAAGTACACACACACACAGCGTGTCTATAGTGTGAATAAGTAAATGTGTAGTGGTGTAAATTTTATGTTAAATTTTTTATATTAAAATGATTTTTTAAATTTTTTTTATTTACAGATAAAAGTACACCTCAAAATTTCCTATCTATACATATATAATTTGTATACCTTAGAATTATAGTTTAGCAGAAAACGGTTCGACATTGCATTCATCTTGTCTATTTATATATAAGATGATGATGTGCATGTAGAATCAATCCCCAAACTGTTTGTTGGTAATACCGCACTTTCTCTCACAGACAAGATCAGCAATTTAGGCTTTGTGATTAACTCAAAGTTAAGTTGTGTTGATCATATTAACAAGATAGTGGGCAATGTTTATACCGTCCTAAGAAGGCTGAGAATGACTGCATCATTTACGCCCCTTGAAAAAAGTAAAAAGTTAGCTATCCAGTTGATCGTACCACACCTAACGTACTCTGAGGTCGTCTATAGTCATTTTGATTCTGCCTCGCGCTATAAAGTTGATGTTGCTTTCAACAATGTCACGCGGTATGTTTATGGCCTTAAAAAATATGATCACATCTCCCCATGGAAGTGCAAAGTCTTAGGATGTAGTATTTTTAATTACATTGCGGCTAGAAACTGCATATTTAAGTTTAGGCTCATTGAGTTCAAAATACCTCGATATCTTTACGAGAAGCTGAAATTTCCGAAGTCTTGTAGGCACCGTAATTTAATCATTCCTTTATTTGTCCTCTTCGAGGCTATTTTTTGTAAATGCTGTAAGGCTCTGGAACTCTATTCCTGATTCTATTAAGGGTGTTTTGAGTAGGAGCAACTACAAGAGGGTGATATATGATAACTTAAGTTCAGCGTGATGTACATATGTAATTGGAACTTATCTGCATAACTATAGCTCTCTCCCTTTCTGTTATTCTTTCTCCTTTTTCTAACCAACATGTATATTATATATAACATTATAAGAATTAAACGTGTAATTAGTTGAATATTTATATAATAACACAAACTAAATTTATTTACTGTTACTTCAGCTTGAACCTAAAGTTATCCTTTAAATTTAATTTTAGTTTTAGGCTTAATAATACTTAATTATCTTGAATTGTAATTTAAAACAGATAATGTGCTATAAAAGACTTTATCTTACTGTCACATCCACATGGTTTAAATTAAATAAAATAAAATAAATAAATTATTGTTGGTGTTAATGTTGATTCCCAGGTAAACGAAGTTCTTTACTGTTTTGAAATTATTGCTGCCAACAGTGGCTTGGTAGCCAAGGCGCGAATGCGCTGACTCTTTGTATGATGACGGAAGGTACTTCGTTTTGCCCTCGTTTACCACCAATCCCATTTTTTCCGCTTTTTCGAAATTTTCACAATAGGTTAATGGGTACACCGGGTCCAGATAGGCTCTGCATAGTTTTGGAAAAGTGGACGTTGCCACAACCTCGATCCAAAATAAATTTAAATTTTTCATGTCTCTGAATGTATTTGGTTTGGATTAATCCTTTACTCAAGATATATACGTATTATATATTATATATAATAATAAGAGAAATAAAAAATGGTATATGAGAGGGAGGATGAAAACTAAAAAGGAGGTAGAGGAGGTAAGCGGGAGAGGAAGCAAGAGATCGGGAAAGGAAACATTTAAATACTTCAATATGAATATATGAGTAGAACAAAGTCTGCCGCGTATGCTGTGCATCAAACAAACATTATTTTGCGCCGCCTTTAAAAAACAAATATTTCGAAGAAGGGCTGAGTCTCGGTTTACGTGTACAAACATCTTCTAAAAATATAAAGAACATTTTACAAAAACAAACGGGAAATTAAATAATAGTTATTATCAACTGGTATTAAGCTGGCCATACTTGCAAAGTCTGCAAATAACAAACGAAATAAGATATTTCTAACTAGAGTAACCCCCTAAGGCTGTCACCTAATTCGATTATAATTACTATATTATTATATAGCGTTGCTACCCAAATTCTAACAGTCTAGAGCATTGGTGGGACTCGTTCGGACTATGTAAATCGGATGATAGGCACAAAGGTAATGACGTGCAACTCGATGGTTGATCTACGGATATGATGCCTCTCACCTCTCATTTCCCATCACTCCTTCCTTACGGAAGGAGGGGTGACATGCCCTAGAAGGTTCCACTGTTCATACCAAATCGCTACCACGACAGTCGGGCAGTACCGCAAGGGAGTACCGGAGCGTACCGGATTCATATCCAGCCAAGGACTGTCAGTTCGACAGCACCCCCCAAAACCTTCGGGGAGTGTTTTTGTCGTTACAACAACAACAACAACAACAGCATCTGCACAAAAAATCCATTCGTGTATTATACATAAATCGATGAAGATAGATTATGCATTAACTTCAACCTCGATAGTATTTGCGCATTTTTTTTTATATATTTTTTCATCATATTTTTGGCTTTCTTTTTTAACACTTTTTCCACAGTTGCATAATTGCAATCATTTCAATTAGAACTATGTACTTTCGCCTTCGGGCTTGGCTATTTGTCCAAACATTCTATATTTTTTGAACCTAAAAAGTAGCTTTAGTATTTAAAAATAAAATTTGGCTGTTTTCGTCTTGACAGTAAACTGTGATTCAGAGTGTTTGATTAAAATAAATATGGGATCAAATAATAAACACAAAAGTGATATTGTGTCGTTTTTGAGACGAATTCCCGAAAATATGTTTTTTCGAATGTAATGTTTCGGTCCCATTTCTATCTCCAAGCTCGAGAAAAATATGTTTCAGAAGTCTGGAATAACCAACAATAAGAGCAAATTTTCGCAAATTGCTGAATAATATTATCAGAATTCATTGTGTTGATTGGGTGGGTACAAAAATCGAGTAGTAGTTATTGTAAAAGATCTAGAAAATATCCACGGGCTAATGGGCAGGCGTAAACGACTGAAGACGAGCAGCCGCCAAACATCCCTAAAGCGAGAACTAGGCACCAGTTTAGAGATACAGCAAGCAGTAGTGAAGTCGGCTTCATGTTTGTAATCCATCATTCTTAGAACATTCTTTCCCCTTAATTCAAAGAAAGCTTTTGGTTAGGCTATTATCGGCAAGTGTTCTACAAAAGGCAAAAACGTTGACACTATTGTCCTACTCTTTTATGTACGACGTAACCATGACCAAAGCTCAAAGCCGTAACAAAATCCTCAAGTCACTAGTTGACTCTGCAGAAAGCTGCAGGTCTGTCGAAACACTCTCCCAGGAACTGTTAACAGATGTCACCTTATAACTCCTCAATATCATTCAGCAAACTTTTTAGAAAATTTATGAGCAAGCAGTTTTATAGGTCATTTTTGGACAATTATTTCTCATTATTAACTTTAATTTTCTCAATATAAACTTACATTTTCTCATTATAAATTGAAAAAGGCGTAGAGGCTGAACCATTTTATATGACACCTTATCCTCAAGAATCGGTTTGACAATGTAAATCTGATGTTCTGGAAAAAAGTTGTTGTTGTTGTGGTAACGACAAAAACACTCCCCGAAGGTTTTGGGGTGTGTTGTCGAAGTAACATTCCTTGGCCGGATTTGAACCCGGTACGCTCCGGTACTTCCTAGCGGTACTGCCCGACTGTCGTAGTAGCGATTTATGACCAGTGAAACCTTCTAGGCCATGTCACCCCCCCTTCCGTAAGAAAGGATAAGATGGGTAATGAGAGGCATCATATCCGTAGATCAACCATCGAGTTGCACGTCATTACCTTTAAGCATATTAGTCGCCTCTTACGACCGGTATGCCCACCTCGGGCATATTCTAAACCCCTAACCCGCAGGGGGTGAAAAAAAGTCCCTTCATGTATTATATATAAGTTTATCGCCGGGCCAGCTACTAGGCCCTTTGAGGGCTCAATAGGGCAGTTTTGATTTCTTGCCACTTACTCAGAACGGGGCTGCGAAGATTATAGTTATATATGTGCCCACTTTTTGTGTCATTTTGAAGACACTTCTATTGAAATCAAATAAACAGCTGGAGTATGTGGGAAATACATTTTTTTAGTTTGCGAAATGAACCCTTATTTTCAATAAAACTCCAAAATTTGCTATACCTCATAAAAGCTAATTGAATAGCGTCCTTGTTTTAAACTGTACTCCTATAATATAAAACGCAACCGTCGCTAGAAGTAATTTTTTCCAATTTTCAATCAATAAAAAGGCAGTTAAAACTAAAACAGCTTTAAAAGGGCACTTTATATTACAAAATTTAGACCAAAGAAAAATTTCTAATACAACGCAAAATCAAGTAAGCTCATTATTTATTCGCAATAAACTGAAATGTAGGAAATAAATAGACCAAAATTGAGTAGTAAAATCTTTTGACCTTTCGGATTCTGCTTATAAAATTGACTTTTATTGCAGGTCATAAAAAAGTTTTAATGGCCCTACAAAGCACTAAGCTCCCAAAAGTTTGTTGATGTAACAACATCAATTTCATGGCAAAACAAGCACATTTGGCTAGCTGGTTTGTGGGTGCATAAACTCAGTACATACAAAACACATCCCTAGTAATCCTAAAAATTTGCGCAAGCAGGTTCGCATATTAACGGGGATACATTTTTATGGCCATAAAGTTATTCGTATGTATGTACTTTTGCATTTGAAAGTCAACTATATTAAAAGATGCTCCAAATCAAATAATTTAATAGCAACTGCTAATACTAATTACATGGTGTACCGAAAGATATTATAGCATATAAGGTTTTCCTATCGGCACCTGATTTTGGAAGCACAATAAGTGGTATCAACAACTGAGCTTGATAGAATAGGTTATTGTTAAGCCAAACAAAGCCATAACTGCATATTAATACTGCCGACAAAATTTAAGTTCAATATTTGTTAGAGCAAGCCAACCAATCTAGGTGGCTGATTTTTCTAAGTCAAGTTTTAAACGGGCACTCGTGCCATAATACGATGTATTGGTGTTTTCAAAGTGAAATTTTTTTAATTAAAGTATTATATTTATCAATAACGCTACGCAAGGCAAAGTCTGCCGAGTGTGCTGGTGTAGTATGAGGCTTAACCAATTACGTATTGTTTGCTATCTTTAATTTAAACCTTTTTATAATCAAAAGCTCTGTTCACTTTTGCAACAATGACAAACCAATTAGAAAAAAATGTTGCCACAAAAATAGCAGCAACATACAAAAACAAAAAGTTGAAGTATAGCACATTCACCATTCATGGCATACTTACATACACACAGATAAGTGCTATTGTGTGGCAGGGCAATCTTTTGAGTAAAACTTTCATTGTTACTGAGCTTTTGTTTATCATATTGCAGGTGAACAGACATAGTACATATACATGTATATACTCAACAGAAAACCCAGACAATAACAATTTTTTATACTTTACAAACATGTTCATACTCAACATAGACTGAAAGACACTACTTTATAACAATGATCGGCAAAAAGAGAGGCGTTAATATGAGAATGTATTAGTCTGTTAGGCATATGTATGTTAAGTGTTCCTATTGCTTTGAATAATGCTGCATCAACCTGCTTCTTTCAATGCGCAAATAAAACTAAAGAAAACGTGATGCTTTTGTGTGTGTAAAAAACCGATTGTGTACGAGTGAAAGCCGATCATAACTCGACTTACAGGAAAGTATCTGACGATCACTTGTTTATAAGCAGACTTTTATGCTTTTTGTTGGGATAGTCTCTAAAAAATTTTATTTTTACCAGATAACAAACCAAAGTTTTTGGTAATGATGCAGTCTTTCAAATTGATATACTGACTAAATAGATATCTGGGCATGGCTATGAAAGTTCATTTTATGCAGTGATTGTAATTATCAAAATTCTTTGACACCTTGACGTTTTTGAATGGTGCGTAGCAATAACACAAGTCAACAACTTTTAGTGATTACTGAAGCAACGTGCGAACTTTACCCCCCGCAGTTGCTTGGTGGCCATGGTGTGGCGGTAGTCTTGCTGGCCCACCACACTAAAGGTCCAAGGTTCGAACCCTGGTACAGGTAACATCAAAAGTGGTTTCAAAAAGTTATTTCAAAACGGGGTCGCCCCTCGGCAGTTGTTTGGCAAACTAGCCCAGTGTATTTCTGCTACGGAAGGCTTGTCAACAAAAATTAATTTGCTTTGCAGATGCCGTTTGGAATCAGCAAAACCCTGTAAGTCCCGCCAATTTGTAGGACAAATTCAAAGCAGCACACCACAAATTGGTAGAGAAGCTCGGCCTTAATCTCCTTATATATATATTTATTTTTTAGACTAACATCAATCAGAACACGCCACAACATAAGGAATAATCACAGTGGGTATCTAACTAAAATATGCATCGAAAACGGCCAAAGCGGGTCGGTTGAAGCGCAATGTTATGGCCAATATTGATTTGACCCAATACAAAGTTTTTCGTTTGAGGGCATGCATCTGGAATATCCGGTTTTTTAATGAGGCAAATGCTCTTCCCGGTTGATTTATGTCCTCTTAAAGTTGATATCACTGGAGTAGTTAAATAGATAATCATAGATTCAGCTTTGCATATACAAGCGCTGCCCCCGTAATGATTTCACCGTCGTACTTTTCCACTTCGTTGGGAGTAAAGAGTCTCCACAATTCATTCCCACAACAGCCGGTTCTATCGCACCGGAATGACCCGGGTTTTTTCACCCGGCCAAGGGCTGTTATTTCACTGTAACCCTGTCCAATCTGGGGCAGGGCGAAGCACTGTTAACAACAACAACAACAGTCTCCACGATTAGCCAAATTAATTGTCTGATTGACTTCGGCAATGTCCGAAACATGCTCACATCCTGAACCAAGTATCCATCAAACTGAATGGCTTTCCGTCGATCGAAAAACACGCAGCTGGATCAACCAAACTGTGGTAAACGGTCGGCATGCTTCCAGTGCTTTAGATGTTCGCACACCTCGAGAACTTAACATTGTCCACCACTCCCATCGTGTTTACAATTTTCGCCAGTGGGCATAGTGAAGATACGGTCAAAACCCTGTAGACGGTTAAGCGAGATTTAGAACAGAAAGAAGAAACACTGAAACGATTGCCTGTTTCGAGAAACATGAAAATTTCCATAATTTGAAGGGAGTACAAAAATGGGAAAAACGATGGACTAAATAAAATATATCAAGCTAAAAGGAAATTTAGTTGAAAAATAAAATGCCATTTTGGCGAAAAATTATTTTATTAATCAAAAGTTCACAGACTTTCCGAATTGCCCTCGTACAAAACGGCTATGGAAAATGTATTCATGCCCATGATTTAACAACACGCTTTCCATATCAGCAAAAACGTTAGCAATTTCGCCTACTATTTATTAATCTTCCATATGTCAATAACAATTAAATATGAATTATTTCATAATATTTTCGCTATTATGAATTTAGCGAAAGCAAAGGTGCGTTGTTTGTATTAGAGTAAGGGTGTGTATGCACGCTCCGCATAAGCGAATATTTCAGCGTTTTAGCAGACACGCATATTGGGTTATATACAAATACGATTTTTTTAAAAAAAAAGTAAGTATATTACCAAATAATTTTCGAAATAATGCACTCAATGACATTTTAGTATTTGAAAAGCAATAAATTTGTTTATGAGAAATGTTGGGAAAGGCTTTTCAGCGCCGGTATCAACATGGCACGTATAAACCACTTTATACCCATGAGCTATATTCAAATGTTATTGTTGTTGCAGCTTGCTTAATTATTTTTCCGAAATTTGCTGAAAACAAAATTGATTGATTCATTTGCTTTAATTACTGCTAAAACATTAATTGAAAATTGTGTTGACATTTCTCCGCCAGTTAGTAATAAACCACAAAGGCAATTTAAATAAATTTTATGCCAGTCTTTTTTAACAAAGCTAAATTATTTGAAGGATTTAGAGTGAACCTGCAAAACGTATCGGAAATAGGCAAGTATTACATAAATTTAGTGTTTTACACTCAACATAAAGCATGCGAGGCAGTCCAAGTTCGGTTGTAGCCGAATATTAAATACTGAGCTGTGAGTTACAAAGTTGGAGTTATTTTTTCTTTGATATCTGCTTTCCTCGTATAAAATTTCGTCGTCAATGCTATGAATTCATGAACTTGTAGGGTACTTTACTTTAGCTTTATATAGAACTAGTGAACCCAGAAGTCGCTGTCCTGTCTAAAATTTGAGCTGCCTACATTTAATAAATTGTACTCTCTACCATCCCCACTTGGCGCTTCCTCGTCATTTATCCCTGTATCTTCCTCTTTTTTTCTCCTTTTAATTTTCCTCCACCTTCATATCCCCTTCCCATTTGCATCCTATTTTTTTTTTCCTCTGTATCTAAAACTTTCTCTACCTAATCCCCTTCTTCTCCTATACTCACTGCTGGTACTGGTATCTACAAAGCTCCAAAGATATAGCGAACTAACATAATTTTGTTGTTGTTTTTGTTTACCAATAATTCAATTGAATTGTTGCTTTAACGGCCTTTACATTTTTAAGTATCAATGACTATAAATGAGATCAAGGCCAAGAAAAATAACTTTTTAATGAAAATTGTTATTGTTTTATTTTTTTTTAAATAACTTAATTAATTATTATATATTTTTAATTAAAAAGAAAAGGAAAATTTTAGAGACAACGGCCATAGCTTTTCTTATAGCCATATTTCGGAAGCTGTTAAAATCTTCATCAGAGAACTTTTTTTTCGGCACGCTCCGCTAACCATTAAGCTAATACAACTCTGGTTTTGCTTTTAGTTAAACTTCTACTTCTATTGACTTTTACCGTATGTGTGCGCAATCCACGCCATCTGGCAGTCAGTATTTAAGTATGATGAATTTGTTGGTGTGGCTATTTTATCCACAACTACTTTACCGTGTGCCTACGGTTTTTGTTATTGTTTTTGTGTGCCACAAAATATGTGGGCGTGGCACCGCCCACTCCTCCAAAACTGTGTAAATCTTAACCAAATGATACATACATATATCCAAATATCACTAACTTAGACCAAATACGTTCAGATTTATGACAAATTGTGATTTTCCAAAACTATATTTAGCCTATGCTGTAACCAGTGAACCCAAGAATATACTGTGAAAATTTCATGAAGACCGGTACTTTGGACACTCATAAAGGACACACAGATACACAGGCCCACAGACCAACGGATCAAATTCAAATGAATAAAAGCTGCTGCAAATGGGACAACCAAGAATGAAAAAAATAAAAAGTCTCGATACATTCCCGAAATTATCTTGAAATATCTCGAAGCTGTCCCGAAATAATCGCAACAAAGTCCGGAATTGTACCGGAATGATTCTATAAATGATCCCAAAATGGCACCGAAAAAGTAACAAAATAATCTTAAAACATTCCCGAACTTATCCCAAATAAGTCATTAAGCAAAAAAACAATACCGAAATAATAACGAAAAGTTCGAAAAATGGCCAAAAATTATTCCGAAAGGATGCCGAAAGTGTTCCGAAATTATTCGAAGAAAGTCAAAAAATTATTCCGAAAAGCCATTTTCCAATTGCTATATTACTTAAATTCTGCTACCACACTCTGCTACAAATTTTATTTCCGTTGTATCAATAAAAAGTGTGAATGAACTGCAAAAAACTAAAAACTTTAATCTCAATCCAAACTTTGGAACGCCACCTCTGAAGTTCATTTCAAAAATTACTTCTTGAGCAAACCCCCCGATATTCATTTGCACAATAATGCATTTTAGTGTAGGGAATAAAATGATGTCAATAAATCAGCTGTATCCTACCGTAACTTTGGTTGTTTTTCATAGTTGCATTAGATTTTCGCAAATTAAAAATCTTTGTTTTAATTCGAAAAGCAAGAATGCGAGTTAACGTTTTGAAGATTTTATGGTCTTTTGATTAATTTTGAAATTTAAAATATATTTTTAATCAGGGCTTCGCAGTCCCTATACACTTGAAGCACTTTTGTATTTGTTTTGCCCTTAAATATAGGCCCAGATACAAATTTACACTTTGAATACAGAGAAAAATGTTCTAAACACTCCAATATGCCCTCAAATATAAATACAATTCATATGAAAGTGCCTGAGTTTCTTGTGAAAGTGCAAAACAGAAACAATTAGGTATGAAACTCAGGTACTTCCATATGAAATAGAAATTTACACTAACAAATTGACAGTGAAAAATTTTTTTAAATATTGAGGCACTGAGAAAAATTAATATTCAGAATTGAATGTACCCGAATTTAGTTGAACCAAAAAGGAAAACTAATGAAACCGGAATTTTAAAGAATTTTGGTGCATGAAACCATTTTCCAAGTCTTAAAAGAAACACGAAAAGTCTAAATGAACTTGGTTCAAAAAGCAATTAAAATGCAGCTAAGATTCCATGTAAAACATAGATGATCGCAACCCTAACAAAATAATCAAAAAACAAATAAGCAACTTTGCTCAAAATATTCGAAAAGGCTCGCTATGCTCGAGTTCAAACTCGAAAATTTTCGAGTATCGAGCAGGTGTGCGAATATACCCGGGCTGCTCGAAAATATGCGAACAAAATTGAGAGCTCTAGTATATACCCTAAGGATGCGCTCTTTAATTTAGGTATTTATAAGCGGTTTTGTTTTTAATAATTGATAAGAATTTAATGAATTATAGTATCAAAGGATAAGGAATAGCATTTTTACCTTTATCTACCACCTCATTATGGTCATAGTAAAATGTTTAGTACTTCGTTTGTTTGGTAGGCGCTTCAGTACGTACCTGAAAGGAATGCAAGAAAAAAAGATTTTAGTTAGTAAAGTTCATATATTCAATATGGGCGTTTTGCCACCCACTTCTGCTTAAATCAATTTTACAAATATTTTGAGCGACTAGTGGACAATACAAACGCTACCCTTGTATTATACTAATTGCCCTAGTCATCTCTCACGTGTTCACCCTCTTTGGCACTCATATCTTAATATACAAGGTGGCGCAAAAAAAAGCTTCCGATGTTCAGCATATCGGATGTGGCACGTGCAGTGTGTGCTGTTGCACCGTCTTGTTGGAACCACATGTTTTCCAATCCCAATTCATCAAGTTGCGGCAAAAAGAACTCGTTGATCATTGCTCTGTAGCGCTCACCATTCACAGTAACCGTTTGGCCCGACCGATTATTGGTCAAATAAATAGTCAGCAATATTCCGCGTTCTGGAGCAGTGTAGCGTAACATTGTTTATTAACGTGTATTTCGCATGTTTTTACTTCACAAATGTCAAAACAGAACTGACTTTAGGGGCCAATCGCAAAATGTATAGCATTTTCTGATAGGAGGATTACTTTTGCGCCATAAAAAATAAAATAATAAATAATTATAAAAATCTTCTGTGCGTCCGCCCGTTGTCACAAACTAATTCTAAACGCCTGGACCGATATACTCAACTAGGTTCGGGGATGATTTAGATTCACAACCACGGACCACTGGAAGGCGTGGGCGTGGCACCTCCCCCACAAAAAAAAATTCCCAATCGCATATTTCTGGAAGTATTTAATGTCGAATATTGAAAATTGTTAAGAAGCTTAATGAGATCAATCTCGAACACCTCAAGAATAAAGTGAGGCAGAGAGGAGTGGGCATGGCACCTCCCATACAAGGGGGTTTTTTCCTTATTGTATGTCTCTAAAAGTATTTATGGTAGAATATTGAAAATACAATAGAAACTTAATTTACAGGCTAAATATCTCTAAAAGTGTTTTTCATGCAAAGTTCAAAAACATGACACAAACATTACTTTTTTTGACTATTTATCAATATTGACAATTTGTCAAGAACACAGAATCGGGGGTTTAATCGATACATAATTTAATTTGTGAACAAGTTTGACGTTTCAGCTAGTGAATTCATAGAAATTTCCGTTTAAAAGTAGATACCTCAACGTTCTACGATGATAGATAAATCTTCGTCAAGTGCTTATTCCCAGCCAACCAAGGAAAAAGGAAAAAAAACTCCATTCGGAGCCACAAAACGCACATTATTCCGAGTCTTATTGTACTCTTTTTGGAGAATTTTATTGATGCTTTTCTGAAGCTTTAAATAAAGATATTGGTACAAATAAGTGTATTTAAAATTATAAATTTCTCTCCTGGAACTTATCATAACACTTCATGCAATCAATAAATGTATAATTTTGCGTGATTTAAAATACAATTTCCTTGACTTTCAACTATTGATAAACATTTAGGAGAAAAGGCTATTTACGTTTTGTAAGGTAAAAAAAAAAGTTAGTTTTGCTCTAAAACATTCATATAATTGAACTTTGCTACTCATCCGCTCGTCAACGTTTATTTTTTCTCACATTTCTCTCGCAGTTTATCCGCTCAACAATATTCATTTCTTCTCAAAAAAGCTCAAATAACGGACTCTTTTTGGATCATTATGGCGTCGCGTTTCGAATTTGGTTAGTCGGGTTCTGCTGAATCCAGAGTACACCACTTCTCTCTCTGATAAAAGGCGTCTCATTTTATATGACATTAAGGGACATTTGAGACATTGAATTAGAGGCAGAGATGCTTGCGCAGCGTGAAACGCTACTTTTGATGCGAAAGGGTATTCAATGGCCTCAAAGCTGATTTCTCTTTGTTTATTTATCTGTACCTGTACATTTCTCATCATCGCAGACCAGTTGTGTCCTTAGAAACAGTCGGTAGAAACAGCTCATTGACTTAAACTCACACGAACTTCAAGGCTTAATGAATTTTTGAGTAATTTCTGATTTTTGCCAGTGGCTGAGAATTTTTTTTTTTTTTCAATTTAAGGCGGCGTGTACTGGAATTCGGGATTAGGGCCTTACAAGCCAAATGCATATCAACTGACTTCCCCAGTAACGTTGGGTGTAGCTACAGTCAACAGGTAACTACAAATCCGTGTGTGAGTTCAACAATGTAGTGGAATGTGAAAAATCTCCTCGAATTAGAGGCAACACAGTAACTACCCACCTACCGCTCATAACCATAGTCTAACTACGAATTCGTGATTATGCTTAATTAAGCTACCTTTCAGTAAATTCACTGCACACGTTTGCTTCACAGGTGCATTGCTCAAAGCTGCGGAAAAATCGAAGCTGGTGCCGCTTATGCCGTGCTGCATGCAACATTCTTACGGGCTGTCAGTGGATTTTCGATGAAAGTGCACTCGCTGCCAATGCGACTTAACAGTTGGTTACAATTACAACAATGTAACCCTGGCTCAGCAAAGACGATACAAGTTAGGTGATTAACAACGGTTATGAAGCAAATTTCTTTTTTTGTTCATGTTAAGCAGTCATTTTGGCAAAAGTTGCAATAGAAACCACAACAACAATATGGAAAACTACAATGAAGTGGCACCTAATAATTCAGCTTTCACTATAACACTAGTTGAGTAAACTACACAAATTTTCGTTATGTATCTGCTTTATGCTTCATGCAATTTAACACTTTGGCGACCGCGGTCAATTTGTGACGTTAACCCTTTTTTGGAATATACGAGGGGTGTTCAAAAAGTATCGCGAATTTTGTGTTTTTTCAAAAATTATTTATTTATTCATGAATATCTATTTTGTCCCCTTCAAAGTAATCCCCATGAGATATTATACACTTGTGCCAACGGTTTTTCCAATCTTCGAAGCACTTCAAAAAATCATTTTTTTGTATCTTGTTCAGCTCCTCCTTCGATGCCGTCTTTATCTCGTCAAGAGAAGCGTAACGTCGTCCTTTCATGGCCCTCTTCAGTTTAGGGAGCAAGAAAAAGTCACAGGGGGCCAGATCTGGGGAATACGGTGGCTGCGGCATCATTAGTGTGTTGTTTTTGGCCAAAAAGTCGCGCACAAGCAACGATGCGTGAGCAGGGGCGTTTTCGTTTGTTCTTCCACAAATCCGGGCGTTTCTGGCGGATTGCTTCGCGCAAATTGCGCATAACTTGCAGGTAATATTCCTTATTGACCGTTCTTCCCTGTGGCAAGAACACATGATGCACCACGCCCCTGCAATCGAAGATAACTGTCAGCAAAACTTTCACATTCGACCGAACTTGGCGCGCTTTTTTCGGTCTTGGTTCGTGCGGCAGCTTCCATTGAGATGATTGAGCTTTGATTTTCACGTCATAACCATAAACCCACGATTCGTCACCAGTTATGACCCTCTGGAGCAAATTTGGGTCGTCGCGGACAGAGTTTAACATCTCATTAGCAATGTTCATGCGATGCTGTTTTTGGTCACAATTGAGCAATTTTGGTACGAATTTCGCGGCGACCCGTCTCATGCCCAAATCATTGATAAAAATCGAATGGCACGAGCCAATCGATATGTTAAGGTCCTCAGCAACTTCTCTAACGGTGATTCGACGATTGGCCAATACCATTTTCTCCACTTCATTAATTTTTTCGTCTGTTGTTGAAGTGCTTGGGCGTCCGGCACGCTCTTCGTCGTTCGCATCTTCTAGGCCTTCTGAGAACATTTTGTACCACCGATAAACGTTGCTTCGGTCCAAGGTAGCTTCTCCGTATGCCACAGTCAACATTCGGAATGCATTCGCGCACTTAATTTCGTTTTTCACACAAAATTTGATACAGGTTCTTTGATCCATTTTTTTGAATAGGTAAAAATCGAAGACGATCCAAAACACGTGCAAGCAAAGCAGCTGTCAACAATTAACTGAACATTCAAAATGGCCGAGCTTGTCGGCATAAGTGAGAGACATGAGTACCAACATAGTGCCACAAAAAATTCGAAATTCGAATATACGTAACCAGCGAAAATTCAAAATTCGCCCTACTTTTTGAACACACCTCGTAGAGTCTATCTGCTGAAACAAAGGAAAGATCTTCCCTGTTTAAGAGATTGACTTATTATTTGCGTTTCATATTTCAGCGACAAAGCTGTGTATTACTTGGGCTCAAATAGGCTATTTCATGCGGAATTCAGTAGTGCAATGAGGACAGAGAGCACTTCTATCCAGTAAGCACTACTTAAATTCTATTTACGGAGGAGCGGGGGTATTAGATCTTTTTAGGAAACTGATTCTTAGTTGTATGGTTTGTTAGTTGGTATAACGAGTCGACTGTGGCTCCAAGTAAATCTAATGCGCAGTTTCTGATACCGCAGCTCGTGACTTACCCAATGGAAGGTATTCTAAGAAAACTCACGAATGCTAAAAAGCTACGGTGCCATTTCTATCCTACTGTATTTGTGGCTATGATATAAGCGAGTTTCGAAGATCCCAGTACTTTATAACACTAAATTCCCAGGGGCTTCAGAAGGCCTTTGCTTAAAATTTCATTCTGCTATAACAATATGCTGGACGCTCTCACAGTACTTAACCCACCTTTTTTTTTTTGAAGACTAAAGATTGAAGCTGCGACGCGAGATAATATTATATGCCCCAATAGTCCAGTGCATGATGCGCAATTAATCTGAGGAGGGTAAGGATCGTAATTCCTTATAAGAGAGCCCCAGAATCCTCTCTGAAGGAACGCTATCATCTCCACCTGTTATTAACCTCGCTTAGTCAGTGTTGAGAGATACTACTGCGATTTTCACCCGCCATAGTTCTATCTCTTTTTTATCTCTCTCCACGTTATAGCGACTGATGTGGAAGACCGAAGAGCCATAAGGCTGTCAGAGAAAATTGCTATCACTTTAATCGGCCATATCCCTAAATAGTAATGTCTTCCATGCATCCTATATAGCGTAGATCTCAGAAAGAAGTACACTAGGTGAGTCTAGGAGATGCATAAGTAAGAACTTCACAAGCCTTTTAGGACGAGTCCGTGAGTATTGAAATATGAAATTTCTGCTTCAATTTCAATTACCTCTAATCTTATTAGAAGGGAAAATAACTTTTAAGTTTTTGTCGAAAATTACCCTTCGCCAAATGCATGCCATTTTCGTTGTTATGTGAGATTCGTGTATTCTTGAGGGTAAAACATCTACATAAAGAAAAATAAATCTTCAGCACTATAATGTTCGATCTCATAATATTCCTCCACATTAAGGAAAATAAAGTGGCTAACCATCCAATCATAATATTCCTTTCACATAAAGAAGAATGGTGGTGGCCACTTCATTTTCCTTAATGTTGAGGGATTTTATGAAATCGGTCCAGGTATCGCTACTGAAAAATACAGCAAAAAGAAAAATCGTCATAGGAAGATTCCCTGTAAAGTGGTCGAGGAAAGACTAGGCAGGTCTCTTACAGACTCTGCTAGGTTTTCCAATAAAGGCGTAACCTTGTAAAACCTATCAGCATATACGATATTTTCCGAATCGAATAATCAAGAAACTATATTTAATAAATTTCATGGATCTTTCATGATTTACTAGAGCTAAGCTTAAACAGCCCAACTAGTATATTGAAAGGCAATGCAAAACTAAGACTATTTAGTACTATATAAATTCGCTAGTGCAAAATAATTGTGCGAAAAGAGTTTATCGAGCGTGAAAGGGTTAACCACTATGAGTGTATCCATACGGAATGGCAGCGTAAAAATTCCGAAAGAATTCACTGAAGTTATATCAAACACACGAAACAAAGCACGAATGTAAATAATATTCATTAGGAAACGGATACATGCAAAATGCAAGAATTTCTGGCCAATTCAGGGTCAGCCTCGCTATAACGATACTTCGTTCTATTCGAAGTTAAATTACTTTACTTTTTCTATGGTGCTCATGCCGGGACATTGGTTGCCGTACAACGCAACACTGAGATATTTACGCTACTCGCCACACACACAAGTACTTATATCCACATACATACAGGGTGGTTAGCTACTATCGAAATGAAAAAGAAGTGAACAAAAATTGTTTTATGAAATTTTTGAGAAAAAATGCAAAAACCACATATTGCTTCCTAGTCACTATCACGGCAGAAGTCGCTCTCCCGTCCCGGTCATGATGACGTATTTTGTATCATTCAAATTTTCTGCCAGCGGCTTAAATTCAATCGCAGCTACGATTGCGGTCAGCAAAACGTTTCCAGGTTTCACTCATTGTAGCGGTCTCAGTTCCGGTCTTTGTTAAGATTATGACCACAGCTACGACCGGTATCCGTATCTGAGTCAGTAGCCATATAAGCACTCGTGATTGTAACAAATGTAATTTCCAACTGTCTCGTCATCTTAATAATATTGCTAATTTATCGCCCTCCTCATATCTTTTATCTTCTTTTACTTTTCCTTTTAATTAACTTTCATTACCTCTCCGATTTTTACTTTTTCCCCTATTCCATTTTTCCTTTCCTTATTCATTACCTTAGAATTTTGATTTCTCTTTTCCACCCTTTTCCCCTTGACCATATTTTTCCTACCCTCTGTCTCTTGTCCCCTTGTTGTTGTTGTTGGTTGTAACTACAAAAACACTTCCCGAAGGTTATTTTCTTTTTTTAATTTGCTTTTTCGTTTCCCTTTAACTTTCACTTTACCTTTTCCTTTTACTTTACTTTCAACTTCACGTCTCCTACCCGTTGACATGTTCGCCCTTTCTTTTTAATTTTTCTTTTCTTTTCTCTTCAGCTTGCCCTTTTTAATACATGTTTCCCTTTCGCAGCACTTCTTCTTCTCTTTTCCCTTCTCTTCACTTCACATTCTCTATCCCATTTACTTCTTTTGCCACTTCACTCCACCTTCCTTTTGACCTTTACTTTTATGTTTCTTTCCCTTTTTCTTTTTCCACCCACTTCCACCTATAATTTCCATCCCCTCTATATTCCCTTTTTCTCTCCTCCCCCTTTCCCGTTTTCATCTCTTTTCCTTTTATCTCTTTTTCTTTTTTCTCTTATTTTTTATAAATATCCTTTTTATGCCCATTCGCTGCAACTGCACTCTCACGAATTCCCCCCCCCATGCCTTGGAAAAATATATTTACCCATCAAAATTAATCCTAATGCGCCACCCTGTGCAGGCATCCTTTACACTGCCTTTATGTGAGTGCTGTTGTTGTGTGCGCATTAATGGCGCTTTGTTAGCAGTGACGCAAATTCTCTACTTGAATGCTAGAACGTACGGCATATGACGGCGTGAGAAGGGCGTAATTAAATGGGTGTCCACAACTACAAGCACACAACAAGCAAACATACATACGCTCCTATGTTGTGGAGGAAGGCGCTTTTTACAACCAGACATGACAAATTTGCACCGAATGTGTGTCAAAGGAAAACCATGCGCAAATAAATTATTATTAACTGTCAACTGAAACTTTCATTTTCCTGTTGATGCATGCAACACGGTGCAGTTTGTGTGTTTTGTTATAAGTGTGTGGAACGAAAACGAGGGCGGGGATATGCGGGACGCAGAAGCGGATAGCGCCATGCAAACTCATAACTCGTCGGCACGTAACTCTGTGAAGTATAGCAACAAAAGGCAATCAAGCAACCAAGTGCAATAAATCTAAACCAATACCAACAACACAAATAGCAACAACAAATTTTATGTGATTAATGACATTAAAACTGAACGAACATAGAAAACTCATTCGAACCCATTCAACGGCATCCATTGCAAGTCAAGCGATGCGATACCAGTTAACGGGTTATAAAAAGAAAATGCTGGAATTGGATATAACCGCACAGCATATGCAAACTCCTATAAATAGTTGGGATTTACAGCGTTTTAGGAAATTTAGAACTAACCCTGCAAAAAATTCGATTAGTATGGGATCTAACCGGGATACGTCGCAAAGCAGCATGCGAGCAATGCCAGTTCTGGTCTCTTTAGATGGGTGAACGGTTCACATTTATTTGAGTAATTCCTATGGAGAGATATCAACTGTACCCATTTATACCCAAACGGCTAATCCTTATTCTACAAAATCGGGTACGGTGCGGCATGCCTTATGACTCCTATGAGTATACTACGCAAACTAAAACTATTTTTTTAAATTATAAGCCAGTGTAGACTAAAGCGATTAATCGCTTATCACGCTCTTTGGAGATGTGTCACACAATTTTTTTTCTGGGAATATTTTCTAACGATTACTATGACCATCCTTAATGGAATTGTTAAGCGCTTAAGATACCAAAATAGCCTTGCTATTGCCCTTAACAATCTTCTTACCGTTATGTTTCGTGATTAACTATTTTATGTTATAGTTTTATTGTTGGGCCAAGAATTGTATTTTTATATACTGGGTTGGTGCTTTACGGCCGGTAAATGAGAAGGCAAACATTTTCCTTTACCCTCCTACGCGTTTCCACGCTACCGCGTCTTCCTCAGGGAGTCTAGTGTTTTTTATTGAAAAGAAACAAACATAAAAACAACACTTCAACCATTATAATTTCAAAACTTACATAATAAATGTTTATAATAATTAATAAATTGAATTTTCCATTTTATTCCTTTTTTCCCTTTAGAGTAGGCGCACTGTGGTATATTTATTTTACCGTGTTGGTTTTGCCACCATATCCATATATAGCCTGATGAAGGAAAGTTCTTCCCACCATACAACTATGACAAAGTGAGATTGGCAATATCACGGCTTTAAAATAAAAGAGCGTCTGCAAACAGCAACCTAACTGCCGAGCTGTTCAAACATGAAGGATCTTATGCTTGATACGACAGAACAAAACTTCAGGAACCTTTCTGGGGTAACTACTACCTTTTGTCGTGAAATTGTAAGTTAGACCTATAGACCTATTGTCACGCAAGGTACATTTGCTAAAATATTTTATAATATCTTGAATTATAAACTTTTCGATCACTTTAAAGACCGGTTTAGCCAATTCCAGCATGGACCTATCTCTTACTTATCACTAATCAAATAGTCAAGGCTCTAGAGCAGAAGTATCAGTTGCATGTCATACACGCTCCCTATACGGAATCAGGGGCACTCTTTTGGAGTTCCTCGCGAGCTTTTTGGTGGACCGGAAGCTTTTAGTCAAGATTGGTTCAACGAAATCGGACCGAGTTGTGAAAGCTTGGTCTGGAATACCTCAGGGCACTCACTGCGAGGTGCTACTATTTATACTGTTTATAAACGACTTACCCCAGCATTTCAAGTTCGCTAAATGTCTTAATGCATCCGATCTAGTGCTGTTCCAGCAGTGGTGTACCTCTAATAATTTGTTCCTTAACACGGAAAAATGTAATGTGGTTTCCTACTCCAAAGCTGCTAGTCTTATTGCATATGACTATTCAATAGATAATGTAAAATTAAGCCGTTAAGAGGAAATCAAGGATCTTGGAGTGATCTTCGACATGAAGCTTACTTTCAACAGACATGAAGCTTACTTTCAACAGACATGAAGCTTACTTTCAACAGACATGCTGGGATTCATAAGAAGGAATTCGAAGGAGTTCAAAGACCCTTACACATTGAAATCGCATTATATTTCTTTAGTAAGGAGCTACTTAGACTATTGCTGTATTGTGTGGAATCCATACTATTCGTCCCCCATAAGTAAGATTGCAAGAGTGCAAAGAACCTTTACTAAATTTGCTCTTTTCAAATTAAAATGGCCCTGTGGTGTGCCAGCCTACGATAATAGGTGGAAACTTCTTGGCTTACAGTCTTTAGAGGATCGGAGAACTTATTTCGGGCTAATTTTTGTCTACAACTTAGTTAAACATCGCGTTGATTCCGAGGAACTTCCCGCTTTAATTAATTTTAATACTTCGTCCATAGAACTAATTATGGCTTTAATGAACCAATTGCGAGAAGTATACGCTTATGTAATAATTATATGCATTAACTAAATGTCAATGCCACTATATCTAAGTTTAAATTAAATATATTCACTGTTCTAAATTATTAATAGTCTGTAAGGATAACCTGTAGACTGAGTAAATAAATAAATAATCCTGCCATGTTGGCTTATGCGGCATCGAGTAACTCCATCAAATGTTATGCTATGTTGTTTTTTATTATATTATGTCATACTTTTTATGTTATGTGTATTCATGTTATGATCTCACTATCTTTATATTAAGTCCCTTTCTTTTATCTCATATTATGTTGAGTTGTGATATGTTGTGCATAAATTCTTACTACTTTATGTATTGCTATTTTGTTTTATTAAAGTTAAATAATAGAATCTTATTTTATTTTATGTTGCCTTAGGTTATGTTTTATTATGTTGAATTATGTTATTTTGTGTTATATAATTATATGTTAGAGTATATGAATTTTTTTAGGCTGTACGAAATACGTTATGTTGCATTTGTTATATTATGTCATGCTTTTTTGTTATGTTAGTTCATGTCATGTTTTGTTTTGTCATATTGTATGTGCAACTATATTCTATCGTGCTTTTTTTAATACAATTTTTCATACAAATTTGTGTTATCTAATTGTAAAGTGAAGTATCCAAATTGTTTGTATGTTGCGTCATGCTTTGTTGCGTTCTGTTATATTATTTCATGTTTATTCTTTATGTTATGTTGACTCATGCCAAGTTTTGTTATTTTACATTTTATTGAATTATGTTATGTACAATTATGTAAACGTATGTATATGTACTATGTTATGCTACATAAAAGTATGCCACCGCATGTCACTTCATTTTATTTCATTGAAATTTATGCGATCAGACGCATTTACTTTGATTTCATCTAATCTCAATGCTTGCCTCATCAAAACAAACACATTTATGCTCATAATTTTGTTTCATTGCACTTAGGGCGTAAATTGTCATAAGGCTTCGACGTTTTATTTATTTTATTACAATTAATTTTTTTATACTTCTTTTAAACTCAAAGTGCCATTAGCTATTTTGTTACGTGCCGTGCCTTGCCAAATTATCTTTGTCACACAAAGCGAAACGAAAAAAAAGTGTCTGTCTGCGCTCTGTGGCGCTTAAGTTATCAGCCACATGAATGCCCTGCGGCCGTTTTGCAATTAAATTTGTTCAGTACCAACATTTCTTATCCAGCATTCCTCCTATGCCTTATTCGTAATTTCTTTTAATCTAGAAATAATAATTGCCTGGCAGTATGGGGTGGCAACGGGTCACGCAAATTGCTAAATAAATACTTAAACTGCAACCATGATGACAATTTATTTCATTTTACTTGATGCTTGTGGCAAAGGAACACATTTCAACAAAGCCGTAGACTAACTCACATATACACAAGCACACACTTACATATGTATATATTTAGCAGGGTTCGGAATTGTTCATTTATGAATATTCAAAATTATTCATTTATGAATATTCAAGTAAGTTATTTTACGAATTTACACACATTCCCGTAAAAGAATTTGAAAAATGCTATTGCAGGTACGAGTATACCGACCGAAATGTAAACCAAAAAAAGTATTTTGGCAAACTCTTTTAGAATTATTCGGGGAGATATGGGGATTCGTTCAGGATTACTTCGTTACCTTTACGCTACCATTTCAGAATTGATTTTTGGATAATTTCGGGATCTTTTCGGGATAATTTTTAAACTGTTTCTGAGTAATTTTTGGATTTTTTCCGGATCATTTCGGGACCTTCTCGGGATTCATTTCGGAAGTGTTTTGGAACTTTTTCAGGATCATTTCGAAATATTTTCGCGATAATTTCGGGATATTTCCGGAACTATTTTCGGTACCATGTCCGGGATCATTTTAGAACTTTTCCGAGTTTTATTACCGGTCTTTTCAAGATCATTTCCAGAATTTTTTTTGGCCATTTCGACATTTTTTCGGGATAATGTTAATCGCTTCAAGGAAAATATTATGTAATGCAATTTTGCGCAAACATATTCTATTACATACCGGTTGTTCTACTAACTAGAGAGTGAACTTGGCTTTCCACACACATAAATAATTAAACAAAACAATAACAAACAAACACTTAGAAAAAAATTTCAATACTTCACGAATGCATGTGAACGATGCCGATTTTTTTATGCGTTATTTCGAATGCAACATTTTTTTAATGTTCACTTTCGCGAACACGAGCGAACGAGACTGAATGTTTCCGAACCCTGCTATATGGATTATTGTGTTATAAAAACATAAAAAATTCACACAAATTAGTATGGTTATGACTAAAAATCTGTTGTATGTATTTGTTTTTTATTTTCAACTGGAGTAAATTTGATCCGTCCGTCCAGTCAGGTAAATTTGCAAAATCACAAATACATATATATAGTCGCTGGAATAATGAAACAATGTAAAAATAATAATTTTAAAGTTTCTACAAGCTCATCCATCAACTTTGAACATCAACTTACTTACGTCTAATTCAAAATATATACATCATACTTTTGATTAATCCTTATCTGTTTATCTGCAGAATCTTATCCATCATGTTTGCTTAGAAATACCACTTAAGTGAATTTATCTGGAAGTATCTGCATATACACTATTCTGTGTTTGAACATTTTTAATTGAAATCATAATACACAATTTTATTTCTGATAATAAACTATTTTGTATCTTTCATTTCAAATTTTATTTGCATAGATTATTGTATGTCGATAGTACACTATTTTATTTTTCACAATTTGAAGCTGCCTGTAATACGTATTAGAACTATAATAATATAAAATACTTTCCGTTCTTTTCACATTATAAGTATTTCGCAAAAATTTTCTTAATAATCGTGCGGGTAAACCTTACACTATTTTTATAAATTTTGTTATACTTTCACTATTATTATACAATTTCTTTTTTTGTGAATAAATTGGTTGGACAATAAGATGTTTGCGAAAACTAAAGATGTTTATAATAGATTAAGGGACTGTCTATCCAATGGTGCAATTATCGAATAATAGTGTATGTGGCACTTACACCGCTTCTTTATTCCAGCGACGATATCCAGGCTTTCTGGAGGGCGAGTATTTTATTTAAGTTTATTTTATTTTTATTTTATTTAGTTCGGCTCGAGCCTAGACGACCGTCTTGCGCAAAAAGTTTATAAATAATTTGTTCTTACAGAACGGAGCTGTGGGGCACCTCTTGAACCTTGAATGTATTAATTGGGGGCGAGCACATGAAATAAAATAAAATAAAATAAAATAGAGAAAAATAAAATAAAATAATAATAAAATAAAATTAATAAAAAAAAAAGTTTAATTTACAATAAAATACAATAATCTTCTTCTTCTTTAAATGGTCATCTAACCGCCTGGGCGATTTTGACCGTCCAACATAGCTCGCCAGTCGTTTCTCCGTTGCGCCAACTGGCGCCAATTGGAAACACCGCGGGATCGCAAATCGGTCTCCACTTGGTCCTTCCATCGGAGTGGTGGTCTCCCTATTCCTCTGCTTCCACCGGCGGGTGCCGATAAGAATACTTTCTGGGCTGGAGCATCTTCGCTCATTCGCACTACGTGGCCTAGCCAGGAAGCCGCTGTGTTTTAATTCGCTGAACTATGTCGGCGTCTGCGTAAACAATAATCTTACATAAACTAAAATTTAATAAAATAAAATAAAATGAAATAAAACAAAGTAAAAAGGATAAAATAAAATAAAATAAAATAAAATAAAACAAAATAAAAAGAATAAAATAAAGTAAAATAAAATAAAATAAAATAAAATATAATATAATAAAATTAAAAAAAATAAAATAAGTCACAATAACATAAAGAAAAATAAAATAAAATAATAATAAAATAAAATTAATAAAAAAAATAAATTTAAATATACAATAAAATTCAATAATTTTACATAAACTAAAATTAAATAATATAAAATAAAATAAAATAAAATAAAAAGAATAAAATAAAGTAAAATAAAACTAAACAAAATAAAAAACATTTAGAAAATAAATAAAAATAAAACGAAATAAAATAAAATATTATATAATAAAATAAACTAAAATAAAATGGAGTAAAATAAAATAATAAATAAATAATAATTGAAAAAATTAAATAAAAAGAAAACGAAAAACTGATTTGAAAAAGAGAACAAATAACTTTAGACGGATATAAATATCTTCCCTTCAATAACAATTGTCGTAAGACACTTTTAGTTGCTAGAGAGTTGCCGGAAGCTCTGGTAGATACGTACATATATCACAAGAATATTTTCTCTTTGGAATTCAAAAGTCTTTTATTGGATTGGTACGTTTTTCATTTAAATTTCCGTTTCCACTGTCACTTTCATTTTCTTGCTGATTGTGATTTATTATAAATAAATTTATGCAGACCTTACATTTGCTTCTACGTCGATGGTAAGCGTATTGCGAATGAAATTACGGTAAACTTAAAATACTATAAATCAGTTTACAACCACAATCGCTTTTTGTGGATGTCCGTTACTTGCAAACATACAACTATATATAAAAATATAATGTATTTTATATATATAATATAAATTGTAAGCAAATTCGATTTGTGTGCAGTTCGAGAAAAGAAGAGTCAACAGAATCAATCATTTTAATTGTGAGGTCCACAAGCAGCTCAGTGAGTACAAAAGCATTCAAATTCCAGTCAGGCCAGCTTCAAAACGACAACAAAACCAACAAAGCTGCTCACAACAACAACAGCTCTTTTTCAATAATGCTGCGACAACTGAAAACATATCAATCGGCGTGTAGCACAAAGCATGGCCGCGAGCAACCAAAATATGCATATCCTTTTTGTGAAACGTTTGTCGTTCGCAAGTCGTATATAAATACAACAATGATATCAGAATAACAAGTAATAATAAAAAACAACAAGTTGTATTGTCAGCCATAAGCAAAATGTTGATGAGCGTAGCAAATTAAAGGAATAAAAAAAGGGAATCATGTCACAATAATGTGGGTACACAAAAAACAGAGCAAACTCTCAAAAATGCCAAAGGAAATTCAAGGAATTTAATTCAGGCTGGTGCTCTTTCCGCAAACAATATACGCTCTTTGTATGGCAAGAATGAGGACAGGCTCTTGACTTTATGTTCTACGAAGAGAAGTGGCTAAAATTTTTAATTAACTTCTTGAAAAAATTTTAATAAATATTTTAAATAAGAAACACGCACATACAGTTTTGCAAAATCCCCTCAAATTCTAGCATGCCGTGTCAATTTTAAGTTTTATAAAACGCGTGGAGCGTTTGAAATTTTTTTCTGAAGTAAGGAGGCTTTTCCAAATAAAAATTAATGTTTTTCGTACCTCATATGAGAATTTAAAATAAAAAATTCTACAAATTCAATACAATTTTTAAAAAAGAATTTTAGTTAATAGTTTGTAGTTTTTCTGGATTTAAAATATCTTTGTTGTTTCATAATTAAAGCACACTAAGAATTTACATGTTCTAATGCTTTGTTTATACTTGAAGTTTTAAGTGTGCTATAGCTATAAAATGCACTTTAGTAAAGCCCCAAAATATTTATAAAATTTCCAATTTTTTTTTTTACAGGAATTCGAACTTTTGCAAAAAAATTCAGAAAAAATTACAACTAGGCTATGCCGAAGGCTTCATTCCTTTCATGAACACGAACTAATTTAATTTTCAATTCTACTGAAATTGTGATACTTTAATAATACGATTTTTAAATGTTTCGAAGCCTCCCGACTTTATGCGATATTAAGCAGGCTATTGGCCCAATCTTGATGATTTTCACTGCACACATTACATATGTAATGAGTACTCTAGGTGCAAAATTGTGTGTTCCTCGCTATTAAATTGCAAAAGTTATAGCCCAAACCGGATTTATCGGAACAATCGATTGTATGTGACCTATGCGTTGTATTGCTCCGATCTCGTTGGTTCCGAAAAACTATTAATATATTACAAAATGGCGACCCCATGTTTCATAAAAAGTTCTCTAAAACTGAGGGACTAGTTTGCATTCAAAGAGACAGACAGACGGGCATGGCTAAATCGGCTCAGCTCATCGCCCTGATCATTTCGGTATACTTATTGGTGGGTCTATCTTTTCTTCTTCTCATACTTACAAACAACGGACCAAAGTTATAATATCATTTCGTGTTCATGAAAGGTATAAGAAGTAGGTTTTATTACTTGTTTTGATTAGTTTTTATTATTTTTTATTTTTTGTATTTTTTAATTTTTTCTAATCGTAATGAATTATCAATTGTGTTTTCCCAAAAAACAATTAAATAATCATTACCAATTAAAAAAGCCGTCTATTTAATTGATTACTAATTACTTATCAAATTTCTCTGTTTTAGATTATATACGATTAAGTATACTAAAATTTCTGGACGAATAATTTTGTCCATCGTTTCCTGGGATTTTCTTATGGCTTTCTCGTTTTGGTCACTTTTTTGGATAGCCGGTATAACGCTCCTTATTCGCAACCATCTCGCATAGAGTACCTCTAGTGATGGCATCGTAAAAAATATAGAAATTGTAATATCTTCTATTTTCTCGCCTTGTAGTTATAAAGCCTTTTATGCACTGTAGCTGACGGTAATAATCCTATCTGACAAAAGTCTAGCTAAGTTTTTCAATGTGACTGACTTGCCTTAAAATGCTTCGAGTATAGCAATGCCTAAATTCCATTGTTCTTATCCGAACATTCAGTGTAAATTGCAATACATCTGATTGCTTAACTACTTCATAAGTGTATTTGTTCTTATCCAGATTCTTTCAGTTTGTCCCGAGCTCTTCTTCTCCCATATCTACTTTCCACCCAGACCTGTTAAATAATGATTGCTAATAGTAATGACTACCGGTTTGATTAATTATTTTCTTGAGAATACATTTAATGATTAATTGCCATTACTTTCAATTTTCAATTATTATTTTCCAATTAATTAAAAAGGAATCAAAAATAATCATGATTTATTACTATTATTAGTAAACATCAAAAATATTGAAAAAAGTGGTTTTGATTATTTTCGATTTTTTGGTTATTTTTGATTACTTATAATTTTTTCAGTACTGTCGTAAAAGCACATAATTATATACTGGAAAAAATCAAAAATAATCAAAAAAAAATCAAAAATAATCAAAAGTAATCAAATCAACTGTTTTGCTTTTATTCTCACAAGCTACTTGCACCTGAATTTTTTACATTACGACGTATGCTTCAATTTCTTACATTTTTTTCAAATATTATATATTCGTATTTTGAAAACCTTCAAGGCGCTTATATAAACCCTTACAAACTGCTTAGAATTTCTACAGAAAGTGCTTACAATTGCACAAACAAAGTACCCAGTATTTATTAGGCGCATGTATTTGGGTCTAATAAATTTTTTTTTCAAAAAGTGCTTGCAAGACTTCACTTCTTCCCAGTATCTATAAGATCGGAATCTCAAATCTCCAGAAACATTTAAAGACCCTGAGAAATTGTGGAGTTGATGACAGAAAAGTAATGCGACAAGCATCTGCATCTGCTCATAAAATTGATGTTGCATTTAACTTTTTTGCACGCTACGTATTTGAGTTGCGAAGGTTTGACCATATTTCCGTCTGGAATTCCAAACTCTTAGGTTGTAGTATATTTGGTTATCAGAAGGTTAGGACTTGCATTTTCCTCTATCGTTTGATTCAACAACAAACGCCGTTGTATTTATATAATAAACTTGTGTTTAGTAAATCCATCCGCTCGTGTACTTTAACTGTTCGCTGCTTTAACTACGTTAACTCCACGAGACTGTTCTTTGTCAACACCATGGGTCTCTGGAACTATATTCCTGCTGCTTTAAAAAATACCCTAAATCAAAAGAACTATAAAATAATCCTTCTTAACAATTTTTCTTGCTGCGAAACCTATAAGCACTAACATATCCGAAATACTGTGTCTGTATCTTTGATCTCTACTATATCTTCTTTCTTACTTATTTATTACGTATTTCTTTTTCCTTGAGACAGTATTATTTACATATATATTAACATTATAATTATATTCTGTTTTCTTATTTATTGTGATTTTAAGTTCAAATACTTGTACACAAGTCTATATATAATTTCAATTGTAATAACTGTTTGTTGTGCTAAAAAAGATTTTAATATCTTATTGTACTAATTTAAATCTTTAATAAATGAAATGAAGTATCTATCATTGTAAGCTCCCTCTTCAGATTTTCATATTTAAAAACCAAAGAAACCCTTAAATGCTTTAAACGCTTTTATGCACTCTTTCCTTTGTGTTTGTACAACACAAATTGTTATGCATTTCTATTTTTCATTTGTTTAAAATAAATACAAGAGCGTTTGAGTGTTCAAGCATGCGAGCGTGTGTTACTTTATGTCTCACAAATGCTCATGCTTGTAAGTGGGCGTAGCACACTCGTGAAAGAGTGCAAAATAAGGGAAGGAGGTGTGTGTGGTGTTTGTGTTGTTTGCTATGTTTGCAATTTTGTATGATCCTCTCAATCCAACTAGATGTGCAGGCTACGTTCCTTTATCCCTAGCCGAGTTGACCACCAATGCAAAGAGTTACGTTCTGCAACAACTTTATTTCTTGTAAGTAAGTTTTGTTGGTAAATGGAAAAAAGCGGTACAATGAGTAGAATGAGCATAAGCGATTTTTGCATTTTTTTTACTTTCGTTAGTAAAAGCAGATTTCATAGTTTTTTATTTTAATTTTTTTTGCTGTTGGTCCATTTTCAACAAACTGCCATTACGAGCTGAGGACATATACTCGTACTTACATATAGACAAATACTTGTATACTTATGTATGTAAATACACCTGTAGTCTTGTAACATTTTTTTTTTCAAGTATTTACATCTCGTTTTACGGTTAAATCCATATCGGTTAGATGCTGTTGTGTTGTTCCTTTACTGGCACAGATATACACAATTTAAATCGCGTAACAGTGGACTGTAGTAAAATAAGCTGAAATAAATATAATTTTCTTTTATAAAATTTAAATTAAAATATTATTTTTTTTAAACAAACTAAATTTTTCACAATTGAGGAAGGGCTACGGTTGGTTATGGTTATGTCTACGGTTACATTTCCGACCACTCTCACGCTCACACCTAAGTATTTAGCTGCACTATCACATAACCAGCACGCCATAGAACGCTCTGACCCGCTCTTCAAGTGACAAGTTTTTCATAGAGAGGAAATTGCTATTTTAGTGAAAAATATATGAAAAGATAAAAATTTGTATAAATAGCATTATACTTTGTTGCTCTAGAGTATTTGCATGGCAGTGAATAAACATTCGACAGTTTGAGAACAATTATGAAGCCACTGGAGACTGTTGCTGACAGGTGAATCAGTTTCGTTGCCAATGGAACGAGATACTTAAACAGCTGATCTTGAGTGTCTTGTGAAGAAAAATAAATAAAAAAGTAAGAAAAAAATTAGTTAGGAAATGAATTTGCTGAAGCAAAAGTTATTAAATGCACTCCACCAACAACTCAATATAAGGGCCAACAAATTTTGAACCGAATTCTTTTGTAAAATACGCTACACAAGCAATTTATTACTATTACACTTCAATTCCCTGGATGGAATTGATTAAATTTTCCACTTAAGACACTCAGAACAGACTTGGATAGGCAACAAATTAACCTACAATAGTTATACGAATTAGAAGACCGCACACAGCGCAGGATAGTTGGTATGGTTGAATGCACCTTTTCATTATTATGGTAATGGATTTGAAATTATCTTACTACTGTCAAATTAACAGCCGATTTAACTTAACCAGATTTATGAAAGCGACCCTAAACATTTTTTGCAAAAGAAAAAAACAGTTTACGTTCAATTTCTGCCCACAGTAAAAAACACTTCACTAAGCTGGCAAACCAAAAGTGGGCTCTGCACTGAAAGGTCCAGCCAAATGGGTGCATGTATGTATGTATATATGACTGGATGGAATGAACCGATAAATGAAATCGCTGAGGTAAATGTGTCAGCCTCAAAAGCTACGGGTATGAACACGAATAGCCCCACAAAATGCAGAAGTATCAAGCAAACAAATAAAGGAACACAGAAAGGATTTGCACATTTGCACATATTAAAGTGGTTTTTGCTGCCGTTTTTCCTCTTGGTACGAGTATGTACGTGTATGCGGAAATTGCGCTGACCCGCACTGCCACGAAATCAGAAAGCAAGTTTGTTTTGATTTTGATTTTTGTTTTTTTCATTTCTATTTTCTCGTTTGCCATGCTTTCGACCCTCCGCACTTAAGCAAATTAAATAAATGAAGATTTCCCTTTGATTTCTCGTAGCCAGTCAGACCAATACAAATTTTAAAGCATAGCAAACTGTTATTTGCAAGACTTCTTTAATTATTTGTTTACATAAAAGTTATCAAACGTTTGCTTTTTGATTTGCTGGATTTGGGATGTTAAATTTTAATGAAGGAGTTGGCTGATTTGTATTCTTTTTGCCCTTACAACAAGTTTCTTGTTATTTTTTTGTTACATTTTAATTGGAATTAAGATGATATGGGAAATGTAATGGCAGACAATCGTTTATATTATCCCTTCCTTAGATTTAGTTGGGGCTCAAAACAGTGAGAGTGTGAGTAACTCAAGCAGACATATAAACTGAACTAAAATCAAAAAAAAATTAAATAAAATAAAACAAAACGAAATAAAATAAAATAAAATAAAATAATACAAAATGAAAAAAAAAAAATAAATAAAAAAAATAAATTAAAATAATATAAAATAAAATAAATTAAAGTAAAATAAAATAAACAAAGAAATTTAATAAAAAAAAAATATGAAATAAAAGATAAAATTAAGTAAAATAAAATAAAAAATTAATTAAAATATCATAAAATAAAATAAAATAAAATACAATAACATAAAATAAAATAAAATAAAATAAAATAAAATAAAATCAAAAATAAAAAAAATTTCAAATTAAATAAAATAAAACAAATGAAATCAAATAAAATAAATTTAAAAAAATACAAAATTAAAAATAATATAAAAGTAAAATCAAATTTAAATAAAATAAAATAATATAATAAAAAATAAAATAAAATAAAATCAAATAAAATAATATAAAACAATATAAAATAAAATAAAAAAATAAAATAAAGTAAAAAATATAAAAAAAATTAAAAAAAAAATAATATAAAATAAAAGATAAAATAAAGTAAAATAAAAAAAAATCGACATAAAATAAAAAAAAAATAAAATAAAATAATATAAAATAAAATAAAATAAAGTAAAATAAAATCAAGTAGAATAAAATAAAATAAAATTAAAAATATATTAAATTAAGTAAAATGATATAAGGAAAGAAAAGGACACAAATAGAAAAGAAAGAAAATTAAATTTTAGGCAACGAATTAGAATTTGAAAATAAGGAACATCAAATAAACTGCAAAATACACTAAAACAACAGTTTTTGTCAACATTTTAAATATAATTCAATATAACATATTATGTTACGGCCAGCAGTACGTACGTTTGTGATTGGATATCTACTCTGTTAGAACAATATATTTTTTTGAAATCGAGTTACAAATCATGCTTGGAAAAATGTATAATATTAAAGGTTTTACTTCTGCCGAAACTCTTTGAGTACCACTAGTATATTTTTTTAGGTAATTTCTTAGATTTAATATGTAGGTAAAACTTCTAAATAAACATACGTTTATTGATATCGCAAGTATTTAGAAACTCCCCATACCGATTCTTTATATCAAATGAATCGAGCTGCTGTCTACAACACATTCTTGTTTGATACTCCAGATATTTTTATTTATTCATTTATCACTGAAACCTAAACTTTATTTTAATTCAATCAGTCACTGTATTGAAATATTTACAACTATAAATAAAACACAAAAAACTTCAACTCATTTGAAAAGTGTAGCATTAAACTGTGTTTTAACACTTCAAGTTTCTATAAAAGCGTACTATCTTCCCCTAATGCTATCGAGTGGAATATGTAAAATGGGAACTCATTTGTGAGAAGCATAAAAAATGGATAAAGTGTGCGAGAAAGTTGTGAAAAATCACTGCATATTTTTAGACGTTGCTCCCCTTCCTAGCATGCCGAAGTTTGTGAACAAGTACTCACATTAATATTGTAGAAATGTACCCTGTGGAAAATTAAGAAAAAATATTATTACGTTTAGACAACAGCACAGGGTAAGGAAGTTTAAAGCCGTTTGAGACGTAATTTTATGTAAAATTGTGTGCCTCAACTTCCTTGGCTATCTGCTCTCGAAACGATTTTTAGATCTAAGAGCACCACCTAGAGCGAAGAAAACCAGTGATAGGGAGTGGCAGATAAAAGGTGTCATGTCTGAAGATCAACATATTTTATTCTTTGGAGTATTGGTGGGTGTTGTTGGAGTATTGGTCGCCCTGCTTGGTCGTCACTTTTCTCACCCAGCATTGTCATTAAAATCTTCTAACGGAAGTACAAGAAACCTGGGAGCTTCAATAGTGATGAACCAGAGTGAGTCTGCTCTCTTGATCAGATGTGCAGATGGTTGGTGTCTTGGAAACACACATCGCATGTCGGACAAATATTTGGAATGTCAGGGTTCAATCTGGATAGCTAAGATTTTAATTTGTTACAGTATCCAGATCGAAATTGGGCTATTGTGACTCTTGTCTCCCTTGGAAGTTCGCGTTCCTCTTCGGCAATAGGTAGCGCTTGTATCTGAATGACGGCACTAAAGGGCCGAGAACGGACAAAGGAGTTCACCAATGGCCTGTCTATTCACCTTTGGATTAAAATATTCTAGGCAGTGAGGTACAAGATTGCATTTTATGAGTGATTGGCAGCAATACTGACTAAAGTAGCCGTGAGTGATTTATTGCTATTTTTTCATTATAAAAAATAGGAGATTAAGGCCGAGCTTCTCTACTAATTTGTGGTGTGTAGCTTCTACAAAACTTGCGGGACTTACAGTTTTTTGCCGACTCCGACGGCATCTGCAAAGCAGATGAAATTTGGCGGAGAAGCCTTCCATGGCATAAATACACTGACAGAGTTTGCTAGGCTACTGCCGAGGTCGAACCTCGTTTTTAAAAACTTTTTCGACCTTTTTTTGTACCCGGACCTTGAACCTTCGGTGTGGTAGGCCAGCAGCACAACCGCCACACCACGTGGGCCGAGAGCAAATTTTAATTTGTTTCTACTGGGTATACAGCAATCATATCTGTTTCAAAACACTCGCAGAAAATATATGTCAAGCGAAGTTTTACTTTACTGTTGTTGTTTGTTGTATTTATTTTATATTTCATTTTATTTAATGTGATTGCTCTTGTTCTGTTTGACTAAAGCACAAACAAAAGCAAAACGTTTCTCATTAACCATTCATTAATTTTAAGAATAGAACTACACTCAGCGGGTAATCTTAAACAAAAAATTCCACTTGTTTGCTTAGAACTCATAATACTTGACATGTATTAACCATGCAGAGTTTTAACCCTAATACTGCTCTCAAGTATTTATCAATGTTATTATTCTATGACAGGGTAAATTTATTAATAGGGAGAAATCAAATATATTTCCCCTCTTGGAATCGTTAAGAGTTTTTTATGCTACTAAAATAATGACTCATTTTTACAAACAAAATTTTTGAGAAGAAAATTTATGTTTATTTTTTTTTTTTTTCTTTTTTATTGACAAAAAAAAACATTTTCTACATGCTTAAAATTCGTGTTAGTTCAGTTTTTGCTATAGAAAATGTAACATTTAAATTTGAAAAAATTAGTATTGAATTTACCAAGTGACCACGCCCGCTTTTTACACAACTGGGTATTTCATATTGTGGTTGTTTGTAATGAGAAAAACACTCCGCGAAGGTTTTGGGGAGCGTTGACGAATTGTGACCCCTGGTAGATTTGTGGGAAAAATTTCTTATAAAAATATATGAAAAACTTTCTCTCCAGCTATAAATATTTGTTAGTGAAAGACCCATCTGAGTTGAGAGTGTCAAATGTGGAAGAAGGTACAAGAGAGTACAGTTGCCTTCTCAGCTTTCGCTTGAATACAACAAAAATAAAATATTCTGTGTATACAGCGCAAACCTGTAAAACCTTTCAAAGCGACTGTTTTGGTATGTTTGAATAAATTATATAGTTTTTGTAGCAATTCGGATCGATGTTGGATAAACTGCCTCTTGGATACCGCAAGGGTTTTGAGGACCACCTTTCGTTCGCAGAGCAACTTTGCCTTAAATACCTACCCTTTAACTTTCAATGCTTCAGTTTTCGCTAATTCCTCACGACATTAATTGACTGCATTGGTCTTGTTTCTAAGTTGCGAATAATGCTCTGGCGGGAAAATTAATTTTGTTGTTGTAATTAACGATAAGGTTTTTGGAAGTGTTGTCAAAAGCGAAAGTCATTTTTCATGTATGAACCTGATACGCTCCGGTACTACTTTGCAGCACATGCCCCACTGCCGCGGAAATGATTTGGTATGACCAGTACAACTTTCTAGGTCATGTCACCGCTCCTTCGGTAAGGAAGCAGAAGATAGGTTATGCGAAGTGAGAGGCATCATATTCGTAGATCATTGCCTCTGTACATTTTAGTTACGTAGTTAGTTTTACGACAGATATGCCTACCTCGGGCGTATTCTAAGCCCCCGTTTCTTTCCGTCGTAATATATTGCTAAAAATTTCTCAGTTTTCAAGCTTCTGTAAACCCTCCAAATACCAGCGAATGAAAGTCGAGAGCATATCGAGCAGGGCACTACTGGGCTGCTCTCGGGTCAGAAACGCTGACACGAACTCCGGCTGGTCAGTGCGGAAGAGTGAAACATGACGCTGGCCAGGTGACTTATTATAGTTGTGCTAATAATTGTGGCGAGGTATCGTAACACATTGGGAAACGAGCAAGCGAAAGTTGCAATTTCACCCGGGAGACAAATCTGTAGCAACGGCAATCTCACAAGGCTCCAATAAAGGTGAAACACTTGTTTTGCGATTTTTCATCCCGCTGCTGGCTGTAGCAGAATGACATTTCTAGGAAAAGGTTTTTTTTAGATACGCTCGGACCACAAGGCTTTTAAATCTAGGAAGCTTCTCAACTATTTTTAAAACAGCTCAATGGATAGAGTATCAGCATCCACCTTTTAGACGAACCTTATGATAAAGCTCCTGTTGAAGTTTAACTTCAGAGAAGAGTGGCTAGGTTTCTCAAACATACAAGACAGAGCCTTGAAAGTAAAGACTGTATTTAGACGTTTCTATAAATGAAAACTTTCTTACAAAGTTTCACCTATCTTTTGCAAAAAGCTTCTAAAAGTCTACCTAAATTGCAAAAGGCCCTTTCACTCGCCATATTAAATGAATTACAAATTGTTATAATTGTAATTATTGAAACAGAGTTATTAATTATCCAACAATAGCTGCAACTTATTCTTATTTGAGCTATAACTAAATACAAAAAAGATATATGGTGATGGTGTCAGAAACAAGTAAATGAAACAAAATTAAATATTTCAAATGGCGAGGAAACTATTTAAAGCAATAAATTTACTCAGAAATAGCTACATCTACAAAACTTGTACAAAAACTGATAAGCGCTAAGAAATGCATGGGGCATTCATCCCACCTTCTTAGCTCGCCTAAGCTTTATATAATTTCAATTTAAATCCGTAGCGAAGTTGTCCGTTTAATTTAAAATGTGATTATGTATGTATGTGTGCGCTTGATGGGCACCGTTCGCACGTGTTTGCAACAAACCAACGCCAGTTCAATAAGCCAGACAGACATTGAGGTGTGTAAGCTACCTTAACTTCAGCGCATCTATTAACGCTACTCGATGTATATTCTCTTGTTCTGTTCGCGCTCCAAGTTTAAACAAATTATAGGGTATTAAGTTAAATTGGAAAGTCGAAGTAAATGATTTGACAAAGCACAATGCAATGAAGGCGTCGTGAATGCCGAGTAAAATGAGCGTCCATCAAGAAATAACACTACAACGCCACACCAACAACAGCATTATGGATTACAGCAACACCAACCAACAATAATAATGCAGCAAAAGCCGATAGAGTTCTGCTTAAGTTGACACTGGGGAATTTTCACACACATTCAGCAATACACGTTTCAAACACAAAAACAATAACATACATATATACTCACAACAACACAGAAGCCCTCGTAAGTTAAGCAAAATATACTGAGTCTAAGTCAATCAAGGGGGCGATTTCACTGTCCGCCTTAGCAATGCGATATTTTTTTTACTTCGTTGTACGAGTATGTTTGCACGTAGGTCTGCAGAGATTTAGCCCAGTAGCAATTTTTTGTCGTGTAATATCGAGGTTGAGTACTAGAACAGATTGGATCTTAGACACTTTCAACAGCCAATCTATACCCCCATGTCTTACGATTTATTGACTGTAGCTAGTCCGTGATCTAGCAATCCCAGCCGACAATAGCAACCTGAGGGGAGCTCGTAGCAGTCAATAGTATATTTTACAGTGCAGTTTGCTTCCATGCTTCATCACTATTACCTTCTAAATGGTTTTAAGTTCTTCCGAAGGTTGTTACAAAGACCAAAGCATGTATGAATTATTCTGAGAATAATCAAGAAGAGTTGATTTCCTCCACTGTTACAACATCAAGGCAAGATATAGTTGCTTTGACCAGGTTTGTAATCTCTCTTTGCGGTGTTACTTGAGCCTCAGTTGCTATTTCCAATTACTTTAAAAAAAATCAATTCAAAACTTCCACGCACAGCACCACCTAGCGCGTTGCATTTGATTATGTTTTTAACAGATTTTGCAGGGTGATTCTTCGAGATCTCTGAAGTTTGTTCCAGATTTGTGGTTTGTAAAGTTATTATCTATATCCACACTGCGCCGGAATATACATGTTCTTCTAGGAGCCATGTAGCTTTAGTTGTCTTAAAATTATCATTCGCTAAGGGTCTGCGCACTAAACTCTCAAACAAGGACTTATTGGAATCATAGCTATCAAATATCGACCTCCTCTATTGAGATACATAACTTTATGCGGAAGAAAGCGGAAGCTAGTCTTCGTAATTGCCCTATTTGCTGTTGATTATTTACATTATTTGTACTATACTTCCAAATTCCAATGTCACTATGTACTTACACAAGAATATGATCTTTTCGTGTGCCTATTAGTGGACTTAGCAAGATACGATTCAGATAAATTACGAATATTTTCGGTTTCACCTTTATGTGCGACTGTGACCATGAGCCCATTTTACTGTTTTGGTGCACAGCGATGTCAGTTCATTTCGCAACTAACTTCAATTGCTTGCTAGCTTTCATGCTATGTTCGTGCCCGGAAAGACTTCAGTTGCTGTTTCACAGTCAGATTAAATAGAGTGGCGTCCTTTGTAGATGTTACTTAGGTATTCAAGACATTGCAATAGCTCTTCAGTCTTATACTTAATAATATGGCACCCTTCAATGTTGGAAGAGTTAATAATAATAATAAATTAAGGCAACGCACTCCGACCTCAATTCAACGCCTAAGCGGCTGAAAACTCACCCGCAGTAAGGCATGCCGGTCAAAGGGTGATGACGTGCAACTCGATAGTGGATCCATCGGCGAGTGATTTTGTGGCTAAAAACAACAACAACAATCATAAGACTTATTTTGCGATATTGGAACAGTTGTTGGAAAAGTTAGAAAACTTTAAGATTTACCAATGAGAAGTTATTTCAATAGTACCACTCTTCGTTTAAGATCATATAAACTTTATGCTGGCAACATAACTGCATTACTTATTCAACTGCTGAATATCTGTGTGGGCGTTAGTTGGAATGGTCTTAATTTTGGTCATTACCTGCGATCTATGTATAAGCACAAGTTTGTACTATTTCGTTAGACGTTGTTAATGATAATATTGTTGTTGCTGCTATTTTTGTGGTACAAAGGTAAGTAATCAATCATCAATTACTACTAAGTCCATTAGGAGTTATATGTTAAACTGGTTTATACTCTCTTAAGCCTTTTTATGCCTACATACGCCGCCACACACACACTTACGGAAACACTCAATACCTGTCTGTATGCAGACGTAAAACGGTGTTTAATTACAAATAAGCGCACATAAATGCACAATTCGGAACATTTGTAGTTGTTTCTATTTTGATAAAACAGTAATCCGCCCACATGCTCTTGGCAGCCTTCACTTGATATCTCGGCGACGTAATTTAGTGTAATTTAATGATTTAATTAAGTTAAGCAGCATGGCGGAGATGAGCTGTCATCTTTAGTGATCGAGTGTACTATGTTAATTGGATACTACGAAGTCTTAAAATATTTTCCTGCGGATAGGAATAGTTCCAGACATGTGTATCCTGTACATAAACTTAATCAAATTAGACTTCACCCGGCTATTTAAATCAAAGCAAACAACTTTAATTTATTTTAGTTATTAGCTACTCCTTTCTTGGCCTTCTTTCCATATTTTTCTATGCGGTTCTTTACTTTAGTATATTTTTATTTTACTTGCTTTTCTCTTCTTTTAAGTCTCTATTCTTAATTTAATTTATTGTATTATGTTTCACTGTCTCCTTTTACTGCTGATCCTTTCCTTTCCTTTAATTTCCTTTCTCTTTCTTTCCTTTTCTTTCCTTCCTTTTCCTTAAGTTCCCTTTCCTTTCCTTCCCTTTATCATAGTTCCTTTTAGTTAATTTAATTTCATTTAATTTTATTTTATTTGGTTTTATTTTATTTTAGTTTATTATTTTATTTTATTTTTTATTTATTTATTTTATTTTATTTATTTTATATTATGTTAGCTGATTTTTTTGCATTTCATTCCATAAGTATAACCACAAATATTACACAAACAAAACAAATTAACCACCGTTTTGAGTATTCTGAGCTAAAATATATTTACCATGAATAATAATTTATTTTGTTTTTGTAAACAATGTGTATATTTATGATAAACGCATACATATCAACAAAGGAGTCAAACCATATTTCCGTACACAAGGCACAGGCAAAGACACGATTACAAGCGGCGGCAGAGGCACGGTTACAGGCACCGACGCTTAACTTTTCTGAACAGCCCTTACCGAACCCAAAGATGTTTACACATCAATAATGCTGTTAGATATTAGCTTCTGCACTGGGCTATCAGAGCTATTTTTAGTACCATCTAAGTGTTCACTATAGTTCACCATCCAGCTAGATAGAATAGCTGTCTATAACAGAAGTCCACAGCAACTCGAAAAACCAGGAAGCAGTTTACTTAGAAGAAATAAACTTTACGCCGAATGACCAGATTTCAGGGACTTGAGATGCTGTCTCATAGCAATGACGATCAATTGATAGCAAAGGAATATACGCTCCACCACCAGACTATGCTAAAGTGAGATTAAAATTATACTGCGCTCAAAAATAATAAAACGCCAGAAAAGTTATGCAAAAAATATAGTTGTTGTTTTTGGAAATTTAAGTATTTTTTTATTGATTGTATTGATGCCGGCGGTGACCAAAGATAAGTACAAGTATTTTCTTTCCTTAAGTAATGAACCAAGTCACTGTGGATACTTACAAATTGGAACTATGTGAGCTGAGTAAATTATAGAAAATTTAAGTTCCAACTAGGTATGCCAAAACTAGGTTCCAAAAAAACTGATTTCTATCTCACAATGAGGGATTTTCGGGATCGGGAATATGTTATATAACTAAAAATTAAATATTTGTGATTTATGTATGATATATGCATTTTTGGTTGATGTCTAAAGTTCTTAGCTGGAGCTCCTTTTTTCTGTAGATAATATAGAAGGTATGCGAAAAGGTTGATTTTCGTAGTTAATTTTGTAAGGCGTAAAAAATCCTCTTTTATTGAAAAATGTATTTGTTTCTTCGGATTTCGGTAGAACATTAATTATTAGAAATGCTAGTTTTAGCGATCTTTTGTTAAAAACTTGTATGTGCTTTTTTTATCTAAATTTTAATTTATTTTCAGTTTTTAAATAAGTGGTAACTCCCTGACACAAAAACTTTGTTACCACGGATTCTTAAAAGTTGCAAAAGTGCTGTTTTTTATACCAATTGTCAGTTCGACATACATAATCGGTCCTTCCCTGAGATAGCTCCAATATCACATTTAATTTACCACGCGCACTTTTTATATAGAAAAATGTCCAACAAGATTATAAACCAGTAAACAATACACTCATTGGTTCGTGGAGAGACTACTTAACCTTTCAATTGCCAGAATAATAAGCACAATACTTTTTTTTTCACAAAAACATAAACACATTTTTTCACATTAAAAATCAAAATTTCGAAAAACTTACTTTAAAAATTCAATTAAAAAAAAATTCAATAATAAAACACCTGACCTTCTTAAATAAAAAAATACTGAAAGTACAATTATTTCTTATTTATTTTAACCTTTATGTGCTCGGCTTACTACATTTGTAGTAAATTGTGAAAAAAAGTGAGATAAAAAAAAATTTTCCGAAACAACAATACCCGAATTTTTTAGTAGCTTCCTGATTATCAAATCAAAGTCAATTAAGAGTATAATATCACTAGAACTATTATTTGCCTGACCTCTAGACCCTACTGAAAAAAACATCATCTTGCGGCCGGCTTACTACATTTGTAGTAACCATATAAAATGTATGCAAAATAGTATTTTATAGTTGACTTCAGCTTGTCGCAACACGATTTTTTATAACTATCGCTTCGCTTAGCTTACCGAAGTACGTTTGTGTGTGTGTATGTGTAAATTAGAACAATCGTACTATATTTGGCATGTTTGCTTAGGTGTGTTTTAGCATTCAAGCAAAATACATCAGTTGTGGAAAAACAAGTATAGACATGTCAAAGCGTGTTCAAATTCAGGAACGGCGAGTTGTTAAGCGGTGACTTTAGATACATATACATTTCCTTTGCCAAAAATGCTAAAAGGAACAGTTAACTATCAGTCTAAGGTACGAAGAACTTCAGGATCATGTGCAAAATATATTGCGCGAGCTTGATGAGGAGGAAGAGCATTTCGATTTGGAGGATGATTGCAATGCCGGCAATGATGAGAGTTCCGACCCGAACGATATTGGCGCTGGTGGTTTGATTGGTATCAATACAGAAGAATCCGACGCTGAAAATGAATTAATTATTGAAGAGGACGACATTCGCAATGATGAGCAAGAAGAGGGTGCAATATTCGAAGCAGATTTCGAGGATGATTTTGATTCAGGCGAACCGCCCATTACCCAACGACATGATGCGTTGATCGCTAAAGATCAAGCTGCATGGCTTAAAAACTTTCCTAGCCAAGCTGTTCGCGTAAGTAGCCATAATGTACTTCGGAGTATTGTTGTGGGTCCAACTCGGGCTACCCAGGGTCTAATTGAGTCTGAAGTCTTTGAGTTGATATTCACTCCATCAATGCTGCAACAAATTCTAGTAGATACGAATGAAAAAGCACGAAAAGCCTATGAGACTTGGAACGAGAAAAACTGCACTGGAAATAAACGAATCTGGAAGAAATTAACCTTAATTGAACTAAGAGCATTTATAGGTCTTGTGTTGCTAGCAGGTGTAAATAAATCAAATGACGAATATGTGGATGTGCTATGGAGCCAAGAAAGCATTTGCTTTTATCGAGCAGTAATGCCCAAGTCACGTTTCAAAGAAATTGTTCGATTCATTAGATTTGACAGCGAGCGTACAAGAGCAGTTAGGCTAGAAGCCGATAAGGCTGCTCCAATATCTGAATTGTGGACACAAATGAACGCAAATCTGCGCAAATATTACCAACCATCTGGAGAAATTACTGTGGATGAACAATTATTTGCTTATCGCGGTCGTACTAGGTTTACTCAGTACATACCCTCTAAGCCTGCCAAGTATGGGATGCAAGATGCTAAATCGTTCTATCCACTCAAAAGTGAAATATATACTGGAAAAAACTCAAATGCTGGTCGAGCAAGTAACGTAGGTGAAGGTGTTGTGCAAAGATTAGTATGCCATTGGGAGAACACCGGAAGGACTATTATTTGTGACAATTTTTTTACATCGTTAAACTTAGGCAAGTATTTAATGTCCAAAGGTCTTGCTATTCTTGGTACTGTGCGTCAAAATAAAACGTTTGTACCATATGAAATGAAGGCAGACCGCAATCGTGCTGAAGAATCTTCCATTTTCGGGTTTCTCGATGGAAAGTTTTCTTTGGTATCTTATGTTCCAAAAAGAGGCAGAGCAGTTATAATACTTGCCAGCACACCTTTGACAAATTCAATTGTAGCTGAAAAGAAAAACAAGCCGCAATACATCCTTGATTACAATGCAAACAAAGGAGGCGTCGACGCAATGGATAAAATGCTTTCTGCATATTCAACGAAACGCAAAACTTTGCGTTGGCCTTTGGCCATGTTTTATAACATGCTGGTCATAAGTGCACTTGGATCATTCATCATTTATTCGGAAAACAATCCATATAACCGTCGCACAGACGCGCGAAGAAAGTTCTTGCGGAGCTTGTCTAAGCAGCTTTTTATGCCAGCAATTGAACAGCGCTCTCAAGTTCCCCGGGTGCTGGGATTCCATCAAACACGTAAAGCTATCGAAATGGCACTGGATCGATCACTTTCTGCTACATCTAATGTTGATTCATCTATTTTACCTGATATTTCCAACGATAAACAACCAAAATATCCTGTACCTTGTCAATACTGTGAAATAGGAAGTCGTAACAATACACGAAAAATCTGTAGTTGGTGTAAAAAAGCAGTGTGCAATGCACATGCCGAAACATATATTTTGGGAAAATGCTGTTCAACTCCTGAAAATTAAAACATTTTTTGTATTAAAACTATCACCTGAACTCAATATTCTTAAATAAAAAGGTTATTACACACGTACAAGTAAAAAAAAACACCATACAAGTCTATTTTTCTTAACATTACATTGGTTTTGCATGCAATTACGTAGTTACTACAAATGTAGTAAGCCGACCGGGTACGTAAGTTTTATATCCCGGGCACATGAAGGTTAAGTTCATATAGTTTTTAAACAAATTTCTTCACTTTTCTCAAACTAAGCCGTTGGCGAATGACGAATACCGAAATCACGGGATTGTGAAAACCCAAAAATTTGGCATCTCTAGTTAAAAAATATCAGCGTTGATTAAAAAGTGTTAACTCCCTTAATTATTCTTTTTTTAATATTCTACTTTTTAAGGTCATTTTAGAGCCCGAGCATGAAATCTTCAAAATGTCGTGGAATATTAGATATACATCGTTAAGAAAAAACTTTAATTTTCACACTGTGGAGCCGGTGGCGTATGTGGAACATTTACAAATGTATTGCTTGTTATATATAATAAAATAATTTCAAAATCCTAGTCGCCCTTCAAACCCCCCACGCTTGTGTCAATATAAGTACAATATGTGCAGTTCTTCATTTAATGTAAGCGTAAATCAATGTGAACTTGACCTTATTTCAGTTCCCGTTTAAATGTATAAAGTAATGAAGTGATTGAGTGCATTTGAGTTTTATTTACGAATATTTTATTACAGTAAATGATTTCGTAGTCACTAAAAGCGTTAAAAGAAAATTATAAATAAATAGAGAAAAGAAATAGAAAGCAGTTGAAACAAGTAAGGAAAGGGATGTCTTCGACTGTGCCGAAGACTTTATACCTTTCATGAATACGCATCACGGTTTTAAGTGGCCGAGCCTTACTCACAAATAGTAAAAACTCTGCAAAACTGATAATTTAAAGATACATAGCCCAAACCCCATTTATCGGAACAATCGATTGTATGGGAGCTATATGTTATGTAGGTCCGATCTGGCTGATTTGCACTACACATTTTACATACATAATAAGTACCAAACGTGCAAATTTTTACGTTCCTAGCTTTTTAATTGCAAAATTTATAGCCCAAAACCCATTTATCGAAATTATCGGTTGTATGGGAGCTATGCGTTGTATTGCTCTGATCGTGCTGATTCCAACGAATGATTAATCTCATGCAAAATGGCGGTCACTTACCAAATTTCATCAAGATATCTCAAAAACTGAAGGACTAGCTTGCGTACAAACAGACAGACGGACATGGCTAAATCGACTCAGCTCATCGCCCTGATCATTTCGGTATACTTATTGGTGGGTTTATCTTTTCTTCTTCTCATACTTGCAAACATCGGACCAAAGTTATAATACCATTTCATGTTCATGAAAGGTGTAAAAAGTGAAAGCAAGAATTGTAACTGCCCATGTGAACATATATACATATATATATATCCCAGTTAACCAAAGTAGGGGTGATGTGATATAGAGCATCAAAACAAGTCCCTAGCACTGGTTTTTGAGCGATATTTTGTAAATATGAAAAACAGTTTTTTGGACCGTTTTTTGTGTCTCTTTTTATAACCAATTTAACGTCAATCTAGCTGCTAATTGAGTCTTTTCAAAGAGCTTAAAGGAATCGCAACATCTATCAAAATAGTATTCCGTAAAAGCAGAGGAGAGAAAATGCATTCACATAGCTGCCTAAAAACGAAATCCAGCCAACAAGGTTCCTATGTGACTCAACAAAGTAATTTTTTGCCACCAAAAGTGGTAATGAAAAGTCATGCACGAACGTAAAAAGTTTCTAACAAAGCTTTACTAAAGGATCCAAAATGTATACAAATGCATAAAGAACTTGTACAGCTGGATATAAAAACGATGAGGATTCATTTGAGTAGGATTCAGATATGACTCATTCTTTTTTAATACTAGCAGTGAGCCCAAGGCGTTCGGAAATAAAAGCGAAAAAGTTCTGATATAAATATATATATAAACAGATTTGAAAATTGTGTCCAAAAGCATTCTAATAAATCTTTACAAAATGCTCAAAAAAAGTCTAGCAAGACAACGAAATTTTAAAAATTCCTCTTAAGAGAATTATAAAACATGTTTAATGTAACGGATCCGGAGTAACTTTGAACTCATTTCATGACTCGCTCAAACAAGTCGGTTTAGAACAAAAGTTTGTTGTTTTAGTGCGCAAATAAACTCTTACTTCTCTGAGAAATGGCGCTAGTCAGAGGTATATTGTCCAAAAATATTTTATGGCTCGGCCTTTTCACTCTCTTAGATTAGGTAGAGATTTTGAGTAATATGTGCAACCAAAAACCTCTCATTAAACCGGCAGGGGAAGAGATATGACCCAGAAGGTTGCACATCGGCAACACTCCCCAGGACCTTTTTGGAGTGTTTTTGTTTCTACTCAAATAAATACACAAACAATCAAAAAAGTCTTAAAGTTTAAAAGGCTTATTAACTTATCGAAACACCTCGGATTTAGAGTCAATTTGGAATCACTTTTATTGGTCCTTTTAACATGAAAAAATTTGTATCCTTTATAGCTCCCAAAAGTAACTTATTAAGAAGGTAATTACTCTAATCAAAAGGACATTTTCCAAAAGAAATGTTTGTTTCTCAGCGTATCGAAAAGGAGTCACTTACAAGGGAAATATCTATAAACCGTCTTACGTAATATAGCTACTTTCCCTCCTTTTTGGTTAACTGGGATACATTTGAACATTTATAAGCCCACACATACATACAAATGAAATGGGTCAATTAAAATTTTACGTATGACCGCTTCAAACGCAATTTCACTACGCTGCAATTCAATGTCGACGTGTGTCCAAAGTATTCATTAAATGGCATAACGAAAGAGAAGGAATATAAATGATGAAAGACAAGAGAGAGAGTGTAGAAGCGGATGAAGGAGGAGCTGCGGTAGTTTGATGCACATATTAACGCAAATTATCCAGCTGTAAGTCAACGATTCAATACTCATATAGCTCAAGGTAATTGAATACATAGCACAAGGCAGGTGGATTGCAAATTGCACGCCAACAAACGCTAATTGAGCGGAAGAAGCAGCCAGGCCTGCATGCATAACATACATACATACAAACATTGACAATATGTACATCATACATATAAGGTAAATTCAATACGACACGCGAGCTCTTCACACCCACATTTAGTGATTTAAGATTATGCAACTTTAAAGTTTTCTCACTCGTAGTAAACATTTGAAACTATCGCATGAGATATAATAACAAAAAAGTGTTTAAATGCATTTTCTTGTAATTTATTATACCACAGAACTGTGTACACTGTATGTAAGTGCGCATACGATAACTGCGTTAAATGCCAACATTCAGTTATACTTTCATATTGTACAAAAATCTGTTGAAGAAGTGGAAGTTAAACACAAAACAAATTCAAAGCTAAATGCCGGACAGCAACAACAACAGTAACAAATATTTGCTACTATTACTATTGTTCGAGATTTTTGTTTTGCAAAAAAAAGCGCAGAAATATATTTGATCAACCCAACGAGCAAAACAGTGACAGAAATAGAAATAAGTTCTTTGCGGAGTGACACTTACGTAATAAGGACTAATGTACGGCGTTGAAAATAAGCAAGGTAAATGGATAATTCTTTGTATTTGCGTGCTAATCGCCTTCATTTGTCATCCCAGCTAACCAAAAGTAAAAAAAGACCCCATTCCGAGCCACAAAACGCACATTTCTTGGAACTTTACTCCCAAAAATGAGCTCTTTTCGGAGGGAAAATTACGAGGGCACCCTAAAAGGAATCATAAAAAAGAATCCAAAATGAATCCAAATCCGATGAATTTGAAGCGTTTTGTGACTCTTTTTATATAAACTTCGGAGTCTTTTTGTACTCTTCTTGGAGCCTTTAATTGATGCTTTTCAGAAGCTTTTTTTTAATTCTTTTTGATTCTTTTTAGGTACATATTTCTCCTATTTGTATGGCTTTTGTGCTGCTTTTTGGAGTCATATTGGGGGCTTTATTGACTCTTTACTGAAGCCTTACTTAAGTTTATAAGATTCATATCTGTGTCTTACAAATTAAAGGAAAATACTCTGTAAACTGGTTTTTACAATTTTATTTATATAATTTCGAAGATATAATGCTATTTTATTTGTTGTTAACAAATTTTATGTAAAAATATTTGAGCGAAACCATCTAAGAGTATATTTTTTATTCGCAGCGTGTACTAGTACACAAGGTATTATAGTTTTGGTCATAAAACGGTGGTTTGTAACGGTACAAAATAATAGAGATAGATATGTAGGTCCATATATAAAAGTTCTTAATTCATTAAGACATGTCCGTCCGTCCGTCCGTCCGTGAACAGGATAAATTGAGTAAGAATTGAGATATTTACATGAAATTTGGCACATAGGCTGCTTTCCGGCCAAGGTAGGTTGTTTTAAATGGGCGAAATAGCGCCCTTTTTTTCGCTATCGAAAATTTCGAAAAACGTACAAAATGGGTTAATTCAATAATAGAAGCAGCTACATTGATGAAATTTGTTAAATTTATTAATTTGGTTGTCCCATTGACAATTTTATGAAATTTTTGGAAAAGGGGTGTGGCACTGCCCGCATATGAGTGAAGAAATTTTTTCAAACTTTGACTATTAATAACTTCAGAACCGTTTACGCTAGTACGAGTATAACCAAATTTCACAGGAGGCATACTACTGATAGAAAATAAGAGAAATCGCTTTTCGACCACACTTATTTTTTCATAAAAGTTATATGGAAAGGAGGTAGAAATATTGAACTGCCCATATCTAATTAACTGATACAGGTATAATAATATAATTTGGAACTTACATCAATTCTCTTATTCTTTATTTGATTTTGGAAAGTGGGCGTGGGACCATAATGATTTTTGGAAAACTTGTCGCAAAAAAATATTTGATTTAGTTAACCGCTTACAATATTTTATCGTCTCTACAGTTGCGCATATGCTGGTTTTTCAAATATCATATCTGATTCAATATTTTTCAATTCAATTTACTTGTGCCAAATCGCTATAAAGTCAAAAAATATCAAAAACTTCATTGCAACAACTGTGTCTGCTAGTTGGGTATCTGTAAAAGGGAACAGCAACAATCATCTGAACACGAGCTTTGGCTGGAGGTGGTACGTTGTAGTCAATAATAACAACAAATTGCTACAATGACTACAACAAAAGCTTAAAAGGAAATATAACCCGATAAAAATTGCATATTGCAAAAATCATAAAAAATGCTGCTGCAATAACGGGATTTGGAGCGCAAAAATGCTGTCGGTGGAAAAAAAAATAATTTAAAAAATAAACAGCAAATAATAAATAAAAAATAATAAAAATAAATGAAAGTATACATTGACAAATAGCGAACAATAGTCGGTGGATACGAACGTATTAATATATAAATGAAAAACAAAAACAAAGTTCACCAAATATTTGCGAAAAATGGAATTGTGCTCAGTGAGCGGAAACGTCAGGAATCGCTTGGAAACGGAGTGAGGTAAAGCGGAAAAAGTAGAGTGGCTGGCAAATAAAAATGACAAAGCTGTTGTAGCACTTTCACAAAAAATGTGAGTAATTAAAAATAATATATTTTTATTTTTTCATTAAACAAGCTTAAACCGAAGTCCATATACCTTTTGCAGCATTTTAACAAAGTAGCAACTTTCTATCGATTTCTATTGGACCGCTTGTTCGTAGAAGATTACTGGCTTGAGAATAGTATCATAAACTCATTGTTATGTAAGTTAACGGATGAAGGCAAAATTTAAGAATAAAATTTTACTAAGGACCATACTCTGTTTGAATGCTACATTCCAGGCGTTCTAAACTATTAACTCGTTAAAACTCTTCGAAAGCGTGATAATATACTTTCGTGCACACTTTCAGTCATCCTTTTGTGTGAAAGAAAGGCAAAGAGCAAGTTAAATGTATCCCTTAATATGAAATATGGCAATATCATTGAGATGGCCCGATTTGAAAATGTATCCAAAAATTTATGTTAAGAACTTTTGTTCGTTATCTTTTTCTTTAAACCTTCACTTTTAGCCCTATGAGAAGTTCATGTCGGCTCTATGATTTAGAATAATTTTCTTCTTATTTGACAGTAACTTATTTCGAAACTAAGAGCTTTCAAGTTAGCGAATGTTTCCGGGGGATTGCACTGCTACATTGCAAAGATTTCAATTATGGAATAAAAAGACTTTACCCCCTTTAAGAAAACCTTTATACATTTTGTTTTTTATTATATAGTCCATAACTAATATTAAATTGTGCATATGCTAACCCTTTCGAAGACCCCATCCTCTTGATTTAATCTTGGCGAATTAGAGCTAAGTTTACATCAAAGTGAACATATTTATACCAACAAACAAACCTAACAAATGGATTGTGTGAACAAAAATCAAAAAAAAATTAATCTAATATCAATTAACAAACAAACATAAAAATTCGAGCTTTGCTCCAACAACAATCAAAAATTAGTTGAAGTTAAAATAATACTAGAATTTATACTTACACCATTATATCGATTCAGTTTACCCTTTTCTTTGGTAAAAACCACTCTCTTGTACGTTTATATTCACGGAAACAACAGAATATTCACAAGGAAATTGCAGTTGAGGCAAGAAGAAGAAAACTGTGTCGCTTTTGTTTACCATTTAAGCACATAGAAAACATAAAGCCATAGGCTAAACCTCAATAAACTAAATGGTACAGTTCTTAATGAGCTATAATGGAAAATGCAGACCTTAGTTATTGGAAAACTTTTGCAGGGACGTATATGTCCCAATAGGTCCTAAAGAGTTAAAAGCTCCGCTATAACCTACAAATTTTCTAAAGCCAAAAAACTGAGATATGGTAGTTTTGGCTACCTTACCTAGGTTATCAGCAGACAAAAGCTTCGAGACAAATATGTATAATTCTTTCGTAAATAAACTAAACACTAGAATATTTAAATTTATAGAAAAAAAAGACAGAAATATCATAGCAAAAAATGAAAATTTCCGCGATACATCAATCATAACACAAACTTCTGCCTCAAAAGCTCTTAATAATAACTGTTCAAGCAAGCGATATCGTTTGCTGTGCAATGAGCTTTTGTACTGTCTGTGTTGGGTTGTATTTAAATAATCTTGAGCTTCAGTACACATTCACATTACTCTTGAACACACTGCTGCGCTACAAGAAACCCCCAACTTTGAAAACTCCAATTTTGAATTTTGGACACTCTACTGCACATCGATATCTACATGAATATGGAGCTTTGTGCGAAAAGCAAGTGACAAATGCACATTGGAAAAAAAATACTACAACAATGCTCTTTTATGCAGCATTCAATTTTTGGATGTCATTAAGAGCAGCAGCAAGAACAGCAACAACGACAATGGCGCTTGCGATGATGCACGGGCAAGGATAATACAGGAACTCAATTGATTTTGACAGCACAAAATACACAGACTTTAAAAAGAATGCAATATTTGATAGCGTCGCAGAACATATGTATACAGAGGCGTAGGCAAAGCCAGAATGATATGCAATTTTACCGGCCCATACTTTTTAAATGAATAGATAAAAATACTAATAAATACTTGTTCCCATTAAAGAGGTTCAAACTTTGGACTTTAAGAGGCGACTTATTTTCAATGGTGAGGTATTCTTTCAAAAGTACCAACTCAACCATAGCCATTTCTGCAGATGTAAAAGTTTCGAAAGCTTCATTAATAGAGAGAGTTGCAAAGAAACACTAATACATTTGAGTAAAAATGTTTAAGTTTCCTTTATTCTACCTTTTTGAGGAAGCCAAAAGTCCTACAAAAGTAAGCAAACATCATTCAAAGAATGCAGTCGATTAAAACACCACTCGTGATGGATCATATGCAGAGGAGGTTTATTTGTTTGTTATCGCTTCTTATTTCTCAAAGCCTCTTGTAGCGTCTTCACAAGTCTCCGAATACACAAACAGTTTTGGTTTTGACAAATGACATTATTCTATTAAATAGTATTAAAGTTAGATCAGATAAATCTTTCAATTGTAGAAACAAGAAGCTTCAAGAACATTACCGACCCATTTTCTAACGTGTTTGCCACGCTTTTTATTAGCGTAGGTTCCACCTTTCATTGGTTTTCTATCAAAAAGTGTTTAGGAACGACCGACATAAGTCACTTGAAAATGACCATTTCAAATTAGATTAAAACAATCTGAAAAGATAAGAAATATTAAGCTCATTCCTAATCTTAACTTGTTGTGCAAGGAATATACTCACTGAGAGTGCTACAGTGTCTTATAATATTTTGTTTCCATCAATAATAAGCTTCATTTAACAGGCGGCTGCGCCGATATAGTGGTTGTATGCCACCCTGCTGTTTCAAAATGTTCCAGGTTTAAATACCGCTACAAGACATATCTTAAATGGGTGAACAATTTGGTTCAAAACGGGTCACCCCTAAATAAATAGTTGTCAACAACCCTCTGTGTATACTGAGTATATGTTTGCCATGAAAAAGCTTCTGAGCTAAAAGTAAGCAGGTCGCACCAATTTGTAAGAAGAAGCCACCACAAATTTGAAGAGAAGCGCGGCTTCAAGAGATCGAAAGTATATCGCGCCAAATTATTATTATTATTAATGTATTGAAACAAAACAAATAATTTGTTATTACCTGAATACATTTTTTCTACACTTTTAACTAGTTGACATGTTGCGAAACTCTTGTTCTGCTATGTCACCTAAAGTGTTGCCTACACAGCTTCCCTTTTGACGTGACACTGTGTAACATGACTTGCGAGTGTTTTTCTTTATGTTTGTGTTATTCTTAGGAAAATAAGTATAATCGCACATGTGTCAGTTGTTGTCGCATAAACAATATTAGAAGCAGGAAGAAAAACAAAACAAATCAATGCAATGACAAAGCAAAGTAGTGAAACGTAATCAGACAACTGTGAAAAATGTTGAAAATATGAGCTGCGTGAAGGCGATGAAATTTACAAAGAGACAAAGAATGTAAGTAGGTACAGAGCTCATAACTCGATATAAAAAGAGATAACACAAAAATCTCGATTTCGATGCCTGTGGAAGGCAAAAAGCTGCTTTAAGATTAAACGAAAACAAGTAAGGAAGTCTAAATTTCATTATATAACTAGCAGTGATCTATTATAACATCCCAAATTATGCAGGTCTATGTCAATATTTTAGCTCGTATTATAAACCTAGCTGATTGTTTTCAATAAAAACACTTTTGTCATGAGTTTTGAGGGGTAAATTAATTTTTTAAAAATATAAATATATTGCGCGATATACAACAGGTATATAACCCTAAACATTCTAAGAGATTTTTGCGGCAAACTTCCCTTCCAATTTGTGGTGTGCCGGTTTGAATTGTTTCCTTTTTTCCTACAAATTGTCGGGACCTACAGATTTTTGCCAACTTCGAACAGCATCTACAAAAGGGATTGAGTTTTTTGGCTGAGAAGCCTTCCATGGCAGGAAGACACGAGTTTTCCAAACCACTGACGAAGGGCGACCCCGTTTGGAAATCTTTTTCAAACCACTTTTGATGTTACCAGTTCCCGGACTAGAACCTTGGACCTTCTGTGCGGTAGGCCGGCAACACTACCGCCACACCACGGCGGCCGCCATTAATTTATTTGCATATAAATAGTTTCCCTACCAACAACTGCTAACCACATTTTTACAAAATACCCATACATGCAGACAGACAGACAGACGGACGGAGAGACGGGCATGGCTAAATCGACTCAGCTCATCGTCCTTATTATTTTAGTTCACTTATTAATGGGCCCATCTCTTCTTCTTCTCATACCTACAAATATTTCATGTTCATTAAAGGTATGAAAATCAAAAAAGATGAATAACTTCCCTATTGCAGTGGGATATTGACTACTTCCCGGATATGTTGCAGCAGTATACTACATGCTACTCAGAAGCACCTAACCAATTTTGATTGAAATATCTAGTTGAAACTGCAAGCAATCGCCTTTGAAAGTAACAGAATTTTTACTTTCTCAAAATCCACAAATATTTTTAGCGGCCGAGTTTCGCTTAAAAAGCTTATTATGTGCAAGATCTTATTGATATAGCTTGCATGGTTAAAGAAATATCGCGTTTTACATTTTACAAACAAATTTTTCAGAACTACGTTAAAAAGCTGACCGATTTCGGCCATTTTTACAACAAACATTTACCTGTATATATTAAATTTTTGCCAAATATCGTTTCGATAAATCAATTTTTGACGGAGTTATGGCATAAAAATAATCCACTATAAAAGCGGCGGGCCACGCCTATTTTCAAAAATTTTTATTTTTTAACTTTCTTCGTTCACGGACACTTTGAAACTGAAATAGAAATGATATAAAGCTTTTGTACGCAAAGTTATTGCCTATTAAATATATCTATGATCCTTTTCAAAATCTTTCGTATAAAAGTGGGCGTGGGCCTTAACCGAATTCGCCCTTTTTTTCGGAACATACTTTGTATTAATATATGTGCTGATGTGTCCTGAATTTCGTTCCGATATCTTGAACGGTTTTTGATTTATGATTAATATTATTTCTAAATTTGACTTAATCAGAAGTGGGCGGTGCAAACATATTCTCAAAAGTTCCTTGAAAACTTTATTTTCTGCCTTAACGGTAATGTTCACACCAAATTTTATCCTTATAAGGGTATCATGTACTGAATAGTCACTTTTTTTGTATTTTCGAAAATATTCTATACTAGCTTATACCCGTCGGTTTCACCCCACATTTCTATAAAAAAAATTTCAGCTGTATGGGAGGTGCCACGCCCCCGTTTTCGTTATCCCCAGTTTTTTTGAAGGTCGTAGGGATTAGCCTCATATAAACCCTTACCAAATTTCAGTGGTCTAACGTAAATACTTCCAGAGATACGGACTATGAAAAATTTTAGCTGTATGGGAGGTGCCACGCCCCCTTTTTCGTTTTTCCCAGTTTTATTGGAGGTGTTCCATTTATATGGGAGGTGCCACGCTTCCTATACGAGGTGTGTTCAAAACGTATCGCGAATTTTGAATTTTCGCTGGTTACGTATATTCGAATTTCGAATTTTTTGTGGCGTTATGTTGGTACTCATGTCTTTCACTTATGCCGACAAGCTCGGCCATTTTGAATGTTCAGTTAATTGTTGACAGCTGCTTTGCTTGCACGTGTTTTGGATCGTCTTCGATTTTTATCTATTCAAAAAAATGGATCAAAGAACCTGTATCAAATTTTGTGTGAAAAACGGAATTAAGTGCGCGGATGCATTCCGAATGTTGACTGTGGCATACGGAGAAGCTACCTTGGACCGAAGCAACGTTTATGGGTGGTACAAAATGTTCTCAGAAGGCCGAGAAGATGTGCAAAGAAGAACAAAAATTGGCTTTTGCACCACGATAACGCCCCTGCTCACGCATCGTTGCTTGTGCGCGACTTTTTGGCCAAAAACAACACACTAATGATGCCGCAGGCACCGTATTCCCCAGATCTGGCCTCCTGTGACTTTTCCTTGTTCCCTAAACTGAAGAGGCCCATGAAAGGACGACTTTACGCTTCTCTTGACGAGATAAAGACGGTATCGAAGGAGGAGCTGAACAATATACATTTTTTGAAGTGCTTCGAAGATTGGAAAAACCGTTGGCACAAGTGTATAATATCTCATGGGGATTACTTTGAAGGGGACAAAATAGATATTCATGAATAAATAAATAATTTTTGAAAAAACACAAAATTCGCGATACTTTTTAAACACACCTCGTATATATCAAAATATTTTTTAGCCCATGACCATCCCGGTAAGGTATCCAGTTCGTGTTTCAAATTTGGTTACGATCGGTTTATACGTTTAGGACGCAAGTCGATCTATAGATACATACATAATTTGAATTTTATATATATAGATATAGAAAGTGGGCGGTGGCTATCATGCGAGGAGATGAGTGCCAAGGAGCCTGCATACAGAATTTAATTAAGATATCGCAATATTTACTCAAGTTATCGTGTTAACATACAGACGGAAGGACATGGCTTAATCAAATTATTTTTTCCTCCTGAACATTTTGATACACATAAGTCAATATCTATCTCGATCCGTTACATGCCACAGTTAGGCGATTAAAGTTAAAAGCGTAGCACTACTAGGTATAATAAGACGAATATGCTGGCACTATAGACTCTAATAATAAAGACAGACTCAAATCTCTAGTCACTATAAGAACGAGTGAGTTAATTTTTCGTTAAAGACCACTGAAAAAGGGAAATAATCGAATCATGATCTAGGCTGTCTGATTAAACAAAGAGAGATCATAAGAATTCCATTAGAATATCCTAGTTTTCTAGATAACCAGCGAACAAATTGGCGATGGAAAGGGAAGCAGCCAAAGAGTACCCAGTCGAAGATACCGATCGACTTTCTCTGGGGAAATAAACGAAGCATGTAGTTTAAAGCATTACATGGTCTGAAATATATCAATGATCCCATACTGAAAGGGAATTAAGTTCGATATATAATGAAATTTTAAGACAGCGCAGGGTATAACCTTCCCAAACATGGCACTTTGCTAAGATGATAAGATAAACGTGCTTAACTGAAAAAAGATGGGCATTTGGTATTTCATGGCTCCAACTTCAATGGAAACTTCAAAGGGCAGAATTCAGCAAAGCTATTGTTAGAGAGTAACTTAGAACAGGAAAGATGAAATAAAAACTTTAGCTCCATTACAACTTAGGCCTTTCTCCCATAAAAATATGCCCTCAACGGACGAACGGCAGAGTGAAAACACCATCTAACTCACTTTTCCTCAAAATTTATTTGAATATCTCAAACTTTGTATGCCAAAAACCTCCTCCGTCAGCGTAAATGCAACACATTTGAAACTAACATAAGTGGTTTTATATCAAATTATCGTAGAAGAGAACTCTAAGCAAATTTTTCCATTTCAATTGCCAATTTTGCCCATCTTTACAGACACGGCCTCATTAGCGACTAGTTGCCATCAATAAGACGAAAGGGATTACATAATGTTTTCCATAGTTACTGCAAAGATATGTATATATATTAGTATGTGTGGTGCTTCCTTTCGGGGCAGATTCGTGTTATTTTTCTACCAATTTGAAAGCTGTGAGGGTCAGGTTTTTTTACTTTATTATTTGAGTTGCTTTTAGATCCTTGTAAAAATGCGACTAGCTAGTGAGCATCACAATAATATTTTTGTACATTTCAGTACTATTTTATGCTGAATTTAGGACTGCACACAGAATTAAATCAGAACCGTTTTCGTAAAATTGTTGATTTGGTTCAGGCTAAGGGGTTATTGTAGAATCATAAAACAATGTTTTCATCCATTTTTTTTAGACTATTTTAGACTATTTTATGGTTTGTTTTTCCGGATTCTATATTTTACTTGGAGCAATCTTAGTGACAATATGAATAATTACGGAAAACTTCGGGATTGTGGGACACTACTTCTGGCTCATTTTTTCGAATTTATTAGAGGATAGTAAACCCATGCGCGCTTCTCTGCTTCTCAGAACTTATAATAAACTGAGATAAGATAGGGACCTTAATTAGATCGCTTATTGAAGCACTTACTATCACCTTTCGTTTGATACTCATATTGTACTAAACACATTTTGGGTCAACTTGGTCCACATATTTGTCTAAACTAGTCGAGATATCGGAACATATGATATCTTAAATTTTAAGTTAAGCGTCTAGTAATATATTTTTGAGTGATGCGCGATTAAACATACCGACAGACAAACAGACAAAAATTCTAAAAATGGTTGATTTGGCTTCTGTTGGCTCAGTAATGGTCCCTCCTATCGATATTTCTTAAATATGTGCAATGCACAGACATCGGCCTATTACAATTTTGATATATGTAGAGATGTGGAGATTATTGTCCTAAAACCCTTCATATACCATTTCGGTTCTATTTGTTTATAACTATTATTTTTATGATAAGCTTAACTTTACAGCGTTAAAACGTTACCGAAATCATCACAAGAATGTTCAAAAGTGATCTAGAAAAATGGGGAAAACCAATCGGCAATAATAATAAAACGATCAGGAGTAATCTGAAAAATTTCGAAACAACCAGGAAATGGTCCCCACAATATCTAAAGTGTACCAAATATAATCCCAGAAACTTTTAAATAATTCCGAAAGTGAAAACAAAATAAATGTGCAGGTTAGCAATAGTTCCAAAAATAGTTCCAAGATAAGATTAAAAAAAGTCACACCAACTGGACTACTAACTGGTCCCAAAATTGCACTGAAGTTATTCCTAAAAGACCTTGAACTGATTGCTAAACAGTACCAAATTCAATACGAAATAACTCTGAATAGATCCCGAAAAAAATCTTAAACTTTTTAAGTGAGTTTCGAGAGCGCAAAAAATGGACATGTGGCAGTTTGCGGAACTCAATCTACATTGTTTTTAAGATGGAGAAATAACTGCAAAGAAAATAAGAAGCAGTTAGTTCCAAACAAAACTTCTTTCGGACTATTTCTGCAACCTTCCGAGTGTATTTCTGGAATCAAAATTAAAAAATTATCTGCCCAAGCAGATGCAGCTCAGAGTCTCCATGTTGTTCCCGAAAATTATTAGGAAACGAATTAAAGCAGCACTACCAATTTGCTAAAGAAACTCTTCGAATATATAACGCTCCAAATTATAATTAATGTCCTCTCCTACGTCAGGGTCAATGCAAGCAACCTACAATCAATCACGGCAACTCCTTTTTACGGCCAATTAGGTTCTTGTCGTATTGATCGCTTTTAAGAAGTTTAAAAAGTGAACGTCATTCGCTGAATAGCAAACTTTGAAATTCTATTTAAAATGAAAATTAAATAAGAAGCTTAAAAAAATATAAACAAAAAAATTGGAAAGTCTATAAGGGGTAGCTGGCAACAACGGCAAAATCAACAATCAAGAAACTACTAAAAATAAACATATTCGCAACAGGAAGAGAAAATTCAATTTCCAACGATTGGAGAAAATTTCATGAAAGTATTATAGTATGAAATACAATATGAACAACCATATACAAACATAAATACATACTAGAATAATGAAAGTCGAACCCAGCAAGCATTTCTCTAAATGTTTTTAAAAATAATTTAAAGTAAACTTTCTACAATAAGCGATATGTAGGACTTTTCAGTTTTAATTTATTTGAAAGTTAAAAGTAAACTTTTTGTAAACTTCAAGAAAAAACTTTTATAAATCATTTCACTTTAGAAGTGAAATGCAAATGTTTAAAAAAATTTAAAAAAATCGATTTTTCAGTTATTTTCTTTTCAACTTAAAATATTTCCAATTCTTTTCAAAAAATATTTTACATGAGAATGACGACACAATCATGGCTGCATCTTAACCACTTCCGCAATCTGCTACGAGTAATATTTGGTTTAAGCTGCAGCATTCAATGTATGATTAGGACTTTTTTATTTATTTCACTGCCACAGCTAAATAATATGAAATATATCGTTCAAATAAGGTTTTAGAAAAACAATTAACAAAAAGTTTTTTTTTTTTGAAAATTGTGTATAGGCTTACATTAATAAGCTTTTAATCAACGTGCCGTTTTAATTACGAAACGCGGTTTTTCAAACGTTTTATAAACGAAAACTGAGAATTTTGTAAGCTTAGTATATATTTCAGAAAGCTTTTTAAAGATTTCTTTTAAGTTTACTTTGCTTGTTGGGAAGAGGTAAATTCCCAACAATAATTTCTGTAAATGTTTTTAAAAGTAATTTAAAGTAAACTTTCTACAATAAGCGATATGTAAGCTTTTTCAGTTTCAATTTATTTGAAAGTATTTTTGTAAGTTCAACGAGCTCAAGATCAGTTGATAATAATTCTTGGTTAATTATTATTATTTTTGATTAGAGGAAAAATTGAAAGCAACAATCTCTAATCAAAAATAATAATAATTAACCAAGAATTATTATCAACTGATCTTGAGCTCGTTGAACTTACAAAAATATGTAAAAATGAACAGACCATAAAACAAACAACTAAAAAAAAAAATTTATTTGAAAGTAAACTTTTTATAAACTATAACAAAAAACTGTTATAAATCATTTCACATTGAAAGTGAAGTGCAAATCTTTACAAAAAATTCAGAGAAAAATGTGAACGAAAAAGCAAAAATCAATCTGCTGATAATTGGTTTAAGTTGCAGCATTCAATGTATGATTACAACTTATTTATTTACTATAGTAAAATTGCTAAATAGCGTAGAAAACATGGTTTGAATAAAGTTTACAAAAAACACTTATAAAAAGCTTTCTTAGAAATTTTTTTATAGGCTTACATTACTAAGCTTTTTATCAACGTGTCGTTTTAATTATAAAACGTTTATTTTCAAACGTTTTATAAACTAAAAATCAGAATTTTGTAAGCTTAATATTTATTTCGGAAAGCTTTTTAAAAACTTATTTTAAGTTTACTTTGCTTGTTGGGTTGCAACAGCATAGTCCTATGCAAGTGTGTGTGTGTGTGAGAGGAATGATCCGGCAGTAAAACCAACTAGTTTTAAACGAATTCAAAACTAATATGAATACGAAGTAGCAGGAAAGCACTGTTAAATACAAGGTGGCGCAAAAGTAATCCTCCTATCAGGAAATGCTATAAATTTTGCGATTGTCCCCTAAAGTCAGTTCTGTTTTGACATTTGTGTAGTAAACACATGCGAAATACACGTTAATAAACAATGTTACGCTACACTGCTCCAGAACGCGGAATATTGCTGACTATTTATTTGACCAATAATCGGTCGGGGCCAAACGGTTACTGTGAATGGTGAGCGCTACAGAGCAATGATCAACGAGTTCTTTTTGCCGCAACTTGATGAATTGGGATTGGAAAACATGTGGTTCCAACAAGACGGTGCAACAGCACACACTGAACGTGCCACAACCGATATGCTGAACATCGGAAGCTTACTTTTGCGCCACCTTGTATATACTGGAGCCGTGCTGGAAGATCAGCCTATTTCCATATTATTTTCTTTTAGCACCATATTTCAGAATTATTTTGAATCGCACCCTATCTGAGGATGGGCCCTATCAGAAAAAGATGAGGTAGGGTGCTTTTGAATCGAACGCTGAATGGACCCCAGGTGCAAAAAAAAAAACGAAGATAGGTTGTTATTAAAAAATATTTTTAAATAGGATGGAAGTTCATCCTATGGTATGAGGAAGATAGTTAAAATAGAATATAATACTAGGTTCACATACATAGATAAAAGATTTACCTCTTGTTACTGAAAACAACACAGTTCTTATAAAAATTTTTACGCGTCCTGCAACTCTGTATCTCCCAAAACCTTGGATTTGTTATTGCTACTCATTTGATACCTTCGTGCAGTTTTGGGGTAGGTATCAAAGAGCATTTTTAGAACTTCGTAAAACCTTCTCTCTATATTGGTACAAATCTGGTATATTTCGCACTAGCTCCGGACTAGTTCTCAACCAGCTTTTGCTGCCACAGTTTTGTTCAATGCAGTAATAACTCACACACTCAAGCGCTACAAGAAAAAGGAAAATATAACTTTAAGATAACCGCTTAGTTGACAATCAGCAGTTGCGAAGCGGCCCAGCCAATTTTCAATATCGCACAAGCTACAACAACAACAATAAAAACGTCAGTTTAATACCATGCCATTTTTTTCTTCTCCTTTTAAACAACAACCATGAAAAAAAAAATCACAAAAAGAATTTTAAATTGAATTCAGTCTCGGAAATGAGATGGTGGCGAAGCTTAAGATGCAACGCAGCATCGAAGTGCAAGCAAATATTTTGTTTGTATTAAATGTCGTTGTTATTGTTGTCGTAGTTTGGAAATTGTATGAAAATGAAAAACGCTTATATATAATAAGGGAAAATCTGTGCATGTGATACGTGAGGTAAGAGAAAATAAACTGGAGAAATATGGTAACCAAAAAGCCGTGCAGCTAATCTCATAAAATGCAGAAGCTCGTAGGAAAAGAAGTGCAAGTTTTGCAACCTGAGGATTGTCTCTCTCTGAAATGAAGCTCATCCTCTAGCTCATACTGCAACACAGATAGAACTAAAGTTAATATGTTTTTCTTACTATCCGCATCTTGCTATTGAGTTATTTTCAGATCACTGCACGCTTTCTAGGTATCCAAATATATTTCGAAGTAGGGTTACCACCACAGATTGCCAGCTATTCCTAATATATTTTTTCTATTATCACGGAAACTACTTGACACATTTCTGTAAACTGTGTGCATCGGTTATCGGCTACAATCTGTATTCTCTTATTAAATGTTTGCTACTTTAAATGTTTTACAGTGTTGCCACATAACTGAAATTTAGATAAAAGGAAATGAGATATAACAATATGGTACGGTCTGGTTTTGACACCTTTTATATTTATTAATTTGTATATCTGGTACTACCTCGCAAAAGATTAAGAGGTATCTAGAAGATTTAAATGTTGTTTATCTGCTACAAATAAAGCTCACTTACTTGAGTGCTACCACTATAAATGGTTGAATAGGGTTGCTACCTGTATACATATGATGTGCGGTTCAGTGGATTCCATTTGATAGCAAATCGGAGTTATTTACCGGCGAAGCATTTTTGTGAATTCAGAAGGACTCCTCACGGATACTTTTAGTTTTGTTGAGTAGCCAACTACAGAGATAAAATGATAATTTTATCTAAGATCAGTTCTTATCTCTTAATAATCAAAACTATGTCATAAGCATGCTCACTAAGGAGCTAATTATATAAAAAGCAGCGCCACTTATAAAATTACCTGTTGAGTGCGTTTGGGGCAATTGTCACAACTTCTGGTGAGCAATGACGAATATTTAATTTGATAAAAAATGTCATCCTTGAGAAATTTTACGCCTTATAACACGGTTTGTTTTCTAAATATGTTCTGGCTAACTAGGCTATCTTAAAGGTATTATATTTCTTAAGTCAATATAGTACTTTAAGTAAAAAAGATAGCCTTCTTTCTTTTATGTTGTGTCAAGTTACTTACACAGGATGGCCACTTTATGCTAAATTCAGAAGGTAATTGAATTACCAATAACAGAGAATCATACAATCTAAATTGATACATTGATAGTTGTTGTTGTTCTAGCAGCTAAACTACTTCCCACAAAATTTGAGGAGTGCGGACGGTTGTAAGTACGGAACATTTCTTTGTTCCAAACATTGTTATTGGAACAAAATACAAGACAGCCTTCAAACGTCATGCTGATTCCTACCCTATCTTCAATTTAACCATTTTATTTACTCAGCTGGTATACATTTATTATTCAACCATTCATTTTGCTGGACCCGAAATCAAATAAATCAATTTGGTTTACTTTCAAATGTTTATTACTCCCCCATCCTACACCGCAGCCTGTGTAGCAACCAGCTTTTGACTCGCTGGCTGTGTATTTTGTCAAAGAACTCTTATTTACCGCGTTGAATTAATTTTTTATTTACCTGGACATCGATTTCATGGTGTGCTCATAATTTATATATCCTGGTTTTTTCAATGTTTTCGATTTGCTGGAATTGATTTTGTTTTCTAGTAGGATTTTGTTTTTATTATAGCGGCGCTGTTGGTAAATCAAACACAGTGCAGCTAATGGTATCTATCTGGGTTCGTATGGGGTGTCTTGTTTTTATTTGATCTGGAAGCTCATCAAAGAACCCTTTATCTGTCTACGAGTATTTCTATGATCGTCAAAGCAAATGTATACCTAATATCCGGTACATCATACGAAATTAACCACCAAGTTCGTAAGATGAAATGAGTCCTTTGGAAATGCAGGACAAGATAAGATAAAGTAGGTGAGGCAAAAACTGTCTTTCTAAAATAATTTTTTTCCGTCTTCTATAATTTACTGAAATTCAACTTACTCTTAGCTGGGTCTCAAAGGTAAACGTGTTAAGATACCTTCTTATTTTTATCTCTCAACATGCACTGCAACTAGTCTGAAAATGGCCTTGACATAGAGTAATTTTCCATAGAACCTGCATATTTTCTCGTCTTCAATAACTGAAAGCTGGCATTATGAAAGGGCCGTCTCATTTAAGAAGTAATCTTTCTTTATTTTTATTCTACTATGCATCTCCAGTAAAACCAAGTGATCTCGTGCTCTCTACCAGGGTTCTAGAAAGTGTTTATGGTTGCTATGCTACTTGTGCCCGGCAAATAACTAGACTATTGAGCTTTTATCGCTGGAACGCCCCTTAACGCCTTAGTGCTGGTTTCTAATGCGCTTTCCAACAACTGTGACTCATCAGCAGTGCTATATACGATACATCGTCTTGGCGACATCATGTTGCTCACTCATTTTAGTACAAACTCCAATACTCGTTATCCGCCCCCAAAATCATTTCCAATCACCGGTAGCCCTGCCGTATAAGACAGTTCACGCTCGCTTTCTCACTTACATCATATTTATTAACATTATTGCTCATTATTCATTTATCATTCACCTTTTATTAGTTACCATGCGTCGTTCATCATGAATGATTAACCATTTATCCTTTATTGTTTATTATTAATCATTCTTCAATTATCATTCGACATTTATAATTTATGACTTATCATTCGACATTAGTCATTTAGCATTGGTCATTCATCATTCATCACTCACCATTCATCATTAATCAATCAGCAATCATATTGCGTTGTTCATCATTTATAATTCATTATTTATAATTTGTTATTCATCATTCACCATCATCACTAATCATTCATAATCTGTCATTATTTTTTAGTCGTTCGTCGTTCATCATTCACCATTCGGCTTTGGAAGTTGCTTCCCATTGCAGTGAGGTCCTCCCACTCTCTTTGCTGCCAAAATCAGGTATAGATAGGTAATCCATTTCGGCCGGGGCCCCATACCGCTCTCCCCGAATTTAAGGATCGATAGAAAGGCCCGCTGGGAAGAAGCTCATTCATCATATATTGGTCCTTAGACGATTTTGATGGGTTCGGAAGGAAATCCCAGTGGTTTTAGTTTTCCGTTCATCACTGTAACCGCCCCCCCTTTTTTAACCAATATGAGATTCGAAGTAATTCATCATCAACTTTTTTCAAAGTGGGGGTATCTCTTTCGTCTGGTGCTAAAATCGGTTGTCGATAAAAATACCTTCATTTCCTTAGCACACTTCAATCTCACTCATCAGTGTTACGGCTCAGTGGTATCGGAGACCATGGTCATTTCAGTACTTAATTATAGTGCAGTTATTCACTTAAATTGGGACCTCTTCCACACAATGTACTGAGTAAGTGCTTCCTTATTACATTCAAATTAAGTAATCACTTCAAAAGGAAACACCCTTTATCTATATCCATACATATAAATACATTTATAACGAACGCGCAACCACAGCGGAAGTAAAGATTTAAAGGCGAGTTCACAGCATTCGCACTGCCTACACCCATTGGTTTGTATTTAAAATCATTGACGATTTGAGATTTCCTTTTTTTAACGGGTGACAGGTATGCTATGCACGATAGAGAGTGAGAGCGAATAAATTACAATTAAGGACAAAATACAGAGAGCTTTGGGCGAAGTGCTAAGCGAAAAGTGGTCACACAGACGGATAAAGTTCGTTCGCTTGGCAAGAATCAGTGAGTGGGCTTTAAATTAAATCACGTGGACAGTGTTGGTGCGGAGTATTTGTGAAATTTTTTCAGTTTGTCAATTTGCATTGGCTACAGACGAGTCAAAATGTATTTGCACAGCAACGTGACATATGGCGCAACGTGACTTACATACTCACATCGCAGGTAATCTAGCATTGCTAGAGAGAGGGGATGGTTTGTGGGAAAGCTATTATTTTCAGAAAAGCAATGGAGTGGTCGTTTATTATGTAAAGGTATATACATACACACACATCATAGAAGTACAAAAGACAGTTCTGTGTTTTTGGGTCGCATGTCGAAACTCGATTGGTTCCATTGATGAATTGCTAAAGCAGAGAACTGTTTTCAACATTCAAGATTTGTATGTGATTCTTTGTCAATCACAAATCTATCTTTTGTTGATTCATGTTTTTAATTGTCCAGCTCAATTTGTAGAGCATTTAAAAGTTGGCGCAAAGCTTTTCACTTAACACTAATTTAATAGATGCGGCAAACAGTTCCAGTTGTGCGGCCATTGTCAACTCTAACCATGTCCACGTAAACTATATACACAGATACAAGGCTTACAGGTTACGTTAGAAATAGGGGGAGTTTCTCAAAGCCCAGTTCGGCTTAAGGCCTTGTTATATAAAGTTATCCAACTTAATATATTATTACGTTTTACTTAACCATAATATCAAAACTACTCTAATATTATTACTTACTTATAACATATCTGGTACCTTGCTAACCAGCAGTGGATAAAAATCTGGATAAACAGCGAGTCCCGCTTACCAAACAACTGGATAAAAAAGTGGGCAATTTTGTTCTCTGAGGTTCACTTTTTAACCATGCTGAAAATGTTTATCCGAGTGCATACTTTTAGGCACTTGTTGTTTTCCATACTAATTCTAAAAACATGCTTTGGTGTTAGTAAAAATTTGTGAATTTGTAGAATCAGAGTCTCACCACGGTTAGCCATGGTTGGTAGGGTATACGTACTGTCCCATCTACATTGTTATCTACATATACTCACCACTTTATATCATGCAATATACTTACCATACCTGTAATATCTATTCTTAAGTTTGTACATACAGGGTGGCTGATGAATTTTGCTACATTAAGAAACTCAAATAATTTTTTTTTCAGTGTATGGAATTCATCTTTCTTTTATTCATGTTGAAGCTCATTAAATTTTATTAAATATAGCTTAATTAGTTTTAAAAATAATGGAATTTAAATGCCCCCCCTGCTCGTCGATGCATGTGCGGCATCTTACCAAAAAGTTGTTCATTACTGCTTGGAGAGTTGAGACAGGAATAGCCGCAATTGTTTCTCGAATGGATTGCCTTAGTTCATTCAAATTTGTTGGTTTTGCTTTGAAGAATTCCTGTTTGCAATAACCCCACAAGAAAAAGTCAGGTGCAGTAAGGTCAGGCGACCTGGGTGGCCAACGGAATGTGGAGTTTCTGGATATCAGCTTATTGGGAAATTTTCGTCGCAATTCTGTCATAACAGGTTGGGCTATATGAGGAGCTGCACCATCTTGCTGAAACCACACAGAGTTGAAAGAAATTCTCATTCGGCGTAATTCTGGATAGAAAAACTCTCTCAACATGCTCAAGTAACGGTCTCCAGTAACCGTAACGGTGTGACCGTTTTCTTCGAAGAAGTAGAGCCCGACAATGCAGCGTGATGAAACTGCACACCACACTGTGACACGAAGTGGATGCAATTCCGTCTCATGGAGTATCTGTGGGTTGGAAGCACTCCATATTCGACAATTTTGTTTATTTATGTTGCCGTTTAAATCGAAATGGGCCTCGTCAGACATGAAAAGACAGTTCAACATGTTTCCATCCTCTTCCACCATTTGAAGCATCTTCTGGCAAAATTCCAAGCGAATCGGCAAGTCTGCATCGTTCAGTTTGTTGGCCATTTGAATTTTATATGGGAATAAGTCCAAATCTTTGTGCATAATTGACTGTAATGACTGTATGCTTACACCCATTTGAGCAGATAAGCTTCTTGTCGAAACACGTGGATTGTTTTGTATGGCAGCAGCTACAGCAGCGATTGCTTCCTCCGTTCGAACTGAAGGGTTTCGATGGTAAGGTCTTCTGTTGACTGTCCCATGCTCGGCAAAATTGTTTACAAGTCTTATTATGGTCCATCTGCTCGGAGGATTGCCGCCACAAGTGCGCCTATACTCTCTTTGAACCGAAACTACGGACTCCAGTGCGTGATAGCGGCGGACAATCCAGATTCTTGTTTCAGTGTCCCAGTTATCCATTTTTGTTCAATGTAAAAGTCAATCTGCAAAATAAAAAAAAATTAACCAGATTCATTAAATAGAAAAAAAGTTATTTAATTTTTTTTTGGTAGCGGCTTTCATCAGCCACCCTGTATAAATCAGTAATAAAGAGACATTAAAGCGTAACACAACAGGCCTCATTTAGGTTTTCAACTTCTTTTTACCAAATTTCAGACACCTTTATTTTTATAAATTGCATTTTTGTAAAAATGGTGGGCGTGGCAAGGTATCGAAATATTTGTAAAATGACTGTAATCGGTACCTTTAAGCTGTAATTACTACGGAATGGCTCAACCGAAAAGATTTGTGTACCATTAGAAAGAGATTCAAAGCAGTTTTTTAAAACATACACTGCAAAAATTTTGTATTACACCAAAAATTTATTTTTGTTAAACATAAAATTTGAAACTGGGAAACCACTTCAAAGGCCAAGTTTAAAAAAAAAATTAGGAAATTACTATTTAATATATATAAGATATCAAAAACTAAAATGACACCCAAGTTTAAAATTTTTTATTGAACAAAAAAAAATTGTATTGTAATATAAAATTTTAACAGTGTATATTTTCTTTGAAATCAGTTGAGGAATTCCGTAGTAATCACAGTTTAAAAGTACCTACTACCGTAATTTTTTTAAATATTTCGATACCTTGCCACGCCGGCTGTGGCGAACGGTTAAAAGAGTATACCTCCTCAAAAATGTCAAGATCCCAACGAGCTGTTCGAGCTTCGAAATTTAATCCCTGCAGTGATCTGCCGAATACATGAACATCATCTATCATTTAGTGGTGCTTAGCCGCATAGGTGCTTGTGGCCATTGCGTTACAAAGTAGATGCCCCAGTCGTCCGTTGTTTGCTATAAATTATGACGATTGGAAACAACAAGCAAGAGCAAGTTATCCATGCTTTTCTTTTTCATCTCAGTGGTGATCTCTACTTTCCTCTGTTGCAGAAATCAGCTGTCAACGACATGCCATCGCCTTACTTTGCTCATATCTGAGTAAATTTAGTTTCACTCTTAATAGAATTTTATACGATTTCATTGTTTCCATCCCGGAAAGCAACCCAACTAAATAAAAGTAACAAGAAAGGTTCCATTCGGAGCCATAAAACGCAAATTTCCCGGAGTTTAACCCTCAGAAATGAGCGCCTTTCGGAGCTCAAAAAGAGCGAAAATCGTCTGCGCGGGTAACTGAAAAGGAGTCATAAAAATAGTCCAAAATGACTCTTAATCTGAAGAATCTGGAGCGTTTCATGACGCCTTTTAAATAAACTTCGGAGTCGTTTTGGAGCCCTTTAATGAACCTTTTCTAAACGTTGGAGTCTTTTTTGACAAATTTTGGGCACATTTTACCCATCATTTTGATAAGTTTTGGAAATTTTTTTGATTCTTATTGAATCAGTTCGGAAGCTTTTTAAAAGTTTTTAAGACTCTGCGTTTAACTAATGAGAAGAAAGCACACTTTTTAATGGTTGATATAGTTTTATTTATTTAATATTGAAAATAAAATTCTATTCTTTAAAACAAGTCTTATGTAAAAATATATGAGAGTACACATTTTTCATTATGAACTTATCAAAACATCAAACTTTGTTTAATTTTAAAAGAACTCCCCTTGACTTCCAACTTTTGACAGTTTATAAACATTCAGAAAAAATACGTAAAAAGTTAAACTGGCACATTAGAGGAAAAATGCATCGTGACGCTACAGGACAAAATAGCTTAGTTGTGAGAGTACTCCAACAGCGGCTTTGATACAGACACTTGGGTTCGTATACTAGTGTCCGAGAAGGGGTCTGGTGAGAAGTTGGGCACTTCGAAACATGTCATCCCATACCATCGCTATGAATATCGTTGTAATTTCTCTCTAATATCAATTAACAAACTAATATAAAAATTCAAGTACTGCTCCAATAACAATTACCATAACTCTACGTGTTGTTAGGTACAACAAAAAGGATCAGAAAATGCTCTAAATCATTCATATAATTGAGCCTTGCAACTTATCTGCTCTACAATATTCATTTCTTCTCCCAAGGCTCAGCGAATTTTCATAAAATACGGGTTTTTTGATGATTAATAAATAACGCTCCGAAAAGCTCAAACTACAGACTCTTTTGGATCATTATTTCGGAGCGCTCCGACTTTGCTTAGGTGGGAACACACATCTTTCGTAAAAACTGTCTCTCGAATAATCCAGAGACCATACCTTCCCCATCCCATACTTTCTACAACGTCCATGATTTTGAGCTACACATCAGGATGGGTATGAAAAAAGACTATAGAGTGCAATCTCTGTTTGACGAGCGAAGATTCTCAATTGCAAATTCAGTCCAAAGTAGCACTAGGTGGCAAGACTGATTCTTCCTTGTGTTTTTTAGCTCCAATTTTTATTTTTTGGCATGAAAGCTGGTCCCCAAAAGACGACGTCCAAAAGAGTTTAAAATTTGTAAGTATCAATAGTTCTTGGCTACCAAGCTGAGGGTGCTTTGACAAACATTGCTTGACAGTTGAGACTTCGACTTGTCCTCGACCCACTCGTCTCTGTAACGGGTCAATTCCAATCCACCTGAAAGGCCAAATAGCCGGGTTGCTAAGAAGGCTTTTCTTTAACTTATTTAAGCGATACCAAGAAGAGAAGCCAAATTACCCTTACCCGCGCGAGTCACTCCTCTAATTTGACTTTTTATATATTTTTTTAAGCCTATAATTTTGCCTTTCTTTTAAATCATTTTTCTTTCCAACCCCTGTTATGTTAATACTTTCGCAAGGTGAAAGTAACCAAAAAACAAAAATTTTGCATTCATTTGATAACAAAAACAAAAAGCAAAATAAGCCCTAATTAAATGGGAAGCTTTACCAAAGCTCAACATTTTACCGTTACACCCTCATATTTCATTTCAATGCTCACTTGTTTCGACAATGTTTGGGCCATTTCTGTGTCCTTGAAAAACATGATTCAACAACCACGAAAAATAGAAACAATTTTCTAATTTTCTCTCCTTTTTAGGAGGAAAATTTTTCTTAGAGAGGGAGTTAACGAAGAGTGGGGACTATAAACATATATTCGAGTAGTTGGCACGAAAACATTGCCACCGAGCTGCATCGCACATTTTCATAAATCTCTTTGTCAAATTAATGAGCTCATTAAAATTCGTTTTACAATTAAGTTTTTCGCCAAATTTTCTTTACATATTTACAACAACAACGATTTTGCTGAGCAAAAAAAAGGACTTAAATGTAATGAGTTAAAAGCAATAACGATTTTGTGCGCTACCTGCTGTGTGCCGACGACCAAGCGACCAGAGAATGAGCCACCACAAAGCTTTGTGGGTTTATGACAAGCTGGTGTATATTCTTTCAAATATACAGACGATTTTATAAATATATATGTATAAGCTGCTTTGAGAACAGCAGCCACCAACTCCTGCTTAGCTGAAACCACGAATTTCTAATTTCCACTCAACCTCTCTCTACTTATTCACTGTTCACTGCTGTAGCGAGTTGACCCCAATTGCTTTGTCTTCGCAGTGGAGGCATTTATTTTCATATACTGAAAGATACTTTTATCGATAGGACAACCTGGCGTGTATACTTCCCCTTCCTAATTGCAGCGTTTTGGTGTCGATATGAAAACCTTAGCTGCGGAGCTCATTCTTATTGTTCTAGTCACCCCAGTCATCCCTTTTCAGTGATACCTGATACGAATTAGAAATACCGCGAGCAACCAAGTCATCATCCACCCATATTTGGCAACTCACTGGGGCCTACCGCCACGATGGGCCAGACTCCGCTGCACTTTATTTCTATCTGCGTAGATAAATCTCTATCTGTCACCTGAATACCATCTTCATAGCGAGGCAAAAGTTATCGGTGTTAAAGAGCACAGTGGGATGTTGACTAGGCAATTCCTGTTTAATTACTGCAAACCGCAACACCCAAACAGACGCCTGCTCGACGAAAATCCTCCTCCCCACTATGATGACACCATATTTTTTCGCCGTTTGATCCAAAGGTGCATCGACGGACCCTCAAAATCATTCACACAGAGTCGGTAAACTCCTTTGTCAGCTCTCGTCTAGTGAACGCCGTCATTCAGTCACAAGCTCCACCTGTTGCCGAATAGGAACGCAAACTGCCTAGAGAGACAAAAGTCATGTTCGCCCAACTTCGTTCTGGACACTGTAACATGTTAAACTCTTACCTATCCCGACTGAACTCCAATATGCAAAATGTCTGCCCGTCATGTGGCGAATCTCCCCATGGTACTAACCATCTATTCATCTGCTCAACTGAGCCGATTCCTCCAACAGCAATTTCACTATGGTCAAACCCTATTGAAGCCGCGAGGTTTCTGCGACTACCGTTAGAGGAGCTTCATGAAAATGTTAGGTAAGGAAGGTGACGACTAGGCAGGCAGGCAGACTATGGCTACAACGACAACATCTGCGCAAAACTACAAAAGCTTAACGGCAAGGACTAATCATCTTATGGAGAAGTTTTACTTGAATAATCTAAGGCCATTTCACATATTTTTCCGGCACTGCCCTTAGCTCAAAGATATACATCAATAAAGATATCTCGACAGACTTATAGAACGTGATCTCTGTTGCTAGAAAGAGGTATTTACTTTTCAGTTACCTACTAAAGCCAAAGTGCAGTTATGTTTCTCAGCTGATATTATTTTCGATGTTGTCCTGGTTCCTAATTCCTCATTTGATGACAACAAATACTTCGTTAAAGAAATTGAAAAAGGGAGAGTCCATTTATCGCTATTGAGCAGTAGTTTGGTGTCGATTAGCTAGCAGCTAAATTGATATTAAAGTCAGACTAAGTCCACAAAATATATTCCAAATCTAAAGCCGAAAGAAAAAATATACATCCTTCTTGCCATTCTAAAAGGTATTGTTGGGCAAACTTGAGTTCCATCGTGAAAGCAATTGCTCGTTCGACCACATCTTGCATACTAGTTTTTGTATCAATTTAACAATCCCTCCTTTCGGCTTTAGAACAACTCTGACGCGTTATAACGAGTTGTGCAAGGTTTCTTTGCCAGGAATTTCGTGATCTTCCTCATCAGCGGTACACAAGCCATACAGGTCATATACGAGGTTGTCATTATTGTTAGCAATAGTAACTCGACACAATGTACCTCCGGAGAAAGTAAGCTGTGTTGATCTTATAATTGCGTATTGTGCCACTTCAAATTACTCCTACAACTTGGCGCAACCGATGGATAACCCCCCCGTTCGGAAAGAACTTGATTAATCGATTTTTCATGTTACCTCTCCCGGCACTGGTGATAGCTCTTCTGCTGCAAAGAAACCTCAAGAGCCCGATAGCTGATGGCTTAACAGTTTGCAGTTTTCCACTAACACTTTCATTTGAGTTGAAGTACAAAGTAACCGCAGTAAATTCTAAGATCTTACCTTATGAGCTATGTATTTTCTAGAGCTCTAGATAACCGGGTATGGATCACTTCGAATAACTCGATACTCGTGCGAAACTCGTTCATTGCTCAACTGCTCAAGCATTTGCACGAAACTTTTGAGCTTTCGAGCAATTCGAGATGCCAAAAAAATTATTAAAATTTATCTGTCAACAATTAAATTTTTTTTTCAAATAAATTCTGTGGCACAATCTATCGCCAAAAAATTTGATGTGGCGTTATGCTGAAAAGTAAAGGGTCAGGGCGAACTAGCTGCTCTGTCGACAATGCAACGGTTTGCAGCTGTAATTGCAAAGAAGAATTCGATATATGTATGTAGGAATGTAAATGGCATTAGCTCTTATCGTATTTTTAAATGCAATATTACAAAGCTGTTTGGTCTGAAGGATTCATGTCCTGTTTTCTAGGACCTATGCTACTTGCTCTTCCATTTGAACTATCGATTATAAGTGTATCGCAACATCCAATATTCCGAACTTTTTCACCAACCCACCAACTCTATATATTTATCCAATGTTAGATGACCCAGCATCATCTGCTTTTTAAACTAGAGCGCAGGGATCGGAAGCTACTTTACTTTATTGAAGCATGTTGTGAGGATGGTTATGGCCTTTGTGAATTTAGGTAACTGTTCATTGAATGCATTTATTTTGCTCTTCGGCAAAGTTGGTACTGTTTATCAAAAAACTGTAAAGCCTGAAAACAAAGCGCCTACAAAATAGTCAAAATAATAAATAAGAAACATTGCTTAAAATACTCGAAAAAGCTCGATATTCTCGAGTTTCGAGTTTCGAGTTGCGAGTACCATTGCTCATATACCCGAACTGCTCGAAAATCCGATACCGAATTTATCAATAATAAAAATAATAATCCGGATAATCTGCGAGGAATAAGGTTATGCTTCGCTTATAATTTTGTGCTGCGCTGCTTCTAATTTTTTGCTCTCGGAATTCATCAATCATTTTTGCGAAAAGTTAGGTGCCTTGCCCACACGTCTCTAATGACCTTGCATGAAAAAACCTCATCCGCCTCCAAAAAAAACTTTAACTCCAGAAGTTTATAAATAATTTTCATAAATCATGAGTAGGACAGGCAATTAGCCATGAACAACATTGTAATACTTAAACCTAGCCCAAGAGATTTCATTCATCTACTTCATAAAAATCAGATTGTTTACTGTTTTGTTAATCAAAACACAGCTGGTGGTGCAAGCAATCCAAAGTACAATGAATGAATGCTACGAATAGTAAGTCCACACCTGCCCACGCTGCCTATGAATATTGTGTAAAACAATAAAATTAAATAGCGATATAATAATTTATGGCACATCATTAGAACCTTGTAGCTGCCCTATACAAAGGCAGACATTTGACGGTATATAATGCAGTGATGGGCAATTTAATTGAGTAATGCTGTTCCGACAAGGAAATAATCTAGGATTACTCACACGTTGGCTGAGTATTGACTGTGAGATTGAAAGCGATAATACTACTTTTCAAACCACTGATCTACGTTTGTTTATATATGGCTTTCAGGAGGATAGTTTCGGCTTCGAACTTGGAATTCTGCAATATTAAACGTTTTTCCTTAAGTAATAAATTTATAAAGACCTCAGCTATACGTAAAGGTGACGGATATATTTTTGAGTTTATGGGGCAAACATTTTCGATTTCGGTCTCGATTTTGACTTCGTTCTGGTTTCATATTTAATATTCGTCTCACCTTTAGGTTTCTTTTCCCAAAGTTAATTTCAGAGTCGTTACGTTTAATAAAGTCTGAAGAACCGAACTTCGTTTCAGTTTTAAAAAGAGTCTTGTATAATAATTTGTATTATTATGTAAGATATTATAAAATAAATAAATAAATTTCAGATACGTTGCAATTAAGTGCCATTTGGTTTTTAAAAATTAGTTTCGGACTGGTTCCATTACAACTCCGATTGGTTTCGTTTTGCAAAACTAATATAACCTTCATTCCTTTTTCGGCCCGCTCTACAAAACTAATTTCAAATTCGTGCCAGTTTGGGTTTGTTTTCGTTCTTAAAAGTTGGTCTCACTTTCATATTGGTTTGCATATTTGTTTTGATTTCGGTCTTCCAAATTAATTTCAGTTTCGATCCGTTTAAATCCAGGGCTGGTTTCGTTCTTCATATTTAAATTTAAATCCGGTCCGTTTCACTTCCATTTTATTTTCGTTTTTTAAAAGCTACTTTCAGTTTAATTCCTTTTCAGTTGCAGTTTTGCTTCGTTTTTGAACTTTATTTATCTATCGTTATGTACCGGTTTCGATTTTGGTTTTTCATAGAGTTTCGATTCCACGATTTGTTTCATTCTTTATAAATAATTTCAGATTCGCTTGTTTGCTGGCTCGTTCATGAAAATATGTTTCAGTTTAGTTCCTGTTTCGATTTTATTGAAGCAAAGACTTTCGGTTTCCTATTTGGTTGTCGTCTTCAAAATTCGTTTCAGTTTCGTTTTGGTTGTGGTTATGCTTCGAGTGTTTCAAAATTAATTCCTATTTCGTTCCTGACAGTTCCAATGTTTTTTTCGGAATTAATTAAAGTATCATACCATTTCCGTTCCGACTCATGATTGGATTTCATTATTCAAAAATTATTTAATTTTCATTCTTTTCTGTTCCGGTGTCCTTGGTTTCGCTTTTCAAAATTTAGAAAGGCTTTACACCGAGGTCTTATTTTGTAATAATATAGACACAATCACAACATTCATTATAAAAAACTTGCACTTATTATAAGTAAGTATCAATTCCCTAAAAATAAAATTTTTATTATTATTCTGATTCGTTTCTTCACACTCTAAATACCTAGCGCCCATCTCGTTACAGTGGGCACTCACTGTGGGCGTTGCGAGCAATTTTTTCTTATTTTGGAATGTGGTATAAAGGATTTACATCTTTACAATAAAGCTTGTTATTATTACTTTATTTATTAGGCCTTTCAGTGATGTTATTACTCACACATACTCACAATAAATACACTCGTTCGATTATTATTCCACTATTTCGACTATTTTATGGTTCTCTTTTTATTATGATTCACATTTTCCTTCCATTCAATGTGTTTTTGTATGCTTGAATGTGAATTCTAATTTGCAATGTATGTATGTCCGTGTATGTCTGTAGATATATACATGAAGCACAAAATAAGTCATAAAAATTATTAGTTGACAACTAGAATTTTATGACTGCTTACAAACTAGTCAAAAAGAGGTCAAGCTTGAACCAAATTCAAATCAAAATGTGGCAACGTTTTAGAGAGTAAGGGAGTTTACTGTTTTGAAATAATCCCAGTATAGTATTTTGCTTCCAACACCAGGTCTCAAGCCCATAACATCTCCCATGTGAGCCTGGTACTTTACATCTATAAAATCCAGATTTAAAAAAGACAGCTGACTAGTTTGTTTGGCATTCATACTAGGTCAGAGGTAGGTTGAATTCTAGTTGATGTGATTGCAGGGTATAAATGTGAGGGAAGTTATCTTCAGTCAGCTTTGCATGATTCTGTGACTAAAAGTGTATATAACTATAATTCAATGATAATTATGTATGTATTTGCAGCAGTGTTGCTCACTGTCTAGCACGTGAGCACAACTTTTATTTATCTCTTTGAAAAACGAACCGTAAGCTTTCACTTAAATTATTAAAATGTGCTTCCTATTTATAACACTCAAAACTTTCCAAGCTCACAAAAAAATAAATGTATTTTTTTCCGCGAAGCCAAATAGTTTTGGAATTTTTTAGAGTTCTGTCATAGTACTGCTTAACGTAAGCCAAAAGCCAGAGGTGAAAAAATACCAGCCTAGTTGCGAGTTGCATAAGGTTTTAAGTTGTCCTATATTTGTTATCTTCAAGCCTTATTGATCAGTTCCTTTTAAAAATCAGTCAACTATCCTCAAGGGGAAGGTCCAAACTATACCGATGTCTGCTGGAAATGTTTACCACATAGACTCTCAAACATACCTCTCACATTTAGATATAGCTATGGTCTCTATGAGTGTTTTGCTCAAGCATCAATTATAATCTCGGAACCGAAAATACTCTCCTGAAAGCCGTATATGAATACGCGCAAATCAGTGATGGGCAAACAAGTAACTTTAATTAATTTTAAAATAGTCAATACTCAGTCATAGTGTGAATAATCTTAGAAACATCATTATTCAACTTTGATGACGAAAACATTATTACCCGATTATTTAACAAAATGAAGAATTGCAAGATATTAATCGATTAATCCAAATATTCGATTGTTATTATTTTTATATCGAAATGGTGAAAGATATTCCGAGCAGCAGAACGAAGTCGCACTGATACACTCTATTACATGATCTAGTGACCTTAGTATTCTTGATCTTAACAAAGTGAATGTAAGTTGGACCTTCTATTGCCTGGATAAACAAAGGGGGTCTTGCGGAAAACGAGGACAATAAAAAGTATTTGATGTCATCACATAATTGATCAGAGCGTCTGCGCCTTGGCACCAGCGTAAACGTTGATAGTTACAACTTTCGAGACATTGATGAGCTGCGTCTATTTGGGAACCTGAGTTTAACTCCGAAATCAGAGAAGAAACTCTACGGAGAATCACGTTTGGACTGATAAAGCAATGGAACTGAAGTCCTCTCTCGACGATAAAAGAGCACGTTCCATAAGTCGCGAATCATCACTACGGAGTAATGAGTTGTGAGGAAGGTAATTGGGTTGGCTCTTAAAGTTATACCAACCGCGAGTATCGTAGAGTAAAAGACGACTTAAAGCTGCGACCGGAGTCCAAAAAACGGCTCCGCGGAAGGCAGGATAATAGAAATAAGCAGAGGAATTGAAAATTTTAGCATCCTCATGTGACTCGCCACTGTGCCGCACTCTCACGTATCACTTGATCTGGTGTCCCCGTTCATTTTCTAGTGTTTATCTTTCGCTATTACTTCAATTTAATGCTAAACTTTCAGATTTTTTTGCTTTTTAAACGTTTAAGTGCCTACTCTCGAATTTCCAATTGATTGCTTTATTCAAGCTTCGTGTCATGTATGAAGAGTTCGAATGAGAATTTTTTTGCCAAAACCGCTTCGAAACAGTTGAAAGCTTGCATAACGCTGATTATAATTTTTCAAGCTTTCCGCTATTGTACAAGCAAACACACACACATACGAAAAATTATACTTTTGCCAATTCATACACAAAGATAAACAGCTTTACCCTCGAAGTAGGGCAAACACCCGTCTTCCATATCCATTCATCTTCGCGCAGCCATTTTATAAGTCATTGAAGATGATATTGCTCCAATTCTCACACAAAAGACTACTCTAACAGCTTTAAAAGTAATGATTATGTCAATATTAGTCACTCGCAAAATGTAACGGTAAAATAATAATACAAAAGGAATAGAGGAAGTACTGATAAAGGGGTTTAACGATGAAAGGACGAAGGTGACAAAGGCGGTAAACGAATTGTGAATAAAAGGCGGAAATTCTAATAGGGAAACAAAAGCAAAGACGACAATAAGGGTCTCACAGTTCAAATATTGACGGCAGAGAAAAAAGAACAAAGCAGGAAAGTTAGAAAAACGCGATGTGTGTGTTATTAATATGCTTGATTATACATAAAAGAAGGGCAAGGAAAGCTGTTTGTATTATTTTTGATATTATATATTGATATTATTGGCGGCCGTTGTGTTGCAATGCTTGGAGACATTCTTAGTTCCAGTAGTGATATAGGCAACCGAACTTCGACTTGTTATTAAATTCTCGTGGCAAAATAGGATACAGCATGCAATTGCTTTTAAGGATCTGTATTTATGTCTGTTTTCATAGTGACTTTTGGTTTTAAAAAAACTAGTAAGGAAAGGGCTGTATTCGACTGTGCCGAAGACTTTATACCTTTCATGAATACGTATCACGATTTTAACTGTCCGATCCTTACTCACACTTGGTAAAAACTCTGTAAAACTAATCATTTAAAGATACATAGCCCAACCCCATTTATCGGAACAATTGATTGTATGGGAGCTATATGTTATGTAGGTCCGATCTGGCTGATTTTCACTACACGCATTACATGTATAATAACTACCAAACGTGAAAAGTTTTATGTTTCTAACTTTTTAATTGCAAAATTTATAGCACAAACCCCATTTATCGAAACTATCGATTGTACGGGAGCTATGCATTGTATTGCTCCGATCTTGCTGATTCCGACAAATAATTTATGTTTTACAAAATGGCGGCCCCTTAGCAAATTTCATCAAGATATCTTAAAAACTGAGGGACAAGTGTGCGCACAAACAGACAGACGGACATGTCTAAATCGACTCAGCTCATCGCCCTGATCATTTCGGTATACTTATTGATGGGTATATCTCTTCTTCTTCTCATACTTACAAACATCGGACCAAAGTTATAATATCATTTCATTTTCATGAAAGGTATAAAAATCAAAGTAAAGTGTGATTACTCGGGAACGGCCCACCTGACCTGAATTTTTATTTAAAACTTTTTGTGGGTAATTTAATGTCCTACAAAGTTATACGCAGATCGATTTTTTTATCTCAAAAAGTTTTCAGGCAAACACAGAATCGGTCCTACATACTCCAAACTAGCTTTAAAAATTAATATTAAGGTCCAAAACTTCTACTGTATTTTTTTCTGTCGTTGTGAAAAATAATATTAATGTTCAAATTAAAAATTGTTTTTTTTTTCTCAGGGTAATATACATACAGGGTGGCGCAAAAGTAATCCTCCTATCAGAAAATGCTATAAATTTTGCGATTGGCCCCTAAAGTCAGTTCTGTTTTGACATTTGTGTAGTAAACACATGCGAAATACACGTTAATAAACAATGTTACGCTACACTGCTCCAGAACCCGGAATATTGCTGACAATTTATTTGACCAATAATCGGTCGGGGCCAAACGGTTACTGTGAATGGTGAGCGCTACAGAGCAATGATCAACGAGTTCTTTTTGCCGCAACTTGATGAATTGGGATTGGAAAACATGTGGTTCCAACAAGACGGTGCAACAGCACACACTGCACGTGCCACAACCGATATGCTGAACATCGAAAGCTTACTTTTGCGCCACCTTGTATATGTATAAGCAGCTTAGTTTTTTTCTTTTTTTCCAAATAAAAGCAGAAATCTGACGGAGCTGTAAGAGGAAACGGTTGACCTTGTTTTATGTTTTCATTCCGTGTTAACTACATAACAGCTTCGACTTGTAGGAGTACCTAAGTAAGAACAAATAAAATGAGGAAGTGGGATGGGTCTCTATTCCTTATTCTTGGTGGAATTTCCCAATTTTCTCCAGCAAACTTTTGGTAAAACTATGAACATATTTATATAGTTCTTCAGCAAATCGAAATCGTTTGAAGCATCTATCTTCTCGTTTAAGACCAGATTCCGGCCTTAACTGGTAAAGGAAGCGGCAAGGTGTGTTACAAAATGGCCCACTTACTGACGCTGCCATGAATTTAGTGCTCAGAAAATAAAATGTTTAACGAATCGGTTAGGGTGGGCTCATTGTTCTTCTATTTCTGGCAGAATTAAAGAAAATCCTTCTTCTCAACTTACCACTAAAGAAGTTTATTCAAGAACTTTCGTCACGTATCTAATTGAGAAATGAAAAAGCGTGTGGCTTCATAATGTGCCTGCGGTGGTTTCATATTTCCAACAAAGTAAAGCAACTCACTGCTTCTTTGTGTGTTCGAGAAAATGTTTTTGTCTACTGAGTTATACTTTTATTAAATTTTTCTTTTTATTTTAGTTAGAATGATTAAAGAAGGCAAAAAAAATACAAAAAAGTGAGCTCTAGAGATTTGGATATGCATCGAGTTTTCAAAGGCATGAACTAAAGAAAAATGATGCATTCGATAACAAATTTCTCTATTTTGGACAAGCCTGATTAAGGTACAACAGGATCCAAGCCTCTCTCAAATGGCTCTTTAATAGGACCCCAAATATAATAGATAGTCGTCTTTGTCAGATTTATCGGCACGAAAGTCGTTTCAAAAAGCGGTACGATCCTTGGAGATAGGCCGAAGCTCTTGGCGATGTCTTTCGTGCAACAATACAATGAGATCTAGGGATTCCTAGCTTCTACATTAGTTTTGCTATAAGAAAGTATGTTATCAAGTATAAATCCGCTATGTTTCACACTATCATGTAGAAGTAATGGTACGCCCCCAATCGAGGGCAGTCTGAAAGCATATTTATATCCTCGTGATAATAATTAATTTTGATATGTTGCGGTTGATAGCTATTCCACAAGATTCGGAACATCTAGACACCGTGCCAGAATAACTTTTAAGAATATCGCGCAGTATACGGGAGTTTACTCAATACCTTCAAGGTCCAGCAATTGGGCCGAGATATATCGGTTTTTATATGACCCGTAACGCATTTACTTGGGAAGGTTGACAAATTTTTGGGACAACTGAAAAGTGTGGAGGGAAAAATTGAGAAAGTAAAGCAAAAACACAGGGAGATCAAGAAAGAAAAGAAGGGCAGAATATTGAGAGAGGAGACTGAGGGAGCGATGCTTGCCGAAGAGTTTGTTTAAGTACCTTTCCTTGTAGGTACATAAAGGATATAAGGGTTATGGGAAAACGAAAAGGGAGCAGTTTTAGTTTCACTTGTTACTAATAAAAGTCTTTTTCAGAGTACAATAACAACTTGCACATATGCCCTTATAAAATATAAAACATTATGACATAAAGATATTTGGAAATCAATCTCCCATGCACCTTGTGCATACTTTCATTTATTCTTATTATTGTTGTAAATCAATTTAACCACTCTTCAATCACTCGTAAAATGTTATAGCATTCACTTCATTGACATCATCGTCAACGTCAATGCTTGCTTGGTTATGGACATTCGAGAATTTCGTATAAATATTCAGTGGAAAAAATATTCGCTTGGTTTATGAATATGTGATTGTATAAGTGCGGATATAAGATATTTACGATGCTTTTGTTCAAACACCCCGTGAATTGACGCAGGTGCTCACCCACAGCCATTGTTTGTATGTATGTGTTGGTACTTCATATATACATATGTCGAAAAGTTCCAATGGAACGAGAAAAAGGAGAACACATTTATTTAGGCTACCTTTATATACAGAGAACGTAACGGCATTGATCTTAACTAACATCCACCAATCAAACAAATGTTTGATCCTAAGTTTATTGATAAACGTTTTAGGAAAACTTTGACATATGGGTGTGTCTACATACAATGTAAGTGCTCAAAAATTATTGTGTCATATATGCATAAGGGTGTTAAAACAATAACTGGATTCCTTAGGAATAACCCTTAAAAGTTTTGTTTAGATGATAGACCAAGCCTCTAAAAATATAAGCCCGTAATATTAATATTTAGGTTACATCACAATTTTCACTTTCTATGTTTTTATCTTTATCATCATTTTTTGGCGCTAAACCGCCTAAACGATTCTGGCCGTTGTGTATAAAAGCACGCAGTCATCCATTTTCGTCGATAACTGACACAAACTGGAAACACTAAATAAGCTCAAGTCATCCTCCACCTGTTTTTCCAAACTCAGTCGAGGCCGCCCCATCCCTCTGCTACCGAATTCGGGTGTCGATAGAAAAATCTTCTGGGCTGGAGCAGCAGCATAACATGACACAGCCAGCGGAATATTTATGCTTTCATTCGCTGCACTATGGTCATATCTGCGTAAAGCTCGTACATCGTTAAGTTTTCTCCGGTACTCGACGTTGACATCACGGGAAGGACCATAAAATTTCCGTAGAACTTTTATTTCGAATACTCCAAGGGCCATCTCATCTCCTTTCGACACTGTGTATGAGCCTGAGACTTATGGAGAGTGATCTTTGTTCGTCGAGAGAGGACTCTACTTCTCAGTTGTCTACTCAGTAGAAAGTAGCACTTGTTGGCAAGGGTGATTCTCCTTTGATTTTCTCGACTTAAATTCTTTTTGTTGTTCACGCTAGTTCCCAAATAAACAAAGTCCCTCAAATTTGTTTATACCCAGCAAATGTTATTAAAATTTTGTTTGGAAATAACCAATCGAGATAGATATAGAGTGGAAGATATCAGAGTTCTTAGAATCTGGGGCCGTAACTGTTATCATTTTTATTATAAAACTCGCTATTTGATCATTATTTTCAGATTTTTTTTTAATAAAAATCAACATAATAGGTATCTTCAAGTTTAATTTTTTTGATTAAGGATAATGTTTATTTTTTGAGTTTTATTTTTTCTGATCGAAAATAAAACTCACGTTTGTTTGTAAATAACCAATCGAGTTTTGAGTTTTATTTTTTTTGAAAAAAATAATACTTATTCCTTGAGCGATATTTTATCTTTCAAGAATAAAAATTAAATTTTGAGTTTTAGTTTTCTGTCACGGATCGGAAAACTCAAAAAGCCGCTGCGCCTTTTAGCAAGTAATTGATCATAAATATTGGTTGGTATAATCTCGCCAACATATGTGCTCAGTAATTCAAACATATTTATAGACACATACATATGTATATGTACATAGGTTGGCATGCAAAAAGGGCTTTTTGAGTTTTTCGAACTATGAAAAAAATTAAAACTTAAAGTTAAGTTAGAATAAATAGAGAAATCGATTGCGTCTGTTCGGCCGCGTACATGATAACTTGAGTAATCTTTTATATATTTAAATGAAACTTGACACACAAGTTACTTCCAGATTAAGGGAGGTTACCAATTAAAAACGGGCGAAACCGCACGAAAACCACTCGAATTTTTTCTTAATCGAAAACTTCGAAAAATGTATAAAATGATTATACTAAAAATATAATACTAAAAATATCACTATTATAGAGAGTAGTCCCATAAAAAATTAACTACGACTACGCCCACTTTTAAATGAAACTTATGGAAACGGAGGTAGAACAAGTAATATCTCATTGAATGTTGCAGGTAAAATTTTACAATTTAATACTTACATTGACCCGATCCTCTTAGTAAAGAAATAGAAAAACAGAGCATGCAAGATCTATCAGTTTTAATCGGTTGCTAAAGTTTTTTTGTTAAAATAAACAAGAAAATATATTGAACTAGTACGCCAAGCAGACGTTTCTACGTTCAACATGTTTACTGTCTTCTTCTAGTACTCCATTTCCATCTCTGTTCCTCTTTTTCTTACTTCCTCGAATCCCTTGACTTTTCCCTTTTCTCTTCTTCGTCCTCTGACCCTTTACTTACTACTCCCTTCCCTTTTCTTTTTCTCTGCTTATCTTTCTTCCTATTTCTCTTATACCTCCTTTCCTTTCTCTTCTTGCTCCCAACCCTTCCCTAAACCAAACATATTTGGTCTTATTTGCTCTGTCTATATATAACAAGTTCAGTTTTTTTTCCTTCAAAGGACGTGACACCTCCCATTTCTCTAAAATATAATACACTTTGATACGTAACACTACAGCTGTGTTCAATATAATAGCAGTGAAATAAAATTTTTTTAGATTTTAGTTAAAAATATAGCGCATTCTGTAACAGAAAAAAAAATTTCAAAGTTTACACAAAGTTCAGGAAAGTTAATTAAACCTAAAAAAAATGGCCATGAAAATCAGCAAAATTTTTTGGTTGAATTTCTAAACAAATTTTTGGTGTGCAGTTTTGCAGTCCAACCAATGCAATGAGGTGCAAGTTTGAAATTTTTCAAAAATTTCCCTGAATTTTCAGCATTTTTTTCGTCAAGGGTGTTAAGTATTTGTTTCCATACAAAATAAAACACAAAGCCGCATGAACAAAAAATTATTTTGTATGGAAGAAAATTCTCAACACCCTCGACAAAAAAAATTCTGAAAATTCATTGAAATTTTTGAGCGAGTTCCAACTTGCACATTATGATACTTAAATTAATTGGTCCAAAAAACTGCGTGTTCAAAAATATTCTAGAAACTCTAAAAAAAAATATGAAGATTTTGATAACCATTTTTTTATGTTTATTCACTTTCTGAACTTTATTTAAACTTTGTAATTGTTTACGCGACATAAGCTATAACTATTTATTTCGTCTATTTTATTTGCGCTGCACTCTCTTGTAATTCGCAAGCAGCTTATGAAATATCCAAAGATATAGTTTATGTTTTGTAGTCCCAAAGCGGAGTTTTTCACAACGAGAATGAGGAAGCCAATCACGTGCAATGCCTCAGAGCCAAGAGTGCTCGCCCTCAATTAATAAATACAAGGTGTAACAGGTGCGCCGCCCCCCCCGTTCTATGTAGAACAAATAATTTAAATAAATAAAATAATAATTAAATAAATACTAGAAAAGGGCTCCCTATACTAAACATGTGCTCCGCACACCCCCCTTTCCTCTCTAAACTAATAATATAATATAAATAATAAAATAAAATAAAAAATAACTCAAAAAACTACTCGCCCTCCATAAAGCTTAGACAGTAATTTCTTTTTATGTAGATTCTGGTAAATAATTCGCTATTTTTTAAATCTAAATTATTAAAATCACAGTTTATTCTTATTTCGTCGAACGATATCCAATTTGTATGTAAATCAGTGCTATGATTATTCCTAACTACAGATTCGGAGTTACGAGAAATTTGCAATTTAAAATTGCATTGGGGCATGGCACCGCCCACTTTTCCAAAATTATCTATTTTCTGTGATGTACTAAGCGACCACCAGGTTCTTAGAAAATTCCATAATTCATTTATATAACTCGTCAGTAATTTACCAATTGGCCACACCCTTTTTACCATAGCTGAGTATTAATATTTCGTTCCAGACGAACACAGACTTCCTTACTTGTTTCATCTTATATATATTATTTTAGGTTTCTGTGAAAGATGCCAATGCATCTTGAAGTTACTTATCGCTGCGAACGTTATTGTTTATCCCTATATTCACAGTTTGGGCCTAAAAAAGCAGAAACTCTTTCAGCGAGGTTTTCGTGAAGGTTTTCTGTTACATGACCTTATTTTGAAATATAAATGAAAATTCTAAGAAACGATATTTTTCAAATTTGCTCAATTAAAATAAAGTTCTAAAATATCATTTTGACATAGTATATGTGTATCCCTTTCCAAGTTTAGATGGCAAGTTATAGAAAAAATTAAAGGGAAAAATGTTGCAGTGAGACTTGTTTTATTTTTCAATTGTACAGCTCAACTGAAGTTAACTTAAAGATCAATAGCTAAACTCTCCAACTTTGTATGTATTTACTAAGTAAGAGGAGTGATCCAGCTCACTGGCAAATTCAATTTTTGTGTCAACTCAAAACCAACCGTACATAAAGGCAGTAAAAAATACTGTCAGTCAGCAAGACTTTTTGTTAGTCACTACATACAAAAGTATGGTACATGTATATGATCTGAAGTCTATTTGTTTTTTTATAGTTATCTGTACTATAAAGGGCTGGCTGTCTTCTTGCTATCCCTCTTGTAAAGAGATTTATGAATTGAGCTTTTGGTGCATAAATATTATGTGAAAGCTATTGGCGCGCCATGTGACTGTGACAGTAGAGGTCATAAATTCCAACAGAAATATACAAATATGCGCACGTAGTAAATGACGAAGCTATTTCACGTCAAAATTTACTTGAAACAAAGAAAGTGCATTAAATAATATGTTCAAGTATAATTTGTATGCTCCCAATTCATTAATTTTAAAAATACATGATAAGAGCGGAATCAGTGAGTTGGTGGATTCGGGGCACTTCTATCGCGTTAGCGACAAAACACAAGACGAAGCATTTCAGTAGAAGTGAAATAGTCCCTAGCTATCTGTGACTGCTGATCACTAATCGACGTCTTGGTTAAGGATACCTGTTGGAAAAGAGACTGCTTCGCTTAGTACTATCATTTGCTGCTGTGGGCGAGCGTATCGTCGTATTACGCCTGGGGGAGCAGCTATTTAGTCTTTCTCCCTAGAGCTGGAAAATGTAGTAACTACGATGTTAGATCTCGTAATGGAGCCACGCTGACTGAGTTCGATAGCCGAACTTTGAAATATGGTCAGCTTTAGAACCAGATTCCGGCATAAAGATCCAACAAGCTGCTTTTCAATCGTCTGTTCAAAAAATCAGAAACCAAAAATATATCATGTCCTTCTGCTGGCAGGGATAACTCCAGCATTATTGACATGCTTACTTAACGCGGTGTAAATATCAGATCGGATCTTGTGGCAGCCATGCCAAGCATATAGTGTGAAGAGGAACGCAATAAAATTCTGATATCGAAAATTTGTGTGCGTGTGTGAAGGAGATAACAATTTTAAACTTCGACAGTAGCTCTCTGAGAGCAATCTTTAAACTAACGATGCTAACTTACAGTGAGGGCAAGTAGGCTGGAAAGAATAACCTTTTCGGAATATAAAAATAGCTACAAAATTTTTTTTTGAATAATTTAGCTAACAAGTTGCCCTTAAAAGTTTTTAAAAATATATACGCTTGCGCTCCACGTAATTTGAACCAACCTGTTAAAAACGGGGTTCGGCTCCACAAATAAAATAACAACAACAACATGAATCTTATAACCTTGCTATTCTTGCGCATTTGTATGTTTGGTATATTCAGACTATCTCGATAATTGCTCAACCGGTTTTTACGAAAATTGTTATGCACATAGTGTACCACATTCTAAGAACTTTCACCTTGGTGTTGCCATACATTATCTTTTACGGGTTTGCCACCTATTTGAATTTTTTTTTACATGAAATAAAATAAGCCAATATGGGTATCAAACGAAAGGTATTTTCCCGCGTAGTAAAAAAAATTTTTCGAAGTAGGGTTGCCACTTATTGTTGCCATCTGGGGTTATTATATCTTATAACTTATAACGAGCTATTCTTGTATAATTTTTATATACAGAATATCTCGACAAGAGTTAAACCGATTTTGATCAAATTTGGTATGTATATAGTGTACCACATTCTAACAATTTTTACCTAGTTGTTGCCACATATTATTTTTCACGGGGCTGCCACCTATTTTATTTCTTTTTTATCAAACGAAAAGTATTTTCCTTCGTATTAAAACAAACATTTCTAAGCAGGGTTGCCACTCTTCTTCGACTACAAAAATCCGGAAAAGAAATACATATACAGGGAATCACACTCATCACACGGGTCGCTAGGGTGTAACATGCCACGGCATCAATTTTCAGTAAGACCAACTTTTGCCATGACTGCGATATTCATCCATGGTATGTTACCCGTGTATGTTGCGTTTTCAAGAGTTAAGCGGTCAAATACGTTAAAAATATCGCTTCCGAAAGAAAATCAGAGACGTACTCGAAACATGGAATGGAGGGCTGGCTTGGATTTTATATGTATTAAATATTAAAAGATAATTCTATTTTCAAATATGAAGAAGAAATCAAATAATGTTGACCGAAATATTGAACACTAACCGACAAAAATACCCATATGACCCTATTCTTTCTCGATTATTTTTCAACAACCGACAGCCTCTAATCATACAATTCAGCGAGAAGTCTTGTAAAGTCTTGGCGAGAATATGGGGAAAATGTATGTACATTGGAACAATTTTCCGTCATCCCTTGTCAATTTTGGTTTTGTACCAAACCGGTTTCGGCCTTCCGCCATCTTCAGTGTTTAGTTTCGTTCGTTACGAAAGCAAAATAATTCAATATGAGGAAAACTTTTTGAGCAGTCACCAGGAGTAAATATGTAAAGGGTGTTTTTTTAGGGGTATAGAACTTCGAATTGAAATAAAACACAAGAAAATCGTTTTAAGGTCCATCAATTTGGCTTTATTGGAAGGATAATTTTATGCCATTAATGTTTAAATATGATTTCGGGCACGTGGCCGCCGCGGCTGGCTCGAATAAAGCCAATTCTACAGGTCCAATTTTCAACCACTTTTTCGAGCATATGGGGCCGTATGTCGGCAATAACGCCACGAATGTTGGCTTCCAATTCCCCTAACGTTTCTGGTTTGTTGGTGTAGACGAGCGACTTCACATATCCCCAAAGAAAATAATCCAATGGTGTCAAATCACACGACCTTGGTGGCCAATTGACAGGTCCATTCCGCGAAATTATGCGCTCATCGAATGTTTCCTTCAATAAATCGATTGTGACGTGCGCTGTGTGGCATGTAGCGCCGTCTTGTTGGAACCACAACTCATCCACATTCATGCCATCCAATTCGGGAACAAAATAGTCGGTTATCATGGCTCTATACCGGTCTCCATTAACGGTAGCTGCCTCTCCAGCATTATTGCGGAAGAAGTATGACCCAATGACTCCACCAGCCCATAGAGCACACCAAACAGTCAGTTTTTGTGGATGTAATGGCGTTTCAAGGGTCTCATGTGGATTCTCTTCACTCCAAATGCGGCAATTTTGCTTGTTGACGTAGCCATTCAACCAAAAATGAGCCTCATCACTGAACAAAATTTTGCGATGAAAATCAGCATCGAAATCAATCTCATTTTCGGCCCATACACCAAAATCACGACGCATTGCATGGTCTTGCGGCTTTAATTCTTGCACAAGCTGGATCTTGTAAGGTCGCAAGCCAAGATCTTTGCGCAAAATCTTCCATAAAGTTGATGGACAAAGCTCCAATTGCTGTGCACGGTGGCGAATCGATTCATTCGGGTCCTCTTCAACACTTTGCTCTACAGCGGCAATTGTTTCTTCGGTGCGCACTGTTCGACGTCTCTGCGGATGCGTATTATCACATAGAGTAAACGTAGTGCGAAAACGATCCATGGTTAACCGAATTAATTGCTCTGATGGACGATTATGTCGACCATAAAATGGACGGAGCTCACGGTAAACTTCGCGAACTGAACCATTATTTTCGAAATAAATTTGCACGATTTGCAAGCGTTGTTCTTTTGTCAACCTGTTCATGATGAAATGGCAAACCAAACTGAACATAAATGACATTAGAGTTGCCAGATTTGACCACAAAATGCCAGTTTTATCTCTATTCGAAAAACAAACCTGTAAAAAAAACACCCTGTATATTCAAACTTTGTTACCAATAAAAAAAAATATTAAACATCTTTCTATTATCAAGATATGTTTATAAAATAACTTTTTTAAAAAGCTCCACTGCAGGCAAGTGAAATTATTCATAGAAACAACCAGAATATCTTTACTGACGAGTATCTAAAGCAAACTTAATTGTATGGCAACCTCTGAAAATGCCGAGCAAATCTCGGTCGCCCAGGTATTACTTAAGTTAACTGGCGCACATTTCAAGCGTCATAAGCTGCACCTAATTTTTCTTAAAAATTTTAATGTAGCGTAAACTGGGACAAGGAAACCATTATTATTACCTCTCTAAGACGTATATATACATACACATGTGTTTTGATACATAAATAAGGGTATGTAATTGTAAATATAGAATATCCTAATTATTTCAAGCTGTTCCACATTGTCGTAGACGTTGCCAGCTTAAATGGGTTGATGTCTTAATTTGAAATTGTAAAATTTTATATTCAAACCAGGCACAGCCCCAGCCAAAATCACAAGTACCATAAAACGTTGACACTCACATTTTACTGAAATCTAAGTCGCGCACACAATAAATGAGCTCAAGCACATCATACTCGTATTAATTTGGAAAAAGTTAAAAATAGAAAACAGCCATGGCTACTGACAAACTTAGTTATTCATATATGTACGCGAAGGAGCAGAAATGGGGCCGGTGCCGCACCTTAGAAACTATGCAAGTGCGTTTCATAAACTCAAATATATGTGAAGTTCATTTGAGACACTGGGACATGGAACAACTAACATTCTTTAGTAAAGGTTTTTTGGGGACCCCTTTTAAAATTATGAGCCTACCAAGCAAAGCATACGCAGGTCGTAGCCAGTTTTTAATGCTTTTTAAGACGGGCTTGGGTAGTAATGTCTATCTAGATCATGCCTAGTTTTTCAAAGGTAATGCCAATTAAAAAAAAATACATTACCTTTGAGGCAGCATCGAACCTGGCCTGCTCCACAGTCGTCTTCTCTCCATGGAGCTCTTATAATCCACGAAATATTTTCGACAGCAACTTGAAATAAATAAGCAATAATTGTAATCTAAGTAAACCCGGACAAGCTCCGTATTGGAAAAAGTAAGCAGACGTAAGGTAGAAAAAAACTAGACAGGACCTGTACAAGTTTTATGCTACAATCGTGGAAAAACTAGTAGGCCCCTCACAGCCGCCTGATAGATTTTCCAATTAAGGAGTAACCTCGGAAAAGCAGAATATCATTAATTGCAATTCCATGACAGAACCTTAGGCAGAGTTGTCTATTGTAGAGAAAATGCAGCCAGCGCCTAGGTTAAATATATTATTTTCTGTACGAGGAATTCTCCCCACTAAGTGATGTACCCTTATCGGATTCTGAACTAAGGGGTTGATTATGTAAGCCATCCTGGCACTTTGCGTCGCTGTCAGTAACATTCCCCTTCGCCCGTTTGTAATACCCTAGAAATTCACATAGCAACTCACATTTATTGACGGTTACTGAAGTGAGTGATCGCCTTTATATAATAGGAATTTTTCTTTAAACGAGAAGACCCGTCGTTTCGCGTTGCGTTGTAAATAATGCGCCCGCATCCTGTGCTATGAACTGCCGCCGGGCTCACGTTTCAAGTCTGTAGCCCACCAGGAGCTACTTACAAATTAGTGGCGACGAATTTTTTCTGAGAAGCCTTACATGGCAGAAATACTCTCGAAGAGTTTGCCAAACCACAGCTGAGGGGCCACCCCTTTTGAAACAACTTTTTAAACCACTTTTTATGTTACCTGTACCAGGGTTCGAACCTTGGACCTTATGTGTGGTAGGCCGACAACACTATCGCCACACAACGGCAGCCGTTATGGTAGTAAAAAAATTCCTACCTCACGGCGCCCCTGCAGCCATATACGTCTATATGCTGCAAGTGAAATCGAAAAGCTAAACCAAAACTTAAATCCTTTTCAAACAAGTAGCTACATTTGTATTCATTTGATCCAATTCCTAAACATCTTCCTGTTGATCCAACTGCACGTTTCGGCGACGCTTTCAACAACTTTCCTACCAATTGTTTGTATGTATTAGTGAACGACTGCCTTATCCGTTAATGATAATGGGATTCATTGCTGCCATTGAAGTTTGTTTCGGTTGTTGGTTGCTGGGTTTGGTGTTGGTACACACCATACATTTCCGTAATTGTTTCATTTTAAGGATTTACATTGCAAATATTCCTTTGTCGGCAGTTTCTTGCAAATAATTCCAAGCACACAGCTTTCATTTAAGGACCGCTCTAACGCCTAGAACTTCTTTCCGTGCCATTTCGTGATTGATACACCCACACACAAAAGTACATGTAAGCTCTTACCGAATACCAACCAAATGCATGAACTGAGCTCTAGATGGCAACACTGATATAACGGGTGCTTAGCACCCAAATCACAAACGGTATCAGCATTAGCTTTGTGTATGCAAGCCAAGCCCACTCACCCAAACGAAGCACGACGTCAACAGCAAAATTAAGTGTGCGCCTATTTTACCGTATGTTCGCAATGAAATCTGTGCCTGGTGCGAGGTTATGAGGATACTTTTGTATGGAGCACGGTTAGAGAGAGTTTGCCTTTCACCAGCTTGAGTAGATTTAACCTAATTAAGAATGTTCAACAGGACGTTGCCGGAATATAAATGAATGATGGACATCGTCAGTGTTGGCTTTGTTCGTTGCGTAGCTATTTTTGTTGTTTTGTGTCTTATGAAAGTGTAGCATCTGGTGTGGATCCTCTTCTGTTCAAACACGTTGTGCAAATTTCTTGTTGTTCGAAAAGTTGTACTTTTCACTGTCCATTGTTTGTGCGTGTGCGTTAGCCTTGCAAAGTTTTATTGTTTTTATTTTTATGCTGTTCGAGTTGGTGTTTTAGTTTTATACCTAGTTGCTGATTGAAAACAGAGTTAGGAAGTTCCTTATACTATGCTAGGAATTTTCTTCAAATATCCATTTATTTCAAGTAGATACCAAAGTACTTATGCACACACCCACGCAACCGGAATTGGCCCGTCCAACTAATAGAGTGTGAAGTGAACGTAACGTAGCCAGACTTGGGTACCAGACAACCAGTGAGACTGGTCAAAACTAACAGTCCCAGGGGACTGAAATTAGAGAATGGGAGACCAGAAGATTACGAAAGCAAATAAGGTCTCCTATTGCACGAGGTTCCATCAGAGTAGGGTTCATTAATCTAGTTGGCTGTATCCAGATCAAAAGCCCTAAGAGCAATCATCGATAAAGGTACCATGCTTTTTCAGCGATCTCGAAATAACCGCTCCACCTCAAAAATCACGAATGCAGATTAAACTTCGGATAATGACACTGTAAATCCAATGCTTTTTCCAAGCATACTCGTGATACAAAAAGAGCAAACTTCCCAAATAGGGAAGAAGATAATAAGACTAATAATGTAACCGATGAAGATAGAGTGACCGAAAACTTACTAAGAATTGATTATAAGCTAGATCAGCTCTTATAAAAAATACGTTAGGCCGAGGACCCCTACCGATTGCAGCTTAAGCGTGCAGAACGTAATCTGCAAACTGACCCCATCATTGTTGTTGTTGATTTAACCGCGAATCCCTGAAGAACAGCTGGAATAAACACGGCACACTAAGGTGCTAGTCCGATTGCCGGGGGAAGGTATTGTTTGACCACTCAAATCTTCTCTTACTTGCAGTGAGTAGAATCTAAGGTAGTATCTAGCTGGGAATTGAACGCTTCTTCAGAATAGCTCATAAGATTAGTGTTACTATATACCTGTTAAGTTGAGGTGAATTTGTTGTCAACAAAGAAAGAATGGGCACACTTTCAGCTCACTAAAGAGCCGACTCGACTACACAGACCCTTCTCGGGACTCTAAAGTTCGGGCACATACGATGCTGCATCCTGCATTGCTCCGAAATCTCCGGCATTTCAAATGAACAAGAGATCAATATGTACGTATTTTTCCTAAGCATTTTTCGAGAAAAAACTTGCAACCAGTTATATATTCTCCGTTTGCAACCTAACTTTATCTCTATTTTCTAGTTTTCGTTTCAATTTAAATAAATGTTGCTCACGTTTTATTCGCTCCCTAATTTTGCTTTTTCCCTTTTATTAGTTATTGCATTTCTTTGCATTTGTCTTTATTGCTGCTATTAAATTTGTATATAACTTTCTCTCTTCTTCTTCTTCTTATTGTAGCTATGCGTTCGACCGCTTGTTGAATATTCTCGTTGATGAATTTAGTTCAACTCGGGGGAAAGCGACAAGCTTAACTCAGCCGTTCTACGACTTTCTCAATGTCGCTAAAATAGGTCGTATTGGTTTGTATATGTGAGTGTGTGCAGAACAAAAATGGTATGGATTAAGTGTCTTTTTTGCACCCGGCACTTAATCTTCATTACATTTATTTACGTTCGACTTGCTGTAGGTGCAACCCAAACTATATTGGGATCAGATGAGGTCAAGTAGAGTTCTTACATAAATACATTATCTCGCAAAAGAGGGCGAAATACGTTACACGAAGTGAATATTGAATAAATGTGCGTCGGGGGGGCAAACTAATACATTCTTGCGACTTTTGTATGTAGTGGTATTCGTGCGTCGTAATGTGTAAATGTGCGTGCCTTGAGAAAAACACAATGTGGCCAACACTGTTACACACACACACCCCTATACATACTTATATACTATTACTGCTATTTTGCTCCCAACAGCAACAATTATTTTAATTTTGATTATTCAACATTTTTCTTTCGTAAGCGCACTGAGCCGCATGTCAGTAAATGACTTGGATTGAGGGAGTTTGGTAACGAATGCTGCATGTCAACTGTCTAATTTGTATGTTAAACTTGAACTCTGTAGGTGGCTTAATATTTAGGCTACATTGCTTATAATTAAAGTTTTGAAATATTTCATGTCAAGCAATAACGTTTAAGCAATTAGATAAATTCCTATAAGTATTCTATCGTAAATTTTAGATATCTTAAAATTATGAGTCATTTATTAGAACTAAAGGTCGCCTGACACGCTTTAACTGCTGCCTAAGTCGAGATAGAGAGAAATGATGAATTGTATTATGTAATTTGCGTCGTATTATTTAAACAACGATAGCTTATGCTTTGCTTAGTTTCGAGTAATTTCATTTTAGGAGAAATTGTTGCTCCTTCATTCGTGACAGGGCATAAAAATAATGGTTAGTCGTTATTACGTTCTAAATATTCCAGAGCAAATTAAGGAATGCCACTTCATTTGTTCTGATGCTGATGTGGCAATCTGCAATGATTTATCTTTTTAGCTCTACATTGAATCAAAGATTATGTAAAAAATTTTGAACTAAATTTTACTATTAACATTTGATTTTAATGACTTAAGTCATAAATAACAAGCTTATCTGAGTTGAAATACTTTCGATCCCGGATAGTTATTATGTTTTGATTTGTATAAATGTCATCTTTATTTTTAAATTTATTTGAACCATAATTGTTATCTTTCATTTTGGTCAAATTTTCCTTAGTCATGATTATTATCTTCGCTTTTAGCCATTTCTTTCAAGCATAATCATTATCTTAAAATTAAATTTTTTTTTACTTCAGAATAATGATCACAGCTTAATTTTTATTTCTTATTCTTCATGATAAAATTTGAAGCTTCATATATCCTATACTATGCGGAATTTCGTCTGAAACATTTAAAGGAACACACTTCTTACTCTGAAGTGGCAAAGACAAGTTATTGCAAAGTTACAATAAATGATGGGTAGGGGTGGAATTGGCGCTCATTTTTATCTCATAAATCCAGTGGTGGAATTCACTAACTTATAACGATGCGATTTTTCGAGGTTTTAACAAATGATTTTCTCGCCTGCATTATCGACTGTGCAATCACTAACTTAGCTATAACGATTCGGGCTTAGGATCCCTCTTCCCGCTACCAAATGTTCGCTAAGTACTCAAATTTCATTTACTTTATAATAATAATAGGAATATGATAACGATATTATTTTGGTTTTCGCTAACAATCTCAAATTGTGTGCTGTTTATTTATCGATATAATAAACGAATAGCGGATATCGGCAACCCCCTGTAGATCTATCTTTAATCTCCTCAGAGCAAACTTTAAATAAAAACATCACAAATGGAAAATTTCAGTTGCAGAATTTTAAATTTTAGTTTACTGCTTTTATGCAGAAATTCTTCCAAATGGATCAAGTTGTTTAAAACAGTAAATGTGAAAAAAAAATAAAAAAAGGTTATGTGGCAACTCTACCTAGAAATGTTTTTGTTCAAATACGTCGTAAAATATCTTCCCAATATCTATACTAGCCAATACCAAAAATTTCTAAAATCATTATTAATTCGATAGATCTTTTGAAAGAATATTAGGCATTTATACGTGACAGCCTTTGTTTTCCTATATATCTTTATTCTAAAAATGCTTCTCTCTTCCTTCTTCCAATTTCTGCATCATACCAGGTTTTCTTTCCCCCTCTTGTGAGCCAATCCCTGGCAAACTGAATCAAACTGGCACCGGTCACAGACGTACAACTGCTACATTTGTTTAACAACAAATAAGCTAAAAGTATAAAAAAATTTTTAAAATATATTAAAACAATCAGTCAATGTCCTGTTTAAAAGTCAACCCTTAAGCATTTGCATAATCATCAAAAACAATTACGCGAAAATCTGCAGCACTCCATTTATTTGCATACTTTCAGTTTTCGCAAAATAATAAAACAAAAAAAAACAAAAATAAAGTCAGGCAACACCATACAGCAATGGCAGAGGCAAGAAGCCAACAATTCCACCAGTAACGCAAAACATAAATAACTAAATGAAATGGTTACAATGAAATAACGTGAAATTGCGATCGTAATTGTGGCTATGATGAACCTAGAGCAATAACAATTACACTTGCATATTCATAAATATGTAAATATGTAAATATGTTTGTTGTAGCAGTCAGCGTTAAAGTAAGAGGCGTAAATGACGAAAATGTGATGCGAAATTTCCATTATTATAAGCAGCAATTTATGCCAACACCAACGCCATTATGCAAAAACAAGCACACTCGCAATAATATGCTCTCCCTTTTGCTGCACGGTCCCTTCCACTTGCGACATTACACTCCCATCCTATCTTTACCCTCTTACCTTGGAGCATTAACATTCTGCGACAGCCACCGTATGATTGCTCGGTTATTCCTCTTCTACTCACACGCCTTGAATCTATTGCCATTACAACCGTTATTCCTGTTGCTTTTACAGGTGTTGCTTCTGTTTTTGGCGCTTAACGGTTACTACGACGAATTGTTACGAATATATTTATTATTATTGCAGATATGTATTTGAGTTATTGTTTTATTTTGTGTTTTTTCTTGTTGTTTTTTTTTTTTGTGTTGGTAATGTGGCAGCCCATAAGTGCCCATAAATATGTCGGCACATTTGACTGCCGACTGAGTGAAGGTGGATTTCAACAACGATGTATTGACGTCGATAGAAATGTATGTACATATAAGCATTACCCAGCGTGTAAACGATACAAATAAATTTTTTCTTTATTCTAAATAAATGTATGTCCTCATATAGCACGAATATGGAATTTTAAAATTTAAATAAGCGAAATCAGGACATTAGATGGGATGTTTTGCTGCTAATACGACTTGGGTCTAAGTGTTCTATATAATTTGATTGAAGCAATAAATTTATTTAAAAATCTGAATGAAATATTCGACAAATTAAAAATAAGTATTTTATGAGCTAAATTGAATTCGATTTCAGGGCACCTAAAATGTTTCATTTGTTAAAAACTTGTTTCTGTATAGATAAATAACAAATATTTCAAGTATCAACCCTTTCGATATCATTAATATATGTATGCTTAGTCTGAATATCAGCCAAATCCGCCAGTGAATGCGTCCCACGCGTCACCTTACCAAAATAGTGGTCCCTATGAGCCAATTCTTCCTATTTTTAAAAATGTGAATGAGGACGGTATGTATTCTTGTGTTCAATGAAATATAGTACATATCTTGCATTCATTCAAAAGTTCATTCAAATAGGTCAATACTGGCTCTACTAAGCTATTAACATAAAATGGCTAAGCGGCAACCCTACTAAAATATATTTTTGTTCGAAAATGACAAAACATTCTCAGTGGCAAAATGTACAATCTCAGAATGTAGCACAGCATCTGCATACCAAATTTCTTCCAAATCTGTCGAGGAGCTTTGGAATAGTAATGCATTGGCAAGAATAGCTAATTTCAGGTTATACGCAATCGTCGTAGGCGCAAAACAAGCAATATACTGAGCCGATTTCGCTCATTAAAGTTTTAAAATTATATATTTTTACCACGCGAGGACATAGGGGTATATTTAAGGGAACCTTCTAAGGGCTTTTTAAAAATAAAGTAATAAATTTATCAATATTTGATGATATATATGAAATGATACTCCGATATACATATGTGTTGCTTACATGAAATTTTCGAAATGCGCACGTTACCACGCCAATAATAAGGAAAATTATATATACTTAGCAGCTATTTCAACCTGGAGCTGTCTAACTTTAGGGCTTAAGATCTATTTTACGAAAGAAACGGATTGGGAGATTCATAGAAAGTGGAAAGGAGACGGATTGTTTGTGTGTTAGAGGGAGAAAGACAGCAAGATGGGAGATGATTCTTTTAGGATGAAGAAAACCAAAAGAAAATGAAAGCCTAAAGGGAAGGGAAAACGGTTCATAAAGAGAGACATGGAGCATTTATGAAGTATCAGAATGTATAAGCATAGGAAGGTAGACGTGACAAAAGGCTATTGTAACATTTTTCGAGCAGGATAGTGTCTCGGGGACCTGGTAGTGTCCAAATTTTTTACCCCATGCAGTAAACTAGCTGATCAAATAAAATTATCTTTACATAACAAACACATTTTTTTGTTGGGCATATGATTCATTGAATCTGTGTTTGACTCTGGAAAGCATATGTTGATGAAATAATTTACAGCTGCGAAAATATTTTTACACCTAGCAGTTAATGATTTCGTGATTTCACGCCATGTTAAAACGGAAAAACAAAATATTTCAATAATGCCACTATCCCAGTACAGATAAAAAATTATTGCTACGATAACAAAAACATCAAGTAATTTTTACGCCTGTTTCGTAATTCGACAGCAAAGCTTTGGGATAATATCACCAAGTGGCAGATTAGTACGTGCGAGGCAACTGCGACTCCAATGAAATATATTGAAGGTATACTCTCAATCAATACAGTTGAGTAAAAAAAAATTATGAAGCTTCTGTCAAAAAATCCATCATGATCACACTACTAACTGTCAAATTGCGGAAGTGGTTCATGCATATGGTAAAGAAGAATAGAACTATGAGGTTAGATGACATCAAAACCAGCGTATTGTTAGCTTATTGGTTAGCAATGCGTGCCAAAATTTCTCTGATGAAGAAGCTTAGCAGCTTCCGAAATGGATCTATAAGAAAAGCTATGCCGGCTGTCTCTAGAAATTTTTCCTACTCTATTCAATCAAAAAACGTTTAATAATTAATTTAAAATGACTATTAAAAAATAAAAACAATAATAATTTTCATAAAAATTCAAAAAGTGAAAAATTATTATTCTTGGCCTTGAGATCGTTTAGTGAATACTTTACAATGTACAGGCCGTGAATCAACAAAAATTGTTGGTATAAAAAAGCAATAAAAAGTTTCATAAAAATTATTATTCTTGGCCTTGAGCTCATTTATATTCATGGATATTAATTTTGCCGCGTAAAATATTTCCAGTTACAGGAAGAATTAAGATAAATAAAATAAATATTTGTCGCAATGTACCTCCGGGGAGATTAAGCCGAGCCTCACTAACGACAAAAATTGATTCATCTTGACGTTGAAAATACCGTTTAAAAAAATTTAAATATTTTTGCCATATTACTCTTAGACGTTAACAAGTAATTGTAAGAAACAAGTTCGCACTTTCAGTGTTGTTTTATCCACTGTGGGATGAATGCAGGCAAAATGCCGGAATTTATGGGGAAATGAAAAAGAGCTATAAGATTATTCGAAATACAAAAATATTGTAAAAGTTGTCATATGATCTATTTACCGATAGTAAGAATGTTGTTACCAAAATAAAATAGGGGCGTAAATGTCAAAATATAACTTGTACGCAATGGCGCACCTTTTAATGATTTCATGCGATTGGGTGTATGTTATGTAAGAGCAGAGCCCGCTTATTAAAATTTATATTTTCATTGGTCTTAGTGAAGAATTAAAACTATTTGCCTTAAAATATGTTAAAAATCATATCAAACACATTTAAAAGAATTGAAAAGAGTCACGAACATATTTTTATAATAATAACAGCGGGAACATTTGAATAATTCAGAACTACTTAACTACGCGAAGCTTCGCTTTAGCAAATTCTTAAGTGGTTCCATTTCATATAGTTGAGTAGTAGTTCTGGTCGAGTGATTATAGATATTCTTTACATTAAATTGTATTTTTAGCATCGCTTTTATAAACAGTATAGAACGAAATACGAAGAGTGTAACTCTAATCCTTTATTTTAATAAGGCTGCTTCTCAATTTTGTTGCGAAAAAATTTTGGGTTAGACTCAAATTCAAAATTGTTTTTTAGACGGAGAGAAATGTCAGCAAGAATATATTAAAAATTAAAGAAAAACTATGAGACTTTATATAAATATACGAAACAGTAATAAATTATAATAAACATTACTGTAAAATACTAAAAAGTTTTGAACGTTTATTAAAAATTGAAGAATAGCATAGGAAATTCTATAGTCTTTTATTTTTAATACACCAAAATATCAAATTTTAGATATATTCTAATACTTTTCATTCACCAACTACTAAGTTTTACTAATTTTGGTTTAATTAAAAAAAATCTTCTTTAAAACATAGAATAATTTGCATAGCAATCTTCTACTAAGTCGTACTTGAAAAAATATAAAATGGAATAACAAAAATTTTTTAAATTTGGAGTTGGACCAACTTTAAAGTGCTGGTGTAGTAAAAATTAAAGAAATGTTTCTCAGCGTGTATACTCTAATCAGTGTATTAGTCTTAAATAGGGTGTAACGGGTTAAATGAATCGATACAGATATATATTCATAGATATAACAGTGTCTAGGAGGAAAATATAAATCTCGCGCAAGTTCTGAGTATATATATGCATATGTATATATGCTTATTGAAATTGTTGAAATCGCAAAACTACGCTCACTTTTTATAGATCGAATATTTGAGAAAACACAAAAAGTTATTATTCAATGCATAATACACTTCAAATAACCAAATTTTGGACGCATATTGAAATTCTAGTAATAATTGTTATGAGTTATTACTGTTGGTCTTTTTTCTTGTCAGCTTAACAAACAATAGAGCATTTCTTATTAGAACAAATTTAATTAAGCTTGCTTAATTTTGTGTTTTTCCTCGCCATATTTTGTTAATTGCCCATTATTTCGGACCCAAACCTTTTTAGTTCATTAAGCTATAGCATAATGTTTTCGAGTCTAATTTGGGATAGCAAATGTACTTCGCGTTTATATTATCCAAAGAAGTGTCCATGCGTATGTAATTGGATTTATAATATCAAGAAATCCCCCACTACATCGAAATCTACTAAAGCTACTTCACAACACAGAGAAAGCTTGCTAAATCAGCTAATAATCCTTGTAGATGACTGTTGCCGCCAAACAGTTGGCTATCGAATGAAACTAAATAACGTTACATGTTAGGTTTCATTCATTTTGAAGCGAGTTTGAAGAGCGTGTATAAATTTCTATACAAAAGTAGTATATGAAGGTATTTGAAATTATAGTAAAACAAATAATAGATAAAACATTATCGTCAAACGCATATTTATTGCACTTATTTGTAATATAAACTCAGAAATATAAAAGAAGGAAATTTACGCTAAGCATGTTACTCTCATCATTCATTCAGTGGCGGTATTGGCAGTCGGTTAACAAAGCATCTCAACATTTCCCTTTTGCGAGGACGGAAGCAAGGATCACAAAGAGATACCAAGACACCCTGTGTATGTTCTCTTATTTTAATGGATTTTGTGTAGGAAGGGCGGCACTATCTATTACTGACTCCGTCTACGAATCAAAGACATGTATCAGGACAAGATGGTGACATACTTATAACGTGTGATTTTTGATGGTTCAAAGAGGATTTTACAACTTAATTTCAGGGTCAGACCAAACAAGCACTCTTTTGCTAGAGTTTTGGACAAAGAATTGTTCGATTGTGATAGAGAAATGTCATCCCAGCAGGGTAGGGACTTGAATTGTATCATCGGTAAGATACGAAAAGTTGCACCTTCCTAGTAAACAGTCTCTGTATCCTATCCGACAAAGGACTGGCCCCTTAGATAATACTCCACTTAATGAAACAGAAGTGTTTTTAAACTACACAAACAAACCTAACCAATCCAGGAATTGCCTATGACTGAAAAAGGATATTGGCAGCGAGTATGATGACCCTCTTCCAAAATATTTATCCTAAGTACCGTATTATCGAATTCGGTTCAACAGCGAATGGGTTTTCAAGAAAATTAAACTGTCGTAGCGTGTTTTCAAAAATATTTTTAAATTTGGGAATGGGCAGCTAGATTGCTGCTCTAAACTGTAGTATCAGCTATCAATGTAATGATATTCATTGACATCCAAGCTACTTGATTTTTTTTTTTTTTTTTACTATGGCGTGTACCAACAATATCGCTCTGCAGAAACTGTCAGGATGAAGAGGAAGTTTAGTAGATTCACAAATTCCTTTGTCGATGCCCAGAACTAGAGTCAAGGCGAGTCAGATTTCTGGGAGCATTCTTTTTCGAGAGTCTGGTAAAGCCTAAAGTTAATATCTTATCCTATATCCATAAACGGGCTATACTTGTATTTTTGTGTGTCTGTAATACCAGGTTAATAAGACTAAAATCCATATATCTCTAATGTTTTCTTCGGAAAATTGGCAAGCTAGAATTGCTTTATTTTCAATTATTTGTGAATTTTATGGGTGAATATTACATTATTTAAACTTGCTTGTTTTAGTGTTGAATGCAAATCATCCTATGCTGGTTTGTGTTGTGGGGCTTCGGAGTAAGTTGCGCTACCAGTAGACATATACTCTGGCCAGGAGGGCCAGAAACACTAGATTTTTTATATATAAATATAAAAACTCTTCGTAGACGGCGCTATAAAAAAAGTATTTTCCTGCGCATTAAAAAACATCTGTATGTAGCGTTGCCACCTGGGCTTATTATATTTTATAACTTTTAACGAGTTAGCCTTGTATATTTTTATATTCAGAACATCTCGACAATAGCTAAACTGATTTTGATGAAATTTGGTACTTTTTACTTAGGTGTTGCCACATAGAATATTTTTAAGGAGTTTCTAATTTTTTTTTTCAATGAAATGCAATATCCCAATGTGGGTTCCAGGTGAAAGATATTTGCCTGCGTATTAAAAAAACATTTCTAAGTAGGGTTGCCACTTTAGTTCGACAGCAAAAATTCAATCTTCATGCATGTTATGTTATATGTCAAGAACTACGTTACAAGTAATGCTTCCAAAATAAAATCAGAGACGTAATCGGAACATGGTATGGAAAGAAGTGTTGGCTTGGATTTCGTATGTATTTTATATAAAAAGTTGTGGATAACTCTGTCTTCAAATATAAAGAAAAAATCAAAGAATATTGACCGATATTTAGAACACTAACCGACAAAAACCCCATGTGACCGTATTCTTTCTCGATTATTTTATAACAACCGACAGCCTCTAACCATACAATTCAGCAAGAAATCCTGTAAAGTCTTGGCGAGAATATGGGAAAAATGGATATAGTTATATTGGAATGATTATCCGTCATCCCTTGTCAAATTTGTTTCAGTGTTTATTTTCATTTGTTAATAAATCACAATAAATCAGTATGGGCAAAGTTTTTAGAGCAGCCACCGCGTAGTAATTATTTGTATTCAAACTTTGTTACCACTAAAACACAACATTAAACCTTTTTCTACTATCAAGATATGTTTACAAAATCTCTATGTAAAAAGCTCCACTGCAGGTAAGTAAACTTATTCACACAAACAACCAGAATATCTTTACTGGTGAGTATCTAAAGTAAACTAAATTGTATGACAACCTATGAAAATGCCGAGCAAAGCTCGTTCGCCCAGGTACTAGTATATTGGTTGGCTTAGCACGCATTCAGTTATGATAGTGCCCCCACCTAACATCCACTTACGGCATTCATAATAAACACAAATATGTTGGAGTGGAAGTGTGGGATATGCCATGGGCGCTCTCTTAACCTAACCTAACCTTAGAAGCAAAAGAAATCGCCTGAAATTAAACCAGCAGGTGTCCGGAAGTTAATTATATCTTTATGTTGACAAATATTCATGTAATTTCTGCAAATGACATAAGCGGTTTAGTTCTAAATAGTTTGCATCAGACAAAAATAACCATTATTATCATAAAAAGATAATCGACTTTCACGACAATCAAACATTTAATGATAGCCTTAACACAAAGCGAATTATTTTCAAGAGAAAAAACATTTTTTGAAACTATTCACACTGTGTTATTTGTGGTTTATTTTATAATAAAGGGAATTGGTAAATTGAAGAAGTACTAAAAGAATTTTCCTGCGTTTCGGTTTTCTGTTATATAAGACTGATATTCTTTGTTCCAACAAATGGATAATACGAGTATATGATTAAATTGCGGCTTTCTGACTTTAAGATTGAGAGACTAACTACTCTGTAGTAATATATTTAGTTAAATATTACCAATCCCGAAAAACGCTTTCGCCTACACTTAAACAACATTTTTATCAAAAGAAGAAAACTGGCAAATTGTGTAGAAAGCAAGTACACCACTTGCTCTGATGGAAAATATGTTCTTGAAACAGTGTGTAACATCTTTATCAACTTAAAGCTAAGTGCATGTCTGCAAAACTTTTTCAAAAATTAATAATAGTCCTAATTTAAGAACTTACCACAACAACAACAGCAGCTGTCAAAACCACAATCCAAATTACTTAAAACGCGCTTAAGGCCAAAGATCATATAAATTAAGAAAATAAGCTTAAAATTTTAATTGTGATTTAAAGTACAGCACAACATACTTGAATTAAAAATGCTTTGCTTGAAGCCATTACAGGATGCCTAAGGTATTAGAGAATTTACTAAATTTAAAATTTGCAATCATATGGACTTGAAAAAAGGGAAAAGGCCGATATCTGCACATGCAAAATGTAATGAAAAAAAGTTATGATGAAGATCTTCAATCAAGCCAAAAGTTTTAAGAATATTTATAGCTAAGTATGTCTGCATGTTTGCGCGTGTATCACTTAAAAACTTTTGCAAATAATTATATGCTGTTTTCGCCAGTGTAACTCTAGATGCTTTTTACTCTCTTTTATACTCTCTTTTATACAGTGGTGACAGTAAACCAAGTGACACCAAGTTTAATAGATTTTATGTAAGAATGCAGATGAAAGGTCTTAATAAGTCCAACAGAAGCCCAAAAAAATATTTTAAGAATAACTCTTTGTAAGTATGTGTGTTTGTACGCGCATCACTAAATAACTATTGCATGGAATTGAATACTTTTCTCACCGAAGTATTACTTGGAGTATATGTTCGAATATAACAACCTTTTCATTGCTTTGTATATCATCGGTGAAAGCGAAAAACCGCCTATAGGACTCCTTCAAACCGCGTAAACAATATTTGTTAACTTAAAGAAACGAACTTGATTGATCCAAACAAGAACTATGTTTCTTCAGGCTAAACAATTTAAAGGTGAACAGCCGCTTATTTGAGATAGTGGTTCTTAACTCTCATTGACGATATAATTTTATTATTTGAAGTTGTAAAAATCCTTGCACAACCACGGGCATAAAGTATCCTGCATTTATGTCTTTCATAAATATCATATTTTACGTTAAATTAGGTCCAATGTTAGTATGTCACGAAAAAAGATAGGCATACCAATAAATAGAGCGAACTGATTAGAATATGGAGGTTGTCTGTCCAACAATTCGAATATAAATTAGGCTATACGTTTTTGAGATATTTAGATAGAACGTGTGAACAGATCTATTTTTATAAACCAATATAGTTGTTGGAGCTCACAAGATCAAATATAGGTCATATATGGATCGCATATAACAGCTTATTTTCATAAATCCATTCAGCACATACATATGTATGTATATCTTTCATTTAACAGCTGGGAGCATGACTTAAAACAATCTGAGAAAATCACTTCTTGGATATTTCATTAGCGCATGTATATGGTAAGGATTGGAAAAGGGGTCTCCACAACGTGATGTGACCTGTAACAAGTTTCGTTTCTGTAGTTATAATAATATAAATACTATATATTTTAAAGAACGGACTTTGAGAACTGAAAATCGAACGACACTTCCAAATTTGAATACCAGTTTAAGATATAAAAAGTAACCTGTGAATTTATCGTTCTTAAATGTATGTCTAACCCTGTATTTATTGCGCAATGCATAGTTGTTTTTGTTAGTATAAAATTTCACCGCTCACCATAAATATATCTGGCGGGTGGTCTTTATTTCATATTCAGTAATCTCTACTGAATTTCCGTTATAGTGCGTTATGTGGATTACTCGATTACATTTCGTTTAATATTACAATTTAATTATGCCGTCGAGATGCGAGCTTCTTTCTCCAATTTCCACTAAATATCCAACACATGTGTGCTTTGTTACTGTTATGCGTATGAATTATTTCAGTTACTTGCACATATTGTCTCACAACCATTTAGATTTATTAGGCTGCCCTTTTATTTAAAAAGCTTGAAGTAACTTGCTTTTATAAACGATTTGTAAGCGTTTTGATATTACAGTTTTTTAAATAAACTTTGTAAAATTTTTCTGAACTTTAAGAATCACTTTAATAAATCATCTAACTTGAAATGTGAAATGCAAGTATTTGGGAAAAATCCAAATAAACTATTTTTAATATAGATTTCAACTTAAAATAGCACAAATCATTTTCATAAAAGCTTATACAAGTGAATGACAACGAAAAACGACTCTTTCCCGCTTCCCCAATTCGCAAAAAAATTGGTTTAAATTGTAGCATTTAATGTTTATTTGAAACCCAAAATTTTACTAAAAGCTTTCTTTGAAATTTTCATTTAATTTTTACATGCATAAGCTCGTGATCAACTAGGCTTTGTGGGTATTTAACTCTTACTTCCAAACCTTTTTGTAAACGAATGAGCAGAATTTTGTAAACTTCATGTTAACTTCAGTAAATCTTTACTTATCTTGTTGGAAATTACGTTCATTGTGTATGTCTGGCTACGTGCCGAGTGGTGCGCTCAATTTCCCTGTAGGCTGGTTACCTTTTTTTAATCCTTATTACCCCATTTTTTTTCCAAATGAACTTGATAAAGTGTGAAATATAAATTTCCTTTACCGTTGATAGATGCTCCAGCAATGGTGCCATATGGATATTTTGACATCTTCTACGGTTGCTTCAATACATCCCACATTGTCGGTTAATCGGTGATGACAGCTGTAAAAGCTTCTACCACAGATTTTATATACTACAGATCAAATCCATTTCTCTTTTCAACAAAAATTGCTATAGAAACCTTCAACCTTGAGGGGGTTCACAGAAAGTTATTTAACTTAATAATAAACGCTAAATTTTTCTAAAGGGATCACGAAAAGGCACCTTATTACAGATTTCTACCATTCTTATATTCTCTACCAGGCCTTTCGTAGTCATCTCATTAGAAATCCACTCTTTTTGGTTATTGATATGTCAAAGAACCAAACATAGATACATGTTGAGAAGCTTTGAAAGCCAACTTTGGGCCAATATTTTCTTACCATCTTCATCAACTTAATTGCGGTTAGTATAACTTCAGTATAAACTGCAATATCCCTGTCACAAAGCAATATTTTCATGGGAGGTATAATATCCCGACTTTGAAGAGTATTCAGTTCGACTTCTGGAAACTACATCGAGAACCAACGCCACCTTGTTTGTTAGATTTCAAAATTATTAATAAAATATTAGCCGGCATGAATTCAAACTTCAAAGCTTCTAACAGATTGACGTCGAACACGATTTAGTTCCATATTATTTTGGACTTCCCGCTAAATTCTCCACCTATAAATGTTATCAGATTTTTTTTAAAACAAATAAATATTTAAAGAATTTAAGAACTCGCGAAAAACTTTTTTCCCAAAGAACTTATCTGAACCCTAATCTAACACAAATATGCATATCGCAAGTGCCCTGTAGTCAAACCAACTAGTTGTAAGTTATCTCACAACTAGTAAATAAGTTAGTCAACTGACTTTTTTCCCCATAAGCAACTGGTGTTTTTATGTTCAAATCGGGTTAGATATATCAAACTTATATATTTCAAAACGTTTAAGAGGAAAATGAAATGGGTTCAGCCAAGTCAGTTCGTCCATTTGTAAACACGATAACTGCAGACAATTTTGGGATAACCTAATATGCGGGTTACCTGGTACTCATCTCTCAAAGCTATTTAAAATAGTCGAAGTCGGATGATAGCCAGTTCATCTTGAGTTGCATATAGTTTTTTTGTGAAAATCGTTGAATACTTTTCCAGTACTTCCAACCAAAACTGCTAAAACTAAAAATTAGAGCAAATTGGTTTCTTTATTGTTCCATATAATGATACTTGATGAATGGCACGTAGACAGTCAAAAAATTTATATTTCTCTTTTTGAGGTCTACACAGATGAACACAATCATGTTTTAAACTGGAGATGTCCTACGAGATGCTAAGTATCAGATTTTGAACAAAACTATACCGGTTTCAAACAAGTTCAAAATAGACCAAAATATTGTGGTGCAAGTATGGGAAGAAAAAATAAGTTATATGCCTCCAACCATATTAGGTGCCTAATTGGCATCTCTTGACATCTATCTCGTCTAAAGAATGTCTTCTAAAACTTTCAATTTCAATGCGATTGGACGATAGTGAGTATGCTGTTAGAAGAGCCTACGCAGTTGAACAATTGAAACAATGATTGGTGTTATAAGGGAAAACCTCATTAGTATCATAAAGTAAACGTCAGAGTTTCGAGGTCTAGTAAAGGAATTAAAAAACAAATAAAGAATTTGTAACGAGATTTTTTCAACTCTAGGCGGTGTATAATATGGATCTTTTTTGGACTATATTGCGATTAGTTATTATATTTTTTCTCAAACTAGTTGAATATTTCACTGCATGGTCTACACAGCATGTATACCTACATACACATGCATTAGATTTACATATAACGCAAGCTTAAATAAGCATTTCTGTCTCACTACCTCACATAAGTTGGAGATTTTCTTTGAAGCTGTCGCAAACAGCTTACAGTTAATATTTTGTGTTTTAAACGTAACGGTCTTACTTGTATCGTATTCGTATAAGTAGATTTTTCTGAATATCAAAGTATCAACACACACATCTATTTATAAACTTGGATTTGCAATCAGACATATTTACATCCTACATTCTGTTACACAACCCTTTCTTTTTATAAGTCATGAATTGTAAAATGGTGCTCAACTGTAAGTAAAGAAATTATAACAATACCGTTGAGTGTCGTTAGTTTAGATGTATATTATGATTGATTATATAAAAGGGTATATCATAATACCCCCAATGCCCTCTATGTGACAAAAATTGCTCCGTTTTAAGGTGGGAGTTACAAAGTTATCACTACGTCAGAAGAAAGACTGCGTGGATTACCTTGTTTTGTTATTTAAACCATCAAAGATATTGAAGGCCTCGTTCTGCCTGTACAGCTTAAGAGAAGCTACCGGCAAGAGCTGTGACCCCAGGATTCGCAAATTGGTTTTATTTTTATATGTGTACTACAGTAGACTTTTCTGGTAAGTAACAGCAGCGCGCTTAGACGAACACCCTCCTTGGCTTTGAATATTTTGCTGAATACACACCAGGTGAGTAATGCCGGCATGGTGGGGTCCGTGATAGAGAGTTTATCCTATATCAGACCGATTAAGGTGAGACGGTGACTGCCCCTCGAGCGAGCGCTAATTGTAACTTACAAACTCAAGCTGCCTGTTGGACGTGGCGGACTCTTAAAGAGATGTTGAGCCAGCATGACTACCTTGAAGAGGCGCTCCCTTCTTCTGCTATTTCCTTTGGTTGCATTTTTATGCGGGGGGTTGACAAGCCAAGACCTGACAGAGGCGTCTGAAGACTCCATATGGATGCCTTTGAAGGGTTGCCTATGACAGACAAAACGTGTGACTAATTTGTTGCTTGGATTTGTAGAAATTAAACACGAAAGGAAATATTCTCAATTTAGATATTACAGTCCTAAATGCTACCGACATGGCAAGCAGACAATCTTTTTAAGCGAACGGGAAGGATGTTTGCTCTAGGTAATTAAGAAACATTTCGTGGTTTACTATGTCAAATGCTTTTAGTAAGTCATGTGCCATAAAGAGTGAACTGTAGTGGGGAGGTGTCTTGATACATATCGCTATTTATCTGTATCTTGATGACATTAAACGGTGGTGGTGCTATATAGTTGGAGCAGATTCCTGATTTTCCGGCTTTCCAGTTCTTAGGAACGGACTTACTCTCACCTGTTATCCCGGAAATGTTCTTCTTTATTATTGGTGCTTAAACTTTTCCAACAAACCAACACCCAAATCGTCTTTTGATACAATAACATCATCTGATTACAGACACAGGCTTGTTTTGATGTACATCATAAAATTATTGATGTGTAAACATTTTTGAGCTCGGTAGAGAAGTCCAGCAAAGTTAAGCGCCGCTGCCTGTAAACGTGCCTCCGCCGCTGCTTGTAACAGTGCTTCTGTCTGTGCCTTGTGTATAGAAATCTTTTTTGACTGCCTTGCTGATATGTATGTATGTGTTTATGCCGGTGTGTGTTTGTATTCGATTCGGTAATCGTGCCTAAACACGATGAATGCTATCAGTCGTCAAAAGACGAAAGCAACTGCAGGAAAGTAAAGGGAAGGAAATGAAAAGAAAGGAAAAGAAAGGAAAGGAAAGGAATTGGAAGGAAAGGAAGGGAAAGGAAAGGAAAGGAAAGGAAAGGAAAGGAAAGGAAATGATCATCAAGAAAAGAAAGAACAGTAAAATATGATACAATAAAATAAATTAAAAATAGAAACTGCTGAAAGAAGAGAAAAGCAAATTAAATAAAAATATGTTAAAGTAAAGGAACGGCATAGATGAAAAGGGAAAGAAGGCCAAGGAAAGAGTAGCTATTAACTAAAATATTATTATTATTATTATTATTTGTTGGGGAAATATACAATATAACCCTAACAATATTAGCACACTGGCTGCGAGGGCCTTCAGTGCTTGCTGTTTTACATGTGGCTTATTATTAGCTATACTCGTATATATATTCGAGTGGATAAATTACATATATACATTAAATATAGTCTAACATATTTATACATTTTATAAAGTTGTACAAGCTAATCGCATTATTGTAGGTAACGTTTCTTAATAGTGTTGAAGGAGTTGTGTTTCCGAAGATGGTTCGCCGTATGGTGCCTAGTGATGGGCAGGTATGAAGAATGTGGTCAATTGAGAGAATATCTCCGCAGAACCGACAAGCCGCGGGGGGGGTGCCAAGTAGTATATGCTCGTGGGATATTCTGGTGTGCCTGAGCTCGAGACGTATAAATATGGTGATATGATGTTTGGAAAGGGTTGATGGGAATACTGATTTCTCACATTGTGGGTTGATAAGGGTGTAAGGATGGTTTGATTGCGACCATTCAATTTTTTTAAGATGTGCCAGATGGCTGTCGATAGCTTTGAGGGTATCTTTTTTAGAGAATGTGTTGTATGAGATGGTGGGGTTATAATAAGTGTTTTTGGCCGCTGAGCCCGCATACTCGTTACCAGGTATGCCTATGTGGCTAGGGATCCATAAAACTTTTACCTTGTTTGCGTATCTGATTAGATTTGCTCTGATTCGTGAAACTGTCTCATCATCCTCATTAAAAATGTTCTTTAATGCTAGGCAGACTGACATACTATCTGTGGAAATTAGAAACTTTCCTCTGTTGGTGGTTGCGTACTCTGAAGCTGAGAAAATAGAGCAATTTGTGGTCAGCATGCCGTTAGATATTAGTGAACCATCCCTATGTACTACCGCAAATGTCGTGCTATGGTCGGTTTTAGAGTCGTCAGTAAAGATTGGTACCAATCCGTTAAGGGTTTGCGAGTGAAGTAGTTCTTCAAAGCGATGTTTGAATACTAGAGAGTTCGTGTTAGTTTTACGAAGGGCATTCAGATCAATGTTTACAGCTGAGGATGAGAGTTCCCAGGGCGGCTGACTGCTGACTTTCAAGCAGGTTGAAGGCAGAGAGATACCGAGGGCTTTGCTGCTAGACACGCATCAACGGATGGCCGACAATGTTTTAAAAGAGCGTTTATGGCGAAAAGCCGTTTTAAACGTGCCGAATAAAGGTTTATTTGTAGTATTTAATAGTTTTGGTATAAGTTTCAATGTACAGCTTTCTCTTCTTTCAACAATGGATGGTAGGCCAGCTTTAGCCAGAATAGCTTTGGTTGGAGAGGTCGGAAAGGCATTGAGACTACGTCGGACCGCTGAGTGATAGGGAGAGTTGAGGAGGTTGAGGTGGCTTTTAGCACACCAGCCGTAAATGGGGAGGGCGTAGTCTATTTTAGATAATATTAAAGAGCGAGTGATGTTTATGAGGGTATTTTGATGAATCTGAAGGTGTCTCGATGACAAATACTTAATGATGTTGAGCCTGGTAACAAGATTTTTTCTCAATGAGGTGCAGTGCTGTTTAAATGTATACTTATTGTCGAATGTTACTCCTAATATTTTATGTTCAGGTACATTTTCTATGGGACTATTGTCGATAACTAGGTTCAAAGCTTGGCAGTTGGTCTTCCGGCATATACTTACATTTGTTGTAGGTTAGTACCGTGCCTGAGTATTGTTCCCACGAACTAATTTCTTGCAGTAGATTCGTGAAGTTACTTTCGGCTTTTGCGTTTTCTTTTTCTTTGGTGTAGAAAATTGCATCATCTGCTTGGATACGGAAGTCTAGAGATTTAAAACTAAGAGCTATTATTTTATTGAGTTTTTCGAAGTCAATTGTAAACAGTACCACGGACAGCGGAGAACCTTGGAGGATTCCATTGTCCATGGGAAATGGGTGACAGGATTCTCCATTAACTTTGACTTGAAATTTGCGCCCCGTAAGAAATGATCTGATGAGATTGTATATCTTTGGTCCCGTACGCCAGGCGGTAAGTTGTTCGAGGACAGCATGGGGCCCAATGCGGTCGAAGGCCTTCTCGAAGTCCGTTGAGAGAATAGTTACATGGTTTTTGGTGGAAAGCGCATCAGTAATGAAGTGTTGAAGAGGAAGTAAGCAGTCTAGAACCCCATGTTTTCTTTTAAATGCTACTTGGTTTTGACTAACGAGGCCGTTTTTCGAGATAAACCACATAAGACGTTGCGCTATCATTTTCTCGAGCGTTTTTCTAAGACATGAAAGAAGGGATATTGGTCTGTAGCTGCTAATTAGTTCTAGGGGTTTATTTGGCTTCAGGATAGGAATAATGGAAGCAGATAACCAAGTATGAGGGTATGTTCCGAGGTCAAGGATTTTATTATACAATGATAGAAGGGAATATTTGGAGGACTTAGGGAGATTACGCAGCATTGGGTATGATATTCGATCTCTGCCCAGCGTTTTACCTTTGGCATGCTGAAGGGCAGCTTCCATTTCAGTGAAAGAGAATTTTTATTCCAGGGAGAGTGCCTCCCTTGGTTCGTAGGGCTGTGATAGCACTGAATCTTTGCGGTAAATGTATTTAGTTGGAAAGTTGGAGTTTTCAGCGTATTGTGACCAGGTCCTACCAAAAGCATTCGATATATCAGACGCAGCTGTCAGAGTACAGTCGGAAGTTGGATCTGGTTTATAGATGGGGCTGGAATTCCTGTAAGAGCTTTAATTTTAGCCCAGATTTTCTTTGGCTGAGATGACGGATTAATGTCCGCAGTGAATTTGGCGATGGCTTTCCTTTTGGCTTCTTTGACAGTTTTTCTGAATAACGCATTTGCTTTTTTATAGTCTACCAAGAGTTCTAGAGAAGGGGATTGTTTGTAGGCGTGCCAGAGTTTCTGCTTTGTTTCCCTTTGATCGATAGTCGGAGAAGGATTTATTGGTGTCTTTGGGCTTTAATGTAACAAATTTAGGATCATCTTTTTTTGTCACAGGGAGTTGAGGATAATCCTCAGTGATATTCACAGTTTTTTTTCTCTTGGGACGGCTAGAGGGGGATAACAGAGCAAATCTATTATCCCCCAGTCTTGTGGCCCCCGGGGCCATAACCGAGAATTGACTTGTACACACGCGATAATTTAACGTATCGGTGACACCAAGAATAGAAACCGGCTTGTTGTTGGTTTTTGTTTTTATTACGAAAAAAGAATTTAGTCAACAATAGTATACACACAGCGACTGTACGGTATGACTGCTAGTCGAAGACTCTGTAACTAAAACAAAATAAAGTTTTGTGGTTGAAATTCAACCACTGGGCGAGGTCTAATTTAATTATATTTATGTGCAGCATACACATGTTTACTCATCAAACTCCATGAGTACTTGATACTCAAGTTAAGACTAGTCCTAAAAAATACAAATTGTTCATGGTAGACCCCTAAAAATTACTGAACATTATACATTCTGAAAAAAAGGTTTTTTTTAATTTAATTGTCCAATTCTTCCTATTTTTGTACCAGGCCAACCTATGTAACTTTATATTGAAATAACCCTGTAGTCAAGTGCCAAACTGGTTATTAAACATTCTGGTTCATTAACTAGAATTTCGTGGGCTTATTCATGCCAGTTTGAGCTAGGAAGATTAGAATTCAGTATTCGGCCAGCAATCCTTCAGTTAACATCGCCGATCTATATTTTAATTTTCTGTTTAAGTAATATTCTTAGTTTTCAAATATTAATTTATTTAAATTAATTAAACTTTCTTGTAAATAATAGTTTTTATAGTGATATCATACGTACGAGCATCTCAACAATTTCACACGAAACGATTGTTTGTCAAGTCAATTGTGTAAGTAAATAACATTTGTTTTTGGAATAATTTAAGAAACCATTTTCTAGTGAAAAAGTGTCTAAAAAATTGAACAAAATAAATATTGAATTGCTGTTATTTTTCAGGGTTGATTTATTGTGATTGTGAAAAGCAGTTTTAATAAATCAAGTAACAAGGAATAACGAAATCGTTTAGAAGCTGCAAAAACGAAAAAGGCGAGCAGAGACACGTACAATAACAATTTGGTTAAAATAGCACTTTTTAAAAAATGTATTTACTAAGAACTTGCATATTATATACTAGAATTTCATAGGCGAGTTATCCGCATGGTTATTTGCAAAGAACTCCGAAACTTTAAAGTTTCACCATAACAAGCTAATCTTTTTTGAATTTCCTTAATTTGTAAAAATATTTTCACAACTATGGATTAGATTCTATCTGAGATTCATATTTAAATTTTAAAATTTTCCATAAAATGTTTCAATAAAAATTTTAAGTTTTAATCCTGTGAAATCAATCAGAAAATTCAATCAGAAAAGGTCTATTATAAAAAAAAGAAGAAAATTACTTTTTAGAAATGTTTTTCAAGGATAAAATTGATATGAATAGCAACTATATTTTTATTGAAATTGGTTTCATTAGTTTGATATAGTGATAGATGTATTTCTATATCTGATGACTGAGTTTTCAATAAAATGGTTTGTAATATAATTTTGCAATTTTCGTGTATTTTTAAACCAAAAATGAACTAACCTGCTATGAGGTGGTACAGTAACTGGTATGATACTGATGCATTGGCGGACTAGTATGACAGCTGGTATGATACTGATGGGCATCGCCGTGTTAAAAATACCAGTTGCTTATACGGGAAAAATTACAGTACTCGAACTAGTTGAGCCGGTTTTGCAAACTAGTGTTTGACTAGTACAAAACTAGTAGAATTGACTGCAGGGAAGTTTATGAGCAAGTCCACCTTCAAGCCGCTGTCCTGGAGAGCTAGGCAATAAAAATACGAAGAAAATAAAAAGTAAAGAATAACAACCACAGCTAACTACCATAAACACACCTATAAATATCACAGCTGTTTTTGTAATGAAGTCTGTTGTCGTTGTTTAAGTTCAGTTGCTTTCGGTGTGGTGTCGGCGACATCTTATCAGTGTCAACAATTTTCACTTGGCTTTTACTGCATCAAATTCACTATTATAGCAAAAACAAACTGTCAATAAGTGATGCATGTACAAACATACAGATATATCTGAAGTAAGTGAAGCAGTAAAATTTTAGTTTGGTATTTATTTTACGAGAACCACTTGGTTTTTTTCTTTAAATGGTATTTGTGGATAATAAGGCGTCTGTCGTCGAATCTTGGCAACGCCTTCAGGTTAGCAGAAGCAGCAAAACATGTATTCTATATTCCATGGTAGACCTTTTATAAAAATCTGGCGAAAAAAATTATGCAACTATATACATTAGCTTTTTCTTGATGCCCAAACAAACTTACAGGACGACAAACAGTATTCAATTCTAAGCTTTGGTTTTTTTTTTGTCTCCTGCTTTAAATGGTCTTTCAACCGCCTGTAAGATGTTGAGCGTCCAACGTAGCTCGCTAGCCGTTTATTCGTGTCGCCAGTTGGTCCTTCCATCGAAGTAGTAGTATCCCTCTTCCTCTGCTTCCACTGGCAGGTGCCGATAAGAATACTTTCTAGGCAGGAGTATGAGATCCAGATCCGGAATGCAGGGATTCACACATCTTTTCTTTTGACTTATAGAGTGTTTTTTTCGTTCGCCGAACGTCAACGTCATTTTGCATAGCCATATAAGTCTTGCGAGGAAACGAAATTCAGATACAGCGGGATATAAGGAGTTCCTTTCGTGCCATCGAAGGCTTCTTTGAAATCAACAAAAAGGTGCAGTGTGTATTAATTTCACACGACTTTTTCTAAGACTTGCCGTCTTATCAAAATATCGTTGATGGCCACACTGATGAGGTCCAGTAAGTCGGTTCACGTCAGGCTTCAGCCTTTCTCATAATACGCTTGCTAGAACCTTATATGCGATATTCAAATGGCTGATTCCGCGATAGTTGGCACAATTGTAGGACCGCCCTTCTAGTGGATTCAGCAGAGAGCACTTATATTCCAATCCTCAGCATTGGGTTGACCGCATTCCACATACAAGCTGATGCATTCGCCTTACCAGCTCCTCTCTGCCGTGCTTGAATAATACAGTTGACAAACCATCTCTGCCAGCTGCTGTATTGTTTTTAATACTGGGATACTGCCATCTGGGATACTGCCAACGGGATACTGCCATCGCACCTAATAATAGTCGGTGTTGTGGAACATCAATTCCGGCATCTTCTCTGGATTCCATGTTTTCTCCTATTTCCTTTCTCTGAAAGGGATCCCTAACTTTAACTTATAAATCTAAAACTAGTTCTATGCTACGACCTGATTGTATGGCCATGGTTCTCTCTATACACGCTTTTGGAAAGGACTTTAAATCTTTCGCAGAACTTCTTTCTTTTATACTCCAATGACCTTTGCAGCTTCTTTCGACACAGTTCATGAATCCGTTCCATGCATAAAGACTGATCTGATGCGAGGTTTTGTTGAGGTTTAGATCACCTTCTTAATTGATCTTCTCCAGGTTTAAGTCAAAGAAATAATATGATAAGGTAAGAACCTTGGGGTAGATTTCTCCAACCGTTTTTATATACGACTTTCGAGAATTATTCCTGGTAGCCAACATGTGCATAACCTCTCACTTATTCATGTCGGAGTAACCTTCCTTTTCCTATATAAGGGCGCCTTTTCCTGTATACAACTTGGTTCTGTAGGCAGCATCCATATTTTCAGAGGCGACGAAACACTCCGCACCTTACCGTTTGCTCCTCTGGGCTAACGGGACCTCTATACTGTCCTCAGGCTCTATACATATGAAATATAACATCACTAGGTCGAAACTCACAGATCAATCGCGAAAGCGAAGTGTAGAAATTATGAACCGTCTGTGTAGCGCGTAGCTTCCCGACTGCAAACATTGCTTGCGGAATTACAGCCGCTGTCTTTGCTATAAAGAGCCGTGTGACAATAGATGATTGCCTCATATAGTATGCACATTCAGCAGGCTAGTTCTATGTTAGTTTACATTTCTTCAAAAAATATTTATTTCAGACTTGTTTACCTATTTATTTGATTTGAACTCCTTTAGTAGCGGTTTACTCTAAAGCATTCATCGACATCGACAAATGTATAGCACTGAATATCTAACATTTAGGTCTGAAGTCGGAAACACTTTGCCAACTCAAAAACTGGTTCAGGTGGCACTTACCGAAATTAGTCAGGCTCCATGGACTCCACTATTCTTGGCATGGAATAAAATGCAAAAAAAATTTTATTTATGGAAGGAAAACTCTAAAATCGATTTCAATAAACCAAATTTATAATGAGGGAGTAGTATTTTTGCCCACAATGCAGACGTCTCTCTAGCGGGTATGTACGTATTGTATTTACACATCCTGGTCACAGAGAATCGCTTAGCACATTCTTAAGCCATGGCAGCCGAGTACCAATATTTGACTCGCATCCGCATCCTCCAAATAGCTGTGCATTCCACA